>OZ020269.1:10874700-11474700 GCA_963971225.1 Melieria omissa
AGATTTGCTTCTGATCAGTTGTATCTTCTATAAGTCCATAAGTCCAAGCTTCTAATTGGCTTGGGGTTAGCGGGATATCGACTCAAGATATTCTAAGACTATAGGGCAGCACCATTTTTATTTTTGGTGGGCTTGAGGAGGAAGGCAGAGGGTATTCCTTTTGAAATTTAGGAAGGAAAGGTCTTCACCGGATCGTCAGACTAATCAAAGGACACAATCCATAAGGCCAATGGATATCATCGAGGATTCAACTTGGGTATCAAAGTATCAAAGACAAAGCGGGACATAGGCAGAGAAAATACTCTAATTTCCGCTGCCTATGTCCATCCTTTGCTAGAACGAGATTGCGCATTTTGGGTTCCAATGTTATGAGGATGGACGTGGTACATTCTTTTACTCTGCGTGATCTCCTGATATTGAATAAAGTATTCAAGGAATCGTGCTTGTAGTCCCCATCCCTTCCCTACTACTTTCTATCTCTCTATAACCCCACCTCACTCTCCTCTATCATTCTTTTCCGCACGAGTCTTAAACACAATGAGCTTTCAAGCTGAGTGCTTGAGAAATTGGACTCTCTAGGGTTCACTTTCTTGGCTCCCCTCATATTCATTCCATTCCTTTCCCTGGAACAAACAATCCGCTCTTAGCGTTCTAGATATAGTTTTACAATATCAAAGACTGTTCTGAGCTCCTTGACAAACACCTTGACAAACCAACCTGAACAGAGTTTGAGTTATAGATATGCTCGACTCCGCCTCTTGACGACGTGGACTTGATAGATATGGTTTTAAGAGTCCCACACTTTTCACCTCCAAGAAAAAACAAAAAACCTATCTACCCATTGAAGCCAACCCTCTCTACCCCCTCTGCGATGCGCGCCTGCTATCAGGCAGTTTAATTTGCCAGGAGTCGTTCAGGTAGTCGCTGGTGCTGCAAATGTCTGTTTGCCTGCTAAACGTAGCATTTTTTTTACGCTCTTGTGAATTTTAACATTTAATGATATCATCGCAAAAATTTCATGGAAACATGAAATTCAAACAGCAATAAAAAACGAAACGACAAAAAAACGTAACACGCAGCGGTAGGAAGCGGCGTGTGATACAATAAAAAGAAAAATGAAATAAAAGGTGGTAAACACTGCGGATGCGGCAGACGAGCCCGAAAAGCGGGTAAACGTAGTAGTGGCGGCTGTGACAAAGCGAACAAACCGAACGATGGGTAAGAAAGCAGACAAAGGCAGACCGAGTCCATGTAGGGCGAGCACAGACAGACACAAACGGAGGAAGGGAAAGGGAGGTATGGACAGCGAGTTGTGGTTCAGTGCCGAAACTGTGGCACTACTTGAATTTTCTTCAGATATTTATTTTTTTTATTACTGTACGAGGTAGCTGACGATTTCGACTCAAAGCTGAAAGCTGCAACAAAACGTGGTTGATTTGTTGAAGCAAGAGGGCGAAGAGGAGGGGTGGCTTAAGACAGTCACTACTGGTTGGTATGAAAGAAAAGGCGCTTAGTGTGCCGTGAGCTGGCACTTTGTGCTGCTTTTACTGTCTCGTCTTTTGTTTATTTTTGCTGGCTTTTGTTGTTGGTTTCATTGTGGAGTGTTGTCGGCGTTTATTGTTTTGTCTTGCGCGCTAATGTGTGAAAAAGCACAAAATGTTTGCCTCCCCTCCTCTCTTCGAGGTAATTTATATTTTTTTCTGTTTGGTTCTGCCTGCGTTGATTTATGAGAGTTTCAAAAGGTGGCAATTTGAAGCGCCAGGTACACAATTTTGTTGGGTCAGCATAACAGTTATGAAGAATAGTGAGAAAACCAAAATTTCATTATGATTTTGAGTTTGTTTTTTCTTTTTGTGTGGGACATTTTAGTACCAATTTTGATTAAGTATGAAATAAACACTTAAACAAATGTTCAGTTTTGGCTTGATTCTGGCGTTCAAGATAATTTCTGAGCTTTGATGTATTGAGAGACCTATAGTAGATTTTTATGGCGAATGTTTTCGAGGGACATTTTGTCCTTAAAAAGTCCCGTTTTATAGGACATTTTTGGCATTTTAGAAGAAAGGTTCAAATTGACCCATAAAAATAGGAGCTACAGGGTTAAAATGTTCCACAAAAAGGTTCTTCGTAGTGTTTTACACTAAGTTGCTGAACACATCATATACCTAAAATGTAATGTTATATGGTTTTCGTCAGCCGATTCACCATAAGAATGCGCAAAAAGGAGAAAACTTTGACCCCCCTAAAAAAATTCAGACGTAAACTTTCAAAACGCCCATACACGGATATTTTTTGTTGGTCCCCTCTACCAGAATCCGTTGTCAGAACCTTGTTATTTTTTTTGTTGTGCAGTGTAATTCACGATTATTTTCAGATTTGTAGTTTTTTTTACATTTTTTAAATTATTATTTTTTATTTTTTTTTAATATTATTTAATTTTTTTACTGTTTTCTTTAAAATCTTTTTATATTTACTTTCAAGTCCAAAACCAAATGAATATCTTATCATAGTTTAACAAATTTCAATGTTTATTCGAATCAAATTGCCATCTTGTGTCAACACCTCCACAACTGCACAACCACAACAACAAGAACACTTTATTACGGAAGCACTGTGAAAAGTCGACAAATTTATGGTCGATGCACTAAATCAAATTATCAATTAAATAATTGCACGCCACCTCGACGCGATAAATTCCGCTAAATGCCGAACGCCCACCGCAAATGTGCAAATGCTTGGTTGGCGCAACAACAGCAACAAAAACAACAACGGTGTGAAATGTTTGACTCCATTGCCAGCAAAATTGCCGATAATTATTTTACAGTAACAACAACCAACACATGTTTTTGTTGCTATCTGTTTTGTAAGGCAATTCTCAAGATTCAAATTCTGCCGTCGGCCCCGCGCACACAAACGGCGCAACGTCGTAAATCATGGCGACCAACGCGCAAAATGCCCGAACGAACGGCTGCCGTTTGGTGCGCTTTTCAGTTGTTTTTGTTTTTTGTAATTTTTGTTTGCATCTTTTTTCGTGGTGGCAAACAATTGCCGCCGTTGGCCAGTGACTGCTTTAAATTTTTTTTAATTAACAATTTAAATTGTTGCTGCTGGTTGGCGCTCATTTCATGGTGGCGGCGAGGCGTAAAAGCGGCTCAACGTGCAATCGTATGCTGAGGCTGAGCCGTAAAATAGCAACAACAACAACAACAATGCTGCAGGGGAAGCGCAACTTTTGCAGTCCAGAAAGTGGCCGCAGTGGCAACGTTGGCGATGCCACTTTCTTTGCTCTGACCATTTACACAGTTTACTCGATTTTGTTGGCTTCGTTGTTGTTGTTGTTATTGTGTTGTGCGAGCAATTTTGCTTGCACGCCAACAATGCCCGCAGCCATAGCACGAATTTCATTCGGCAACTTGCACTACAACAACTACAAACAAATCGAGCAACAACAACGAGTAATAAACATTAAATAAGTAGTTGAAAAAAATTGTGGCAACGTGCGGAAAAATTGCCTGTGGCAGCAGCCAACAACTATCGAACAACAAAAACAACAACAACACATCAATATGGTGACCGTTCGAACCTGGCGACCATTAAATGTTTTAAAGTGTTTTATGATATGCTAAATTGTTGTAGATAATAAAAACTAGTTAGAGGGGTGGGAAGGGGGGGTCTCAGCAACGTATGCAACAACAACGTTTACACTAACAACAACACATGCCAAATGCTTTGCTGGCACAACGTGAGCTGCTCATAAAGTTTAAGTTGAAAGAGCTCAACACTAACAACAAATAACTCCAACAACAACAACTCAACCAGCAACAAATTTAAGTTGAAAGAGCACAACATTAACAACAACAACAACAACAACAACAAATTGCATTGATATATGAAAAACGACACCGAACATACATCACACATGCAACAGCACCTAAAACAAAAACAACAACAAGCACCATTACAGTCATGTGAAGTGCAAGTTGTGCTGCCACTGTTCCCCCCTCTTTGGTCAACTCGACTATGTTGTTTGCGGCCAGCAACGTACAATTGCTGCACGCACGCCGACAACTCGAGTTAGCACGCATGCCAAAGAGGGCAACAATAACAATAACAACAACAACAACAACAGCCAACCATTGCATCGCTCGTAATGGCCACAAATAACATGCAACATTTAATGGTAGTGTGAAGCATGTTGCACACTGCTGGCCGCCGCCGTGGTGCGCGTGGCAGTCGCATTTAAATTGGGCAGACTGAGCGCTACGCTTTGGTGGTTGGGCATCTGGGTGATGAAAAAAAACGTTCGACTGTTTTGGTTAATGGTTTTTAATGAAATGTTAATGAAAGTAAGAGGAAGGGTTTGGAGACGTTTGGAAAAATTTGGCTAAATAAATAAAAATAAGTAAATAAATAAATATGTAGTTTTTACTCATAAAAAAATCGACCCTAGAGATGACATATGGACAGTGTTGAACCTCGAAATCGACTAAATTGGTATTTCTTTATATATGAGACCCAGCGAACAGGAGATTCTTTTGAAAGGATTTCCAGTTTTTTTTTAAATATGCGAATGAAAGTAAGAGGAAGGGCTTGGAGACGTTTGAAACAATTTGGCTAAATAAATAAATAGTTTTTAGTCATAAAAATGCGATACAAGAGATGACATATGGACAGAGTTGAACCTTGGAGTCGACTAAATTGGTGTTTTTTTTTAATATGCGAATGAAGGTAAGGCGTCGGGAGACGTTTGGAACAATTTGGCTAAATAAATAAAAAAACAAATCAATAGTTTTTACCCATAAAAATCTATACTAGAGATGACAAATGGACAGAGTTGAACCTTGGAGTCGACTAAATGGGTTTTTTTGTTGTAAATATGCGATCTAGCGATTACTTTTGAAAGGATTTACAGGTTCGGAGAGACGGTTCTGAGTGAAGAAGTTATGGACTTGAAGCCATAAAGGTCGGTCATAGGTTCCGGTGAGAAAATCTGTGGAAAATCTAGAAAGGCCGGTCTACAATTGCGAAGTTCGGGCCAGAAACAAAATTTCTCTGTAATGCGGAGTGCGCTGGAACATTGTTTCAACGTGGAATGCGAAAGCACCTATGTTTGAACGGGTCTCCCATGGGACTACGAGGAGAAAAGACTCAGATTGCTTACCTACTCCAAGGAGTCAATACAGCCGAACTGTCTCAACTGTCCCAATAAACTTAATCACACGGTTTAGGATGTGGTCTAAGAGCTTCAAATAGATTTTTGAAACACCTGCCCACAGGTTAGGAGGTTTAAAAATCAATTTGTATCAATAGATATGTCAATAGATAAACCTCTGTTAAACAGTATTAGCAAAGATAATACAATATGTAATTATTTTATCTTTGGTGTCAGTAGAAGTAATAACACTTTTCAAAAATTCGATATTTTTTCAAATGTGTTTACGTCTTTTTAAGTCTTAAGTCATTGGTTTGTCTTGCGTGCTAAAGTTTAATTTAATTTCCATTTTGGATTTATTTGTATTTTTTCTACTAAATGTGCGCCTATCAGGTTCTACCCGCAGGCAGTGAGCTAAGTTATGTGTGTGTGTGCATGTGTGTAGTGTTTTTCATTGCAACTAAATAGACGACTTGCTGGTGCCACCAACAGCCAAGTCAATGGCTCAAATATTCACACAAACACACACACATGCATTCACAACTTGCTTGCTGTCAGTTAAGACGCTCGTCTGGCCATGTGTCTGCCTGTCTAGTTCGTCGTTAGTAGCGATTTTTTTATAGTATCTCTTGTTGGTATCTTTTTTTCGCGCCAGTCGTAATTTTTTCGCGTGCATTTTGCGTGTTAATTACGCGGCAACATTTGCTGATTAATTTATTACATTGCAACTCAGTTAATGTTGTTGTTGGTGTTGTTGTTATTCAAGTTATTGTTGTTGTTGTGATTATTGCCGCTGTTGTGATTGTTGTAGTTGTTGCTGTTATCATTCACATGCGTTTATTTGTGGGGGGCTTTATTACGTATTTGTTGTTGTTGTTGTTCATTGCTTATTGCAGCACAGTTGAGTTCATTTCAAGTCACTTAAAACGTGTTAAATTTTAAATCTCTTTTATAAACAAATTCAACTGTGCAAATAATCACAACAGCAGCCAGTCACTACAAACACACATACATACATACATATGTATATATGTAGATATATGCAAATATAGTCATAACCATTGGCTTTGTAAATAGGCATTAGCGCTCGCAAACAGACGTAAGCGACCGTAAATGATTACTTTTTTTTTGGATACTTTATTTTTCAATGAGCTCGCTGCTGTGCGTCGACTGAGCCAGTGAGCGCTTAATGTGGGCTTAAGTAATTTGTTGCCACTTAATTTAACCGTTATAAAGTTTAAATATAACCACAAACAACACAACATGTGTCACGAGCCAGCGAGCTAGCAACCATGTTTATGCGAGTTTTATTTTTATTTTTTTGTACACGAATAGTTAAGGTAAATATTTTTTTGGTAAATATCGCCAGAAATGTTTTTAGCAGATTACGCATTTGAACAGCAATAAAATTTTAGTTTGATTTCTGAGCGATGTACCAGATTTGAGCAACGCAAAGGTGATAGCTGCTTCAAAGAGTTGGAGGAAGAGACCAACTTAGAACAACAACAACAACTATACAAAAAAAAATAAAAAAATAACCATGTTCTGACAACGCATTCCGGTAGAGAGGACCGAAAAAAAAATATATGTAAATGTTAAAATCTGATAATTTTTTCGGATGGTCAAAGTTTTCCCCCATTTTGCAAATTCTTATTGTGTATCGGCATGCAAACCATGTGACCTGGCAGTTTAGGTATATGGTGTGTTCAGAA
This sequence comes from Melieria omissa, assembly GCA_963971225.1. NCBI lineage: Eukaryota > Metazoa > Arthropoda > Insecta > Diptera > Ulidiidae > Melieria > Melieria omissa. The sequence goes on from OZ020269.1 coordinate 10,881,565, forward strand.
ATTTGGCGTAAAATATGAGGCGAAAAGTTTTGTAGAACATTTTAACCCTCCAGCTCCCATTTGTATGGGTCAATTTGACCCTTTTTTCCTGAAATGGCAAAGGAAATCCTTTAAAATCAGACTTTTAGAGAAGAAATGTACCACAAAAATATTTGCCATACAATTTTAATCTAAGTTTTTGAATACACCGAAGCTCAAAATTAAGGTGCCACACTTTAAAACAATTTTTTTTTACATTAAAAAATTACAAAATGATTTCTGATCAAAAAAATCTTTTTTTTATTAGTTCATTTGTTCGATAAAATCTGTTCCCACTACTTCCTATGTCAGTTGTTTTGGTTTTTTATTTCTGTCCTGGTATATGTCACCTTTACGCTTACTAATAGCAACTCGATTGCCTGATTTGCGTGTCAAACTGACATTAAACAGACAAATTAGTCGCTGGGGAGGGCGCATGCAATATCATCACTGCCATCTACAACACTAAAACTAAATTAAAATAAGCACAATGACCGTTATGCACATGACAATCATTTACACGACATTATACCCAGTTGACCAAATTGTGAGTGAAAGTTCCGACCTTAGAAAGTTTTTTAAATATCCATAAAAACTTTGACTCACAATTTGGTAAATTAAATTAAACTAAACGAAATTAAATGAAATGAAATAAAGTAAAATAAAATAAAATAAAATAAAATAAAATGAAATAAAATAAAATACAATAAAATAAAATAAAATAAAATAAAATAAAATAAAATAAAATAAAATAAAATAAAATAAAATAAAATAAAATAAAATAAAATAAAATAAAATAAAATAAAATAAAATAAAATAAAATAAAATAAAATAAAATAAAATAACATAAAATAAAATAAAATAAATCAAAATAAATCAAAATAAAATAAAATAAAATAAAATAAAATAAAATAAAATAAAATAAAATAAAATAAAATAAAATAAAATAAAATAAAATAAAATAAAATAAAACAAAATAAAAAAATAAATAAATAAAATAAAATAAAATAAAACAAAATAAAAAAATAAATAAATAAAATAAAATAAAATCAAATAAAAAAAATAAAATAAAATAAAATAAAATAAAATAAAATAAAATAAAATAAAATAAAATAAAATAAAATAAAATAAAATAAAATAAAATAAAATAAAACAAAATAAAATAAAATATAAAATAAAATAAAATAAAATGAATTAAAATAAAATAAAACACAACAAAATAAAATAAAATAAATCAAAATAAAATAAAATAAAATAAAATAAATGAAAATAAAATCATATAAATTAAAATAAAATGAAATAAAAAAAATTAAATAAAATAAAATAAAATAAAATAAAATTATATAAAACGAAATAGAAGAAAATAAAATAAATAGAATAAAATAAAATAATATACAATAAAATAAAATAAAATAAAATAAAATAAAATAAAATAGAATAAAATAAAATAAAATAAAATAGAATAAAATAAAATAAAATAAAATAAAATAAAATAAAATAAAATAAAATAAAATAAACTAAAATAAAATAAAATAAAATAAAATAAAATAGAATAAAATAAAATAAATAAAAATAAAATAAAATAAAATAAAATAAAATAAAATAAAATAAAATAAAATAAAATAAAATAAATAAAAACAAAATAAAATAAAATAAAATTAAATAAAAAAAAATTAAATAAAATCAATTCAATTGATCCACTGATTTGTAATCAGACGCACACAAAAATATGATTGTAGAGCTGTTGCTGCTATTTTCATTGTAATTAAGTAGTTGACTACTTGGCAAAATTTGAGGCCGACGCTATCGAGTAGTCGTGCGGTTTTAGCGCTGCCATCTTCAATGTGTTCGGGCCATAAATGAGAAGAAATACTGTAGACATCTTAAAAACGTACACCGATAGATTTCTGACTATAACTCTGTACTCACCATTTTGCATATATACTTTGTTTTTGACGATTTTGGGTTTTTGTTCCTATCAAAAACATGGATCAAAGTATCTAACATTGAGATGATTGGGCTTGGGTTTCGATGTGATAACCAAATGACTCTTTTCAACAAATCTGAATTGTCGTTGATGCCATTCAACAAATCCTGAGCAATTTAGGAATTTCGAAACCAATTTCACTGCTGCATATTTCATGACCAAAAAATCCGAAAAAAATTGCATGACACGAATGAAAGAGATCAGCAACTTCCCTTTTAGTGATTTGACGAACAAAACCAATCTAAAACCATTTTTTTCACTGTTTCAATTATTTTCGTTCTTGAAGTGCTGGTATGAGCATTAATATCTTCTCGGCTTTAAGTGAATAACTTGTACCACTTATAAATACTTCATTTGCTCAAAGTAGACAGGCCAAATGACAATGAAGTGGTTCTTAGCTTTTTAAATTCAAATCTAATAAAGATTCCTTCAAGCAAAGTTCTTTCGTTATGCTGATGACTGAAAAATGGGGTCAATGACTGAACAAGGGAGATCCAACAGATCGACGTTGATCTGTTGCGTCTGGTGGGTGAATATTTTAATCGCTGTTTTAATCACTGTTTTTCAACATCTGGAAGGGGAAATCCTTATTATTAAAAAATAGTTGATTATAATTCTGAAATTTAGATGCCAAAGCCACAATATGAACATCAGAGACTTGCTATATTAAAAGATAATGCCACTGAATAACCAAAATGTTGTCAGCTTGCGTATCAACAACGGATGTTCGTTATCACTACTGGAGTCGCGTTTTTTATGGTTGACTGGGTTTATTGAACTGCGCAAACAAGTGCACTCCCCTGACATTTTGCTGATATATCAATAACAAACAAAAAAACAAACGCCAAAAAATTGCTCAAAATTACCAAAAGGAATCTGAAACAGAAGCAGTAAAAATTACGAAAAACAAAATTAGAGCAAGAAAAACAACCAAAGCAAAATCAGCAAAGTGAAATATGAACTCAATGAAATATTGCAATATCAATGTAATATAAGACAACAACAACAACAACAACTACTCGTACAATAATTAGTTACAGTTAGCTGTCAACTATTTTTTACGCTCACTGTTGTTGATTTACTTTGTACTCAACAGTCGTTGGAAATTAGCGGCGGCTCGTGTAGTGAACACAAAATGAAATGAATAAACACGTTTTTATGCTCTGTTAAATAACAACAATAACAACAATGTGAATGAATAGTTCGTGCACAACAAAGAGGCGTGTGGGGGTGTGCGGGGTGAGAACGTGTGCTATGAGTGTTGAAAATGTGGTTGGAAATGACATTAGCCGCATTTATGACAGCAATTTTAAATGTAATGCGATGATTGTTGCTGACTGGTTGATGATCGACTAGTGGCTGCAACTATTTGTCACACTGGTGTTGTTGCTACACTAACATTACACACGACTACATTATGACGGTTGAAGAAGAAGAGAGCATGGGGGGCGCAAGTGGTGGTTGGAATTGACATTGTGATCGCATGTCAATGGTTTAGGTTTTTCAGAGTAACAACAATACCAATGAGGGGGTGAAGGCGGCGAATAGAGTGGACTAATAAAATTGCGAGCAGGGGAGAGAGAGGGGAGAGCACTTTGAGTGTGTAGGAAACAACTGACAGCAGACAATTAAAGACAATTAACGTGTGGCAGCGTAATTTTCTAGCATTGAAGCTGAAGTGATACAGTCGTGGCATAAAATGTTATGACAAGTCGAAATGCCGAAATGACAAGTTAAAAAAAGATCACTAGTATACAAATGTTTGACTTTTTTAAGTTAGTTTAGGTTTGTTGTTGTTGTACATATGAGCCTATAAATGAAATCGGAAGTGGCGGATATTATAAAACAAAACTCCGCTGTCAATGACACATTCAAACATACACACACACATACAAACACATTGGCCATTACATTTTATGACACACAGCAATGCACAAAAAGGCCTCAATTTCATGCCGATTTTATTAACAAAATTGTACAAAAAAACTGACGCCTTCAATGCATAAAAAACGAAAGAGTTTATTAAAATGCACAAAAAAAAATTCAATTTAATGAATGAATGTTGAAATAAAAATGCATTAAAAACAAAAAAAAAACGATTCAACAATTGTTGCCGCCGTTTATTGCTGTCAGTTGGTTGGTATTGCTATTATTTTTTATTATTATTATTGTTCTTGTTGTTGAAGTAATTTTTTATGAACGCGCAGTAATGCAGAGCTTACAGAAAAAAAGTATCATAAAAAATCTGCATTTTACACCTCACTCGCGCCCACTGTCGCTGGATCGGCAAAGGCCGACATTGATGACGAGGCGCTCAGCGTTTTTATAGCGTTTTGTTGTTGTTGTTGTGGTGCTTCATTTAAATTGCAAATATGCAATAATAACGATAAAAATGCAATTAAATTAGCGTTAATTTGTAATTTTATCACGTCGTCGTTGTCGTTTTCGTTGATTTTTGTTTAATTTTTTTAATTCGATTTTTTTTTAAGTGCTCATGCAAAATGTTGTGTTGATATTTTTATACGTTTGCCATTGATTGTTGTTTTTGTTGTACGGCAATAAATATGACAGTGAGCAATTCGCAGGAAGACATAAAGTATACAAATTCGGAATAAAATTGTTTGAAAAGAAGTCTTTTGTGTGTTTACACTGAGAGAAACAAGTTTTAGGAAATAAATACAAATAAAAAAATAAATGTTTATTGAATAAAGAAAAATAATTTATTTTTAAAACAACAAATAAACAAAATAATTTTTTTTTAAAAGAAATAAAAAAAGAAATATTTTTAAATTGAAAATAAATAAATACAAAGTATAAATATAAAAAAATATTTATTTTTAAAATAATAAATATTTATTAAAAAAATTAAATAAATATTTATTTTAAAAATAAAAATTGGAGCAAGATAAATATTTTTTTTGTAAAAAATAAAACAGAATAAATATTTTTTTTAATTAAAAAATGAAACAAAATAAATATTTTTTAAAAATAAATATTTATTTTTTCAATATTAAAAAAAAATTAAATTAAATAAATATTTTTTTTTAATAAAAAAAGGTAAGAAAATTAATACTTTTTATTTCTATTTATAGTTTTTTATTTTTAGTTATTAGTTTTATATTTTTGTTTTAAATAATAAATATTTATTTTGTTTTATGTTTTAAAAATAAATATTTTTTAAATATTTTTTTAATAAAAAGTAAAACAAAAGAAAATTTTTTTTTAATAAAAAAATAAAACAAAATAAATATGTTTTTATTTTTATTTGTAATTTGTTATTGTTATTAAGTTTTTTATTTTTATTAAAAACATATTTAGTTTGTTTTATTTGTTTTATTTAAATATTTAATGTTTATTTTTATTTAAAAAAGAAAAATTAAATTATTTTAAAAACAACAAATAAGCAAAATAATTATTTACTTTTAAAAGAGAAATAAAAAAAGAAATAATTTTAGATTGAAAATAAATAAATATAAAGAATAAATATAAAAAATATTTATTTCTAAAATACAAATTTAAGAAATAAATACATAATAAATATTTAGTAAAAAAAATTAAATAAATATTTATTTTAAAAATAAAAAATGGAGCAAAATAAATATTTTTTTTTATAAAAACTAAATACTTATTTTTTCAATATTTTTTTAACAAAATAAAATAAATATTTTTTTAATAAAAAAAAGAAAGAAAATTAATACTTTTTATTTATATTTATAGTCTTTTTATTTTTAGTTTTAAATAAAAAAAATATTTATTTTGTTTTATATTTTTGTTTTACATAATAAATATTAATTTTGTTTTATGTTTTAAAAATAAATAGTTTGTAAATATTTTTTTAAATAAAAAATTAAACAAAATAAATACTTTTCTTAATAAAAAAATAAAACAAAAAAAAATGTTTAATATTAATTTTTGATTTATAGTTTTTTATTTTTTATTTTTATTTAAAAAACATAAAAAACTTTGATTTTTTCAATAAATATTTAGTTTATATTTATTTTTTTTAAAGAAATATTTATTTTTATAATAAATATTAAATAAATATTAATATTATATATAAGATTTATTTAACACTGTTAGGCTGTAAAAAATGAGTTTCGTGAGGTATTTTATGAAGCTGTTCACTAACTTTTTGAAAAAAATTTTCTTCGTTGATTGTTTTTGTAAGCTAAAGAAATTAAGATTTTTGTAATTGCGACAAAAGGTCAGAGATCTGTTTGCGTTTCAAAGTTATACCCCAAAATTTCAGCCATTTTGGAGGTTAGTTAGTTGGAAGTTAGTCGATGTGAGTGTTTTTTAAATAGAATAATTTCATAAAATTATTGCAGACTCCTTAAATGTTGGAAATATGCTAAAACTATATTCAAAATAAATTTCTTAAAAGTAAGTAAATGAAGGTTGGTCTCATATTTGGCCTCACTAAAAGTAATCTGGGAATAGTGGGCAGCTTATTCCAATAAGAAATCGCTAGTTTTATATGGAAGTTTCCCAATCAATGAAAATGGCGATTAATTTTAGAAATAAATACGCATCTATGGTAGATTTCACAGCTCAAGGAGAAACATTAAAGCGGTAGGAAGTCAGTTTTTGTAGGGGAATCCCCTTAGGGGCTTGAGATGAGATATTGGTTGGGCTGCTAAGGTTAGAGATAGAAACTTATTGTGTTTGAAAGAAATATTTAGAAAGCAAAATGGGAACGGTGTTACATTGTAACCCTCTAAGAGCAACATTAAAGCCACTGTGGAACACATTTTTCAACTCAATGTAATGCCACTTATGTCCACTTAACCCATTCAATCTTTTGGGTCATGATCATAAATTTTTTCATAAAATTAGAGCATTCCAAACACATTCTTAGGAATCTCCAACAAAGCTGAAACCTACATATATAGTATACATATAAATACATGCAGATATACATACATATATGTATTTATGTATATGTATTCTTCACTTGCCGCCCAACACATTTAAAGCATTTTGATAGCCATTTATTTACATAGAAATTTATTTCAATGCACACCACTTGCACGTCTCGTTGCCATCTCATTGCGCTGCCATATCGCATTTAATTGTTGAGTTACCCTCCTTGTCGTGCCAAATATAATAATTTCATAATAATTTATGCAACAATAAGTTCTACGTTTATTTTCATTTTCGTCATGGCCGCAAAAACACCCTTCTGGCTGCCAACATCGACACCAACTTCAACACCAACACCGCCATCGACATCCATGCCAGAACCATTTGCCAGCAACAACTACAATTACAATAACAACAATAACAACGTTGCACGCGGCGCCGCTCTCGTTGATGCCACATTTTGACGAGTGCATTTCACAATTACGCCACAAATAATGAACTCGTAGAAAATTGGACTAATTATGTGTGTGCAGCGACAGCAGTTGTAGAGTTGCACCAACAACAGCAACAACGAAGCAGAATGCGGCGCAACAATAAACGCAAAAAAGCGAGGGGAATAAATGAACAAACAAAAAAAACAAAATTGGTGGAAAAAAACCAAAGACCGAGAAGAGGGGAGAGAAATTGTACACGGCACTGATTGTTATCGGCGAGGAAATTACAGGCGGCAGCTGCCATGGTTGTGGCACTGTTGACGGGGTGGCGGTCGACAGACGGACGAACGGACGAACAGCGGGCAGGCAATCATGTTGGCGTCGTCGTTGTTGCTGTTGAACGAGTGTGAGTGAATGTGTGAGCGCAATGCTTGATGGAGTGTTGCCACTTTAATGCACAAATTTGCGCCTGCACTGCTGGACAAAACAATAACAACAATAACAACAACAAGCAACATACTTGTTGGTGGCGCAATTACAGTTGGTTATTTGCAGCCAGCCCACGTTGTGGCTGAGTTGTTGTCGTTGATGCTGCCATTGTTGTTGTTGGTTGACGACGCCACGTTGAATAAACCGCGTTGAGGATGAATACAACAACAACAACGCTGCATTAATGTGAATGACAATAAAGCTGCTGCTGCTGGTGTTGTTGCTGTTTATAATCCGCTTGTGGTTGAGCTTCGTTTGTGCTTGTCACTTCTGTTCGTCTGTCTGTCTGTCTGTCTGTCTGTCGGTCCGGGTGTCCGTGCCAGCCAAACGCCCCAACTGGTCGCGCAACTTATGCAGCTTTTAGTTAAGCTGCCACATGAATTATGTTGCCACAGTTCTGTTCTGTTGTTTTTGTTGTTGTTGAGATTGATATATGTATGGCCAGAGTTTTTTTGTTGTTGCAACACTCATGAATAATTAATGTGGCTGTTGCTACTGTGCTGCCTGATTCTTTGCCACTGATTGCCCCTCACCCGGTCGCACTTTCCCAACTACTTTTGCTTGCTTTACGTTGCTTGCAATCGTTGTCCCGTCTTCCCTCCTGCGGTGCACACCGCTGCTGATTTTGTTTTTTTTGGCTCCTCTCCCTTCTTGCATTTTTCCCATTTTTATGCGCACAACTTGCGCGCACTTCAACGAACTTGACTCATTTAAACGCGGTCGCGCCGGAGTATTCTTTCCCCCTACTCGACCCTCCACTGCGCACATTTTTAACACTCGATTGCGCTTCACACATTGCTTCATGCTGCTTTAGTAGTTTGGTGGTGATTTGTGCCAACGTTCAACATTTCAGCGCCGACCTCAGTTCCACTTCATTCCGCTTCACTCCCCCCAACCGGCGCATAAATTTTTTTTCAATTATCTCAGGAAATTGAAAATTGCTGCAAACGTGGCAAACGAAGTGCACATGATGACGCTAAAGAAGAAGAAGAAGAAGAAGAGCAGGCGCTGAGCAATGACTTGAGTGGAGATAGCAGCGAGTGAACAAACGGACGGACAGACGAGCGGACAGACAGGCTTTTAACACTTTATGCGCATTTTGTGCAGTGTCAGCGTAACAGCGTGCGAAAATTCTACAATCCACAACAACAACAACAACAACAACAACAATAACAACTACAACAATGACAATAACAATAAATAAACAACATCACATCATGTGGCAGTCGCAGCAACAGTAGCGGCGCTCGACTGCCCCAGTCGCTACTTGGCAACTTTGTGTGTAAACGCGGCAACTGTTGGCTTCGATTCTGACACTGCTGCTGCCACAACTTATCACACCATATGTACTAGTTATGTGCATATGTTACTTTGTTCAAGTTAATGTGCTTTGGTTTTTGTTGTTACTTTGTTGTGGTTAATATTCAACGTACTCGTATTTATGAATGTGACAAGCGAAAGATGAGCGAAATTTTTAATGATATGAGGTAGTTGCTGCTTCTTCTTCTTCTTCTCTTGCCACTTGATTAGCTTCAGGGCTGCCTTGTGTACCTTAAGGTGTGAAATGCGCCAATAAATTGTTGCAGGCAAGAGATGACGGCTCGCCTTATTTTACTCCCTTCTTTCGGCCTCTCTCTGTCTTGTTTTTTTACTGCAAGGAGGTGACTTGTGTTGCCGCCAGACTTTAAGTGCATCTTCTGACAAGTTCGACACTGGCACGCACAATGCACAACGCTGGCACTAATTTGTTGTTGTTGTTGTTGTGCAAAGAAGCCTGCAGCCCCACACATCAGAAGGCATCATAAAGCAAAAAAGGTGTTTATTTGCCTGCAGTGATTATAGTTGTTGCAGCAATTGTGGCAGTTTTTTTTATTCCTATAAATGTTTTTGTTGGCAGAGTGGCCTGTAATTTGAGAGCTTTTGGGTAATTGAGCATTAAGGCGTCAGAAACCCATTCAAAAACAGCCACACACACAATAACTGGGCAATAATTTAGGTCCATGTGGAATCTGTCTTCTTAATAAGAGACTTTTTTAACCCTTTCGAGCCTGAATTTCACCCTGTGTCTCGATATTAGTTTTAGGTATTTAAATCAAGGAACACTTTCCTAAGAAGTGACACTTGAAGTCGCCACGCCTCATTTTTAGAGTTCTAGAGCAAGTTTAATTTTGCAAAATTTTAGCTTAAAACGGGTTAAATACATTTTTTATCAATATTTTTTAATTACAGAAAATTTATTTAATATTTATGGAAAAATACAAAATTATCACATTTTGATTTAATTTAATCACTATTAAAGAAACAGGGTTTTGATCAAACGCGCCCAATTCGTAGACTTCAATTAGAACACAAACTTTTCTGAAATCGTTGCAAATGATTGGAAATTATTTTAGGGATAACAGTAAATTTTTTGTAATTTGCTTTAAATTTACTTCTAAAAATATTAATTTTTGGTGCCTACTTAAACCCACAAATCAATCGTAGCTCTTGCTATAAGATGACAAATATGTGAAGTTGGTCGTAAGGGTTAAGAATATTTTGTACGTTTTGAAATTTTGACACGTGATCAAGGAGATTTTGGGTTTTAACATAGAAACTTTTCAAGAAAAGGCTATGTAAATTTTCAATGATATAAGGGAGTAAAATTTTCAAAGGACCTTTTTCATATGCTGTTTTTGTAAATAGATACAAAATCAATTTTGTTTCATTTCTTGAGCCTTTCCTCTTTCATTTGATATATATATCGTCATATTCAAACGAGGTTAAGTATTTTTGATATTTTTTTATTTTTTGTATATCCTTCAAAATTTTCAAGTCCTTTTAAAAGGACAAAGGATGTAGAAATGAAAAACTGAGTCTCTAGTCCTTTCTATTTCTGGTGTCTAGTCTATTTCCTGGTGTGAAAAATGCTGTCGCACGGTGTTATAAACCAATATCGATCGGCATTCATAATTGTAGACATTTGACTCAATGTGACAGCTTGAACACATTTCATAAGAGAAAAGTAAGGTTAATATTTTATTGATGAACAGGGTTTTTCCTTCTAAACGTTGAAACCGCCTTCAACACTAGAATTCATTCAATTAAAGTAGGTAGAGGACATTCTTAGAAGTTCAGACATCAGTTCTCATGTAAATTGTCTCAAATTTTATGCAGCTGCTTCGATCTCATAGAATGAAATTGAATGCAGCCATTGTAAGTCAAAAGTTAAAAGCAAATACAAAGAAACGCTTTGGGTGCGCACAAATTGATTGAATTTCATCAACAAATCTACTACAACAACAACTACTAATGATGGCATCTGCCTCGATGCGGCAAATCGATAACAGCAACAACAAATTCGTAATTGAATAAGCAATAAAAGCAACAAAAGGCCAACAACGCAAGGCAGATGCAGCACGATTTGAAAATACAAAATACAAAAACAACAACAACAACTTGTAATGCCTTTTTCGAACAACAACAATTATGATTATTGCAATGCTGCCAAATCAATTCGAGATCGGAAAAAAATCAGCAAATAAACACGCACAGCAAACTGGAGTGAAGAACGCAGTGAGAAGTGGAAAATATGAATAAATCAAAAATCTAAAGTGAATGCAAGATGGTTTTTGTTGTTTTCGAAACAGGCTTTGTTGATTGCAGTTGTGAGTGTTAAGGAGGGTATGTGGTACAAAGGGGGTGTGGCAAGAAATGCGATCGACTGAAGTGACTGGCAGCCATGGCAGGCGAATGTTTTATGTTTTGTTTTTGCGGACTGATTAGCATAAATCGTGATTTTTGAAATAAATCAAATAAATCAAAAAGAACATGTGATGTGGGGAGAAGAGAGAAATGTATGTTGTTGTTGTAGTTTGACTGTAACATGTTTTTGGAAGGGATTTCTTAAGCGAATTGATTGTAGTTGCATTGCCATGATAGAAATATTTGTGCAATAACTTAAAACCTGAATGAAAATTTAATTTAATTACAAAATTAATTGAAAATTTAATTTAATGAAAATAAAATTAAAAAATTTTTTTTTTTTTTTAATTTGGGAAAAAATTTGTATTCTAGAAAAAACATGTTCAGCCTGGAATACTAGTTTTATATTGCAACTTTAACAAAAAAGATGGAATCGTTTGAACCTAAGTTGACATAACAAAAAAGTAGCGCACGCGAAGCCGGTTTTAGGGGTTCAAAATGGCGGTGAAATCTATGAATGCAAATAGTTTTGGGCCCAAAATTAAACTCTGTTTGCGCCACTGTAACATAATCGAACCTACCCTAACATTATAACATATTCCAGGATTGAAATCAATTGAATGAATGCTTCAGGCTTTTGAAGGTCCAGGTGTCCGCTTGAAATGGAAAGTGTTCAAACAACTTTGTAGTTTTTGATAGATCAACCATTTATTTGGTTTCTCATAGAAGTCATTTTTGCTTTCTTAGGAACCAGAGAATTAACATTAAAAAGATAATTTCGGTCATTTTGACGGTTTTTAATTTTTAAATATCAGTATTTTCTTTTAAATTTCTATCAACTTTTGCCTTAGTGACTTTCATTCTTTTATCATTCAAAAATTTTGCAATCTTTTAAAATTTATTTTGTGAAAAATTAATCAAATCCCATGTGTACTTTTCGAGATATAAGCGGATATAATATTGTAGGCTTTGTAGGTATGGAAAACTTGCGGTCTTTCTAGTGTTAAATCGCATTAAAAAGCAAGAATATATTATTTTTTAGTTCAAATAAAGTACACAAAAAAGCGAAAACGAAAATATGAAAATTGTACTTAGTAAACTGCAACATCAGCAGCAGCAATCTGACTACAACAGTTGCCAGCAAATTCCGTTTTTATTGCTTAAAAAATGCCAACATCAAAAAAATAAATCAAGCCATGTGGAAGCAGCAAGAAAGATGGCATGGAAATCAGCAGAAGCTGTGGTAGCATGGCAAGAAGAAGAAGAAGTATCAGACAGACAGACAAACACACCGACAAACAGACAGATAACCACTGCATTTTATATGCAACGCAACCTTGGTGTCAGCGCCAACAGCAACAACAACAAAATGTTTCACTCCTTCATAGCTGCTGTGGATGCGGTTATTGTTGTTGTTGTTGTGGTTGTTGTCATCAGCTGCTTCATCATCATCATCATTGCATCTGCAACAACAACACACACGTCACCGCTGCCAACGCCACCAAGCACAGCCAACAACAACAACACATTGTCCCGACACGTTATCTGCGGTCGGTAAAAACGAGAGAATGCAACTTAAAATTCCAAGCAGCAAATTGCAACTGCCAACAATTTTCGTTGTCTATCAGTTGGACAGCATCTTCAGCGGCAACAACTACAACTTAGAAGGCAAAAACAAAAACAAAGACACAAAAAACCAAAATACAAAAACCACCAGCAGTGACTGCAGCAAGAACAACAATAACAACACAAACCATAGCCAACAAAAGCAACAACAACAACAACAGTTGCCACAGCAACAGCAGCTACTATCCAAGTAGCAGCAACACGCTGTTGCACCGACTGTGTGTGCCGTGCAACCGTTGCCGCTGTTGGCTGATCTTTCGGTGCCATAAGGTTGCCATGTCAGTTGTTGTGAATGTTTCTTCTGCCTTTGTATGTGTGTGTGTGTGCGTTTGTGTTTGTGTAATTTTATGCAGCGATGGCAATCTTCAACTACACTCGCTGTCGTTATGCTTGCTTGTTGTTTTTGTTGTTGTTGGCTGCCACTGTTGCAAAAATTGCAAAACGAGTGGCAGCAGCGCTAAGAAGAAGAAGAAGCGGCAGCAGCAGGTAGAATGGCAACAAATGAAATGCAATTTGGCTTTGTTGGTGTTGTTTTGTGCCCTTTTCGAGCCATGCACAGTGGGCCTTCTGTGCTCTACTGTGCATACGAACGGTTGCACGTCGTACGTCTACAGTTTGTCTGTCTGTCTTTATGCTTCTATGGCCATCCGCCCTTTAGTCCGTTTATGGTTGCCTACGTCCGTTGCTTGTCTCGCTGCTTAGTTCGTCCTTTTGTGCAGTTCCTGCCTGCCTGCATGCGTCCGTCCGTTCGCTCGCCCTTCCTGCTGTAGCTGGAGTTGTTCTTGTCGTCCCATTCCCCGTTGGCATTGTCAGCGCCTTAAGTGTTGCTTTTTATTATTATTATTTTATTTTTCGTTTGTTGGCTTATTTTTACATATTTTTTCTTATTCATTTTTGCATTTATTTTCTGCTGTTTGGTTTTTTCATTTATTTTCTTTTTATATTTTTTCATTTCATTTTTTTCTTTATGCTATTCGTTTTTTCACATCTTTGCAGAATTTTTTTTGTTGCATTTTATTTCATGGTATTTTTTTTTGTAATTTTTTGTGCTCATGTTGCAACACGCTGCTTTGACATTTGTATCCTTTTTGTCAACAGCTGCCACGGCTGCCATCGCTTTGCTGTTGTTGTCTTATTTCACTTTTTTCAGATTTACTTATTTTTTCTCGGAGTTTTTTCTGGCATCTTATGGATTGTCGCAGACTGTGGCTGTGAGATACTGTATGCTTGATGGTTGTTGTTGTTGGTATTTTTGTTGTTGTGCTTGCAGTTCTGGCCCATTCCTATGTCACTTAGGGCTGTTGCTGCAATTGTTGTGGTTATTGTTGTTTGTGTTTTTGTATATTCTTATGTTTAGCATTATTGTGTTGGTTGTTGTTTTATTTTATATATTTAATTGTTGTTGTATTAATTTTATTACCATTCTTATTCATATTGGAACCGTTTGTGGTTACTTCATTTTTAATTTTCTCGACTTTAGCTTCGAAAATATTCAATAAATGTTACATTCAAAGGCAATGGCAGCCAAAAGGCCGCAAGTAATTAAAGTTTTTTATTATTTATTATACTCTTATTTTTTCATAATTTTTTTAGAACTGTCCTCAGTAAACAGTCCACTTAATTGTTATAAAAAATTGCGATTCGAACACTCGACCCACTGGCCGGTGGTGCACTGCTTTAACTGACTCATGGCCATTGTCCAAGTTTGAAAAGCTTTTTTTCTCGTCTCTTAGCATTGATTTTGGTTGCTGAGGGGGTTTTCGAGTCGGGACTCGAACTCACAGTTCTCAGACTAGTGATCCCACGTACCAATGACTGAACTACCATAACAAACACTCAATTTGGATAGTTGAGACCAGATTAACAGACATCAACCCTTAAATTTTCCTTAAAAGAACCAAGTTTCCAAAAAAGTATATTGTTGTTGTTGTTAAAAAAATTCAAAAATTTTTGAGTTCCAATTTACTCGTTTTACAGATTTGCCATTGCCACAGATTGTGAATACCGCCAAGTTATTTGTGCCCAAAAATTGCCATCTCGCTTTACGCTTCTTGTAGTCGTTGTTGTTTGATACTTATTCTTATTTTTTATATTTCATTTCGTTGTTGTTGTTATCGTTGTTTTTTTATTCAAATCTTGATGCCTTAAAGTGTCGACTGTGTGACCCTTGTTGCAACTTTTTGTAGTTTTTTTCATACATTTCTTTAGCTGCACTGCGCTTCCTTCGAGGTTTTGGCGTGGGTTTTTGTTTTTGCTTAAAATTTTTTGTGTCTTCTTTTTAACTTCTTTTTACTTTTATTTGTTTCTTGCTGGCATTTCTGCCACCTTGTGTTGGTGTCATTTTGCATTTTTTGTTGGAATTTTTGTTGTTGTTTTGCTTGTTTCAGCGACAAGGAATCACATTTCATTTTGTTGTCGTTTAGTGTAAATTTTACTGCACTGTTGTTTTGCGCATAAATTTCACACAAATTAGGGTGCGCAACGACATTCATTAGTGAATGATTTACAAGTTGGCAACCCACTGCTTTGACAGGGAAGGGACGAAGACGAGATAATCTGCACTGAATGAGCTGCAATCGAATGTTGTTGATTCATTGAAAAAATTGCAAACCAATTCGAGTGCTTAAATAAATAAAAAAAATAATCCACCATTAACTGTTGTTGTTGTCAACTCGATTGTGGCGAATGTAAAAATTAATTAAAATTCTATAAAATACAGACCAAAGCGGTTAAAAAACGATTACAAATGACATTTTGTGGCGTTCGTGGTGTCTTTCATTTTGGTGTTTTTATGTTTTAATGCAATGTTGCAGAACAGATAAAAAGAGAAATAATTCAACAATATTTTTAATTATTTGCAATGCGTTAATTGCAGGACATGCTGACACAAACAAGAACATTTTAACAAAAAAATAAAAAAAAATACAATGAACACTGCAGAAAGCCACGCAACATGGCTGAAAAAATTTTCAAATTAATTGAAGTAAAAATTTAACATAATAATGGATAATGTAAAAAACTTTAATGAAATATAAATCGACAATGTACATGTCAATTAAGCATGCAAAAATAAATAAAATAAAATAAATTTAAATAAATAAATAATAAATTCAAGAGCTGCCAATGAAACGATATAAAATTTCAAGCTGCCTGCACTTTTCGTAAGCAGCGTAACGTGGCTTTGTTGTTGTTGATGCAATGTGAAGTGTGCGCAATATGTTCATATGTATGTTGATATTTATGTTCATATGTATGTTTGTACCTTATGTGTTCATATGTATGTTTATCAATCGAAGGGTTTGGTGGGGTTCAAACCCGCTAAATGTTTGTTTGTTACACAAATTATGGATGGCAAATTGTGCACAGAATCTTCCCCTTCAAATGAACTCATATGTGCGCCACTGTATGTATGTAAATATATATTTATGTTTGTTTGTAGGCAACGGAAGTCGCTGGAAGCCTAAAAATTGCCGCAAATTTGCATTTAAATGCGCGCATTCAGGCGATGCATTAAAGCAATAAAAATCGACCGATCGAAAGCAAACAAAATAAAAATTTAATACCAGAAATTAAAGCAACAAATACAGCAACAAAAACAACAACAACAACTGCCAAGTGGCAGCATTAAGAAAAAGAAACCACAAAACAACGAAAATTTGCTGTGAGCAGTGAAACACAAAGACCCCAAAGTTACAGATAAAAGTTGCCATATTTTTGGAAATTTCATATAACAAATTTTCAATACTTGACTCAACAGACATTCAACAGTATTCAATAAACTCTCTATACTCTTTGGAATATTTCACTATCATTGCAATTTCCATAAAAAAAAAATCAATTAGTCTCATTCAGTTGTGCAACCCAAAAGCACTGTGGCAACACTTGGCATCAAAAATTGAATGAAACTAAAACAAAAAAACTGCAACAACTAAATTAAATTAATTTCAACGTTCCTACGTTGCAAAAAAAGTTGTAAAAATTAATGTTTGCTTTTTTTCTTTTAATTTTTTATTTTTTGCTTTAAAAAAATTTGGAAATTTTATGCCATGTTTTATTTACTGCAAGTTGCATGACGCGTGAGCACAAAAACCAGCTGTGGGGCATGAAACACACAAAAAAAAACAAAACATGCAAAAATAATAAACAGGCGAAACAGCGCGAGAAGGAAATGGCAAACTGGAGTGGCGGCGAATTGCTGCTGCACAGCCGCCGGCGGCTAATGGCAACAAACAAAAATGTCACACGCGCAAAAAATATTTAAAAAAAATGTAAACAAAAATGTTCAAAAAAAAAATTCAACATGAAAGTTAAATATTTGCGTTGATTTTGCTTGGCCAGGTTTGCACAGAGTTGTTTGTTGTTTGTAGTTTTGTTTTTGTTCTAAGATAACTTAAATGTTTGTGTAATGTGTGAGTAGAAGGTTGAAATATATCAGATGGCTTTTATTGGATTTTTACAGGTATTGAAAAATGTAATCTGTATAAGAAATTTGAGTGCAAAGGTGTACAAACTATCAACTTGATCAAAGAAAAATTATATAAAAAATATAATATACAAGGATAGTCTGAAAAGTTTCCGAGCTCAAAAAGAAGATGGCAGCATTTCTTAACGAAAAGTGGGGAATATTATTTACTTTTAAAAGCCCACCGTGAAAATATGGACAGCTGAGGTATGGGACCGAATGAGCTTCAGAGACAATGAACTTTCTGAACGTCCGAGATCTACAAATACTGCGAATAATATCGCTTAAGTTCACCAAATGGTCCTACACAACTTTTGAGTTCATATGTAAAAAAAAAGAAGAGGTTATAAATATGTTCAAAGAAAGTGTTTGACACACATTGAACCAAGATTTAAGCATTCGAAGTGATGAACTTTTGCTCATTTTAGACCAAAAAACTTGTTCGAATGAGCATTTTCGAAGCTCTATTTGAATGGGTTAAAGGGATGAGGGCATTGCTAAGAGACTAACAAGGAGACTATGAGAAAAACAAATTTGCTAAGAAACTAACAAGGAGACTATGAAAAAAACAAATTTGAAGAAAAATGTCTTGCAGCTTTATTAGGTCGGGAACTTTTCAGACAAGCGAGGCTTGTAACTGATTAACATTTTATACTATTTAAGTAGTCCAGTTCCAGTAGATCCATTGGATGGGTTAAAGAGTGGGTAGCATGATTGGGAGAAGTGTGTAGACTCATAAGGAGAGTATTTACAGATAAATTTGAAGATATAATGTCTGGAATCTTTGTCCAGCCTCTATGTATCTTAGTAAAATTCCATACTAGTCCAGTTCCAGTACTTCCATATTACTTAGTTGGGAGCTTCGCTGAAAAAAGTGTCTAGACTAGGCTGGAAACTTTTCAGACAAGCCACGTGTGCTAGGTTGAAAACTTTTCAGTCAAACCTCGTGCGTATCTTAATAAAACTTCATACTAGTCCAGTTTCAATTGAAGAATCGCTGAGAAAAGTGTCTAGCCTTACAAGGAGACTAAGAAGATGGTGAACAAATGTCTTGCATCTTTGTTAGGTAGGAAACTATTCAGACAAGCCTCGTGTAGATCTCAACAAAACTTCATATAAGTCCAGTTTCAGTAGTTCCAAACTATTTGGATGAGTTTAAGACATGGAAGGATCGTTGAAAAAAGTGTCGACTAGACTTACAAGGAGACTAAGAAGATGGAAAAAAAATGTCTTTTATCTTTGTTAGAATGAAAACTTTTCAGACAAGCCTCGTGTGTTATGTTGGAAACTTTTTAGACAAGTGTGTATCTCAATAAAACTTCATATAAGTCCAGTTTCAGTAGTTCCAAACTATTTGGATGAGTTTAAGACATGGAAGGATCGTTGAAAAAAGTGTCTACCAGACTTACAAGGAGACTAAGAAGATGGAAAAAAATGTATTTTATCTTTGTTAGGATGGAAACTTTTCAGACAAGCCTCGTGTGTTATGTTGGAAACTTTTCAGACAAGTTTGTATCTCAATAAAACTTCATACTAGTCCAGTTTCAGTAGTTCCAAACTATTTGGATGAGTTAAAGACATGGAAGAATCGCTTAGAAAAGTGTATAGATTCACAGGGAGACGAAAACATGCAGAAAAATGTCTTGTATTCTGGTTAGGTTCGAAACTTTTCAGACAAGCCTCTTGTGGATCTCAATAAAACTTCATACTAGTCCAGTTTTAGTAGTCCAGTTTCAGTAGTTCTTACTATGATATTTGGATGGGTTGAGGAAATGGGAGCATCGTTGAGAAAAGTTTTGTAGACTCACAAGGAGACTAAGAAGATGGAGCAAAAATATCTTTTATATTTGTTAGGTTGAAAACTTTTCAAACTGCTCTCGTATGAACATAACTCAACTTCATTTTTCCATACAATTTTATACAATGTTTTACTCTTTAAACACTCAAAACATTGTTCAGCCCTCGTAAAATTCTGCAACCCTCAACTGCCAACCAACGCATTTTGGTTATATAAACAATTTTCTATTATTCATTGTTTTGTTTTTCCTGTATTGTTCATCATTATTTTTGTTATTGTATTTCTGATTATGTTTTTATGCTCATTCGAAAATTTTTGTTTATTTTATTTGTTTGCCCCGAGCAACACACAATGCAATTCCATACAATGTCATAGATTTGTATTGATTTTATTTGCAAAGCATGCAGACGCAGTGTGTACAAAATAGATATTTTGCATTTATGCAGATTTCATTTGGCTTTACGACACTGTTAAAAATGTTGTGACTAAAAAGATTACCTTTATAAAATTAAAATAAAAAAGACACAATAAATGGAACAAAATTATTTCCAATATTTCATATTTGAACAAATTCTACAATGAATAAAATGAATAAAATGTCATTACTACTTTTAATATCAAAGGTCACTGGCCGTTGGAGAGCACGCGGCTAAAATGGGGATTCCCTTCAATATCAGCTGTCACAGCTGTGAAAACCTGAACGAGTAGAAAACCGTCCATCATTATCTCTGCGCCTGTCCGGCCTTGTCAAGAAGGAGATGGAAAACGATGGGAAAACCAACATTCCAGAATTTCAAAAAGATAGCGAAGTGCACCATACACTCGCTACTCTCTTTCATCAACCTCACGGATTGGATATAAGATATACACTGTGAAGGGTCCGGCAGACAAACATCAGTATACCGTAAAGTACCTACCGGGAATAGTGGTAACAAAACGGCGCCAACGCGCTAATTGGATGTTCATGTTGGATGTAACATTGCCACTTGAACCAACCAACCAACCAACTTTCAATATAATTTTCAATTTTTGATTTTCTAAAAATTGTAGGTAGTAGTGACTGACCTAAATTGAAACCAACTTAAGCCATCGAAGCCCATTGTGATACCACAATCAATTGAAAGTAAATCTGCTCACTCATTGAACCAGTTTGAGCTCCTCATCAAGCTTAGTAGACTCCGAATGGTCCTACCGACTAGATCGTCTAGATTATTGAAAAAGAAGTTACCCAAATAACTCTTAAATTTTTTAAGATATTGAGGGACAAGTGTATAGAAGGTGAAATATGTGTGCTTCAATTTCCTAGTAAATATAAAAATAAACCATAAGCATTAATTTTATTATATCCTCAAATAATTGGTCTGCCAAATGTTAACCGCTCTAAATGCCTAAAATTCACATTAAAAATGTGCATCGAATATTCCCAATTTCATCAATGAATATTGAATATGTTTTAAAACTTTTCCACGAACGCACTCAACAATGCATAGCTTACAAAACATAAATAAATAAATGAAATTCAATTTATGGTTTTTGTTCTGTTGCCAATGAATTGAATCCATTACAATGATTCGTTGTTGTTGTTGTTGCTAAAATTAAAAATTAAAATACACCAAACGCTACGACATAAGCACACAACCACAAACAACTGGCAAATACACATTCATTCACATACAAACACAAAAATATGCATCGATGTCGGCATGCACGAACGATTGCCAATTTAATTTAATTTTAGGCACAACTTTGCAACAAACAACAACAACAATATACACAATTAGTGCACCTGCCGCAATGTCCATACGCTCCTCATTCTGCCTTTCCGTCTGTGTGCAGCTAGAGGCAGTGCGATTAAATTTGCACACAATTATGAGCATATTTACAGGCGCTGTAACGCATACAGCACGCAGCTGCATGCATTGTGCACATGTTTGCATACATATTTACAGAGGCAAACATAGACACACAGCCACATACAATGCACCACACTTGTGTGTCTGCTGCATGCTGCATCATGCTTAGGTGCAACACTTTGTGGCACATTTGCCCTGCAAGTGTAATTTATAATTTCACCATACAAATCCATTCAATTACATAAATGCATTGGCTATGCGACAACAATAACAACAACAATAGTAACATTAATATCATACGCCCAAACAACAACAACAACAATGCCACAAAGACGCTCTATTTGCGCAAATATTTGCAATCATTTTAGATTTGTCTCTAAGGCAACGCTGCCGGCCAGCCTCCTGTCTGTCTGTATGTCTGTCCGCCTGCTGCCACAATAGACAGCTGCACGCACATGGGTCTACATAAACATACATATATGAAGGTGTTTGTGTTATGTACGCACACTTGACTGCTTCGTGGCAGTAAAATTAATCTGATTATGCAGCTTAATAATTACAACTCGCATGCAAGCAGCCCTCGTCGCCCATTGCAATGTGTGCAGCTGCCTTGGCTGGTTGTCTACTTAACTGCTTATCCCTTTTGTAGCTCGTGTTGCATTACTGCTGCTGCTGCTACAGATTTACCCTAAAACTTTCGAAGTTGATGTTTGTGCCTCAGTAATCGATATAGATTTTCCAGCTTATTTGTCTAATTAGTGGCAGCTGAACGTGGCTTACATTACTCATTAATAACGGTTTTATTAGAGTGGTTTTGTGTTGCCAGATATATACGAATTTTTGGAAACTTTTAATTAAGAGGCTTAATTAAAAGGCTTAACATTATGTGAATTAATTTAAAGTTTAAGACATAAACAAATTAAAATGTTATTAGAAAAACTATTTAACGTATTTGTTAGGAGTAAAATGCATTTTTAGAGGAGTTTTAAAGGAGCTATGGCGTAAAATTAAATGATAGAACAATTCGAATTTCAGGTCATCTTAGACAAAACAAAAACTTTAACACTGGGACCATCCTTTGCCTTACAGGCCCCTGAGTGATCTTAGCAAGTGAAGTTTATCATTACCATTTATTAATTTTATATTTTTTGTACTAAATCAGATGATGATCCAACAGTGCAAGAATCATGAATGCATATCAGAAACTGTCAAAGATTTGATATCTTTTTACGTTTAAATGTCAAAATATTTCAAGAAAATTACCATTATTGAAAAAGACCTGGAAATCAGCTTAATTGGACCGACAACATATTGAAACAAGTCACTAAAAACTGAACCGACCGCTTAGTGGCGAGGACATCATTTGAATAATATGGCTTTTCATACATAATGACATGAATGTAGCTTCACAATAAAGTCAGTATCCATTTGATATCTCACACCGTTGTTACCTAAATTTTTTTATTTTTAATTTATTTTTATTTTTATTTTTACTTTTATTTTTATTTTTATTTTTTCTTATTTTTATTTTTAATTTTATTTTTATTCTATTCTATTCTATTTTATTTTATTTTATTTTATTTTATTTTATTTTATTTTATTTTATTTTATTTTATTTTATTTTATTTTATTTTATTTTATTTTATTTTATTTTATTTTATTTCTATTTTATTTTATTTTACTTTACTTTACTTTACTTTACTTTACTTTACTTTACTTTACTTTACTTTATTTTATTTTATTTTATTTTATTTTATTTTATTTTATTTTATTTTATTTTATTTTATTTTATTTTATTTTATTTTGTTTTATTTTATTGTATTTTATTTTATATTACTTTATTTTAGTTTATTTTATTTTATTTTATTTTATTTTATTTTATTTTATTTTATTTTATTTTATTTTATTTTATTTTATTTTATTTTATTTTATTTTATTTTATTTTATTTTATTTTATTTTATTTTATTTTATTTTATTTTATTCTATTTGATTTTATTTTATTTTATTTTATTTTATTTTATGTTATTTTATTTTATTTTATTTTATTTTATTTTATTTTATTTTATTTTATTTTATTTTATTTTATTTTATTTTATTTTATTTTATTTTATTTTATTTTATTTTATTTTATTTTATTTTATTTTATTTTATTTTATTTTATTTTATTTTATTTTATTTTATTTTATTTTATTTTATTTTATTTTATTGTATGTTATTTTATTTGATTTGATTTGATTTGATTTGATTTGATTTGATTTGATTTGATTTGATGTGATTTGATTTGATTTGATTTAATTTGATTTGATTTGATTTGATTTTATTTTATTTTGTTTTATTTTTTTTAACTTATTTTCCTATCGTTTCTGTGTGGTTTGTACTTTTCCTCCTCATTGACTCAATCCATTTGTATCACCATTGAACTTTTTTCCATTGAACATAAAAAAAATCACATAACTATTCATTGTTTTCAGCTGAATACCTGCTCGCCTCATAGTTGTGAGAGATTAATTAATTTTTTCCATTTTGCTTTGAATCTTTATTGCATATTTAATTTAAATGCAAAATTGGTCGGAACAGTGATCAATTTTATATTTCATCTTCATAAAACTGAAATCTGATTCTATTTTTCGTGTTGCAATGATGCGAATAAATTTTTAATGAAATTTTATTAGGGGTTCTAAATTTTAGTAAATTCATTTGAATTCATTCATGCATTGAATTGCACAGTTTTCCCTTTGGCCTTTGATGGCATTGCTCGAAACTTGAATGAAGAGCATTTTAGTTATAAAAGCCGTTGCAATATTTTCTTAGAATTAAAACTTACGTTGCATTCAATGTGGTCGAGTGGGTTTTGTATTTACCTGAAAAACAAAGAGAGAAAAGTGAATATGAGTTTTTAACTAGAAATTGGAAGCGATGCTGCTGAGTTCGTAGAAATAGTAAAATTATTTACTTCGTTGCAATTCCAAATTCACCGAAATTGTTTTGCCGGTGCACCGCGGTGGCTGAATTTTTGGAATTTTGAAGACTAATTAGTTACAGAAAAATGTTATAAATTAAAGTTATGTTTCAGGAAATATTTAATTTTTTTTGTGAATAAATGTTTATTGTTTCTATTAAACATTTTGTGTGTGTTTCTCATAAAATATGAAATCAAATATAATATAAATTTTATTATAAACTTTTTATTAATATTTCCTTTCATTCAATGATTTCAAGGACCAATGAAACTAGAAACTTTTGTATAATATTAATTTTTTCAAGCAAACTCTAAGCATTAAAATATCAAAAAAATTATGTTATAGCATTTGACTAAATGATTCATAAATCATAACTTTTTTTAGTTAATTTTTAATTTAATTTGGTCACCATGCACCACATTCATACGACTACATATTCTACATAAATATATGCAATTTTTTTTTTGCACAATCCCCACAACGCGCAGAATGCGGCGGCATTTGTGAAAAGTTGCACAAATTGCGAGGGACAGACAACAAAAAAATATTTGCTTTATTTATTTACAACAGAAAAATGTCATAATTGAATTAAGAATAAAAAAAAAATTATAATAAATGCCAGTGCGACTGTGAAGGCAATGGCTATGCAAATTAAATGACAGACATACGCAGACAAAGTCAAACAAATGTACACACACACAGAAATAAACAGAGCAACAGAGAGAGATGGACAAATGCAGCGAAACATAAAGCAAGGGGGCAAACAAACGTATAGACTCATGGACAGGCGAACAGCAAAGTAGACAGACAGCAAGGGGCAATGACAAATAGACAGATAGACCGACAGACAGTCAGCCATTGAGGCATTCTAGTTGTCGACTGTGGCGCAATGTTGCATGCGCATAAATTCACTTATGCACATATTGCATGCAAGTTTTAAAGCCTGAAAGCGGCAACAACAACAAAAACATTAACAACAACAACAACTTAGTGCATGCCTGGCAATGTTGTTAGACAGGCGTGTGCGCGCACAATGCATGTTATTGTTGTTGCCGGTGGTGTACTGTGTGGTTGCTACAATTTTGCGTATCCGCACACACACAATGTGGCACGCGGCTGACCGGCTTACACACACACACACAACGCGCAGTGGGCGTGGTGGGTGGGTGGCGTGTAGCATGAAGGAGTGTGGCGTATTTTTACAGTTGATAGACCGACAAGCTGTCTGCATTTTTGCTGTCACAAAGTGCGTGCGGCTTAGGGTAATTTGCCGTTGGAGTGTTGCTGTTTTTTGAATTTGTTGTTGTTGTTGTTTTTTGAAATTTATGCATTTGCTGCATTGTGTGAATTTCATTAAATTTTGCATATATTAAAAAAAAATTTGTTAGACGTGCTTGAAAATGCTCTGCGAAAGTTGTCCAGCACTCATACGCCATGGAGTACCGACAACTATTTTACATATTAGACATGTTTTTAAAAAAGGTACAAATTTAAAATGTTTGCATTTGAATGCGAACAAAACATTCTTTTCCTTAAGAAGAGCGTTCAAAATGTTGATTCGAAAAGGTTTTTGGTCTAAAGTGAGCAAAGCGAGGAAGTGAGTGTCAAAAGCGAGGGCAGCATTTATAACTAAATCATGAATTAATATGCGACAAAGAGGTTCCTTGGACATATTCATAGCCTCTGCTATCTTTCACATATTAATTTGAAGTATGTCCAGTACCATTTGATGAAGTTGAACGATGTTATTTTCAGTGGTTATAGTTTTTAGACGTTCAGAACGTTTATCGTCTTCCCGTCTCCCAAGTTGATGCTGCTCAAAAGTTGAAGGTGGTAAATGATGGTCAAGCGTCCCTTTTACACAGCCTCCAACTCGATTTATTTTCTATTTGCATATTGTCTTTCAAAACAAAATCTGTAATAACATACTTCAGCAACGAATTGTGAATCCTTAAGGAAAAAGAAACACAAATTATCGTATAATAAAAAAACCGAAGAACAAATACATTGACAATAAAATTTCGCAAGCATAAAGCGCCAAAGAAACGATTCAGATATGAGCAGGAAACAACAATAACTCACATACAATTACACTGCTTTTGGGTTTGAGCATTTGTGAAAGTGTTGGTGTGGATGTTACCTTTCAAAAGCAAATCTGTAATGAAATATTGCACCAACACAAAGCAAGAAATTGTTCATAAAATGCCAAAATTAATTTTTCCTTTAACTCGTTTTACAATTTTCCTTCGGCAAAATACATAAATTTACCCTCTAAGGTGTTTTTATAGCACACTTTTCGGGGCATAATCATTGCTGCAATTGAATCGAACTCACCGAGACCCCAAACAACATTTGCATGTTTTGCTTACTTGTCGCACTAATAAAGTCATTGCATAAAAATCTACAACAAAAACAACAACATTATAAAACACTGTAAAATGCCAACGCAAGTTCAGACCGCAACACGCTTGACCCCAAAAAAGTATGCAATGAGAAAACATAAAAACTCATGTCGCGTGAAAAATCAACACGAACAGAAAGCGGCAGCACGAGCGCTGTCCGTCCGTCCGTTCACTGGGCTGCATGCAAGCAATGCTGTGTTTGCTTATTTCGTTGCATGACTCCTTCAATTCAAACAATAACAACAACAACAACAAGAACTATGGCCACTAACAAAGAGTACAATAAGCAATTACGCCATAATTACAACATTTAGAATAATTTTATGACCACAATTTGGTTGTTGTACTTGCGGCAGCACTCGCTAAATGCAAAAACAAGCAAACACTACTACAACAACAACTGCTAATATGTATGCACATGAATGTTAGAGTGTGTGTGTGTGTGTGTTGCCTCGTGAGGGCGTTGCTGGCCATTAAACGAAATTGGCTTTGCAATTATGCGGTGGCGGCAGTGCGACGCAGAGTGGCGAGACGAGGCGAGCGTAGGGTCAGCGGACCAAAGAGCTGCAGAGGTCCTGCACGTAGGTGGGTAGTGGCAATAACATGTAATCGTGTGCCACCATCGTTGTGTGTCTGCGCGGTAAGCGCCAAGTCACACGTTAAGTGCGGATAAGAAGGATTAGGATGGCGAAAACGAGGAGAATCAGGACGAAGGCTGAAGACGAGAATGTATAAGCTGCCAGGAAGTTATTGTGCGCCACATGTGGCTGGTGTGGCGCTGTGCCATTTTGTCCTGTACGAGTATGTGCGCCTAATGTAGCATAAAGTGGCAAAAAGGTTGTTTAAGCAAATGAGTGCACGG
Source organism: Melieria omissa (assembly GCA_963971225.1). Taxonomy (NCBI): domain Eukaryota; kingdom Metazoa; phylum Arthropoda; class Insecta; order Diptera; family Ulidiidae; genus Melieria; species Melieria omissa. The sequence continues at coordinate 10,909,004 of OZ020269.1, forward strand.
CTGCGGTGACGGAAGGGGAAGCCATAAATTATGGGCTGCGCGGTTTTGGGCCACTTTGTCACCTGCTATGGTGTTGGCAGTTGTTGCTATTGTTTTTTCACAGACTTGCTCATAGTTAGTTGAGTTGGGTTGATTTTGTTGTTGTTGTTGCTGCTAATGTACTGTTGGCGTTTCAGTGCATAAAGTTACTGAATACTGAAAACTTACATTGCATGACGAAAATCAATTAGTTGTGACACGTCTGTCTGACAGAGCACGAAAGGCGAACACCAAAAATATTTATCAGAGCGTTAGATAGAAATATTTTAAAATTGTTTGTTGGTTGCAAAGCAGAAAAAGGTTTTTTTGAAACTATGATTGAATAGCAAACTTCTTGGTTATTTGTGTTTAAGCTAAGATTCGATTATGTGAGGTTAGGTTGAAGTGGCAGACTGTTGAAATAAGTGAACTGTGATGGTTGGTTATTCTCTCTTTATGGCAAATATTTTGTTGTTAGAGATTTAGTGCGATTTTAAAGTGAAATTTTTTTTGAGATTCTGCAAAGCCAACGCCAAAAAATTAAGTCGAACAAATCTAGAAAAAAAACTGGAAAAAAGTGCAGTCCCTCTAAAAACGCTTTCCTCACATGCCACCATTTTCTATGTGCATATTTTTATAGAGAGCGAGCACTGCTGCATGTATGTGTGTGTGTGCCTTTGTGTCTATATTTGTGTTTGTTTTGCTCGTTGGCAATTTTTATGTGCCGCTGCTGTCGTTGTTGCCAACGGCACTTTCAACACAACTGCAACGTTGTTCTTTTGCTCTTCGTCGGCCGTTCTCGCTAGTCCAGCCAACTGGTGCAGCCACCGTTTGTGTGCACACATTTTTTGTTGCAATTTCTTTTGAATTTCTGCAAAATGTTGTTAAAAACATTTTTATATTTCCTCTGGCTTTACTGTTCGTTTGTGTGCATTTATGTTTGTGTGAAATTCCGTTTTGGATGGCAACATTGCTGGCACTGTTGCTGTTCGTCATGTTGGCTCTATGCTTTGTGCAGCCGTTTGTTCAGTCAGGAAGTGAAAGAAGGCATGAACTAAAGTTACAGCAAACAGCTGTTCCACTTTTCACTATTAAACTTTTTAATTTGCTTTACTTTTTGACATTTACGATTGGATTCTGTAATCGATTTGCAAAATGCATTTGCCGCAGATTTCTAGCGCCTTTGATGTTTGATAGCAAAAAGTTTATTGCATTTGGTGTGAAAAATTCCCTTTCAGATTTGGTTTATTGAGGGAAATTTGTGATTGCTGTGGCTGAAGTCATAAATGTGAAGCCATAAAGATCACATTTTTTAATGACATTTTAACCCTTTCCGATATGAAAATAAACCCGATCTGTATGAAATGTATGGGCTGTAGTCTAATATATTGGACATTGTGACTGAAAGGGTTAAAGGTTTTTTTAATTTTTAAAGTTCAGAGCACGAACACATTACTTTATAAAACCTAATAAAAAAATTTGTTAATCTAACGTTACATAACCTAAATTCAATCTAACTTCTAATGATCCAATTCTAACCAAATTGAAACTAATTTAAACCTTACATGACCTAACTTAAAGTAACCTGACCCAATTTTAACTTACCCTACCCTTAGGCTATCCTAACTTAACCTAAGAAGTTCAAAATCTAACTAAACTCAATTCAACTTTAGATAATTTTAACTGCAGCATTGCAGCAACCTAATGCAAAGCGAACCTAATCCATCCTGGCCTACGTTAATCCAATTTTGACGTAACCTAACCTTCCATAACCTAAATTAAATTTAACCTAAACTGAACTAATTGTAACCCTACTTTAACTAATCTAATCCAACAGATGTTTGAAGCTACTGACACCTAACATTAACCTAACTAAAGTTAACCTAATCTTATTTTATCTGACCTAACCCAGTTGTAATTTAGTCTATCCTAATCCTAATCTTTCAATAACCTGGCGTAGCTTTACCAACCAATTTTCACCGCAACATTGTGACCCAACCCACCGAAACCAAAGCGTACCTAACCTAAATATCTGAATCTATATTAACCCATTTGTCATAACCTAGCCTACTGAACTCACTTTTAATCTAACCTAAGCCAACCTAATTATTATCAGGATTTACCTAATTTTAACCAACACATATTTGGCATAACTTAAACTAACTTAACTCAACTAAAGCAAACCTAAGCGAGCAACATCTGAGCTAACCCAGGTTTAACTTCCTATTATAATTTTACACTAACCTAAACCCAATTACAGTTTTCGTTAGCTAATCTAATCATTATCTCGATTTACCTAATTTCAACCAACACATATTTAGCATAACTTAAACTAAATAATTTAACTAAAGCCAACCTAAGCGTACATCATTTGCCTTAACCCAGGTTTAACTTAACCTAGACTATCCCGTCACAATTTTAAACTAACCGAAACTCAATTATATTTTTTCTAAGGTTACTAAGTATTATCTCGATTTAGATAATTTCAACCACTACATATTTGGCATAACTTAATCTAACTTAACCAAAATAAAGCAAACCTAAGCAAATATCATTTAACCTAACACAGGTTTCCGTTAACCTTGACTATTCTATTCAAATTTTACCTTACCCTAACATAACTTAACCAAAAAATGTTAACCGCAACCTAACATGACCCAAAGAAACCAAAGCAAACTTAACCTATGTTAACTTACGTAAGCCCAATTATTGCATAACCTAGTCGACACTAAAATCTAACCTAAAATAAACCAAATTTAGTTTTACCTAAGCTTACCTTATTATAATCTTTTACCAAATTCTAACCCTCAGATTTTTGGTATAACTTAACCAACTGAAGCAAACTTAACCAAACATCATCTAACCTAACTCAAACTTTCACTTAACCTAACCCAATTTTAATCTAACAAAGCATAACTTAAACCAATTTTAACTTAATTTTATTATGAAGCATTTGGACATAACTTAGCCCAATCTTAGGAAACTTGACCTAAGCTACCTCAAACATTTTCACGCAATCTAGCCTACTTAAACATAGATTTAACCTAACATATCTTAACGCACTTGTTACCTGAACTATCATAATTTTAATCCCCAGCACTGTACATACTCTGATCTTATTTTAACATGACCCCTACAGTTATTTAACCTAATTTCACTCTCCCGTAACCTAAGCTACATTAACCCAACTTAAGCCTAACATAACCCAATTTGATTACACTTTTATGAAACTTAAACTTAACTTTAACCGTAACCTAACCTATCTTAACATAACTGAGGACTAACCTAACTGAATTTTATTACATTTGTTAAACTAAACCTTATTTAACCTTTAACCTAACCATATTCCACTTTCACCTCAACCTAATCTACTTTAAAAATCACATCCACAACTCAATGACACAACTCAATGAAATATTTTAACGATTTTATAACATTCACTTACTCGATTTGACTTTGTGAACGCCTCATGAGTAAATATTCTTACATATGTATGCACAACAGTTTTAACAATAATATGGCAACACTGTTAGTGTATGGCAACGCTGTCAGTAGTAGTGCCAAGGTAAATGCACAATTTTATCGTTAACTGAACAACCAGTGACACTTTTAATGCAACATCACCACAACAACAACAACAAGCACAAAAAACTATTATGCATAATTACAACAACAACAATAGTCATGACAGAGTGTACACACACACCCCTCACTCATGCTTATTCGTTTACTTATTCATATAAGCAAAATGAAATTTAATTTTGTTGAGTGCGCCTTGCGGTATGCTACAATTTTATTTTGTTATCTTTGCCGTCAACGTTGTTGTAGTCTTTGCATTTTACTATAAACATAGTGTACGCCTTGTGTTGCTCAGCTTTGCTGTTGTTGCTGTTATTACTATGATTGTTGTTGTTGCCTTCTTCATGCCGCTGTTTGACATTGCTATGCACGTTGCGAGCCATGAGCGCAAAGGGAACAGTTGGCGGGGCATGTGGCCTGCATGTCAATTGCATTTTCTATGAAACGCTTCATACACACACGCACACATGCACGCACATGCATTGTGTGTGTGCGTGTTATGCTGGTATTGGTGCGTCAGTTGTCGATGGCACAGCTGGTGTGGCTGCTGGTGGCGGAACTACACCGAAAAGGACAATTGCCTTCAAGCTTTTCAAGTGCTTGCACTTGTCGGCGTTGCTGTAAGTAGGCGAGTGGGTGCTGCTGCTGCAATAGCAACAACAATGACACTCTGTGCATGCGCCCACACTTTTGCGTTGTTGTTTTATTTGTATTACATCGACAATGTGTGTGTGGGTGTGAGGCGCAATTGTCGTCGCCATTGGCGTCGTTGCCATCACCACATACTCACTCCCACTCATACTCACACTCACACACTGTTACCTTCACAATTGCACTCACACAACGACGCATCACGCAAAGCCAATTTTATTAAATTGTCATTTAAGTCGCTGGCATGGCATTTATGGCAAAATTTTATTATTTGCAATTGAATTGTGTGCAACGGTGCGGCTGACAACGGTGTGCTGAGTGGGGAAGAGAGGGTGGCAGCTCTGCAGGAAGCGCCTTTGGGCGGCTGAGCATTTGCAAATGTGACATGCGACATGTCTCGCCTTGGCACTTGTGCTCGAGTGTTGTCTGCATTGTTGTTTTTGTTGCTGCTTACTTTACTGTTATTGACTTTGTTTGGCAATAAGTATGAGTGTGTGTGTGTGTGTGGTGTCAAATCGCATGGAACGGGTAAGTGACTTTATTCGAATTATTGTTGAGGTTATGATTGTTTTGTTGTTATTGCCATGGTTGCCATTTGTGTTATTGTTATTTGTATTTGTTTGTTGTGTTTGTGTCACTTTCATTTGGCATTCAGTGGCCCATTTGCATGTCCTTAATTAAAGTCATGCAAAGATTTTATGAGAAATAATTAAAATTTTATGAATCTAAGAAATATTTGTAATAATTATTTGTAAAATTTCTGAAAGTTTTGTTTTCAAAAATAAATTTACAAATTCAGTAAAATATGAAAATAAAAAAATTAAAAATAAAAATTCAGTAAAATATAAAAAATAAAAAGTTTGTTTTAAGTTTTAAGGACACAAATTTTGAGCCCAATACCATTTCAAATTATATTTGCTACCCAAACTTTAACTATTTAGGGTAATTTTGCACCCCTAAACCTCCTGGAAAGAGCCACTAAATATAATTTAAATGGTTAAACTGATTTGCTTTAGTGAATTTCAACATTATGACCCAAGTATCGATTAAGATTTCAGTTATAGAGATTTCAGTTATAAATGTTTTGAAGTCAAATGCTGAGCTTGAGCTCTTCAATTGTGCTATGAATTTTGGCTTTAACAACCAAAATTTTGAACTGTGTCAAATCGCACTGATTCAGTTGACGTATTCATAGTGAAAAACAATGCGGTCAAGGATTTGTTCATACAAGGACACACAACACAAACTCAGAGATTCTCTAAATTATTGAATTTTGTTCTAATAGTCTAAAAAATTGGGCGAAATAGCGCGCTACATGTTCACAATAGAACCTAAAAACTTTATAGAAGCCATGAATAATTTCATCTGGTTCTTGTATCTTAGACAAAAGTACCTTTCCATGTTAAAATGATCACTAGACATGAGTTAGTGTATGATTTTTCAATTTCGATGTTCTGCAACCTCTTATTTTATGCGGTTTGTTGAAAAAGTGCATGAGCTAAAAAATTTTCGGGCTAGATTGGAGATAAATGACCTCGCATCGAGGTCAAGCTTCAGAAAAGCGCTTGAAAATTAACAATTTTCTTCACAGCTGCTCAGAAGTTGCTCTTAGAGGGTTAAAATCTATGACTGACCCCCATTATTTTTCTCTACTGAACATTTGCTTCAAACATATTTATACCCCATCTTCAACCCTTAATGGGGCTTCCATACAAAATGGTCGTTTTTATAAAATAGGCTCCCATTGCTTCCAGGTTGCTCCCAGATGTGTCAAATGTATGACTGACATGCATTTATTTTCCCTTCCGAATGTTTCTTTCAAACATACCTACCCGCTATCTCCAAGTCTTAAGGGAGCTGTCATACAAAACTGGCCATTTTCTATGCAATTGGCATTGCACTTGTAAATGTGGTAGTTAGCGAGAAAACATTGTATCTCAGAAATTACAGAACCGATTTGAATGATTTATTCAGCGATTGGCAACATTTCTTCTTCTTTCTTTCGCAAAAAATACAAAATTAATTTAGGTTCACAAATTCACCAGCTCCCATACGATTGGATTTGTGAGGTTGTCAACTTTTGGGTTTCTTCAAAGCAAAAAATTTAAAATGTACTGTCGAAACCCCTATTAACCTCCCTATGCTTCTAATTAATTTCCTAATATAATTTTTGATAAATTAATGATAAGTAAATTCCAATTTTTTTTTGTATTTTGTAAACATTTCTTTCAAATGGATTTTCTTCTAATAAATTCTTTTAAACAGAAAAAAATATATATATTTAATAAATAAGAAAATAATCCATATTTTCAAGAATTAATAGAGAGAAATTAGAATTCCTATGAAAAAGCAAAAACCCTATGTTTAACAAACAAAAAAGTAATCCATACCTTCAAGAGTTAATAGAAAGAAATTAGAATGTGTAACGTGCCACATAAAAAACCCTCTTTACTTAATAAAACTGCACAAATATCTTTCAAAACAATTTCTTAATTAACTCGATGATTCAGTTAACATTTTTTTCAATTCAATAAAGCTATTCCCAATGACATTTGATAATTAATCTGCTAATATATCTCGAATGTGTTGAGGTCAACAAATGGATTCGAATGTGTGTAAGCAAAAAAACACCAACACCAACTTCAACACAATTACTTAACTAATGTTTAGCTGATTTAATGGCAGCCATGTGCCACCACCAATGTTGATCGTCGGCGCTTATGCGGCGGCAATGCCAGCCGCAGCCACGAGACGCTAATTAGCATCGACATTTTCCCATAATAATGCAATCAAATTAATAATAGAAATGCACAAACTATTCCAATGACATTTGCATTTCATTGCTGCCGCTGCCGAGTCCACTGTTGCGTCACTCGAGTTGGGAGCGGGGGGTCGCCAGTTGCCCGTCTGTGCTCCGCCTAATGTCAACTCATTTCGAATGCGTTAATGTCAGCGGCGACACGCGGTGCTGTCACAACGTCGCTGTGCAAACAAATGCGCCCAGTGTCGTTGTTGTTGGTTTTGTTGTAGCTACAGACAAATAGCAGGCAAGCGGCATTAAATGATGGTAATTGGAATTTATTGGTCAATTGTGGGGTTTGCTGTTGACGGCATTGCTGTCGAGTTTTTCATTTTACCAAACGAGTCGGTGCGTGGGCGTTGTTGCTGAGCTATGCCTACCGGCGCATTATTTTAATGTCAAACACAGAGTCACATATATACACACATATACATGTAAGAGTGTGTGTGTGTGTACATGTTGGGTTGGCCGCATTGCTGTCAAATTGAAAATGTGCTTTGCCAGTTGCGGTCAACTCTACAAAATTCACCTTCAAATTGCCGGCTTGTGGCGGCTTGCGGCTTTGGTCGCTGCACGAATTTGCGCTGTAAATAATTTAATTGCGAGAACTTACAACGTGCGTTGTAAATGTGTGTGTGTTGGGTGATTTTAAATTTTTCATGAACATTTCAATGTTGTTGTATTTTTAATGGAATTATTAAAGAGAAATGTTTTCAGGTTCAGTTTTTAAGTGAATGTTTAACCTTTGCCTTAAAAAAGATTTTTATGGATATACGTCGCTTTCCAATACCAACCCAGGTGTCCCGTCTTTTTGAATGAAAATTGAAATACAAAATTTATTTTCGTACCTAAGTAAAGAAGAGTAAAGAAGAGTAAAGAAATCTTCCAAGTTTTCCCAAGGCTGCAAAATAAAACTTACACGTTGGGCCTTTTTTCGGTTGCTACCTACTCGTGTGAGTATAAGTGAAGCAAAGGTTAACAGTTGAATGTGAGCCTAAAAGTATGCTGCAGAAACTAAGGCATAGCGTATATATAAATAAATGGATAAATTTTTTATTTTTGGTTATTTCGAGTTTGCAACTGTAACGCAATCCTAGGCTTCGATCAAGGAAGAAGAAGAAGAGGAAAAAGTTCATGTCATTCGATTTATAAGCGTTTGAGCGTAAGGAGGCGTCAGGAAGCGTCCAAGCAGATTTTTTGACTGAGGTAGTTTTTCTTATTGAACTACCAGTCTTATGAAGGACAAAGTTGAGTTTCTTGCAGTAGTTTTTGTTGTTCTCTTTAATCATGAACACCCATGATTAAAGAGAACCAATTCCGAGTATTGATGACTTGACACAAGATACTTTTTCCATCACGAAGAACATTTTTACTCAATGCTTTTATGAGTTTTACTTGAGCACAGAGAATTATTTAGTATTAACCCTTTCGACCCTGAGTTTAACCCTTTGTCCCGATATTACTTTTTGGTATTTAAATCATGAAACATTTGCTTTAGAAGTGTGCACACGACATTTGAAGCGCCACGCCTCTTTGTTAGAGTTCTAGCGCTAGTTTACTTTTGAAAAATTTTAGCTTAAAATGGGTTAAATAAATTTTGTATCAATATTTTTGAATTACAGAAAAATTATCTAATATTTCTGGAAAAATACAAAATTATCACTTTTTGGTTTTATTTAACCATTATTAAAGAAACAGGGTTTTGAACAAACGCGCACAATTCGTAGACTTCAATTAGAACACAAACTTTCCCTGATATCGCTGAAAATTATTGGAAATTATTTTGAGGATAACAGTAAAATTTTTATAATTTGCTTCTAATTTTCTTCTCATATCTATAAAAAACCATTCGAAAATGTATAATTTTGTAAAATCTTAAAAAAATTTTTTTCGACTTTCACTGTCAGTAACTTCCCCAAATCTCATCTGATTTGGACAATCTATATATTGTTGGAAAGAGTAGTTAACTACCTTTTGTTAGTCCGATGGTTGGTTTACAAGATATGTGCTCATTACTGAAATAAGAGGAGAAAAACGTGCTTTTCGAAGATTTTTCGAAAACGCTTCTTAAGAAAATATTTTTGATTTTCAGTTTCGTCTTCAGTAGCCGAAGGTTCGTCTAAAAAATACTTTTATTTTTAGGAGCATTTTTCGTGTCGAGTAGTGTAGGTGAAGTTGCTCTCAGGCAACTTTGGGGTCGAAAGGGTTCATCAATAGAAAAACATGTTTTTGTGAAATTAATGAACTCTTTTGGTATTGGAATACTAGAACAAGTAAACTGAAAAATGTTTTTTGGGGAAAATGGTGCAATTTCAAACTTCTATTTCAGTTGTTTTATAAAATTTTACAAATATTTTCAGTGGAAGAGACATCTTCAATTATCTGTCAGGGACATGTTTCAAGGGCAGTGAATATAATAACTTAAGTTTAGAGTCTCTAAAAAAGTGGTATTCAAAACGTTGCAGAATCACCAGACAATGGGTAGACCAGGTGTACTTCAAGTAGTGACGAGTCCGCGCCGTCGTGTCTTTTGTTCTGTTGCCTTTGGGTTTCTTTTGAATGCTTTCTCTTGCTACTCTTTTCTCAGGCATGCATTCTATGTGTCCTTGGCTGTTGACTAATTCTTCAAGTATGTCATTCTTTGCAATAATTTAGTACAGTGCCGGATTCAGGAAGGGCACACAGAAGGGCACACAAATACTGCTTCTACTATTTACTTATATTTCGATTACAAACATAAACATTTCCATAACATTTTCCATACAACGTTTATCCACTTTTGCAGCTTTCTTACTTTTGCCGCTGTCCTTTTGAGGCTTTTTGCTGTCTTCACTACAATTTGTGTGACAAAAAAATTACGCCAAACTCGCTCAATATGCTCACTTTTCGCCCCCAAGCGCACAATGCTCACTACTTTCAATCTTCTTCTTACAAGCAACGTTCATTGTGTTCATTTTTCCGCTTTTTTTGTGGCGCTGTCACATTTGCCAAATCTAGTCACGTCTGCAATGGCAGCAACGATGAAGTAGAATTTGAGCATTTGTTTTTTTTTTGGTCGCTCACTGCTCGGTTATGCTTATTGAAGGGAATTATTGTTGTTGTTGTTGTCAGCAATATATTCCTTTTTTTACTTTTTTTTTTTACTTTTTTCCCCCATTTTTCTCCACTTTTAGGCATTTTGAACAGGCGCGCTCGCAACTTTACTTACTTGTTTTATTATATTAAAAAATGTATATGTATGTTGTCGTTTTTTTAAGACAAACTCCCATAATGCTCAGCAAATATTATTAAAATATTTTAAGCATGAAATCATTTGCCTCGTTCCCTGCACAATTTAGACTTCGAGCGCACAAGCCGTGATTTGCTTGAAGCACACAACTTCCTTTTCCTCTTCCGCCTGTGGCGTCGCATGAAGCCAGAGGCGCACGCTTCCACTACACGACACTGCCACACACACATACAATAAGCATTGCAGCAATAACAAAACCAACAAGCACACTGTGTGGCATGCCACCCGCTCGTATGCATGTATGTGTGTGTGTGTGTGTGCAAAATGTGGAATTTATGCGCTGCAAACGTGTTTGGAATTTTGTTTGGCAATAATTTCGTATGTTTGAATAAGCGACATCGCTGATTCGGCTGTTGTCTGCTGCATACTGTCGCCATGTTCGTCTGTCTGTCTGTCTGTTTGTGTGTCTGTCTGTCCGTTTGTCTGTGTGTTTGTCGTTGCTGCATAACCACCGCCAGCATCGTCTGACTTTGGCCTCTCTACGTGTTTATTGCCATATTTGCGGCCTGGCAACCGTTGCCAGTGCCAGCATGTTGCTGACAATTTTGCAGTCTCGCTTTTGATGAACAAAAAAAAAATGAAATAAAAATCTCATTGCGCCCTTTAGACATGCCAAGGGATATTTGTATATGCGCAGACAGTGTGAGGCGCCGTCAGGAGTGTGAAGTGCGGCTTAAATGTTTTTCAAATTTCCGCAAATGAAACGACGACAAACGCGAATTAAATATGCCGCGTGCAGTTCAATCGGCCGGCTGCGGCCGGTTGTGCTTTGTGCGAAGTCGAGGGATAATCGCTGAAAAGGCAGATACGTACAAGTAAAGCAAAAGGGAGAGAAAACAACTGAACAGAAGAGGGAAAGAGTAGCTAAAACCTTATGTTAGACTTGGGGTGTCACATGGCAGGGGATTTTACTTTTTAATTTTCGATGTTATTGATTAAAAAAGCAGCAATGCAATGAGATTTGCATAAATCAAGTGAGAGTTAATTTATTAGATTCGAGAAATTGTTGCAAGTAGATTTTAAATCTTAAAGCAAGTGAGTGTATTGACGCTGTAACTCAATGCTTAGTGCATTGGTTCACAATTCAAAGGGTACTGGGTTCGAATTTCAACTCAGTCAAACCCAAAAAAGCTGAGAATCGTTTGCCCTCTCAAGAAGAAGTGGCAAACTTCTGCAAGTATGAGAATGACTTATAGAGAAGTTTTAAGTGAATTGTCAATCAGGACATTTCGAAATGGCTACTCTGAACCAGTGATGATTCAATGCCTCATTGGTTTCAGTTCTTTTTCTCAGTTCTGGTATCGAAAAAGCATTGAATACCGAGTAGGTTTCGAAAACAAAATATGGAGTATTTATGAATATCGAGTATTTTTTTCATATATTTTAATAAAGTATACAGTGCAACAATTATGTATTAAGACTGCCTCTAGAAAACACAATTGAAACACGATATCTGCTAATTTTTCGGTATATTTGTTCGAAATATTCTCCTCCTGATTCAATACACTTGTTACATCGATTTAATAGTGATTCAAACTCGTGTTCCAGCTCAATTTTCAGAATTTCCTCAAGTGCCCTCGTCGCCCGTTGTATGGTCTGAATGTGAACAAAAAAGCATCCTTTCAACTTCAATGTCAGTTTCGGGAACAAAGAGAAATCGCACTGTGCCAAATCAGGTGAATACGGCGGATGATTCAACACACAGACCTGATTCCGAGCCAAAAATTTACGAACAATTAGTGCTGTGTGGACCAGCAGAGACCAACTTTTTGGATCGCAGTATTCTGGTCGAATACACCGGATTCTGGCCATCAAACGCTTCAAAACTTCGAGGTAATATGCGGCAGTAACTGTTTGACCAGTGGGAACAAATTCTGTGGAATTTTGACAAAAGCACTTAAGTGGACTTAAGTCAAATTTCCAATTTTTTTTAATCATAAAGAAACAATTTAAAGACGCTTCTTTTGGTGTAATCGGTTTGTTTCTATGATATTTAGTTACAGAGATATGACGTGTATAATTTCAACTTTTCTCGAGTTTTGTATGAGATTTGGTCTGCATCTCATCAGTTTTTTCGCTCTCCTGAACATTTTGAAAATTAGACTTAGGTTGTTTTGTCAAAATGCCACAGAATCCTTTGTGGATAATTTCTTTGCTATCGAAAAATGTGATGAGCATTGTTTTGATTTTTGATGGAACTTTTTTTCGTGTTTTTTTGGCTTGTGGTGAGTTTTTCGATATCCATTCCGCACTTTGATGCTTGGTTTCTGGATCATATTGGAAACACCATGTTTCATCACCTGTAACAATTGTTTTCAGGAAGTTTGGATCATTTTCTGCGGCTGCAATGATGTTTCGGGAATGACTGACTCTCATTAATTTTTGCTCCTCGTTCAATGTGTGTGGAACAAATTTTGCGCAGACCTTTGTTTGGCACAAATCCTCGTGAAGAATGAGTCGGATAGTTTATCTGTTGATGTTTAAGGCCTCTTCCATCATTTTCACTGAAGCATTGCGGTCTTGTGCAATAAAATCCCGAACTTTCTGGATCATTTCTGGCGTCCGAACTGAAATTGGCCTTCCTTGTTTTATTTCATCTCTGCCATCCACAAAACGTTTATGCCATAAAAGCATTTGATTTTGATAAACAAGCCTCGCCATACGCAGCATTCGGAATGTTTCTGATGCACTTTTACCAATTATTGCGTGGAATTTAATGGCCGCTCTTCGCTCCATGTTAAAATTTCAACATCAAACGAAAACGTGTTTTGCAAAATGAATTTTAATAAATATTAAATGTCAACCTAATGTCTGAAGTTTTGACAGTTAGTAGAGGAAGGTTGAAGCTGAGATATGGTTCAAGTCTTAATACATAATTGTCGCACTGTGTATATCAACTTGCATACATTGACTTAAGAAATAACTACAAACAAGTTGATTGTCAAAACATAATCCTGATTTTCTGATAAATAGTTTTGTTTTTGAGTTTATTATTATAATGGGTACATTGTCCTCAGGTTTTAGCGTCCCCTTGCTTGAGATCACTCTTAAATAGTTTAAAAAAATATTTTAAATATTATTCAACTATTTTTACTTTTTTGTATTTTCTTTACTTCACTTCATGTTGAATTTTCTATGAATTTTAACCATTGAAAACGTGTTTCACTCTTAAATAATTTTAATAAATATTTTAAATATTATTTAACTTTGTATTACTTTTAATTTGTATTTTCTTTATTTCATTTCATGTTGAATTTTCTATGAATTTTAACCATTGAAAACGTGTCTTAATTGCTGACCTAGAAAAAATTCAATCATCAAACTAGAATTTTTTTTTGCTCTTCGTTTTTTCGTTTTTTTCTGTTGAATTTTTTTTGCACAAATTAAATTTCATTTGATTGCGCAAAAATATTTTATTTAATTTATCAGTGAATTCAAGTTTCATAGAGATCTTTATCAGTTTTTATTGCAGTTATATTTTTTAGTTTCTCCTTTTCATATTTGCCGCTTTGAGGTGGTTTCAACTTTATTTTATTGATTTTCGTTTTTTTGCACATATTTTTTTAAATTTCTCATATTTTAGTTTTTATTACTTTTTAGTCACATCAATGCATTTTGGCATTTGGCTTTTTGGCCAGTTTATGCAAATATTTTTGCATAGATATTTTTGCGTTTTATGGAATTTTTCGACGAGTATTATTTGTTGAATGCGTGTTTGAGTGGACATTTTTACATTGAAATTTTAAAAATTTATTTATTTATTATTTATTATTCATGTTTTGTGCATGTTGCAAATGTCAACTAACATTTTATTGGTGAATTTCGCTTTAAAAAAATTCCAAAAATAAATGACATCGTTTTTTCAAGTTAAATTTTGATTCAGGTTTGCTTTTAGTTTCTATATTAATTTTTTTAAAATAAGTTTAAAGAACTAGAAAATATAATATAATTTTTATTTTTTCAACATTTAAATTTTAGAACCACGCAAATATTATTATTTATTTTAAGATTAGAAAATTCTTATTTCCGCACATTTCATTTTGCCCCTTAAAACCAAATTTCCACTTAATTAACTAATTTCTTTATTACAACCAAAAGCTGAAAATTAAGTCCCCATGGCTTTTAATCAGCTTCCGTTCACTTTGGTAACAACAAAAATTATTCGCTCATTATTGCAAATACTCCATGTACCAGTCGCAGTGCTGCAAATGCCATTTTTGCAGCTTATGGGGGAACAATGTCTGTATGTGTGTTTGTGTGTGTTTGTGTGGATTTTAATTAAAAGCGCACAATAAGCACATTATTTAATGAAAATTTGTTGAGTGCTATTTATGTTGTTGTTCTTACATCAGTTCCGTGCACAATTTCCGGCCACCAACGCCCACCAGTCGTCTGGGCTACTACACACACACAAACAGAAACACACACAAGCACGCAATGCTGTTTTTTTCCCCTCACTGAACTTTTTTTTTCGTATAGCATCCAATTGTTGTTGTACATTTTTCATTTTACGCCTGTTTTCGAATTTTATTATTGTTATTTTGTTTTTGCATTGTTGTATGGTTGCACGTTTTGCTGCTAAGCGCCAACGCAACGCTGAGGTCATCGCCTCATATACGAAAAACTGACGTTTTATGGCATTTAAATTATTAATTTGCGCTAATTTTAACGCGTCGCCTGACGACGACTTGTGTGCGCTGATATTTTGTCTGATATTTTGGGTAATTTTCATTTTCGATTGGGATGAGTTTTGGTGGGGGCGGCGAGGTGAGTCGCCGTGACGTGTGTCTGTTAATGTGTTTGTTGTGTAGTTGTGTGCGTAAACTATGTTTTAGTGTCTGTGACATCAATTGGCTTTGGGTTCAACTGGGCGTGCGATGTGAGGTGTGAATTCCTGGTAATGGCTGTTTGCCATTTTAAGCAAATTTCACATAACATTCGTTGCCACATTGCTGCGTGCGTTAGAATTTTTTAAGTACACAAAGAATGCGTAAGATTAGCTATTAATAATATTTTATCGACTTTATTTTGTTAATTTGGAAAATATTTTGTGTTTTCTGAACCAAATAACGAGCAGTAATTAACACTAGAAAGATCATTGCGGTCAATTTGAGAGTTTTGCATTTTAAAATTGATGTATTTTTAAATATTTCTTTAAAAACTTTAATAAAAGTCACATTATTCCACTAATCGGGTTCTACAATGCTTTCTACTAATAAAAAAATAAAATAATCCTTAGGTATTTTAGTGTTAAAAGACAAAAACAAATGAAGAAATCAAAGTCGAACAGGATACTATTTGAAGCGATCAAATAGCTTCGTTAGCAACAGTTAGCGCTTTTTCAAGCCAATTCTGTGTCTATTAATCTATCTAATTAATCTATTAATACTCGTAGTCAACCATGGATCCACTACTAGAAACCAGAGAGAAAAAAAGTCAAACAGTGGGTACAAGCGGTCTCGCATGCTCCTAAAATGACAACAATTGTTCAACACTCGAAGAAATTAAAGAAAAAAAAAATTAAAAATTAAAAAAATATATAAAAAATTAAATTAAAATTTTTTTTAAAACACATGAAAACAAATTTTTTTGAAAAAAATTTTAAAAATGCATTGGAATTAAAAAAAAGTTTTGAAAAATATTTGAAAATTTAAATTATTTTTTTTTTTTCAAATATTTGAACTCGAAAAAATTAAAGAACAAAAAATAAAAAAAATTAAATAAAAAATTTATTTAAAATTAAATTTTTTTTAAACACACATGAAAACAATTTTTTTGAAAAACGTTTGGAAAAAAATTTAAATTGAAAAAACACTCGAAGAAATTAAAGAAAAACAAAATTAAAATATAAAAAAAAATATAAAAAATTAAAATTAAATTTTTTTAAAAACACATGAAAACAAATTTTTTAGGAACAAATTTGAAAAATTCATTGAAATTAAAAAAAATTTAAATTAAAATTTTTTTTTAATACTTGAACTCGAAAAAATTAAAGAACAAAAATTAAAAAATTAAAAGAAAAATAAAAAATTTAATTAAAATTAAAAACAATTTTTTTGAAAAACTTTTGGAAAAAAATTTAAATTGAAAACACTTTTTTTTTAACATTTAAAAATAAATCTAAATTCAAAAAAATCTTTTTTTTAATATTTGAATAATAAATTTTCAATTTGAAGTTTTATTAATATGAATTTATCGGCTCATAGTTGAAGCGAAAGCAGAACGGAGCTAAATTGTATGACAGGATTGCTGAGCAGACAGTGTCTACTAAATATGTTTAGATGAAGATGGAAAAATATTCATACACATAATTTTCATTGAATAAGGAATAGGAATGGAAAACCAACGCGCATTTTCGGAATTTTTTTTAAATATTTTTTAAGGCATTCAAAAGTTGGACGAAGCTGAAGGAACAACGTTAAAAATTCAATACAGTTTTTTTAAAAACTTTTGTTTTTCTTATATAAATATTTATACTCGTTTTCTGGCATCAAGTCATTACCTCTTCCGGTCTATGGCGAATGATTTTTCTGGTGAAAATCGACTATTTAAAAACTATTTTTTATTAAAAAAATAAAAAAAATCGCATAGACTTTGTCCGAGACCAAACCCAAACCCTGAGAAGGAAATCATTATTCATCATTTCTTTTGCGGTCGACCTTACCGAGAAGTATCTTCCCCCTACTTTTAGACAAACCAATATACCAAAAATTCAAGGAGATAGTGAAGTGCACATTGAATTTGCTGCTCGCCTCCATAAAACTCTCGGACATAGATATCTCGAACTCGGATATAGAAGTCAAGTTGTCCAGAAGACAAAACACATAGAACCTACCAGGAATTGTAGTAACAAAACGGCGCCTACGCGTTAATTAGATGTCGGAATATCGACACTGGAACCAATCAACCATTAAGAATTCATTGAAAAGAAGACACCAAGAATCATATTCCATAACTGCGCAGTACGAGACTGAAAATCTTCACTGTAATGTTTGCCTGTTCCATTTGAAACTTATTTTGAAACTTATTTACACAATTTGAAAATGTCTGCAATATATCAACATTTCAATATGAAGCACTATACAAACTCTTACAAATTGCCTTCAATATACATTTTTGTTTCGTTCCATTGAGCAAACGCATCAAATGAATGATTTTCCTACACTCGACTGGATATGTGGAACAGATGAAAAATTCAAAAAACCCTGAAACATTGAGCACATTGATTTTATGTGCAGCAATAAATGTGTAAATTTTTTGGCATAAATAAAAAATTGACATGAAGATGCAAACACGAACAGGACAGAGCGAAGTGCCAATCAAATATTAAAGCTGCTTCTTCTTCTTCGTCTCTTCAGCGCCTGAATGATGAGAATTTGCCTTTGGAGCATAAAAATTAGGGCACACCACAAAAAACAAAAACAAACAAGCATCAATTAAGAACAACAACACCAATAAGAGGTGTTGGTGTTGAAGAAAATGGCTTTGTTGCCCTCAATTGTTGCCCTGTGCAATGCAAATTTTTAAAGCGAATGCAAATGGCACAAAAAATAGCAACAAATTTGAGAAATATTAGGCTTTCTATTTTTTGTATTTATTATTATTTTTTGCCACAGTTGTTGTAACCTAATTACATTTTTTGCAGCTTTTTTGTTGCACACAACAGCTGCCGTCGTGTATGTTGGAAGGCGTAATAAATGATTTCCAGCAGCGCAACAGTGATTAAGCAAAGTTGTGCGTGCCGTCCGCTGGCAACGATCGCTGTGTAGTGGCGCATGTAAGAAGGGTTTCGGGGGAATTCAACCCTTGCAACAAATAATTGTTTCGTATTAGCACATTGGGTGGAAAATGTGGCATTTCAAGAGGCATTGGGCTCAAAAGTTGTGTATGGAATCTCCCCCTAAAATGAAATTCTGTCTACATCAATGGTTGTGTGTGTGTGTTTGTTTGCTTTTGTGTTGCTGGTGTTAATTTTGGCATAAGATGTAATTAGGTGTGTTTGTGATTGACATAAGCAGGCAACAGTGACAGCAATTAGAAGTGTGCATGATGTGTGCGCTGAGTGAGTGACTTGGACAGACTAATAAATTATTTTTGGTATGCTTTTTTGATGAAAAGGTGGCTTTTTGACAAATTGTTAGACAGGAGTTAGTAAGAATTTAATGCTTAGTTAATAATTTAATTAATTAATTAACAATTTCTAACAAAATAACTAACAATACTGTCAGACCAACTCATATTTGCTATATGAAAGAAGATAAGAGATCGATAGAGAAAACGAAAGCAAGCTTCTGGTTTACAGATCTCATTGTCTTGAAAAAGATTTGATTAGCTAAGAAAATAAGACTAATTACTAAACAAAATTATGTTTTTAATTGAATGACTAGAAAATAAAAAAATAAAAATAAAAAAAGTTAAAAAGGTATTGCAAAGGAAATCGCTAGAGAGATCGAAAGCAAGCTTTCGGTTCACTGATCAGAGTCTTCAAATATGTATTTGAGAGAAATATTTGTGCTCACTGATCTCAGAGTCTTGAAAGAGGTATTTGAGAGAAATATTTTTGTACTAAAATTTAATATTTTATTGTAGTCAATGGTAGGAAAAGTGTTCATATCTTTTCGTGTTCATATATTAGAATATGTAAACATTATCGCGAGTTCACTGTATTCATAATTCAACGCCAGGCAACTACTCTAAATTTGTGTTAATTTCGAATTTGCAAATAATTTTCGCATTGCACTATGTAAACAATTTACTCATCCAATTATTTTTTCTATTTTCATTGGACTCTGCGCATTCATTTCTCAAGCACATTTCACAGTAATCCACTGAAATCGCACACCGCGCGTACTTCGTTCACTGCGCTGTGTCTTCGACCGCTAATTTATCTGCTGGCAATGACCCAAGCGAGGCAGTCATCAGCGTCAGTCAAATTCTGCGCTACTGAACACCGCACGCCCCCGACAACTTGTGAATACACCCACCGGCCAAGCGGTGGTCTGTGCTAGTCGTCAGCTGGTTGATTTCTCATATTTGTTGTTATTGTTTTTCTACTAATTCTTGTTTATTTATGTTTGTTTAATTTTTTTTTAGCTTTTGTGTTTTTTGTTGTTTTAGCAAAATGTTTATTTATATTTCGTGTATTTAGTTGTTGGTTTTGTTATTTCGCGCGCATGTGTGTGTGTGTGTGTGTTTCATTTCATGTGAATTGAATTCGTAAATTTCTTTTGATGTTTTAATTTGCATAAATAAAAACCACAGCGGAGCCAGTTGGTGTGTGGTACGCGTTCGCCAAGTCAAATCGCTTTGGCCGTTGCCATTTCTGCCGCACTTTAATTGTTGTTTTTATTGGCGCTGCGTTCGTTATGGCCCGAATGCGAACTGAATAAAAGAATTTTAAATGCTTGAATTCGCTTTGCTTTCCTCAGTATTTCTTACGATTTCGCTACCGAGCACTTTTAAGGCGAATTTAAAATGCATAAAACGTAGTAGGAACAATAACAAAGTGTGGCATTACAGTATGAAAAAAAAACAAAATCCCACGGTTATTCTTGCTGCAAATATTTCGAATATTTTGTTTACAAATCAAATTAAAAATTAAATACACAAATGCGAAGAGCAGTAAAAATGTTGAGAAGGCAAAATCGTCAGCAAATTTAATTTAAAACGGAAGCTACGCCAAAGTGCAAACATTTCATTAGAAATTGACAGAAACAATTAATGTTTACAAAAACAAACATTCATTGTAAAAAGTATAAATTATTGTGTTGAGAGTATTTGCACTAAAATTAGAGTGTTTAGAATGCAAGCAAATAATTGAAAAAAATAATAATAATACGAAAAAGAGAAAATTAAAAAAGAAATTAAGAAACAAAGAGTAAAATATAAAAATTAGAAAAAAAAATGTATAGGAAAAAATATCTATATATATTACTATAAAACTACGAAAATATATTACAAAAATAAGGAATATATAAAAACTGAAATATAAAAAAAAATATGAAAATAGAAAATTGGAAATTGAAAAACACAAAAATAGAAAAATTCAAAAATTGAAACATAAAAATATGAGAATAAAATATTACAATGTCACACTTTAAAAATATCAAAATATAAAAACATTAAAATATGGAGTTATTAAAATCTTAAAAAATTTAAACATATTAAAATATCAAAATACAATACCTATAAAATATACAACACAAAAAATATAATATGAAAACATAAAATTATAAAAAATATAAAAATATTAAATTATATACCAAACATATAAAATAAAAAAAATAAAAAACAAATAAAAATCAAAATAAAATAATAAAAAGGTAAAGTATCAAACCAAAATAAAATTATAAAAATATAAAATCATTAAAATATAAAATTAAAAAAATTCCAAAATACAAAAACATAAAAATACACAAATATAAGAACATAACAATTTTAAAATATTAACATGAAAATAGAAAAATTAAAACACTTAAAATAAATAAAAACGGTAAGATTTAAAAACTAAAAACAATATAAAAAGCATACATATATACACAATGATCAATAAGTACCGGGACTGTGTATTTTAAATTTTCCGCCGTTGCCCGATGCAGGGCAATTTTTTAGGTCGGTAGGACCTTAACTGACATCTGTGTCAAAGTTTGAGCGGGATTGCATCATTAGTTTTTGTTTGGCAGCTGTTAGCGTCAGCCAACTTTTTGTACTTCGTCGCATTTTACAATGGATAATTTTGTTGATCAACGTATTTGTTTGAAATTTTTGCACACATTATTCGCGATTATTTGAACAAACACAGTGTGAATATCATCGATCAGGCTCCCTATTCTCCAGATATGGCACCATGTGACTTTTTCCTGTTCTCCCGACTCAAGTTACCGCTCCGTGGAAAGAGATTTGAGTCCATAGAGGTCATAAAAGAAAATCCGACGCTAGAGGTGAAGGCCATACCTGCTTCGGCTTACCAGAAGTGCATGGACGATTGGATTAAGCGTTGGCATATGTGTATTGCTTCAGATGGGGTTATTTTGAAGGGGATAAAATAAATTTACCAGAAGAATAAAAAAATTTTGTTTTTTTGACACAGTCCCGGTACTTATTGATCATAGTGTATAATAAAAATCAACAGTATAAATATATGAAAAAAATAAAAAAATATTAAAAATATAAAAGTTAAAAGTTTTTAAAACATATATAAAGTGTCAATACGAAAATATAAAAATACGAAAAAATTAAAAAAATAAAAATATAACAAAAAACAAACAAATTAAAACATAAAGATATAATATATAAAAATATAGAAACTAAAAAATTTAGAAATATATGTTTATACACAAGCATCACAACTAAAAACATACAAATACAAAAAAGTAAAATGCAATACAACAAAAAAATAATTAATAAAAACATTAAAATACAAAAAAAAGCGCCGCAGGTCCTCGTAGCCATGGTTCCATTTCGAGTAAAAAATAATTGTAGAGGAATTCTTTGTAAGGTGCCACCCCATAGCTTTTTTGCACATTACTCGCTCGTATCGCCAAAGTTCTTATACCGTTGGAAAGAGGGTTTAAAGAGCTATGATCCAAGATAACACTTCATTTGCATTTGTCGTAAATACGATTACAGCCAATTTCCCAAAGTGTTCAAAATCGACATCCCAAAATTTTTTAATGTAAGGTGCCACCCCCCTTAAAAACCCACTAAAAACGGAAAAATCTCAAGTAAGAATGCATGATTTAGAAAATTTACGAAAGATTATTGAATTTAATTTGAATTGAATAGAAAATGACCAAAAGCAAACCGAAATTGAATGGTAACGAATAAAACGAATAATTGTATGGAAATTAAAGAATAAAACTGAACTAATTTATTCCTCATGATAGAATTAGAGAAAAATTAACTAAGAACACTTTAAATTCATCGTAATGACGATTCCGAGCAATAAAAAGTAATTTTACCGATATAGGACCACAAAACAGTGAAAAAAGGGGGGTGGCACCTTACAAAGAAAAAAGGTGGCACCTTACATTTTTATGCCATTTTGGAAATCATTGTATAACTTTGTTCCTTTTACGATATGCTCGGATATCATTTCGGATAATGAAAAACTATTAAAAATTAAGTCCAACACTGATATTTATTTAAGTTTTTTTGCGCGTATTTGATTTATTTTTCACCACAAGAAAAACCTTCAATTTTTATTTTTATGTTTCTTCCTAACCAAATTTTACACTATTATTTACCCAAACCGTGTTATTGCGTCTGTTTCCTCAAAACCATATTTAAATGGATGTTGACATATATACCTTAAGTGATAATAGGAATTTTTTTAATTGGATTGCTGGAACGTCGAAATCGAGCAGGGGTGGCACCTTACAAAGAATTCCCCTACTATTGTTTCTACGTTTTCAAAATAAATGAATCAGTAAATAATATTTCAAAAGTATAACATTTTAAAAATAAAATAAAAAGTTCAACATAAATTTATAACAAATACAAAAATATGAAAAATGAAGGAAATAAAAATATGAAAATATTATGAAAATATTTTTATTACAAAAGATATATAAAAACATTAATATTAAAAAAAAGAAATTATATAAAAAATTAAAAACAGAAATTTATAAGTACAAAAATATAAAAATTAAAAAAATAAAATACGAAAATAGTTTTGATAACAAAATATATAAAAATATAAAATTAAAAAAAAAATAGAAAATTATATAATGCAAAATATTTGTAACTAATAAAGGCAGGTTCTCACCTTGTCGGGGGAAAAAAACGATTTTTTTTTGCCTTATCCTGTAGATATATGTCTCAAAAATGTGCTCCAGATATTTCAGATCAAAATCTGAAAAATTACAAAAGTTACAGGCCGTTACATAGAGCAGTGTCGAGCACCGGCCGAGCGAAGCCAAAACTTTAAACGCGTTTTTCTGAGAACCACATTTTCGGACCTTACGGAAGTGATTGAAGGCGCTGGAATGAACCAATCGTCACCAAATTTTTTCTAAATGTTTCTTAGGGTTTTTTCTGATAAACGAACTACGATCAGCCAAAAATATTGAAAATTGTTTATTTAAAAAATAATTAGTGAACAAAAAAATGCGAAAATCGTAATTTTTTTTTCAAAACCTCATAACTTTTTTAATTTTGATTTTTTTTCATGATCTTGGTTCATTCAATAGATAATACGGTACACATTAAGAATGTGTTCGATTTTTGTGTTTCAGATCACGGGTTTTGACGGAATCACTTCCGGTAGCGGGACACCTCCTCGCCGACATGCCGCCACTGATGGACGCCCCCTCCCCCCTTGTTTGATTCATTCAATTTGAAAAATTGTATTCTCTAAATAAATGTGTGTCCAGAATATCCAAAAAACAGAACAGAACATTTCAGCGTTGTATCTTTAACCGTTTTCTCAAAAAAAATTCGTAAAAAAAGTGCACTTTTTCGGATCCACAAGGTGAGAACCTGCCTTAAATTACATATTATAAAATGTGAAACATGTTTGAGAACAATAGACATTATCTAATTTTGTAAAGATGTATGTTAAAATTTTAAATAAAAACGAAATAAATGAATGAAGCATACAAATATTTGAATATAAAATATGAAAAAATACAAAATATTACATTAAAAATAAAAAAATATAAAAAAAATACACAATTACCAACATCAATACATTACTTTTCTTACTGATCAATACACATCAGAAAAACATTTAATGGACAAAAAAAGATTTAATGAAAATATTTTCATTGCTGTTGAATTGCAGTGGCAATTAATTGAAATTTTTTTGTTGTTGTGCTTTTATTTATGTGCTTATTTAATTGACAGTTGAATGTTTGCGTTGAGCTCATACGCTCCCATGCAATACCGGCAAAAGACATCAATCAAAAACGGCGCCCAAAAAGGACAGCCAACAAAAAATACCAATTGGCGAGTAGTTAGTTGGCAACGCTAAGCAGTGCCGATTGTTGGCATTTTTGTTTTTTGGAAATAAGTTGTTATGTTGTTGTTTTTATTTTGGATTGCGCAAAAAAGTAAATTTTTTGCTGTAAATGAATTTTTTAATTTTTAATTTATTTTAATTTTTTATTTTGTAATTTTTAATTTTTGTTGTTTTTTTAATATTGCCATGAATCGTGTCATACTTTTGCGTTTCAGTATAGAAAAACTAAAATAATAGTGTGAAAAATAATGTGCAAAAAATAAAAACTATGACGAGTTGAAAAATGTGGAAACTGTACGTAATTGCTGGAAAAAAGTGGCATTTGAAAAAATTAATTAAGAAAATGACTAAAATAACGGCAGTTATAAACACAACAACACTACGTACTGGTATATCGTCGCGTATCAACAGAAATGTTGATAAAGTGTGCTGCTGTGTGCGGCGTTGCTGTTTGCTTGGAATCTGAACGCAACTGGCTGGTTCGTTTGTGCGTCTGTCCGTCCGCGCGCTGTTCGTTTGGCCGTAGAAATGTCTTATGTGCCACTGGCGCAGCAGCGGCGTGTTAATTGCGAATTGCGTCAAGTAGCCGTAAAGGAAACATTGCACGGCACTTTGGCAGCTCACAGCTGAGTAGATATTGCTTACCAGAAACACAACAACAACACAAGGAAAACACTAATGTAATTTTCAGTCATAAATAAGAAACTATGTGCTTTTCAATGAAATAAAAAGAGAAAAGAACAGTTCTTTTTTAACTAAAAATATTCGATTCATTGATAAAAAAAGTTAGGTTAGGTTAGGTCAGACAGGCAGATGCTAGTCTCCAAGAAATCTCAAAAGGTCAAACCATTGAAAGAAAAGTTAAGGAATATCTTCTCTTTCTTGAAACTGTATCTCACTTAATGAACGTTTTTTACCTCGAACCTGGTTCACTCGAATATTTTCACTCACCTGTAAAAAAGAAAGAAAAAACACTAAAATTAGCAACAATTACTTTAAGCGGATTGTGCGTATATATGACAACAAATAATAGACGCCAAAGCGGCAGCAATACTCAACTAATCGTTAATTATGATATAATGTTAATTGCATCGATAGCGGTAAATATTGCTACCGATTCATTTAGATTGGCAAACAAAACCAAAGTCACAGCAATGACTGCATATACAATTCACACCTTTTAATGTGAGCTTCTAATGCGACGCCGCCAATTAATTAAGTACACAAGTGCAGTGCAGGTGACTGAAGTGAGCGAGCGAGCGAAATTAAATATAATTTATGCAAATGGCTGTCATTACGGGCACAGCGACAGCGCAAGTAGTAGATACAAATTTCAATACGACAGCCGCAGCGTGGCAGACGTCAAATGGGCGCGTTCGCTAAAACACACAAACACACTTATAACACACTTACACTTTGCTTGTGTTGGTGGCGGCGAAATGGCAAACGCAAGTTTTGACTTCAATTAAAGCGAGCGCGCAGCGGAAACTGCAGCACACACACACACATTAGCGTCGCACTTGAGACACTCACGCACACACACATACACAGACACTGCCGCAACACTTGAAATGCGAGAAACGTGAGCTGCGCGTGTGTAATTACACGCCGGCACAGCGATTGAAAGCCACAACTGGTGCCGGTGTCTACGACCACAACAACGACGACGACAACGGCGCCGCGCGAGAGTTGAATGCGCGCAATGATTGCTGGCAATTTGCATTTTACAACTATGGCAACGACGACGACTTTACCGCAGCACTGACAGTGTCGCGCAGTAATTGTCCTCTAGGGGGGCAATCGCGGCCCCTTTGACGCCCCATGTCGATGTGTTGCTCGCAATTGCTATTGCATGCTTGCAACAACAATTACGCGCGCTGCCAACCGACAGCAAAAGTGCCGGCCAGCTGTTTTAATTAGCCGCCGCATGTTGCATACCTTTAGTGTAATGTTGTTGTTGTTGTTGTTGGAATTATGTTACATTACTTTGCAATGCCAGTTGGCAACCTAATGACCGTTGTTGCCAGCGCAACGTAGAATTATTTTTTTATTTACTTAAATATTGCTGCGGCATGTCGATGTTTTTAATTGCTTCAATTGTTGTTGGTATTTTAATTGTTATTAATATTATTTGTATAATTTGCTGATTATTTTCGCCATTATTGACAGCAGTCGGTTTTGTTGTTGTTGTTATTAAGATACATTTCCTATGTGCCGCATTTGCATAGCGGCCGCCACAATTGAATTCAATTAGTTTATTGATAATGTTGTAGAACGAGGGGGGAGGCGCGCCAAACTCTGGTGGTGGGTTGTTCGTGTCATTTACGACAGTGTCGACATGCCGCTGCCGGCAGTGTGCAATGTGTTGAGTTTAATTAAAATTAAAAATTTTAACTTAATTTTTTGAAATTTACATAAAATGTTTGCTGGAATGTTGGAATTTCTGAGAGTTATGATCGCTTGTCGCTTCGGAATGCTGTGTGCAACATTTTGCACCACTGAAGTTATTTGAAATATGTTTGTTTTTATGTCGTCTCGTTGTCGTGTCATGTTGTTGTTGTTGCTGAAATAAAACAGTGCCATACAACACAACTCATAACACAAAGTCATAAAAATTTGTATGGAAAATTGTATCTATGTGTGGCCTTTCATATTTCATACTAGCAGAGCACGGTGGCAAGTTCTTCTTAACCCTTTGTTGATCGAAAATACTTATATAATTTTTTCTCCTTTGAAGTACTTTCACCAAATTTAAAGTCATTTGGCGCATTAAGTCATGTTTCCCCATACAAATCTTAACCCATCGTTGACCTTGTCAGATTTGGATTTTCAAAAAAGTGAAAAACCCGTGTCGAATTATTTCTCACTAAGAGTACTGTTATCGAGTTTAAAGTCAAAATGCCCACGAAATCGTGTTTCTCCATATAAACTTTTAACCCATCGTAAACCTCGTCAGATTCTGATTTTTAAAAAAGTTAAAAACACGTGTCGAATTGTTTCTAATTCTAATTTCACCGAGTTTGAAGTCAAAATGCCCATGAAATCGTATTTCTTCATACAAACTCTTAACCCATATCTGACCTTGTCAGATTTTGATTTTCAAAAGTGAAAAACACATGGCGAATTATTTCTCACTAAGACTTCCACCGAGTTTGAAGTAAAAGTGTCCATGAAATCTTATTTCATCATAAACCCATCGTTGACCTTGTCAGATTTTGATTTTCAAAAAAGTGAAAAACACCTATTGAATTATTTCTCACTAAAAGTACTTTCACCGAATTTGAAGTCAAAATGCCCATGAAATCGTGTTTCACAATACAAAATCTTAACCTATTGTTGACCTCGTCAGAGTTTGATTTTCAAAAAAGTGAAAAACACTTGTCGAATTATTTCTAACAGTACTTTTACCGAGTTTGAGGTCAAAATGCCCATGAAATCGTGTTTCACAATACAAAATCTTAACCCATTGTTAACCTCGTCAGATTTTGATTTTCAAAAAAGTAAAAAACACGTGTTGAATTGTTTCTAATTCTAATTTCACCAAGTTTAAAGTCAAAATGCCTATGAAATCGTATTTCTCCATACAAACTTTTAACCTATCGTTGACTCTGTCAGATTTTGATTTAAAAAAAAGTGAAAAACACCTGTAGAATTATTTCTAAGAGTACTTTAACCGATTTTGAAGTCAAAATGCTCATGAATTTTTGATTTTGATTTACAAAAAAGTTTCTCTATACAAACTTTTAACCCATTGTTGACCTCGAAAAAAGGAAAAATACGTGTCGAATTACTTCTCACTTAGAGTACTGTCACCGAGTTTAAAGTCAATTGGCCCATTCATAAATGTTTTTCACAGATTCCCCCAGATAAACTTTTAACCCATTGTTGGTGTCAGATTTTGATTTTCAAAAAAAGTGAAAAACAGGTTTCAAATTATTTCTCACTGAAAGTACTTTCACCAAGTTTGAAGTTAAAACGCTTAAAAAATCTTGTTTTTCATACAAACTTTCAACCCTTGGTTGACCCCTTAAAGTTTTGATTAAATAAAAAATGAAAAACAGCTGCAAAATTATTTTTATATCAATTTGAGGTCAATAGGCGCATCGGTTCATGGTTTTAACCCATTATTGACCACGTTAAATCTTGATTTTTTGAAAAAATTAAAAATACGTGTTGAATTTTTTTTATTTTAACCAAAGTTGAAATCATTAAAACGTTCCTCATACAACACCTTTTCCTTTTTAGACCCCAAATTTAAAAAAACCTCCGTCTTAGCGGAAGTTCATTTTTCATGTTTGTAGTTTCAGCGGTTTGGTTGGGGTGATGATGAATCACTCAGTCAGTCAGTCAGGACAAAAATTTCTTAGCTGGTAGAGGGGTTAATTGAGGATATGGTAGACGAGCAGAGTTAAGTTAAGACAATAGTTCTGAGAAGATTTAGAAGCAAATTCCGAAGTTTTCTTCTCAGATGAGGCCGAGGCTTAAAATACATAAATAAGAAAAACAATTACATGTTAGAAAATATGAAAAATATAAAATAAGAAACATGAAAAAATATGAAAAAGATATATGAAAAGAAATCTTGTCTGGAAATAACAAATGAAAAATCTGAAAGCGAAAAACATACAAACGCCTGTATGCAAATTTTAAATAAAATTAATGTCTTTGTAATTGTCTGACAAACTGTCAAAAAACAACCATAAAGCCAAAATAAATTAACAAACTGTGTTGAATAACAACTTTTTATAAAAAAAACATACATGAAATATAAAAGTAATCAAAAAAAAAGACATCAACAATTAATAAAGCGAAATGGCACACGAACAACAAATGTTTGTTGTCATTGTTTTCATCAAAAGCGCGAATTTTGCGCAAACATGCAAATTGTTTGCAAAAATACAAAATAAATTAATAACAAAAATATTAAAAAAAAAAATACCAAAATCAAATGAATGAAATGAACTGAACTGAGCGAGTCGCCTCACTTGTGGCGGTCACTGATGGCATTGTTGTTGTTGTTTTAGTTGCTTTAATGTGCCATGCAATGCCATTTGGCATAAATTGCATGATAAATTGTTATAGTTGTTGTTGCAGTTGTTATTAGTTATAGCTAAAGTAATTGTTGTTGTTGTTTTTTCTTTCAATACTTTTCCATTATTCATGCGGCAACGGCGCAATGAAATAATCATAAATTATTTTAAATGAATTTCATAGCTTTTGACAATGGGCGCAAATTGCCTCCAACGAGCAAACGAACGAACGAACGGCCGGCCAGGCCGAGCGTTGAGTGGCGCGCACGCAAACGGGCGGCGCATGCGCACCAATCACGCGATTTCACAAGCACGCAGCAATGACAAACCCTCGAGTCATTTAGACCGCTGCCGCCCAGCCTTCTCTGTTGCGTTTTTTTTTTGGTCGGTGTTGTTTGCAAATTTGCCAAATGTAAATTGTTGTTGTTGTAGCATTTTTTACTTCATTTCATTTTTTTTTAATACAACAAAACACAATGCGAAATGTTAAAGAACAACGATTGGCAACTACTGTGCGCAGTCATGCTTGGCAGTGCGCAAAATACGCAAATCTTGCATAAAAAAATTATATTTTTCTTTTTTCATTTTTTGCTTTATTGTTGTTATAATGCATTTTGTTGTATTTGTATTTGTATGTGAATCTGTGCGGTTTGTGAAAGACCAAAATGCTATGTTGGGGTTAGATGGCCACAAAGTAGCAACAATGATTTGAACTGTTTAGCATTTGTTGTTTTGGTGTTGTTGTTGTTGTTGTTACTGTGCCAATCAGTGCGGAAAAGTGGTTTTATTTTATGGTTTTTTTTTCCAACTTTTTGCTGTCAGTGCAAAATCAATTTGCAAACTGCGCGATTGCGGTAATTTGATAATTTGCAGGCAATTTGCATGATTTCAATAGTAAACTTATTTCATTGAAATTACATTTGTTGTTAATTGAAAGCATTAACGAACAATGAAACTACAAGAACATTAACTCAAATAAAAGTTAAGCCGGTTTTTACTCAAATGATCATAATGTGTTAATAGACTTTGAGAAACGAGTAAATGGAAATTAATTGGGACACTTTATAGTTTGGACAGAAACATTTTGTTAGGACCGACTTGAAAGGTATTCTTTCTTGGGGTTATTTTTTATTTTTTTTAAATCAAACACTAATACAGCTAATGTTACTGCAGTGTTGCAACTGGAAAATTTTCAAACATGTAAACGAAATCAAAACAGGACACTCAGGTCTCTGTTCTAATGACATCTGCACCTTCTGGTTCAAAATAATGCAACTAGAACGGCACTTACGAACTTTTGAATAATGTGCGCTGGAAATTTTTTTTATTATTTAAAAACAATTTTAAATTCTTTACATTTCTAAACATGTTTTTTAACAAATTATCTGCCTCCAACCTGCGTGCCACTCGTAATTAATGCACACACACACACAATGACAACAAAACTTAAAACCACAAAACAAAAAACGCATCGATGCAGCAAACCGCTCGAACAACAACAACAATTGCGGTAGCAGTTGTTTTGTTGTGTTGTGTGTATTAAAAACATGCCACACTTTGCTCTAATAAATTCCGCGCGCATGCAATTAACGTCACGCATGCACTGGGCGCAACGAGGGCGAATAGGCCTGAGAAGGAGGGGGGAGCGGTAAAAGAAAGCCGCAGGCAAAGTTAGTGCTGCGTGTCACAGCGTTGCGTGTGTCACATACGAGTGAAATACAACAAAGAGAAAGCGGGATAGGCGGGGGCTGGGGTCAAAGTGCAGTCAAGTGCATGAAGGGTAGGTCAAGAAAATGCGTCATGCGCCACATATTTGCTCACAAGTGTACATGTGTAGTCGCATGTTTCTTCATAAGTAGCCAAGTAAAGGGCCAAACGCCTTGAGATATGCTTCATTTTTTATTGAATTTAAACATTTTCAATGCATTTTTACAAAAATATCTAATTTTTTCAATGAAATGTATTTTACATTGTAATTGCCTTAAAATCAATTTTTAATTGGTAACATTAGAAAAACAACAACGCAACGAACGACTCTCTTAAAAAATTAAAACAAATATTTGTATGGCACTTTCTTGCCACTGCTTGACATTTCTACCCATTAATTTTCTACAACACTCCTTCCAACCCTCTCACAGGCGTCGACCTGAAACCGCAGCACAACACACAGCAACAACCACACAATTACTTTGACCGCTTTAACCTAAATTTACTACTCTGCACGCGCTCCGTCAAAGCGAGGCGAGGGCAGCGCACACACACAAAAAATGACAGCCCAAAAAGCACTCGGGGAACGCGCAGAAGTAAAATGAAATTGCGTGCTTAGCCACAATAAATTATACTTGCGCCTTTTATCCTTTCATTAATATTGCGCGCGCGTTCCCTCGTCGCCGCTCGCTGCGCCGCTTTGGCCATTTGCCGTTCAACGTTAAGCAGTGGCAAAAAACAAAAAGCAACGAAGAAAACAGCAGCGCAGCTTTTGTCGTCTTTATGCGCTCCATTTTCTATGCTCTGACGGCATGTAAACGAACGCGGGCAGCAAATGAGCGATGATTGCGCCGCGTTGGCTGAATGCGTGCGCGGGCGGAGCAGCCGCAAGAGGGACACAGTGGCCGGATGTGCCTTCAAGTTTCCGCCGCTACTGCGGGCGCAGTTTCTTGGCGACTTTATTTCAACGGCGCACTTGCCGCCTTTGTCTATGACCGTTTTTGTTGCATATTTAATGGCGGCGAAAGGTTTTTATTTTTTTATTTTAATGGTTGCAATTTTATTTGAGCATTGGACTAATGTTGTTTTAAGTAGTAGGAAAAAGTAGAGCAGAAAGGCTGTAAAAGACGGCAGAATTCGTAGTCAAGATGTGAATAATTTTTGTGGCCAAAAGTTGTAAAATATAATAGTAGTAAAAGGGCTGGGCTATGAATTGCTAGAGAGTAGTAAAAAGGTAGTAAAAAGATAGTAAAAACTGAAATCAGACAAGATGAAAAAAGAAGGGTAGAAACATTTATAATGGTAGTAGAAACTGTAGAAGAATGGTACCAAAAGTAGTAATGGATAAAAGTAGTGGAAAATGAAAAAAACATATAGTAGAAAAGTAATCAAATAGTAGTAAGTAGTAGAAAGTTTTGTATAAATGAATTCCTGTAGAGTAGTAAAAATATAATAAAAACTGAAATCAGTCAAGATGAAAAAAGGGTAAAAAAAGTTATAATGGTAGTAGAAAATGTAGTAGAATTGTACCAAAAGTAGTAATCGATGAAAGTAGTGGAAAATGAAATAAAAGACATAGAAACATATAGTGGAAAAGTAGTAAAGTAGTAATAAGTACTAGAAAGTTTTGTATAAATGGTGGTAAACAAATTTGGTGTGAAAAGTAGTAGAAAGTAGTGACTAGTTAAAACTACTTTAAAAAAATTGTATAAATAAAAGAGAAAGATTGTAAGATGTAGAAAATAAACAGTAGATGTAGTGGTAAGAAAAGTAGTGGAAATGGTAGCAATGATCGTATGAAAATTAGTATAAAAGTTTACATGTATAAATTTCACAAAAAAGGAATTTGCGTTAGAGATGATGGTAGGAATAGCAGTGGGAAGACTAGCTTAGAAGGGAGTCAGAGAGGAGTAATTTGTGCAGTGAGAAGACTAGTTCAGAAAGGAGTAATTTACGGCACAGATGATGGTAGGAATAGTAGTGAGAACACTAGTTCAGAAAGGAGTAATTTGTGCAGTGGGGAAACTAGTTCAGAGAGGAGTCATTTATGCATTGGGAAGACTAGTTCAGAGAGGAGTCATTTGTGCTATAGATCATGGTAGGAATAGTAGTGGGAACACTAGTTCAGAAAGGAGTAATTTTCGGCATAGATGATGGTAGGAATAGTAGTAGGAACACTAGTTCCAAAAGGAGTAATTTGAGCAGTTGGAAGAATAGTTCAGAGAGGAGTCGTAGTAGGAACACTAGTTCAGAAAGAAGTCATTTTCTGTATAGACGATGGTAGGAATAGTGGTAGAAACAGAAGTTTGGAAAGAAGTTATTTGTGCAGTGGGAATAACTTGTGCTATAGATCATGTGAGGAATAGTTGTAGGAACATTACTTTAGAAAGAGGTAATGGCGGCATAGATAATGGCAGGAATAGTAATAGGAACACTAGTTCCGAGACGAGTGATTTGTGCAGTGGGAAGACTAGTTCAAACAGGAGTCATTTGTGTAGTGGGAAGACTATTTCAGAAAGGGGTCATTTGTGCTATAGATCATGGTAGGAATAGTAATGGGAAAACTTGTTCAAAAAGTATTACTTGGCGGCATAGATAATAGAAGGAATAGTAGTAGCAACACTATTTAACAAAGGAGTCATTTGTGCAGTGGTGTTCAGACAAGAGTTAATTGCGCTGTGGGAACACTAGTTCAGAAGGGAGTCATTTGTGCCATAGATGATGGTAGGAATAGTAGTAGAAACACTAGTTCAGAAAGGAGTAAGGTATAGTAGTAGGGACACTAGTTCCGAAAGGAGTAATTGCGTAGTGGGAAAATACCAGCTCAGACAGGAATCATTTCTGCTATAGTTCATGTTAGGAAAAATAGTGGGAATACTAGTTCAAAAAGGGGTAATTGGCGGCATAGATAATAGTAGAAATAGTAGTAGGAGCATTATTTCACAAAGGAGTCATTTGTGCTGTATATGATGGAAGGAATAGTAGTAGGAAGACTGGTTCAGAATGGAGTCATTTGTGCTACAGTTGATGGTAGAAAAAGTAGTGGGAAGACTGGTTCAGAAATTTAATTTGTGCTGTATATGATGGAAGGAATAGTAGTAGGAAGACTGGTTCAGAATCGAGTCATTTGTACTACAGTTGATAGTAGGAATGGAACATTCGTTCAGAAAGGAGTTATTTGTCCTATAAATGATTGCAGAAAAAGTAGTCTTCCCACTACAGAACGGTTCAGATCGGAGTTATTTGCGCTATAGACGATGGTAGGACATCAAATGGGAACACGAGCATACGCTGTAGACGAGACTAGGAATAGTAATTCGAACACTTGCTGAGAAAGGAGTATAAACATTAGTAGCTAATAAGTAGTAGAAACAGCAAATTTATGCCTCAAATCTGATAGAAATGAATAAGTGAAACTAAAACTAGATCACTTTATGGCTATCACAGTGGCTCAGAGTCAATTTAAATTCATGGGTTGGAGTTCCGAATTTAATGACACCAAATTGAGAAATCATCTCGTTCGATTTCAATGATTTGAGGCCAAAAATTGCCTGCGAAAAACACATTGTTCGATATGTTAAGAAAGCTGCCATTGTTTTAGAAGAAAAGAGACTCAAAAGGACTTCTTTTTCGACAATCTAGGCGATCTATCCTTAAGAACTATTTACAGTCTACTAGGCTTCGTAAGGATCTGAAACTGGTACAATGACTGGGTGAATTTAAGTTCAATTGATTGTGGGATCACAATGGGCCTTTATGGTTGCCTTTGGACCATGTCTCGGTTACCTAACTACCTATTCAAATATAAGTTCATAGTACATGAGTTGACACCACATGAATGATTAGAATAAGTTTAAGGTTACTTTCTCAGAAGCACTTCGAGTCAGTTGTATATATTTGTTATATATTGAAATGCTACATTCTAGCTGCTTCTTTCCGACTGTATACAATGTCAATATTGGCTTATATAATGTTTTCCAGGACCTTGTTTTCTCCACTCAGCAGTTCCCAGAATCTTTCTGCGAATAATTTACAGCAATTGCTGATAAAAGCATTCAATGAAAAACCCGAAAGCACTAACGTTTTTTTCTTTATGATCTATAAAAATCCAGTTAGCTGTAAATTGCTTTTACCTGGTGGTGACAATAGCAATAACCCAGCTTTGAAGCTATTTTAAATAGCGGACAGATGTCAAGCAAATTTTTTAACGTAAAATTGAATTGTAAAAGGGAAGCAAATTAAAAGTGGCAACAATGAAAAAAATGTATTTTTTCTACAAAAAAAATGGAAATTAAACCACAGCAACGAAAGTATACAATAGAGGTTTTCGATAAAAAAAGTGAACACAATAAAAATGACAGTAACAACAAGCAGCAGGGATTTGAAGCACAAAAAAGCAATGCTTTTGTTAGAGCAAAGAGTGAGGGAGGATAGCAGCAGAGAAAGCATTGGCAGGATGTGTACACATACAAATGCACACATAGAAAAACGTTTGCAATAAAAGGAGAAAAATACAGCGAACTGTTGGACTGAAAAAATTAAAAATCTGAAAGGCTTAAAACAAAAAAAAACACAAAAATAAAATAAGGTAAAATCAAAAAACCAAAGCCGGCTCACACAGCGAAAGGTGTGGCGCTTGCTGTGGAAAAAATTATATGTTTTTTATGTATGAAAGTTTGCATAAAGGTTGCAGTAGTTGTAGTAGTGGAGTAATGGAAAAAATTGAATAGACTGGCTTTTGCATTTGCAGGACACACCCACCTTTGTTGGCAGTGAGAGGGGAAGGAAAAGGAAACATATTCCGGAAGCAGTTCTCTCTCTCTTCACACAGCAGCTTTCAGAGAATTGGCTGAAAGTGATGCGGCAATGGCAGTGAACAAAAAAAGGATATTCAGAGGGAATGTAAAATTGAATGTGAAGAAAAAATTCGAAAAACAGAAAATTAAAAGGCACTAATTAAAAATACAATAAAGAGAAAAATATATGCACAAATTAAGTGGCGCTTGAGATGAGAAAGAAAAGAATAGACAAAACATGAAAGGATTCAAATAACTCAAACATCTGCTTGCGTGAGTTATTTGAATCCTTTCATGGCAAATGAACTGTTTTACTGTAAGAAGTGAGTTTCAGAGTGTCAGCTTTGGTTTTATAGCAAATAGATAGACTAAGAACCTTAATATTTAATTTTGCAATTAGAATTTGTTGACTGTTTTGATTGCAATTTTTAGAAATTTTTTTTTAATTTTGTTGTTATTGTTGTTACTTTTGACATTACTCCACTCCATGATCCACTTGTCTAGATTTAAGACCACACAACACAAATACACTTGTTATTAAAAATTACAAAATATTTCTTAAGTTAATGTCCTTTAACACGATGTCCTTTAACTGCTTTCAAGCTGCTATTTTTGTTGTTGTTATTTGTAAAGTGTTAGCATATTTGAGTGCAAATGCTCATGAATAATCAGCAGACGCTCAATACAACACGCAACGCTGTACAAAACAAGGAATATCATAATAAATAAAGACCGAAAGAAGTGAACTATAAAGGAAGCGCAGGAAACCGAGTGAAGGGTACAAGTTTACAAATGAAATGGCCCACCAGGATATGCCAGGATAGGGACGAGTGAACATATATGTATCTATATACAGCTACAAGTTGGCACTACCGCAAGTGGATAGTGGCGCAACGAAGAGAAAGACACGCTGAAAACAACAACAACAACTGTGTGCATAAACAAAAACCCACATAAACTGCCAAAGCGCCCGAGGAGTCAACAACACCGCACATATGCAGAAACCAAGTGGCAAATAACATATAACATACACACATACAGATGTGTATGTGTGTGAATGTGTTTGTATAAATGCACACAGGATTGAATATTCTCGTTCACTGGCGGCCGCCGTACACATGTTGTAATTTATTATGGATACGGCGTTAAAATGTTTTACTATCATACACACACACATACAAACAAACACATATACACTTACAAACAAATATACGCAATGTTTATATGTGTGTATGTGTGCATAACATATAAAATATATCTTCACATTCAAGTTTTATCACCCAAATGCGAAAATACAAACACAAACCCACACAAACACAAACACACACACTGCTACAAACACCAACATACTCACAGGAAAAGGAGCTGTTGTTGTTGCATGCCAACTCTACAGCATGCGGCGCGTGTCTGTTGGCAAACAGTCCGTCAAACCAACCAACCAACCAACCGACCAACCAACCAACCAACCAACGAACCGACCAAACGGCAGGCAGTCACCCAGTCAAATGCACGTTTGCACGTAAAAACTCGCTCAGCGTCAGCGCAAAAATTCGTAACAACAAAAAAAAACTTTCAACAATATCGACTACGGCAAAGTTGTCGCTTTTTTTTCACCGCCACTGTTATTTCCTTCCATCGTCCCAACCGCATTCCCCGGCCCCGTTCGGCCATGTGGCATAACGTTTCGCATAAAATGAAACGCGCCAAGCAAAAAAACATAAAAAGAAGCATAATAATAGAAAAAACATTGACATCAGAGAGAGATAGAGAGAGAGAGAGAGAGCGAGAAAAAAAATAACTGAAATATCCTGGTTTATTGTTTCGTGCCTCCCCTCGTCGCTCCGACACAGCGCCAACGGAAAATAACAGCGAAACCAAAGCCAAACGCCCATACAACTTGGCAGCATTTTGCGGTGGGAGTGACGAAGCGTGGCGCAATAATGGCGTCCGCGTGTTTGCGTGTGTGTGTGTGTGTGTGTGACAGGACGATGGCGCAGCAGTGTTGGCGTGTTGCGCCGAGTGGATAAAGTCGACATTCGGCGTGAGTTCATGCCGCGACTAAAAGTGATTGTCGTTGTGTCGCCTCGTCGTTGTAGTCCTTTCGCCTTATCGTCTTTTCGCCGTTATGTCCTTTCGTCAGTCATATTTACCAGTTTATCGCTATGTGTGCTTTCAATGTTTGGTGCGCGCATTGTCGCTGTCACCTCCTTGCCGACGCCGACGGCAATGGCGACGGCTCGTTGCTCGCTGTTCTGCGTCCTGTCCGCGCCTTTGCGCTTCGCCCTGTGTGCTTTTGTCTGTTTATTTTGCTGTTTGTGTTTTATTAAAGCCTCGCACACACAAATACACCAACACACCGACCAAGTTGAATGTTGCTCGTTCATTTCGTGGCGCTCGTTGTATGTGTCGGCGTTTGTACGTTTGTGCCGCTGCATATTAAAGTATTCGCATTCGTATGTGTGTGTGTGTGTGTGTTTGTGCGCACACAGGATATGATGTGTTGTTTTTGTTGACAAGCTGGCAATGCCGCTGACTAACTGGGCGCGAGTATGAGTTATGTGGGAATTGGGCGGCACAGTGATTCGTTTTCGTTGTGGCGTTCAACACTTTTATTTCATTGTTTGCTTTGTTTTAAAAGTTAATTTGCAGTTTGTGCAAAAATGAAATTTATTTGGGGTTTTTTTCTACTGCAAATATGTACATTAAAACTTTTTAATTGATTTTAAAGTATGGGATGAGGGTTTTTCTTTATGTGGAAATAATTGTTCATAGTTTAAGTTGGAAGTCTAGCCATTTGCATTTTAAATAAATTTCCACGAAAATTTTGAACTCGTATTCAATGTCGTAAAAGAGTGTTGGTGTTGTTTGAACGTTATTTTATTTAAATGAAAAACAAATCAAAGTAAATTTAAATTAATTTAAAAACAAATGATTTGAAAAATTGTCTTTGTTAAATTTCATATAATTAAATAAAATGAGTATTCTAATTTTTGTAAATATTGTTGTTGTTGTTTTAAGCTACCAAAATGAAAATGCGTTTTTTTAAGGTTGGACTTAGAAATGTAAAAGAAAAATTAAAAAACTTGTAGGTTATTTCTTTGAATTGCTCTGTTTGAAGTTATTTCAACTCTTTTGCGAATTGGATCGCACTAAGCACAATCCACAGTCACGTGCTCCAAGTGTTAAGGATTGAATTCATGTAAGAGTCGCTTACCTCGAAGGTGTTATGCAAATTTTTGGATCATCAAACTAAGATCTTAACCTGGTTTTCAATTTTTTTAGCTTTCTTTTTTTCATAAAACCACAAAATTTCAAAAGTTTCATTTCACAATTCAAAGTCACAATTTCTAATATTATTCAAATATTACGGTTACTAACTCTACAGTTTTAAATATAGAAAAATACTAGAAATTTCAATGTCTACATTTCGAATCTAATAAATGACTAATTTTTAATCAATATAGAATATATGTTTTAATCTTTGAACCAAGATTGAATACGCTTCAAAATTTAAACAAAAATTTTACGTATTTGCTTGACACTCTTTGGCTCCTATGTTTTGGGTCTTTAGTTCAAAAATTCAGGCTTTGAACTTCCATTTATTGAAACACAAACTATAAATTTAAATACAAAATTTATCTTTCGTTTCCAGTAACCGCATAATAAATACATTTTAAATCTCTATACATTTTTAAACGTGTAAATTCAAACCTTGAAATTAAAGTTTTTTTAATTAAGAAAAAAGGAAAACTAGACTCTCACATATCAAAACTCACAGTTTGAACTGACATGAAACGAACATTGGAGTTGCAATCTTAAGATTTAAAATTAAGTCCTGAACATTTGGTACAGAAAACCTAATTTTCACATACAAAAACTCACATTTTGAACTGATACCAAACGAACCTTGGATTTGCTACTTTAGATGAATGAATCTTCTATCTGCGCTAATTTTATGAGCAGAAAAAATCATCAAGTAAAAAGTTTAAGACTTCACTGCATCCGGACGAATCTATTACAATTAAGAATCTTTTTTAAGTGCTTTGATGATTAGAAACTCAAACCTTGAACTTATAGCAAATAATTAAAATTTGATATTGTAGCTTTAATGTCCATCTTAAGTATTTGAAATTTGAATGATTGTTGATCTGAAAGAAAGAAACTTCAACTTTCGAATAAATATTTTAATTTGTATCTTCGATCATGAAACCTTTTTTAGAAGAGATGAGCATTTAATACTAGAAAGACCAGTCGTCGTGCGGTCATTTTGACTGTTTTTAATTATTAAATATCTGTATTTTCTTTAGTATTTCTGTCAACTTTTGCTTTGATGACTTTTATTTTTTTATCGGGTTCTACAATTAGATCTACAAGTGGTCTACAACACAATTAGCCAAATCCGATGTGTACTTTTCGAGATATTAGCGGTTATAATATGTGTCTTTGTGGGAAGGTAACACCACTCTGACTGAAAAAGCCATAAATTCGACGATTTATTTCGCAACTATGAACAAAGTATTAGGATTTCTTTTAAAAAGGTATGTTAAGCACATTTTAGGGTATGAAAACAAATTTGCTTATTATTATTTAAATCCAAAAACTCTAAGTTAGATTCAAAATTCTAATCAGGTGCAATTTTGACAAATATTCCATTGTATTACAGAAGATCTGAGAACTTGGGACTTGAGAAGAGAATAAGAAAAGAAGCTCTGTTTTTGGGATTTGTGTTGTTCGAAAGGAATTTCGTAACACATGAAGACAATGGACTCTTGTAACAAACTTCTCATTGAACTACATCTTAGAAAGCTGTTTTTACTATGTTGAGGATAAATTCAAATCAGGTTTGACAAATCAATTTTGACAAAGATTCCATTGAATTACAGAGCATCTGAGAACTTTAGACTTGAGAAGAGAATAAGAAAAGATAAGACGCTCTGTTCTTGGGAATTTGTTTGCAAGGTCCTGAATTTCCTGACACATGAAACAATCGTCTTTGGCGGCAAACTGCTCATTGAACTGCAAAGTCTTTTAAAGTTGTTATTACTATTGTTGAGGACAAATTCAAATTATGTAAAATTTTGACAAAGATTTCATTGTGTTACAGAGCATCTAAGAACTTTAGACTTGAGAAGAAAATTAGAAAAGATAAGAAGCTCTGTTCTTGGGGATTTGTGTTGTTCGAAAGGAATTTCCTGACACATGAAGGCAATGACAAACTTCTCATTGAACTGCAAAGTTTTTAAAGCGTTTATTACTATTGTTGAGGAAAAATTCCAATCAGGTGCAATTTTGACTCTGTAATCACTAGAACCACTGTATTACAGACCATCTGAGAACTTTAAGCTGAGAAGAGGAGGATCTGTGTTGTTTGGAAGGAATTTCTTGACACAAAAAGGCAATCGACTTTAGTTGCAAACTTTTTATTAAACATCGAAGTATTTTAAAGCTATTATTACTAAAAATATGTACTAAAAGATGACTAAAAGATGTATTGTGCTCCTTTCATGGACCTAAACAGTACTTCCGAGGGGAATATAGCTTCTCCACCTCTAGATTCGTATCTTACTTACTTACTTACTTAACTGGCCATAACAACCCGTTATCGGGTTACGGCCTGCCGCAAAACTTCTCTCCAGGCGCCTCTGCTTCGCGCGCGCCTTCTCCAGTTGGTCACACCAAGAGATACCAGGGCCTCTT
This sequence comes from Melieria omissa, assembly GCA_963971225.1. Lineage (NCBI taxonomy): Eukaryota > Metazoa > Arthropoda > Insecta > Diptera > Ulidiidae > Melieria > Melieria omissa. The sequence continues at coordinate 10,950,531 of OZ020269.1, forward strand.
CCACTTGGTCCTTCCACCGGAGACACGGCCTCCCTCTTCGCCGTCGACCTCCAACCATCGCATCGAATACCTTTTTCGCCGGAGCTTCGTCGTCCATGCGGCAGACATGACCGAGCCAGCGTAGCCGCTGGATGTTAATTCGCTGCGCTACGTCCATGTCCTTATACAGCTCATACAGCTCGTTATTGGTTCGTATGCGATAGTCGTCACCAACCCGAACAGGGCCGAAGATTTTGCGAAGCACCTTCCTCTCGAACACTCCAAGGGCCGCTATGTCGTTTCGTGTCATTGTCCATGCTTCAGCGCCATAGAGGAGCACGGGCAAGATAAGCGTCCTATAGAGTGAAAGTTTTGTCGGTCGAGAGAGGTCTCTACTTCTCAATTGCCTACCGAGACCGTAGTAGCACCTGTTGGCAAGAGTTATCCTTCGCTTTATCTCCAGACTGACATCATTGCTGCTGTTGATGGCGGTGCCAAGGTAGACGAATTCCTTGACAACTTCAAAAGCATACCTGTCGGCCTCGACGTGAGACCCTAGCCGCTGCGAGTCCCTGCGTGTAGACAGCATATACTTCGTCTTGCCCTCATTTACCACCAGACCCATTTTGGCAGATTCTCTTTCGATAGCCGCAAAGGCAGCGGTGACATCTCGCTTGTTACGTCCGATGACATCAATATCATCAGCGTAAGCAAGGAGCTGGACACTTTTGTTGAAAATTGTGCCATTACGATGTACACCGGCCTTGCGCAGCACACTCTCCATGGTGAAGTTGAAGAGGTCGCAGGACAAAGGATCGCCCTGTCTGAAACCTCGAACGGTATCAAAGGGGTCGGAGAGGTCACTTCCAACCTTGACGGAGCTGCGCGTATTGCTCAACGTCGCTCTGCAAAGTCTAACGAGCTTTGCAGGGATACCAAGTTCAGACAATGCGGCATATAGGCGATCCCTTATCGGGCTATCGAATGCTGCCTTGTAATCGATGAAGAGATGGTGTGTATCGATTTGGTTCTCATGGGTCTTCTCCAGGATTTGGCGTAGAGTGAATATCTGGTCGATGGTGGACTTACCAGGTCTAAAGCCGCACTGATAAGGTCCAATCAGCGCCTTGGCGAGTGGCTTTAGTCTTTCACATAATACGCTCGTCAGGACCTTGTATGCAATGGGAAGTAGGCTGATACCCCTGTAGTTGGCGCATATTGTTGGGTCGCCTTTCTTCAGCACAGGACAAAGGGCACTGAGGTTCCAATCGTTGGGCATTCGTTCCTCCAGCCATATTTTGCAAATGAGCTGATGCATGCACCCAATCAGCTCACCGCCGCCGGCCTTGAACAATTCAGCTGGTAGCCCATCCGGCCCTGCAGCTTTGTTGTTCTTGAGTCGCTGGATAGCGACCCGGACCTCGTCATGGCTGGGCGGTGGCACATCCACACCGTCGTCGTCAATTGGTGCCATCTGGACATCTTCACCACTGGCGGTATTGTTCCTTTCGTCGCCTGCGAGCAGCTTGGTGAAGTGCTCCTTCCACAACCTCAGCACACCCTGCGCATCCGTAACCAGATCCCCGTTTTCGTCTCTGCAAGAAGATGCCCCAGGCTTAAATCCTTCCGTAAGACGCTTAACTTTTTGGAAGAATTTTCGGGCGTCATTCCTGCTCCTGCACTCCTCGATTTCTTCACGCTCGCGCCTTTCTTGCTCCCGTTTCTTGCGTCTAAAAAGGCACCTCTCTTTCTTCCTCTCCTCCCGGTATTTTTCTGTCATGGCTCGCGTGGCGGCCGACTGCAGGGTCTTCTTGTATGCAGCATTCTTCACTGCAGTGGCTGCGCGACACTCTTCATCGTACCATTGGTTTTTTGGTGGTGGGCGTCGAAAACCAAGGACATTTTCTGCGGCGGCGCGCATAGAGTGGGATAAGTGAGCCCATAATCCGCCGATGTCATCAGGTGGAGAGGGGGAGCGACCGAGCTGGTTGGAGAGTTGAGCGGAGTAGACTTCGGCTACCCCTTGTGATCGCAGCTTACTGATGTCCAGCTTTCTTCGCAAACTAGGTTGTGCGGTCTTCGCTGCGCAAAGACGCATGCGTACCTTGGCTGCAACAAGGTAGTGGTCCGAGTCGATGTTGGGTCCTCGGAACGTGCGCACATCTAGAATGCTAGAAGCATGCCTTCCATCAATCACAATGTGATCAATCTGGTTGCGGGTGGATTGATCGGGGGATAACCAGGTGGCCTTGTGGATATCGAGGTGCTGGAATCTGGTGCTACTAACTACCATGTTTCGTGCCGCGGCGAAATCGATCAGCCTCAGACCGTTGTTCGAAGTGGTCCCATGGAGGCTGAACTGCCCGACTGTGGGGCCAAAGATGCCTTCTCGCCCGACTTTTGCGTTGAAGTCCCCGAGGACAATTTTGACGTCATGGGCCGGGCTAGATTCGTATCAGGCATCTTTTATTAGGTAGTCCCCAGATGCTTCTTCCAGCTGTGCATAAGATCAGAATTCTTTTTAACGCCGCTATTACTAGGCACAAAAAAGTGATGCTGTGTCCTTTAGAGATCTGTCTACATAAATTTGTGGTCCAAAGAATTAAAGTCCTAAATTTCTTATTTCAGATATGCATTTTTATATATCAAACTTATATTTTGTAAATGTTCCAAGTGTACCCTGAATTTCACTTTAAGTTTTAAATACCTTCAAAAAAGAATTAAAGTCCTAAATTTCTAATTTCAGATTGGCATTTTTAAATCAATCTTTCAAACATCTATTTTTTAAGAAGATCAGATCATTCAGTAGTTCCTAGTGTGCTCTGAATTTTACTTTTATTAAAGTTTTAAATACCTTACAACATTTTCTTCTTATTTTCGAATTTATTTTGGCGGCACAGTGTCAACGAAAATTTACCTGCAAAAAGGAGAAAAAATACATTAAAATTTTGCTACACATTTAAAGTAATAAATCAACTTTTAAGCTGCTCTCAAACAACATCAACACCCCTCGCCCCTTTCTGTTGTTGAATAAGCGTTGGCAATTTTCATGGGAATTGAGGGATAATACATGAAGAAGGAAATGAAATAAAACAAGAAATAATGATAAAAGCAAAAAAGTTGAGCGTAATCGAAAAAATCAAACAAATGGCACAGAAGTGAATAACTTGAACATTGAGTGGCGTTGGCAGTGGTGAAAATTTTTATTTTATGAGCAACGCGTGCGAGACGGCAAAGTACACACACGCTTAAGTAAATTTAAGCGAGCTAATACAAAAACACACAGACACACACACAGTGTGAGATGTTACCAGCACACAGGGGTACAATAACACAGGGACACAAACACACACACACAGACACGCGCGTATATGCAAAGAATAATGCGCGCGCGCCATACTTAACAAAGCGTAATTGAGTCTAAACGCAACATAATAACATTAACAATAAAATCTTGAAACAAGCGCAAAACCCGGCACCACCAAAGATTGCGAGATTCGAGGGAGAGAAAAAAAATATAATTTAAGCATTTTACGAGCAGCAGCAGTTGCTGGCAGCAGCATACGAAAGCAGGGTGGTCGCATTGAGGGGTAGGGGAAGATGGCACCGATGCTGCTGGGCGGGGACGCCAGTTAGCAGTGAAAATAGCTATGGGCGAGCGGTGTGTGAGGCGCACGGACGGACGTCAAATAAACACAAAAGTTAAGTGCGTACGTGTGTCCGTCTGCTGGCTGGTGGCTGACAGTGGAGCGTATCAGAGTGAGAGAGCAACAGAGAGAGAGAGGGAGTAGAATTGTGCGGCAGTTATTGCAGCCGTAGCAGTAAAAAGGGCGACATAATGTGCCAGGCGCAGGAAGGGCCCTCACAACACTGCGATGTGCCAGCACGGCAGTCTAACCTAACAAACGGGCGTAGCGGTTGGGGAAAGGGGAGCGCGTGCAATGGCGTGTAAAGAGTCAAAGGACACATGCAACGCACACATACACAAACACAGTTGTACACTTCTACACTGAGCACTCATTGACGTTGGTTTCCGCTGCCAAACGCTTCCTTCCAGTTTTCTTTATTTCTTTTCTGCCGCTTCCGCACAACTTTGTGCACCCTTCTTCCATTCTCTGCAGTGCACATCACAGCGGTAATTTGCATAATGAGCGCTCATTCACTACCACACTGCCACTACTACTATTTTTAATACTATATTTTTTCATACAATTTTTCGCACTTGCCCACTTGTCGTCGCTCTTTTGTCGTCACTCTTTCACTGCGACTTCAAATTACTGATTATTACTACTGTTTCGTTTTTTATTTTTTCTGTGCACCTCTCGACACGTTTTTATGCGGCAATTAAAATGTGGCAAGTTGGCAACTCCTCGGAGCCACTGCTGCCTTTATCTATTACGTTTGCATTGACTACGAACGTGCGGCTGCGGGGAGTTGCGGCATGTGCTGAATAATTTATTATGCTATTTACTAACCCGAACCCCCCTGCCATCACCTGCTGGTTGTCGTCGGTACGACACGCTGTGGCATTGGCGCTGTGAAATTGCATGTTAAGCAGGAATTATGTTAAAGGAGAAAAACATTAACTGGCAACACTGGCTGGTTGGTGGCTTGAATGTTTGGCAATTTGGCGCGGAGGCGTATGGCCATTAGTTGGTGCTATGATGTGCCTCAAGCAACCCAACAAAAACACAAACGTGCATATAAAATTTTGTGTCCTCGTGTCTCCTCATCCCTTCACTTTGTCAACACACACTTATTTGGTTTCCTTTTGGGTGCGAACGTTGTGGAAGGAGCAGTAATTGCTGCAAAAAAGGCCAAAATGTTGCTGCATAGGGGAAAAAAGCAGCAAATGGAGATTGGAACAGTGAAAGGTCGCTGTGTGTTTTTGTTTGTGTGTAAAATGTATTTGTGGCAAGTGCCAAGTCATGTTATACCGCGTAAACGTTTTAAAGGATAATAACAATAATAGAAATGACGACAACAAGAACAACAAACAAAATTCGACTAACAAACAGAAAAGCCAAACAATGACAGACAAAATAATGTAGAGCGTGTAACAGCTATAACAACAACAACAAAACTAACTACAAGTGTAGAAAAATATTGCCAGAACGTGAAAAAAAGAAATAAACATTAAATTGGATTAATGCCAAAGTAACTTAAAATGTCGCTGCGGTAAACCAGTTTTGGGTGGATGGGCGACGAACGGCGGAGGGAGGGGGTGAGGGGTAAAATAAAGAAAAAGGGAGGCACAACGGCCGTCTGACTACGGAACACAAAAGTTGTAACGAATTTTTTTAGATTGTTCTATAAAAGTGGCAATTAGTTTCAGCGTACTTTATATAGAACGCTGCCTAAAACTATGCTGTAAAAGTTTTCTTTTTTTAATTATGTCTTTAATATAAAAATTACGTCAATATTGTGAAGCATACTTTTGCGATCAATCGGTATTAGAAGCTCTAATAACACTGCCCAACACAAAAAAAATAACAACGTTTTGACAACGGATTCGGGTAGAAGGGGCCAAAAAAAATATACGTGTATCGGCATTTTGAAAGATAAAGTCTGAATTTTTGTTTAGGGTGGGTCAAAGTTTTCCCTTTTTTGCTCATTCTTATGGTGAATCGGCATACGAAAACCATGTAACCTCACATTTTAGGTATATGATGTGTTCAGCAATTTGATGCAAAATACTACGAAGAAAATTTTTGTGGAGCATTTTAACCCGGTAGCTCCTATTCGTATGGGTCAGTTTGATTCTTTTTTCTAAAATGTCAAAAATGTCCTGCCAAACATGACTTTTTAAGGACAAAATGTACCACGAAAATATTCGCCATAAAATTCTGTTATAGGTCTCTGAATACATCAAAGCTCAGAAATTAACTTGAACGTCAGAATTAAGCCAAAACTGAAAATTTGTTCAGGTGTTTATTTCGTACTTAATCAAAATTGGTACTAAAATGTCCTACAAAACTTGATTTTTGAGGTAAGGGTGTATCAACGTACTTTATATAGAACGCTGCCTAAAAGTATGCTGTCAAAATTATATTTTTCTTAACTATGTCTTTAATATAACAATTAACGTCACTATTGTGTAGCATACTTTTCGGATCAATTGGTATTAGAAGGTCTAATAATTGTAACAACGCTAGTTTTTGCCTCAAATATATTTAAATAATTTTTTTTATTTTTTTTAATGTCGGCTTTGTCAACATTTTAATAACAAAATAATTTAAATATTTCATTAACCGAATTAAAACTATTTGCCAAATTTTTTTTCTTTTCAAAACTTCCCGAATAATAAACCTGGAAGCATTTAATGTAAATTTTCTGTAAATATAATGTCGCCTAAAACTATGCCATAAAACTTGTCACTTGCTGCAGTCATAGCAAATAAATTACTACGTTCCATCATACTTTGTAGCACATTTTTAGAATCATATAGTACAAGAGTCTCTAATGACTATCACTAAATAAGTGTTCTTTGCATAAAATGGTGCCTAAAAATATGCTATTAAAAATTTGTTACGGGCCACATTCATAGCTAAAGCAAACCTACGTCTCTTCACATTTTTTATCACACTTTGAGAATAATTTCGTACTAGAGTCTCTAATGACTATCACTAAATAAGTGTTCTCTGCACAAAATAGTGCCTAAAAATATGCCATACAAATTGTCATTTCTTACACCCATAGCGCACACATTACCACAACCCATGACTACAACCCTTTACACTTTGTAGCAGACTTTTAGAATTATTTTCTATTAGAGTCCTTTAAGACTATCATAACGAAACCATTGTTGTTTAGATAAACCAGCGCCTAAAAGTATGCCACAATATACACCCTTATACTACTTCCTCTAATAACTGCAACGAAACCACAACTAGTATCGATCATTTTCACATTCATTACATTTATTCCAATAACACAAACTCGCTCCAAAAACTTTTAAAATACAAAACTATTTAATAGACTCAATATTCTGCGCCAATGCAAATTCCAGTTTATATACAAAAATACCAAAACAAATATCGCTAAATATTTGCCCACAAAAAATGCCACAAATTTTCAAGTTTTATGCAAAAATATTCCAACTAAATCCACACAGCTTAACTTCAACTTACATGACCCACACTATTCACACACTAAGCACTTACCACCACACTGGCAAAATAAATATTGTACAACAACTATTTTCACATAACTATAACAACAAAGTTAGTGACACCCACTGGTCGTTGGTATTTTTTGTGTTTTCATTGTTGGTTGTTATTTTTCTTTTGCGCACTGTAAACTATTTTTATTGACTTTGGCATTAGTACGTTTAATGCTCATTTAAAATGCAAACATGCTCGTCGCCCATAACAACATGTATAAATAAAAAAAATAATAATATAAAACACCAGCAACAACAACAACTACAAAATTTCTGCGCTTGACATGCCGTTGGCAAATTTTTCCGCATAAGGATTCAATTGAACACACGTGCGCATACCCACACATGCATACACACCCACAATGAATGAACCGAATGACTGTAAGAATGTGTGTGTGTGCAGATTCTAAAATAAACAAACGGCTTAGGTTTATGTAAATTTTTAATATAGGCACACAAACGAACGAACGCTGACACTTTTATCAGTTGAAGCGTGACCAGGATTATATAAATGCGAAAAAGGATACATGTAAAGGATACTGTTGTATGTTGTTTAACCAGGCATAAGGCCAACAAGCTATCGTTGATTGGGATCAGCAGAAGGCGATTTAAAATATTAAAATTGATTTTGTTGTTGAAGTTTACAATGATACTTTAGAAGGAAATTTTGAATATTTAAAACTCAATTTATGTTATTGGAGTTAAAAGTTAAGCTTGAAATCTTTAGAAACACTCGAAGCCCTGGAATTCCACTTAAATACTAACTTTTGTCCGACTTTACATTGACACTTCAGAAGGTAGTTTTTAATATTTAAAAACTTTTTGCTATTCCAGTTACAAAGTCAAGCTTGAACCCTCATAGAAACCCTCGACCTAAAGACCTGGAACTCGACTTAAAACTCTAACTTTACCTTTCGATCAACTTTACATTGACACTTCGGAAGCAAGTTTTGAATATTTAAAGCTCAGTTTATGTTATTAAGGTTCAAAAGTCAGACTTGAAGTTCTTAGAAAAACTCGACTTAAAATACTCTAACTCCACTTAACTCGCTCAACTCGACTCTTTCTCTGATTATTTTTGACATTTCAGAAGCCACTTCCTAATATTGAAAAACTCAGTTTATGCTTTCAAAGTCAAGCTTAAACTCCTTAGGAACTCTCGACTTAAAACACTCTTAGTCGACTTAACTCTCTCGACTCGACTCTTGCATCGACTTTATATGACAGACAATTCAGAAGCCAATTTTGAATATTTAAAAACTCATTGTATGTTATTCGAGTTACAAAGTCAAGCTTGAAGTTCTTCGAAACGGTCGACTCAAAACACTAATTTTGCATTTTGTCCAATTTTATGTTGACTTTTCAAAAGCCAATTTCGAAAATTAAAAACTCAGTTTATGCTTTAAAAGTCAAGCTTGAGCTGAATAGGAACTATCGACCTAAAACTTTCAAACTCGACTTAAACACTTCATTATGATTTCTGTCGGACCATACAATGACATTTAGAAGTCAGTTTTGAATATCTTAAATCTCGGTTTATGCGATTCCAGTGACAAAATCAAGCTTGAATTTCATAGAAATACTTGGCTTAAAAAATTTAAACTCGACTTAAACACCAATTTTGCCATTTGGCCGACTGTACATTGACATTTCCGCTGACAGTTTTGAAGTTTTAAAAACTCAGTTTATGCTTTTATAGTTACAAAGTCAAGCTTCAACTTGATACGATTTTTAGGAACCAACTATTAATAGTCAGCTAACTCTTAGACAGCAACTTGGCAGTTTTAGTAGCGATTTTTGAATCTTAAAGCTTATAAAGTTGGGCTCACACTAAAAATATATATAGATATATTTAAAAATTAAAAAAAAATTTAAAAAAATATTAAAAATATATATATTTAAGTAGCAGCTTGACCTTTTGAATTGCAATGACTTCAACTTTAACTCTTTCCGACATGAAAATAAACCCGTTCTGTATGAATTGTATGGGCCGTAGTCCAATATATCGGACATAGTGAATGAAAGGGTTAAGATATTGAAAGCCTATTAAAAGACCAGGCGAATTCGAAACATTGACAAAGGCTTCAAAACACATATAAAAGATAAACTAAACAAGACTTTAATATACTTAGAACTTCAAGAGGCCAGCTCGGAGATTTTCAAGGTCTTGCTTATGTTTTCTGTATCATAAAGTCGAGCTTAAGTCAGTCTTTCTGAGATGCATTTGATGCCTTAAGTGATGGGCTTTTAAAGCACAAAATTTACGTTACGAATACTAACCTGAAAGTTTCAGCGACTAACTCTTATCAGTTTGCACTGCTGTAATTATTAACCTTAACTTTAAATTACAAAAAGCTTACAATTTCTTTGGATCACTTGAGACAGAGTAACACTAAAAGGGCCTTGAGTGGAGAGTGACAGTTTTTATCACACCTTCGAAACATTAACTTTACATATGAAACAAAGAAACATTAAATTGTCCCTTGAAGCATTAACATGAAAGCTTCGGATAGCATATTTCAGGCTTTGATGAGCATCAAAGCTGAATCTCTATTTATGCTTTCTGAGTCATAAAGTTGAGCTTTTATGTAATGTTAAGGCAAAATTTTTTTTTTGGTTGACTCGAACAAACGCGCAGGGGATGACCCCCTATTAATGCGAGGCATTGCGTTGGTTCAGAAAGGATATAAAGGTTAGGAGACAGGATTTTGAGAGAAGTGGTTATGGACTCTTGACTTGAACCCATCGAAATCATTTAGAATCGATTTGAAGAAATTCTACCTAATTCCTTGAAAAACTTATTTGAAAGTTTTACAACACCAAATATTATTTAAACTTTGAACTTTTAAAATTCAGGCTGTGTTTCAGTCCATCAGTTTCAAGTCCTAAAGCTGAGTTAAAGTTTTGCAGGAAGATAAAATATTGATTTAATGATTTTAATTCCAAGAAGCGACTTCTGTCGAAGCTATATGGAGGAAGAAGAGGAAAAACATTTACTCTAACTTCTATGCACTAGTCCTGAATTCTTTAGAAGAAGGAAGAAGACTTGAACTTCTGAGTGGATAGGACTATTCACAGCCTATAAGGCTTCAAAAGAAGCTCTAACTAGTTCAATGTGTGAGCGGATCTTAGTTCAATTGATTGTGGTATTACAAAGGTTCTTTGTGGCCTAAGTAGGTTCTGTCACTACTACTACCTTCCTAATAATTTTTTTATTTAAATTTTAGGTTTCTAAAATTCTAATTCTAATTTCAAATTTTAAAAGTTTAAACATTAAGTTAGAACTTTAAGTTCCTGCCTAAATTTTTACCGAGTCATAAAGTAGTGTTTGGTTGGTTGGTTAAGTGGCTGCCTCTGTATGAGACACACTTAGGCCTATCGGCCCGTTGTGATACCACAAATTCCACCCGTTTGAAATGTGTATGCAACACTGTTTTTTCCAACATGTGATACAACACACATTTCAAACGGATGGGGGAAAGGGAGGGAGGGGACCTACAGTTTAACGCCGAATCCGAACGGCGATTGGCAGTTTTTCTTTCACACTTGGAGGTTTTGCCATTGCCTGCCAAGAGCGCACTTGTGCGATTCTTGTAATTCTCATTTCCTTCATGTGGATAGCGATAGAAGTAGACGAGTTGTTCACCAGCCCGAGCCAGGAATCGAACCTGGAGCCTTTGGTATGAGAAGCCAGCGCGCTACCCGCTGAGCTATCGAGGCCGAGTCGTGTTTTATTTTAATAAAATTTATTTTGTGCCCTTTAAACTCCAATTCCAAAAGTTTTCGAGTTATTTACTTTACAAATGGGGCCCTAATATTCGTTCATGTAACGCTCCTGTTTATGAAACTGTGTTGGCAACAGCTGTCCCCGTACGCACTTCAGTGTCAGTTTGTTTATTTAAAAACTTGGGCAAGGATTAAAGGATTCGTTGTAAAAGTTAAAAAAAAGGCAACGTCATATAAAACAATAGTGCGCGCTCAACAACAATACACACATAAAAACAAATACACACCACACACACATACAACCACAATGAAAATGACAACAAATAAACAAACGATGCATTGCAATGGCAAGAAAAAAACAAAACAAAACTTACAAGGATCAAGACTAGCAGCACACAAAAACCCGAGAGAACGGCAAAGCCACAAAATACTAAAATCCTTTCAGTAACCACTGTATAAATGTGTGTGTGAGTGTGTTAGTGTTTGTGCTTTTGCTTTTCTGTGCTTAAATGCGTACAAGGATAATGGAATGCATATAAAAGTAAGGAAAAAAAAACAGCAAAAAGCAACAACAAAAGCTGCAAGGCACTCAACGAGTGAAGAAAAAGCTAAAATGTTGCGGGAAAATTTCAGAAGCACAACAAACAAGTGTGTGCGAGTGTGAGTGTGAAAGTTGAGTGGTTTTGTGGTGGTAGGGGAGAGAGGCGCGGAAGAAAAGAGATGGAAATAGGGGAGGGGGGGGGGCATGAAATGCCAACCATGGAAGAGCAGCAGAATAGCAAACAGTTTTTGCAGCTGCTGCCATAAAGCAATTAAATTACATAACAACAACAAAAACAGCACTAACAAATAATAATAATAATTATAAGAAAAACAGCAACTCAGTCAGTCAGCCAGTCAACAACGCCAAAGTTACACACTACTCGTATGTTGGCCATATTTTCACAGCAGCAGCAACAACTGTCGGCAACAACAAAGGCAAACACAGCCAAGAGCTACACAGTACCAAGCAAAGCGAAAAATGGCCGCAATGTACGCGCAAGTGTAGGTGTGCTTGCGTATGTTTGTGTGCGTGGCAAGCAAAGAGAGCGGAAAAATAAGCAACGCAGAAATTTATGTACACACATAAGTGAAGCAGACGAGTGGCGAAAATTGCCGTAACACGCACGCACACACAGACACAAACACATATACGCCCCCACAACAACACATGTCATGTGCGAATGGCGATGCGTTAAAATGCTGCTTAGGACACTGAAGCGTGCGGCAGATTAAGGCGGCGCGCATCAAAGGGACGACACAAAGTTGCGGTGGTGGCTGGATGTACGTGAAGATGATTACAAGGGCCCGGGTGACGATGACGATGAGAATGATAATGATAATGACGATGATGATGATAACAATGATGCTGTACTACTGACGGCAGTGTGGGCGCTGATGCGGCTGATAATGCTGATGTGGTGTGGTTGTCAGAGATTTGTCGTTGTTTTAGTTGCTTTTGTTGTTATGCTCGTTGTTTTCGTAGACGTTTTTGTTGTTGTTTTCAGTTTATTGTTTGTGAGTGCCGCTGTCGGCTTATGTTGTTATAAGAAAACACTTGAACAACAACAACAACAACGCCAACAAATTGAACAAAAGCAACAACCGAATTTGTTGAGTTGGCAAATTTGCGCTTGGCCGCACTTGCACAAGTAAAACTTCACCCCATTTCCCATCTCTAAGTAATTTAATAATGAATGATTAACACAAAAAGTCTACTCATTCGTTGCCATCTAAGCATTAGATGCCTTTTATGCTTTTCATGAGCAAACTTTTTCGTACAACTCAAATGCAGTCGGTGACTTTTTCAGCCATGAGCACAATTTTTTCGTGTATTTTTCTTGACTTAAACATGGAGGAATTTAAAGAAAGATATATATATTTAATGGTCTTGATTACACAGTTAAGGGATTATGAATCTTTAGAAGAGACTAAAGAAAATTATGGAAATAAAATTAATGAAAAAATTCAAAGTGAACTTGAACTGATTGCTGACGAAGTGGAATGAGTTGGTGGATATTTTATTTAAATTTAAAATTAATTTTTTTGTTAATTTAAATTTAAAATTAAATTGTGGAGCATTGAGGGAGAAAAACCATAATTTAGTTTTTTTAATTTTTTGTACAGTTACACTAACATTTACAGTTACAATTCAACTCAAACACTGTCGACGACGTTTTTAGCCCTAAGCAACTTTTTCTTGTATTTCTTGACTCAAATATAGAAGAATTTAAAGGAAAAAAATATATTAACAAATGTTTGATTACACATTAAAAGGATTACAAATGTTTAGAAGAGACTACAAAATAATATGGAAAGAAATTTAATTGCAAAATTCAGCATGGGGACAAAGTTACATGGACTTGAACTGATTGCTGACGAATACCTTTGACTGAAAGGCGGATATGAAGTGATCTTTGAATTCAAAATTAAATTTATGAGCATTGAGGGAAAAACCCTTTTTTCTTGTGCACTTAAGGGGTTAAAATTGTTCAGAATATATTTAAAAAAAAATTTCCGAAAACACTCTTAATTCAAAAATTTAACGTGGTGACAAAGTTACATCGAGAATGAACAATGAACTCACTGCTGACGAATTAAATTGACTGAGTTGGTCGAACAGCCGCCGTAGCTCAGCTGGCTAGTGCGTTGGGCTGCGAGTCAAGACTCCGCGAGTTCAATACTCCGTTGCGTTAACACCGAAAAAAAGAAAAACAATAATTTTTCTTTCGGCGGCTGTCCTCTCAGCAGGAAATGGCAAACCTCTGAGAGTAAAATTGCCTATGAAAAAGCTCCCAACTCGCCGTTCGGAATCGGCATACAACTGTAGATCCCTTCCAACCTTGTAAAAACATTCGTACGCACAACACGGTCCAGTCAAGAAGATGAAGAAGAGTGGGTCAATATGAAGAAATCTTTAAGTTCAAAATCAAATGTTGAAGCCTTGCACAGTGATTCGACTCCATAGAACCGCGGAACAAAATTAGAAGGAGCGTTCCGTTCTTCATAAAGTTTGCTATACTAGTTAATCATGGTCTACTGAATTGAAATCTCCATTTTGTTTTTCTTAAACTTTTGTAGTTTGGTAATGCCTGGGACGTAAGTTTGCGATTCTTGTCATTTTTAGTGAGCAGAATTTTTCATTTATTTGGTTTTACGTCAACATTGATAATTGAAAAGAGTAACAGAAATTGTCTTAGGGTCCTAAGTCCTTTAGTTTTGCAATAGAAATGATAATAAAAGATGATTGTTTTGCATTTGTGCAGTTTTTTAAATTTTTCATGCTGATTGCATACTTTTAGGGATGAATAAAATAAATGTTGTCGAAAAATAGGTGTTTAGACCACTTTTCAAGTTGAATTCTTTTTTTAGATCGGAGGATATCGGAGGATTTGTTTACATTATTCGACAAAGAAAGAATGCTTCGTAAAATTAAAAAAAACAGGAACATACTTTAACCCACTTTTTTGATATTTTCCTCTAAGTTTTGCTCATTTTCAGATTTTTGTTTTGAATATTTCAAATTAAAAGTAAAAGATCAGCTTTGTAAGTTTTGAGAAAATATTAAAAGCGAAAATGGTCACATCAGTTCTTAATCTATATTGAAATTTTAAGCAACTTTTTGGTAACCATGTATTTTTATAATTTTTTTTTACTCAGTAGACTAAAAAACAGAAAATATGTGTTTACATTTTTTTTTTGGGAAAAAAGTTTCAACTTTGAGCCGCTTTTGCACATACACTCATTAATTTTTGGCACAGAGTTTTTGAGGCTTTCTTAGTTGGAGTTTTACCTTTCAAATGACATGAAAATCGTTAAATTTTGAGACTCCAAATTATGAATTTTGTCAATGGAACGAATCACTGTGCCTTGGTGATAAAAACCATATGTAGATTTATTTCTTGTACAGCTGCAAATTAAATTAATTTTTTTTATTCAATTTAAGGGTCCACGCATGTGCAGAAAATACTTTTAAAAATATTTCAAAAAACATTTCTAATTCCAAAAATTCAACGTGGTGATCAACCTAACTGCTGATGACCATTGTTGAACCTAAACCTATTCTGATCACTGTTGAATCCCATTAACTAAGTTGCTCAATATGGAGTAATCTATATATTCAGAACAGTATTCAATTCACATATTTTTAAATTGACTGCAGTTAAACGAAACTAATGCTTCCAGTCATATCAAAAGCTTAAAGTTTCTTCTGTTTCAAAAGGAACTGCAGGCAACTGGTCGGAACATGTCGGAACATGTAGGAACATTTTCTCGAATCAAACAACTTAAAAATGGTAGACATATTTGATGATGAAACGGCAGATCCAGTGGCGGGTCCAAGGGGGTTCTGGGGGTTAAAACCCCCCGAAATATTAGAATCGACTTTAAAACTTCATACAAATTAAAATGCATTTTTTGACATTTTATGAATATTATAAAATTACTTTTTGAAACTCCCCAAAATATTTTTCTGAATCCGCCCCTAGGCAGATCACTTTCTTGGTGTCTGCCCTGCATACGTCCAAATCAGCTTTGAGACAACCATCTTGGCTCCTTGCACCAAAGCTTCTACTCAGTTTTCTCCCCAAGTCGTGCAGATTTAAAACAAATTAACAGGGAACATTAAGTCAAGAACATCAAGAATGAACATCTCTCCTTCTGAGCTTCTTATGCTTCCTAGGTTGTTCAGACAAGTGGGCGGGGAGCTAAGAAATGCGTGTATGAATTTTCCACTAATCATCTCCTTATTAATTTTTAGTATCTAAAGTTTCAATTTCAATTTTCAAGTTTTTTTTCTTCTTGCCTTTGATTCAATTTTGCTCGCTTGTTAATTTATGCATATTTTTAATGAGATTTCTGAATGAAAAGTTTTACTACCCCTTCCCTCAATGCTCAGCGAGCAGCAACATAATTTTCTAAATACCGCGCCGCCACCACCCCTGAACTGCTTTGCCACACAACAACAACAACCACCATTTTCGCCGCCGCCGCCGTCGCACACCACATGCCGTCACTTGCTCGTCGTTGTCGTCGGTCGCACTCACGGCGCCACCAACCCTTCCGCACACTCACTCAGCTTTAGCCGTCAGCAAAGTTTGCACACTTGAAAGTTGCCTTTGAGCTCAACTTGCGTCTGTCCGCCTCTTGTGATGCTCATCATTGTTGTTGTTGTTGTGTCTTGTTGTTTTTTTTTTTTGGTCTTTTAGGCAGAAACTTTATTTTCTTATTACTGCTTCAGTTTCAAGCGTACTTTGTCTGCCACACCCACACCCACAGCCACATAGCGTAGATATTGTTGTTGTTTTTGCTCTCACACTTTCCCGCCGCTTTTCCGTTTTACGGGGCGTGCGTTCCGTATTTTCAAAATTAAAATATGCAAATGAGTTGAGTGCAGCGCCAACTTTTCGCTTAGAAGTGGGGAAAAGCAAAGGAAAATGGCGCACACGTTGAATAAGAACAAAAAACAACAGAAACAACAAGTAGAAGAACAAAAACAACAACACACGGAAGAACAAAAACAACAACAACAGTTGGTGCAATTCTAAGACTTTTTATTTTTATAACGTCTCACGCTTCTCTTCTTCTTCTTCTATTTCTGGCGCATAGATAAAAATAGTGAAACAACAACAAAATTAAATGAAAATACGTGAAACGTCGTTTTTGAGCGAATTTTAAGTGCGCAAGGGGTATGAGGGGCGTTTTTTATAGAGCTTAAGAAAGTTAAGCGCTTGCAGGCGTAAATGTTGCCAGAACTGAATAGTGTTGCCAAATGTTGCAAACGGGTGAATTGAAAAGAAGTAGAAAAAAAAGAGAACAAATTTTAAAAATTTAAATCATCTTAAAGCTAATGCAAGTATGTAAAGCAATAGGAAAGTATATATAGAAATACAAAACAAGAAGAAGAAGAAGCAGCAGAAATGCAAAGCCGAATGCGCCTTAAGAAAACTCACTTCAAAGGATTACAAAGTAAACGACAGACGCACAACAGTAACGTAACACAGCGACAAATTTTGCAAGAAAGTAGATCGACAATAGTAAGAGAACCCAACAAAACAACAACAAGCGCCACAGTTACAACATTTAGATTTCCGTTTTGCAACACAACTCGCAAAAGGCACAAATCTCTACGCTTCGTTGCATTTCTTTTTGCGTCTTTTAATCCTTTCGTTACTGTCGCAGCACAAAAAAAAAAAACTTTTGCGCTTTTCATTGCTGAAAAGTGTGGCAAGAGAAAAATAAACTAAAAATAAAATAAAAAAAAAAATATTGAAATACCAACGGCATGGCAACACTGTGTCACACTGCACTGCAACGATTTTCTAGTGCGCCATTTTGTTGTTTTTCTTGTTGCTGCTTGATTTTATTTCGATTTTATATATTTTTATTTTATTTTTTTGTTGTTGGCAACTAGCAAAGTTAACGCCAGTGTTGCGATGCGACAAAGGGGGATGCCAGAAAATTGATGGGTTGGCAAGTGGAGGGTGGGGAAAGGGGACGAGCGCAAATCCCACCCAGCTGGCGCTATGCAGCAGACGACAGTCGACAGGCGTTGGCCAAAAATTGAATAGAAGTGCGCTCGAATGTGTCGTCAGGCGGAAAGCAGTTAAGCGCGCTCGAGGGAAAAGTTTGCGCTGCGTTTTTGCTCGGCGACTTGTTTGCTTTTTCTCTTAGATTTATTTATGTTCCATTTTATTTTTTTCTTTTCTTTCATATACGTGTTGTCGCTCGAAAAGTCAGTCAAGTGGCTGGCGCGACGCACACAGCGCATACTTTTTTAGGTAATTGCTTTTGCGCCACGAAGACAACGAAGGCTGCAGATAAGCGTCAAACTTTTGTTGGCATTTTAATTTTTTTGCGTACAAATTGGCAAATTTTGCGCACTGCCGCTTGCGGCCCAATCGATAATTAATTAAGTTCTAATTGCCTTAAATGGCTCATTGCAATGTTTAGCGCACATCCGGTTTGCTGAACAGACCTGTGAGAGAAGTGATTGATTTTTGGTTGAGTTGGTGACATGCAACGGTTGAATGTGTGAGATGATGAGATGATTTTGGAGATATTACGCATGGGTAGTTCTATGATTTTGAAAAGGCAAACTTGTTCTTTATTTCTTCTCCATTTTACTCAACCAACAAATTGCGATACGAACTCATGACCTTGTAACGAGTGAACCAATAACTACTAATCTGTTTTTAAAGAACTCCAATACCTCTCAAAAGACATGGCCGAAGTGCCATAAATTATTTAAATATCGGTTCTACCGGATCGGATGTGGTTTAAAAAAACTTCATATTGATCCTTCGTTCGAAGTTCATTTTCCAGCTGATGCTATGAACAGACACTTTTGACGCGAAAACTAAGTACGAGCTTAACCAAATGTCATGAAAATTTGATAGTATGTCAGTGAAAGATAGGTCTTTCATATGTATGTACCCAGTAATAGATTGATCAGTCTCGTTTTCCCTGGGACAGATCCTGTAGGGTTTGCCATGAAAAGTAATATTTTAATGATTATTGGTTGAGTTGAACCAACGACCCCGTAGATAGATTTGAAAGGGGAAATGTGCACTGAGACCAAAGTTGATCTATTGTGCCCCTAAACGACCCCGTAACTAGTGATCCAACGCTCTAACCACTTGTCGGTAGTGATATTTTTTTTAATTAAAATACTTTCAACTGACACAGTTAAACTAAGACCAATTTTTCGAATATCAGCTTTTCCAAATTCCATTCAGCTAATTGATTTGTCGTTTTTCTCTTGACAAGTGTTTTTCTTGGGCGGTTCTTTGACTCTCTGGGATCTGCCAAGGCAAGAACAATTTTTTATTTGTTGTTGTTTAAGTCAAACTGTAGTCCAACGCACTTATAACTGACCATCTCTTTAGTAATACAAGTTCCTAAAATTCCCAAATGACACGACACGAACTGTAACAAAAATTGTCTTTCAAATATGGGCTTTTTGTAATCTTAATGAAAAATTTGACTTGTCCTCTTCTTTACTTAAATTAAATATTTTCAAATGTCTCAACTAAACTTTGACAATTGATTTCAAAATCTGCTTTCCAAGTTTCATTTACTTTAAAATATATTTCCATAGTTTCATTATTTTGATTCAGTCCCCTTCCCTTATTTTTCTTCTTCCATTTCACTTATCACTTTTCTGCCCTTCTTTTTCTAGTTTTCCCATTTATCTTATTATAGTTTTTTGTATATATAGAAAAATTCTTGCATTTGACTAGATCAAACTTTCCTTTCCAATTTTCTTTTCAACTACATCAAAATTTTTTTTTCTAAATAGAGATTTCTCTTTAAATTACCAGCAAATAAAATTCAACTCATATGTATTGAGTTTTCAATGAACTTTAGTTTCAATTAACTGTTTGACTTGTCCTCTTCTCGACTTCAACAAAATACTTCTAAACCTCAGAACAAAACTATCGCAAATGATTTCAAAATCTGCTTTCCCAACTTTCATTTACTTCACAGTTTAATTATTTAAATTGTACCCTTTTTATTTTCCATTTCACTTATTACACTTTTTTTGGTTTTTGCTAGAATTTTTTCTTCATCATTTTTCTTGCTTTTGGCTAAAGCTTTCTTTTCCAGTTTTCCTTTCAACTACACCATAATTTATTTTCTAAATAAGAGATTTTCCTTTAAATTACCAGCAATTAACATTCAACTTATTTGTATTAAGTTTTCAATGAACTCAAATTTCAATTAACTGTTTGACTTGTCTTCTTCTCGACTTCAACGAAATACTTCCAAATTCCCAACTAAACTACCACAATTGATTTCAAAATCTGCTTCCCAAGTTGCTTTTATGTACTTAAAACATATTTTTCCACAATTTCAGTATTTTGACTCAGTCCCCCTTCCTTCTTCTCTTTTTTCTTTTCCATTTCACTTATTACACTTTTTTCGTTTTTGCTAGAATTTTTTCTCCATCGTTTTTTTCCATTTGACTAAATTAAATTTTCTTTTCCAATTTTCCTTTCAACTACATCATAATTTTTTTTTTAAATAGGAGATTTCCCATGAAGCAAAATGTGAGAAATAAGCAACAATCATCAGTGGCAACAAATTGGCGACTCGACGATTTATTGCCGCAGCGACAAATTAGCAACATGTCACAAAAACACGTTGTTTTTCAGGACTTTGAAATATAGAATTGATATGTTTTGTATTTCAGGGAGATTGATCGCATTTAAAAAATGTGTATTCATTCGTCGACGGTTCATTGATCAACAGCATTGATTCAAGCTCAAAACAATGAGAGCAGCATTGAATATGTATTTGTATGCAAATGAAATTCCATCCCAACCAAAACTGACTGACATTTTATAAATTGATAATTTCCCAAACAATATGATGTATTTAGATATGAAAAAGAATCGTCCAGGCGATAAGAAAACGACACGTCCCGGCGATAAGAAAACGACTCGTCACGGCGAGTTGCTTTCGGCGGACGTTTTAGAACGACTGGTGATACGAAATCGATACGCTTGCGATATTACCGGCGATCAATTTGTTGCCGGGGGCGACTCGTTTTCTTATTGCCGGCAACAAAAAATGTCTGGTGGGTTTCTTTTAAAATACCAGCAAATAAAATTCAACTCATTTGTATTAAGTTTTCAATAAACTCAAATCCATTCCTTCTTCTTGTCCCACTGAGTTTTTTTCGTGCATGAAAAATATTTGAAAAGTTCATTAATTAAAAACGAAACGATTTTAGTGTGACACAGAAAAAAGCTAAACAACTTTTTCTACAACTGCTGTAAATGTTTGTTGTTGTTATAACAGTTGATACTGTTGTCAAGCAGAAAGTTGTCAGAATGTTCGTACTTAACAAAATGTCTCAATATAAAAAATGCTCGAGTTAAGCGAAATTTTCCCACAACAAATAACAGCAATAAAAACAACAACAACAGCAACAAGAGCTTAGTGTCACTTTTACTGCCAACAGAATCTTTTCGACCCCCTTCGAGCATGAAGATTTGCCACTTTATGAATTTTTAATGTGCAACACTGACAACATTGGGGAGCAACGTTCCACGTTGCAATGTGACAAGTTTTTTGTGAAATGATGCGACCGAAAATAAAAAGGACAATAAGACACGAGACAAAGTTGCTTGGTACTGAGTTGTTATTGCTTTTTTGCTTTGCTTTTGCTGGCAACTGGTCCGAAAAGAAATTCTTCTTATGGTATGTTGGATATATTTAAAAAAGGTGGTTTAAATGAGCAGAAACGGCGCAATAACTTATAAAAAGGATCTCATAAAAAGTTAGTTTAAAGGTCGAAGGTGAAGCAGAATACTTACAAGTCAGAAAGTTTAGTATTTAATTTATATTTATCAGCCAGGTTTTTATACAATTTCTGTTACAGAAACCTATGTGTGAGGATAGCGAAGTGGTGCCAGGATACTGCAATTTATGTCTCTCAGAACATAACTGGACTGAATAGTCCTTGAATACAATCTGAATACAGTAAAAACTTCATTTGAAATTGATGTGGCTGAGATCAAGGATTTGGGCGTTGTTTTCGATTCAAAGTTTATCCTCACTTCCCATGTTAATCGCATTGTCTCGCGTGTCTACTATGTCTATGTTAGGGTTTGTCCGCCGCAATTATTCCTCCTTTTCCAATCCCTATGCGCTCAAGCTCTTGTATACTCCTTTTCTTAGGTCCAGACTGGAATATGCTACTTTTATCTGGAGACTTTATCATGCGTCGCATTCTAATCGCTCAGAGCGTATCCTACGAAGATTCCTAAAGTTTGCCCTTTGCTCTATTCGTTTTTCTGAGTCCATACAGGTCTAGATGTCTTCTGCTTGGTTTAAAATCACTTGAAACCAGGAGGTCTGTCATTGCCATGGCTTTCATTTTTGATATAGTCAATGGAATCATTGAGTGCCCCTCTCTCTTGTCCAAAATAGCTTTCAATGTGCCATCTCGCTCCCTCAGACATATTTCCCCTTTTTCTGTTGAGTTCTCTAGGACGCGTTATGGTAGTAACGCCTCTATTCCTCGAGCTTTAGCCGAGATAAATGCGTTGTCGACCTCTTCAATGTTTGATTTATCCATTGTTCATTTTCTTTGTTTACTCTCACTTTCCTGTTTAAGTTTAAGCTTAAGTTCCATTTTGTTAATTAGTCTGTAAGAATTGTTTAAAGACTTTCTAAATAAATAAATAAAACAGTCTTCGAGCAGAACATTAAACTTGTTTTGGTGCCTGGTCACTGTGTGACTCTGACCAGAAGAGATCGAAGCAGGCAGACCCGAGGACGCGAGTCACTCCAGGATTTTTCTTCGAATATTAATAAGAAGACCATTTGAACTTAAAGCTTCTGAAAGTCGACCTTGATTTAAAAGAAGAGCCAATGGTATTAAATTACCTCAAAAGAGGACTTTCTGTCTTCTAAGTTTGAACAAAGCGAAATTCTTCATACTAATAGAGATTTTAACGAGG
This sequence comes from Melieria omissa, assembly GCA_963971225.1. Taxonomy (NCBI): domain Eukaryota; kingdom Metazoa; phylum Arthropoda; class Insecta; order Diptera; family Ulidiidae; genus Melieria; species Melieria omissa. The sequence goes on from OZ020269.1 coordinate 10,972,908, forward strand.
CACTGTGCCAACGGGATTTTAGTGTGTTAGGGTTTGCAGAAGCTCCGGCGAAAAAGGTGCTCGATGCGATGGTTGGAGGTCGACGGCGAAGAGGGAGGCCGTGTCTCCGGTGGAAGGACCAAGTTGAAGAGGCCCTGTCATCTCATGGTGTAACCAACTGGAGAAGGCGCGTGCAAAGCAGAGGCGCCTGGAGAGAAGTTTTGCGGCAGGCCGTAACCCGATAACGGGTTGTTATGGCCAGTTAAGTAAGTAAGTTTTGCAGAATGGTTAGGATTGTCACAACGGAATTACTGTCGTAGCTTCGGAGTTGGGTAGATTAAAGAGTCTGTGAAGCATCTCCTATGTGACTGTACGTTACTTCAAAGAAAGAAGGTGGTTTGAAAAGTTTCTGACCTCAACATGAAAATGACAGCACTTGTCAACCAAGGTTAGAAAATCTGCTTGTGTCTCTTTTGAAAGTTACTCACCAATATTTCAGCCATTTTGAATGAGCAGTTTGAGTCGGTCAACATGAGTGTTTTTGTAAAAAAGGAACAGATCGAGTATGAACAGACAAAGAGGAGCAACTTGAAGACGCATTGGACACTGTGGCTCTTTATTACCTTTTTTCAAAATTAAAAATTCGGGCAGCTGAATTAAACCAACTCGTGGTCGCAGCAGCTCGAGGATTATGGACGTTTGGGACGTGCAAAAATTGCAACCAATGACAATGAAATAGCTCAAATTCACCAAATGGTGTCAGACAATTGTCGAATTAACGTGAGAGATAGCAGTGACTATGAATTTGTTCCAGGAAGTTCTTTGAGGTCTTCACAAGTTGAATGAAAATATTTAGCACGAGAAGGTGTTTGAATGAAAATTTCCAATGCTCTATTTGGATAGATTAGAGAGATAAACCCATTGCTGGGATACCAAAAAAGGCTTTAAATGAATAACATTTCTTGTATCTTAGTTAGGTCAAAAACTTTTCAGGCCACACTCGCTAAAGATATAAATAAAAAGTTAGAAGTAGAAAGATAAATAAAAACTAAAAATGAAAAATTTTATTTTTTCATCAAACAGCAATAAATATTAACCCAGAATATTTGACCAGAAACTAAATATAGAAATTGCAAAACAGTTCAGAAACAACACTAAAATATATTTAAATCACAAAAACAGACAGAAAAAGAACTAAATTCGAAAATATGCAGAAGAGCAACAACAAAAGTAAAGAACTAAAAATAAATCTTATTTTACTTGTGTCGAATCGTTAACAATTTTGTTTTATTGTCTTCATGTCTTATTTCCTAAATGACTCAAACACAGCGCAAAGATTAACATGTCGTATTCTTCGTATATTTGAAATGTTTCATGCAATTATCTTCAAAAATATAAAAAATGAATAATGCAAACCGTGTCGCTTTCGCTTTGATAATAAATCATAATAAATTTCCAAATAAATCAAACGCCGCTGAACGCTTCACTGCATACACACGCAGCCTAAGTGGCAAAAGCAAACAATAGCCAAAACACATTTGCGAGCAATAACAAAAAACGAAATAAATCTGAATGGCAATAAATGAAAAAACCAAATCAAAACAAAAATAAATTATATACAAAAAAATAAAAAACCAAATAAATACAACAAATCAATGCCAGATTGTAAAATTGAATGTAAATTTCGAATATGGATGTTTGTTGTGCATTTTCTACGAAGCCACAAAAAAGCGATTTACGAGGCGAAATGTGTGTCGCTTTGCATGCGAAATCGAGCACAACGAAAGATGTGCAAAATTTTTAACTTATGGAAAACGTTAACTTGGCAAACAGTTGTGAATTCAAACAGTTTGTTTTTACAATGAAAATTGAAAATTTGAATTTCCAATAAAATTTCCAATGTTGGCTCATTAATGTGTTTTGGCAGCGTTGAGAAAATAAATTCACAGCAACCGAACTGAAAATTCCACAATGGCACAAATTAAAAATCGCTGCAAGCTGTTAACATTTTCGTGGAATGGGCCAAAAGTATGCGCGCATGATTTATGACTAGAAAAGCCCAAAACAAAAGCAAGAAAGCAACGAACCAGAAGGAGGACAAAGTGAGGAGCACAAAATTAAATACAATTTTTTTGATGTGTTTTTAAAAAGAGAAAAGCAAAAACCACATCGCGCCGAAAGTGAACACATTTGAGCGGCAGACAAAAAAGTTTTGGGGGGGGGGAGAAACGGGCCGGGCCGAGAGCGTGTGGCCAAAATGATTTATATACATCGTACGTATGTAAATCTGAAATATGGCATCAAGAAAACAAGCCATACGACATGAAACTCATAAAGCACACGCAACAATAAACATCAAAATTCATGAAATGGCAAAAAGAAAAATGTCTATAAATATTTTTGGCAGCTGTAAAAATATGAAAAAACGCTTTTTTGGGGGCGAAAAAACAAAAAGAAAAATTATATGTTGTCACATCTGCTGAATATATTTGCAATGGATTTGAATACATTTTTATGTGATTATAAAAATAACGGACAGCAAGAAAATGGGGGTTTTTTTAATATTTTCTTTAAAGTTTTATGCTCTTAGTTGTTGTAATAAAATATTTTTAAAAATTCTCTGATAGTTTTTTTTTTTTTTTATGGGAGGCAGAAATCTTCATGGGTACCAAAGAAGCTTTGGGATGTACACTTATGGGGACTGAGGAATGCTCAAAGCAGATATAAACTATTGGGCAGGTTTTCGTCACTCTTTCTGTGTTTAGGTTCGTAGTTCAGTCGATCGATCTCTCCTCTACTTATTACACCATGCAACAGTACTTTTGACTCATCCAAAAGATAATATAGGCGTGAAACTAGAGGCCATTCAAAGCAACATGGCATACTCAGTTTTTCATTTTCTGATCCGAGGACTTAAATATTTTAAAAACATACACATTTCAAAGATTTTTTTTTAATATTTACAGCTGTTCAGTGATGAAGATGTGGTTATCAAATGAAAGTGAAAGCTTGTCTCTTAGCTACATCATGGGTTTTCTAGCTGCTTCTTCTTTCTAATGCTCTATTGGATCTCTTATTCTACAGATTCCTGTTGTAGTATGGCTGAAGTTATGGGAGAGGAGCCACTTACTCCAAAGTATTTTTTATTCAGCCTTTAGAATTTAGTGCCAATGGAGCCGTGTGATGGACACTTATTGTGCCTGAAGAATGCCCAAGACAGATTAGCTATGAGGTCATTCTGTGTGTGGTTCAGTCTATGATTCAGTCGATCGAAATCTCTTCTACTTATATGCTAAATCAAGTGTTGACTCTTGAGTTCCTTGTTCTTTCTAATGCTCTATGGGACACTTTATTCTACGGCTCCCTTTTCCAGTATGGCAGAAGATATGCAATTCTTATCGGCTCTCTTCGATAGCTTTTCATTACTCTTTGTTTGTTAAGGTTCGCAGTTCAGTCGATCGATCTCCCTTTTGCTTATTTCCCACATCATCTGTTATGTCTTAAGTTGCTTCTTTTTACTCATGTTCCCCATTATACGAACAATCCCATCCCATATTCAATATCCCCTTTTACGAATAAACTTTCCACTATGATTGAAATCAAATCACTCACTCCAAAGCACTTTTGCCTCAAAGCTTATTCAAACATTAAATTTTAAATTTACTAAAAGTAAAAAGATTTCTAATTTTAAACCCAACACAAACATTGAAATTACTGCCCGCAGCCATCTCACCCTCTCCACTGCTCCCTCTCGTACCGCATCCCCAACTCGCTAATTACAAGTTGCCTTAATTTTATATTTAAAATTTGCTTGAAAAAAAGAGCTTAGCTCGTATTTATTTTTCGCACTTATACGCCACAACTCTCACAAATGCTACTTTATTGTATTTGGCATGTCGTGTTAAATGGTTGCCAACACGAAAAATTCAAACGAAATATAAATTAGCAAAGCAAAAGTGCGCAGAGACGAAAAACAAAAACAAGAAGCAAGCAGCCACCGAGCAAAGTCGAACGAATGCGCACACAAACTGTTCGCAACGGTGGCAAAGTGACGCGGCAAAACAAAAACCTAAAATAGGTTTTTTCAGGCACATGACTGCCATATGGTTTTTACCGACAGCTACTGCTACCGCTGCTTCTTCTTCTTTTGAGTTTTTGTGCCGACTGTCTTCTGTCGATTGACTTGGCCTCTTTGCAGCTTTAGGCACTTTGGTCGTTTTGACTTATTGGTTGGCTGACAGTTTGCTGATATATTTGCTGATATATTTGTGTGTAAATTTGTTAAGCTTTTCAGCGCAACGATTGAAATTGAAGATTTTCCCATCAAAAATTATACACAAATATTTGTATTAATTATGAAGAGCGAACAGCGAGCAAAACTTGCCAAATTATTTAGATGTATTCAAGTGTTTTGGCGCCGTTGACAAATATTTAAACAAAACAAAAACCTCAAGGAATGTGGTGGAATTTTTTGAAATTAATGGAATTTTTTAAATGAGTGAAATTTTAAGTATTTCAAAAATTTTAAATATTTTTTTAGTATTTTAAAACCAACTTTTGGCAGATCACTTTGTATTTTGAACAAAAATAAAAATATTTAGCTTAACGCTTTCCGACATGAAAATAAACCCGTTCTGTATGAATTGTATGGGCTGTAGTCCAATATATTGGACATTGTGACTGAAAGGGTTAATGAATCAATAAGTAAGGCAGATTAGGTGTCGCACTGTATTCATTAGCATTCCAAATGGTTGAAAGTTTGGCGAGTACCTTTCAAAAGAGGCGCCAAAAGATACTTTGCCTTTTGTTGACAAGTGCTGCCATCCTCATGTTGAGGTTAAAAACTTTTCAGTCTACTCATCTGAGTTTATTTTCCAGTGCTCTAACTGTAACTTCACTTCAGTTAGTAGCTGCAGTTGTAATTATTTTAACAACTCTTTAACTCTTTTTGTATATCCTTTACAAATGAAAGTTTCATTTGCTTCGAAACCAAACTTCAAATCGTCGCCGCAGAAAATAAATGTCGTATGTTCCACTGAATTCTAAAGCACATACGACTATAGTTTTCTCAGGCGACGATGAATTAATAAAAAAATAAAAATTAAAAAAATAAATTCTGTCTACTTAGCTCGAGTGTTATTCATTTCATTCCTGTCTACTAGTTTTAGTTAGTTAGTTTTTTTATCTTAAAAATAAACCAAGTTTCGCTACGACAACATCATTTCGAAGAACATAATTATTAAGTAGATTCCTCTATAGTTTCCTACTGGCACTTGAATCGTAATTATTATATATACTAGAAGAATTTTGGGTCCCATAACCACATCTCCACTACATCGTAAGTTTCGCTTCAAAAACATTGCTTCGAAGAACATAATTGATAAGTGTAGAAATCGATTCATCGCGGAGCGGGGGAAATAAATAAAACGGGTTGAGTTTCGGATTTAGGAATCTTTATTAATTGCCGTACGGATAACGACTGACAAGAAGTACAATAACCATTTAACGACACAAATGGCCGAAGCCGGGGAGCAGAATATAGGGGGAAACATGAGTACAAAGGGACAAGGAAAGGAAAAGGGATTAGAGGTGGGATCGACAGATCACTTGAGAAAGCACGCATTGGACTCATGTAGTCAATAAGTAGATTTCTTCTGTCTGGCAGGAACTGTGATCCTAATGGTTTTGTCCTACTGGCACTTGAATCGTAAGTTCAAGTTTCGCTTCAAAAAAACTGCTTCGTTGAACATAATCGATAAGTAGATTCTTCTGCCTGACAGAGACTGCAATGGTTTCTTTCTTGTTTTATAACATTGAAGGTTTGGCCATCTTCAGACTCTTCGATGCAAACTTAGTGAACCTTCGGTGAACTCTTTCAATTTTGTCCCAATGATTCTTGTAGAATGAATTCAAAACCATACAACAGTAATCTAAATTACTCCCAGACTGATGTAAAATGTTTAAAAGGTAAAAGGATCAAAAGGTAAATGGATCAGAGGAAAAAGGTATTCGTATTCCTACGTATAACACCAAACCATTTCAAAAGCTACGGGCATTTGAATCGGGAACACTCTGGGTCAATAAGACCCTGTTCACTTTTGATTGTCTATAATTCCACAACTATTGAACCTTTTGACTTAAAACAATTTTGAGGCATACTTTGAACATTGTTAAAACTATTAAAATTAAAAAATTAAATTAAATTAAATTAAAGTTAAAACATTAAAAAAATCTGAGATATACTTTGAACATAGTCTTACGAAAATGACTTCTCTAAGTTCGTTTTGGATTGTGCTTGAAAATAAAACCACTTTAATTATTCAGCGCAAATGCAGTCAAAAACCAACAATCGCTTTATTTACACTTGTTACTACTAGTGTATACACTACTACTATTGCATGTTTCCACTTTGCCTGCTCAACACAGACTCGTCTCTCCGCGCTGCATACTGCTGCTTTTATACTGGTTTTCTTATGGCGCCGAAGTTTCATGCACATTCTAGTTGTACTCTCTATCTCGATGGGTCTAGCATAGCTCATCACCTTCGCGAACCATCCTCGCCGTATCGGAATTATAGCAAGTTTGCCGTACTCCAAAGTGCATGCCTAAAAGTATGCTTCGAAAAGCATTCATGCATAGCACAGCACAGAGTGCCTCATCGTTACAATAGTTTTACCTAATTAGGGTAACTCCGTTTCTAACACATTTAACAAATTTGCGGCAAACAGCTTTTTCGGAGCAGTTATTGTCTCTTATAGTAAAAGTATGGGTCTACATGATCCAGAGTGTTCTCTGAAGATTAAAAATGGACGTTAGTTATGACTTGAACGTATCTATTTGTCCATTTAAATTTCCATTTCAATTGTTTCCACTGAGTAGAAATTAGATCTCAAAAATGTCCATTCGTCCCCACTCCACTTTTCATTGATAAGAAAGATTATTATGTCCAAAAGATGTTGAATTTTGTTATTAAAAAATAGCTTTTAATAAATTCTGGCCAAGTACATTCTTTTAGTGACAGACAAGTGGGGTTTTGGGGGTTCAAAACACAAAAAATCCTGGTTCGAAATATGGTTTCAAATGGAGTTGAGCTCAAAAGTTGTACGCAACTTCTTCTCACAAAATGAAACTCTGAAGCTAAATAATATTTGTCTGTCCGTCAATCATTTGGCTGTTACGCACTTTGATTTTTTAAAACCCAATGAAGTACTCGCAATGAAATTTTGTCCTAACAATGTAGTGATTACAACTACAAATTATATGAAAAATTTACGTGATCTGACTAATGTTGTAAAAAATATGCTTATTTGTATATTAAACAAGAAATTGTTATTCTTCATTCATATTTTCAATTAGTCTGATATGATTTTCTAAAGCTAAATAAGAAGAAAAAAAAATTGATGAAATACCACTTTGACTTGTTTGACTTCACTTTGTTTGATATAAACGACTGCCATGAGCGACTAAATATAGAAGAAATTTATTTCATGCCAACGTTTACTTTCCTCAAACTATTCTCTTTTTTTGTCCAATTTTTTGAATATTTTTTCAATATTCACAAATTGATTTGCTATTAATAATTGTCCACAGTCTGCAACTTCAGCGCTCTTCTACAATCGCTGTCGCCATGCTGTCGTCACCCGTTCAAGGTGACGTCTGCCTGGTCGTTTATAATAATTGACTATCACAATAAATTGAAAAAAATAAATAAAATAAATGAAAACAAAAATATCAATCAACATTGCACATAAACAATAAATAAATCCAAAAACGAAAACAACAAAAATCCAACAACAATCACACTGCACAAACAAGGAGTGATTCATGGAGGAGAATACACAACAAGAACAAAAAAAAGTGAAACATGCCAGTTTAATCGACTCGCGGCAATGTCGCCTTCGACAATAAAGTTGCCGAAGCGACAACAATTGTCATTATTTCGTTATTGTCATGTTTGTAATGTCTTCGTTGCTGTCATTGTTGTTGTTATTGTTGTTGTTTTTAATGTCATGCAATTGACAATTGCTGACAGTTGCATGCAATTTAGCGAACAACAACAACAAAAACAACACTGACAGCCAATGCGCAACGTAAATGAACAACTTTTGACTTTTCATTGCAACCGAATGTCCAACGGTGAGACAGACAGACAGCGCTGTGCACCCGTGATTGCTTTGGGTGTGCGACACCGTATATGCGTTCGTGTGTTTGTTTGTGTGCATTGCACATTTGCAAACAAATTGTCAAATTATTAAATAAATTCGCTGACAGCGTGCGCGCCGTGCGTTGACATTCGTTTGCAGCGCAAATTGCTTAGACGCCGTCGCCGCCGCCGCCGCTTTTCTGAATGCAACAACAACAATAAAACCATAAAATAAAAAAGGCAATTTTAATGGTTATTTACAGAAATTAATTGAAATTTTTTGTCATTTTCATATCAGACATTGTGATCGCTGTGTCGGCTTTGCCATTATTCGACGATCCGCACGCAACCTGGCTGCATTGTTCAGGTTTTGTTTTTATTTTTATTTTTGTTGTTGTTTTGTTTTATTTTCCAGCTTTTGTTATGAAGAGTAATGGGCATTTGTTTTAAGAATTATATAAAAAAAATGTGGTTATACCATTTCAAGTCTTAATCTGACACATTAACTGCTCGCGCGCTTCTCTGCTTCTTTGTCATTTCAAAAGTTTCACTACGCGCAAAAGTTTGTCATTTGCCTTGAAAGCGAGCTTCTAGTGGTGAATGTGTACAAACAGCACGTGTGCAGAAAAATTTAGCCTCTTTTATCACCAAACTTGTGCAAATATTTGTTTAAAAATTATATATTTAACCGCAACTACTGCTGATACAGTGAATTTGTTTGTGTTGTTGGTTATTTGTTTACTTTTATTAGCCAATTTAGTTGTGTGCCACACTGTAAATAAGACAACAATGATAACAGCTGTGGCTAAACAATTTTTTGTTTGGTTGTATAATATTTACTATTGGGGAGTGATTCCCCTGAACGAAGAACACTTTTTGAAAATAATTAATAGTTTGCTAATAATGTTTGGATATTCTTAGAGCAATGGGGTTTTACTGTCTCTATCTGTTATTGATAAGGACCTGACTAGTGTATGAGTGGCCTTTGGACAGCCAATGATACCTAGACTAACCTTATGTCTGTAGATCTATCTGGTACTGATCGATCAAAAAGGAACTGACTGCTCTCTGCGTGGTCTTTAACCAGCCAGTCTAACCTAATTTAACCTTATCTCTGTACGTCTGTCTGGTATTGATCGATCGATAAAGGCTTACTGAGATATGCTTAGCCTTTGACCGGCCAGTACAACCTAACTTAATCTCTCTACCTTTATCTGGTATCGATAAGTACTTCTGACTGTTCTATGTCCAGTCTTTGACCGTCCAAGTATAACTTAACCTAAGCTAGTCTCTGTACTTCTGTCTCGTATCGATAAGGACCTACTAGACCCAGACCACTATGCTTAGCCTTTGACAGACCAGTGTAATTTAAACTAACGTAACCTCTGTACCTCTATCTGGAATTGATCGATTGATACAGCACAACCTAACTTTATCTCTGTACTTCTATCTGTTATCGATTAGGACCAGATTGCTCTTTGAGGGTTCTTTGTTAACCTTATCCACCTATACCCTGGACCTGTATATGTTACATACTGCGACAAAAATTAACAAATTTCAAAACACACACAAAAATCCTATAGAGATAAATATTAAATTTTGTAAATCCTAAACTAATGAAGTTAGAGGGACGAAACTCAAGGATGTGGAAGTGTAAAATATTTAAAAAAAAGATACGATATATTTAAAAAATTAAAAAAAACTATTGAAAATTTCCAAGGATATTCAAGGATCAAGTTTTAAAAGGACATTTTCAATACGTCCTCGTCCTTTTGTACCAAAACATTTCATTTTCTAAGATTCTAAGGATTTTTTTCTTTCATTTAATACCCATATTGTTATTCTTTAATGCGCTAAATTTTTAAAATATTTTTTTTAAATAAACATGTCCTTGAAATTTGAAAGCCTTTTCAAAAAAAATCCTGACATCAGAGAAAAAAAAATAAAAACGCAGTTTTACTACATTTGGCTGCTAGTTTCGCGAGCTTTTAGATTTTTTCGTGTGTAAAATTTGTTGTTGCACAATGTTATTGATCGATTAAGAAGGAACTGACTGTTGTATGAATGGTGTTTCTCTGGCGTTTCTCTTCTTTTAATCTAATCTCTGTATCTCTATCTGCTATCGATGAGCTAAGCTAATTATTCAAAGTTCAACTTGCGGCACACTGCTTGAAGTATTGGGGTTTCCAGACAATGATTTCTGTTCTGATTTTCGTCTCAAAGAAGCACAAGAAACGGCCTGATTCACAACAGTCCAGCTGAGCTTTTAACTCTGGAAGTCAGACATAAAGGAGACAGTGAGGTTTATATCAGAATCCTTGTGAATGGAGGTTAGCATGCCGTAAAAAAGGCCTACGAGCAATGAGTTTATGTCGAACGATTTAATCTTTGCATATAAAAGATTATAGAAAAATCGTATTTGTTTGGTTGATTTGATGGTAGTTGCCTTGTTTAATAAAAGAGTAAATCAAAAAATGTAAACAAAGATTAACTTCCATTGTTTGATTGTCTATTGGTTTGTTTAATAAAAGAGTAAATCAAATGTAAAAAATTCTCTCTAATGGTCTATAGAACTTCTTTCATTTGGCAGGGACTAGCTGAGGTCCTTGATCGGTCAGTCAACTGTGATTGTTTAACTGACGCTAGAAGCTTCGAGCTGTTTTTAATGAGTCGAGCAGAAGCTGCCTAAATGAGAAGGAGGAGGAAAGTTTATCTTTTATGTAATTGTTTTACTCTCGCTTTGAGAAAAAGATAATAATCTTTCTTTCGATCGATCAATACCAGAGATAACTGGCTGATTAAAAACCACTCAGAAAGCACCAGACTTCTCATCGATGACAGATATAGGTACGGAGATAAGATTAGGTTACACAGGACAGCCAAAAATCATTTGTATGTATGTAAGTTCTTCTGTTACAACCTGGGGGATCCAGTCGATAAGACTATTTGCAGTCTACTAACTAAGCTTTGCCAGAAGCTCTAAATTGCTGTTTTAAAGCGAGAAAGTGTTTTTCATTCTCTCTGTAGTTGGCCTCACTAACTTGGAGAAGAAAGATTATCCTGTGTGAGTTTTTCTTTTAGAATATGGAGAATCTAGCCGATCTTCGCAGTCTTTTTAGCTTTGTCAGAAGTTCTAGCTTGTTCTGTTAGTGAAACCCAAAAGTTGACAACGTCACAAATCCGATCGTATGGGGGACGCTCTCTGGTGGTGAATTTCTGAACCTTAATTAATTTTGTATTTTTTGTACTCAAGAATGTTGGTGATCGCTGAATAAATCATTGAAATCGGTTCAGTAGTTTCCGAGATACGATGTTTTCTCGCTAACTTCTACATTTGCAAGTGGGGAGCCAATGGCATAGAAAATGGCCAGTTTTGTATGGCAGCCCTCTTAAGACTTGCAGATAGCGGGTGAGTATGTTTGGAAGAAACATTCGAAAAAGAAAATAAATGGATGTCGGCCATATATTTAATACATCTGGGAGCAACCTGGGAGCAATGGGAGTCTATTTTATAAAAACGACCATTTTGTAAGGGAGCCCCATTAAGGGTTGGAAATAGGGGATGAGTATGTTTGAAAGAAATGTTCAGTAAGGAAAACTAAAGGGGTCGGTCATAGATTTTAACCCTCTCAGAGCAAGTTCTGACCAGCTGTGGAGCAATTTGTCGAATTTTCCAGCTTTTTTGTGAACTTTGACCTCGATGAGACGGCATTAAACCCCACGCTAGCCCCAAAAGTTTTTGGGTCATGAACTACCAAACTGCATAAAATGAGAGGTTGCGGAGCATCGATAACCCATTATTAAGAATCTCCATACAATACTAAATTCACTCTACTGCACATGTGAACAGATAGCTAAGCGTTTGGTAGTGCAAGATAACAAAACAAAAGCATAAATTTTGCTCCCAATAATAATCTGAAAATCCATTACAAACTCTGCATACAATCTCTGACAACAATATGCCAGAATTTTATGTGTTTTTTGTCTGCCTCTTCGTTTTTTCCCCCCACCTCGATGCCAAAAATAAACAAAACACAACAAGATTTCCCACCTCACATTGAGCTCGTTTTGTTTGCACTGAAAAAATTATTTTTGAGCACAAATTTTGTGTGCACCATTGTTGTTGTTACATGCATACAATTTACAAATATATTGCAGTGGCCATGTATAAAAAAACAACAACAAAATCAACACAAACCAGCACACATACAAAACAACTAACTGCAGCAACTCGGCAACAATAGCGAATTGCTTGCAACAAATATGCAAACTACAACCAACAACAACAATGAACATAGAGTAGCAGCAACGTTGAAAACAACAATGAAAGGCTAAAAACTAATTTGAAAATGTGTTGTTGCTGGCATTGTTGCAAATTGTGCTTTTTGTGCTAAAAAATTTCAAATACTCTTTGCTGACCAGTTGTAAACGACAGCAGGCGGAACAGCAGCAACCAACCGACCAACTAACAACAGGCAGCAACAGATAATAAAGTTTTCAGAGTAAAACGGAAGTAAGTGAACATTTTCGCCATAATCTATGAGCAGGTTTTTGTTTTCCCATATTTTAACATCTTTGCACAGGCAGACAACTTGAATTTTTTCAGTCGGTTTTTTCAGGTTGAAAATTTGAATCACTTCAAGAGAGGAAACAATCAACAAATGTTTGGAAAATACAAAATCAAAGTCTATAGTGTTTGTACTAACTTTATCTCAATATTTTTTTATTATTTATTTAAAAGTTATTTCTATTTGAAATGAGTTTCAGCATAGTTTGAAGTCATTTAGTGCCCACTTTCGAAAGTCAACATGATTCATGGCCATCAACATTTTGTCACACTTTTTAGTATTAAAGCGCCATAGAATGTTTTATTGTTGTATGAAATAATTAACTAATGAGCCATGAAATACTGTAAATGTGCAACTGCGGGTCAAACATAATGATTGAACCGAAAAGTTGCCAATGCTGCAATATGCCACAGTGACAACATATATCATCGAATCAATCATTCGGCCAGAATTGAATAATGACAAAACCACAAAACCACAAAACGCCATCAATGACAATGAAAATAGAAAGCTGCGGTTATGCATTAATCAGCACAAATCTCTAAACAAACAACAAAAACAAAAACAAAAAGGGCAAAAGATGAAAAAACGAATCGTTTGAAAATGTTAACCACAACAGTCACAAATTGCGCCATTAGGTGCTCGCACACAAGGCTGACTAATGTGCGACAAATGTGTGACAAATGTCAACAACAGACGAGCACAGCTGACAGCCGCAATTTGCGATAAGTGTGACAAGAGATTTTTCGTTGTTGTTGTTGTTGTACAAATTACGCGTAGCGATTTTTTCAGTGCTTTCGAATGTCACCAGCAAAGTTAACTGATTTTTTTACAATGTTTTTTGTTTACTTTTTTTTTAATTTTTTTTTTCAACAAATAAGAAAGCTGACTGATTTACGACGACACACTGGGAGCGGCGAAAATTGTTTGCTGATGTGTTGCGCTGATGATAAATTTCAGCTATAAAATTGGGCCGTAAATTTTATGGAAAAATGTGCTTTGCCATAATTGTTTAACTATGCAATGAGCGCGTCCAATTAAAAAATGTTGTTGCCCGCTGCAAAAGTATAATTTGCATGCATGCATGCATTATGCATGTGTGCAGATAAGGCAACAAAACAAAACAATTACAATAACAACAACAACAACAACAACGGCAAGTCGTTAAACCCCAATCGCGATAAATCAGTCAGGTCCACGCGTTGGCGTTGCCAGTCGACAGCTGACAGCAGCCAATACGGCAACGCCGACGTCATGCAATGCAAAAATGCAAACTGCCACAAATGAAACAGCTATTTGCAGCAACAACAACAAAAAACAATAATAACAACAACATTGCCGACAAATAGCAGCCATGCACTATTAGCAAATATAACAGTCGGTGGCAAGCCATCAAATTTGCATTGGCCAGCTGTCAGTCTATTTGTTTATCCGGTCGTCTGTCTGTCAGTCAGTCTTCATGCATGTATGTATGTCTCTCAGTCGGTGTGTGTGTGCAGCATGTCACAAATGTAAAATTAATTATTGAAGAAAAATCATTGCCGTATTGAATTAATTATTTTGTGTTGGCCACAGTAGCAAATTGGCCGCAACAACAATGCAACGTGTCATTAAAAATTCACATTAACAAGCAGCGAAAAATTGCTGCAGTGCATAGTTGAAATAATGAACGCTGACAATTCGTTGCTTATACTGCTTCTTCTTGCTGTAATGTTCCCAATTGTGAATTCTTCTTCTTTTGTAATTTTCCTTTGGCACATTTTCACCGTCAATGCAAATTGGATTTTCAATTTATTTTCATTTCTATTTAAAAATTCATTTGATTTAAAATTTTCAGCGCACTCACTCCAACTGTGTGTTTGAACTGTGTTCTGCTTGCTTAGCTGGCGGCATTCACAAGTGCCACTTGAATTTAGTTCAAGCACGCTTCACATTTGTTTTGCCACTTTTTAAGTGCACTTCTCAGCAAATCATAAAATTGTTATTATTATTTTTTAATTTTTGCAGCAAGTTGAACAGGTTATCTTTAAAAAAACACTAACACATAATCGGAACAGAAAATCACTCAAGTGAGCTCAAAGCTTGTTATTTACAGATTTAAGGCAACGTTTTACTAATGGAGATTTTGATCTTTATTATTATTTTGTTTGTATATATTTTCTTCAAAATGCTTATTTGTTGTTATTTATTATTTGCCTTGTTGCTGTTTATTGATTTTGTGTCTAAATTTTTACTTTAACATTTCCATTTCGATTAGTTTGAAGGCAATTTTCTGACACAGAAAACGCACACAAAAGTTTCTCACCTCAATTTTACTGCAGCTGGCAGCATTGCAACGAGGTTTTCTTGCCACAAAACGTTGGCATGCGGCCAACTTGTCAACGATACAGCAGTGAAAATCTAGTTCAGCATTTCAGCATTATAATTGTTGTTGCTTACCTGTAAAGAGAACAGAAAGAAGAGAGTTGCATTTAGAAATTATTCGTTGATGAAAATGGCAAAAATTCAATTTTACTAATTAATTATAAAAGATCAGTAAGAAGAATATAGAAAAGGTATTAAAGAAGTGCTTTTAGTCGGTTTAGGTCGATTGGTTTGCATGCTACACTAAAAAAAAAAACTAAAAAAATATTTTTGTTTCACTTTTACTCGAAATGTTTTCCTTTTCAATGTAAAACTTTGCAAAAGATGGATTTTAATCCATAACTTTCATGGTACTTGAGTAATAAATTTCATCAAAGTGCAACAAAAATTGGTAAATGTGACCCATAATGGGTTAAGGGAAAATTTAGAAACATTTCCGGTCATGAACTTAGCAAACTAACAGATTTTTTTTAACAATATCAAAAATATATAATTTTCTAAAATAAGCCCATATGGCAACTCTGCTTAAAAGTGGGTCAGGATACTAAGGAAAGCAAAATGTTGTACTGAATTTCATCTCGAAAGATATTGATGTTTCAAAAGTTCGAAATGATGATCCTAATCCTGATGAACGACACCTTCTAGACATCAAAAGCTTCAGATCAAAATATATCTATCCTATCGAAAGATATTGATCTTTCGAAAGTTCGAAATTATGATCCTAATCCTGATGAACGACCCCTTCTGGGCATCAAAAGCTTCTCAAAGCAGAATGTAGAAAACCCTGATTCTACAGAGATCCTTGAAAAATATTTGTCATTGAAGAGACACAGTAGTGCTTTCGATCCATAAAAAAATCATAGGAACTATAAAGTAGAAACTATTTATAGCAACACAGCATACAGTAACTTTAGGAAAAACCTGGCATGGTTTAAAATTGTCGCAAAAGTTTCCTGTAGAATTTATTTCGAAGATGTCCTGAGATGCTTTGACTATTAAAATAGCTGCCAAGATATGATTTGTTGCCAGTGTTTCCAATACTCCCAAAAATCTCCCAAAAATCCAGTAAGGATTCGAAAAATCAACTAACATAAAATATGAATTTCCTAAACTTTCTCCTAAACAATTCTTCTCCCTAAAAGTTCTCCTAAAAGGTCAATAATCTCCTGAATTTAGAAGGAAATCTCCTGATCTGTCATCACTGAAGTAGAGAGAAATTTACTTTACAGACAGTTTATCACAATTTTGGATGTTAATATTTGAGATTCTACAGTCCCGATGGACGATTGGCTGTCGGTATAGGGTTGCTTGATGATAATGAATAATTAAAAAAAAACAAAAACCCATCTAGTTTACTTTTGTGCCCCGAACAAATTCTTGACTGCATTTGTCAAAGTAGAGAATCAGATAGTTCATATGGAGTCGATTATTTTAACGACTACACTTCTACACGACCACCAACTGCAATTGTGGCTGACGCCAAACAAAAAACTATTCTTAATTTCGTAGCGAACAAAACCAAAGCCATTACACCATCATTGCAACAAAACAGGTATGGATATGGATTTTATGGAATTTTACTTACTTTTTCTGTGTGATTTGAACCACAATTTCATGTTTATTAGTATTTCAGTTAAAATTTAATAGTTCAAAAAATTATTACACATTGTCATTTGTTTTAAATTGATTGTGCAACAGGAAAAGGAATGAATGAAAGACGGGTGACGAAAGACGAATCCTTAATAAAGGAAGTGATTTTAGAAGCTCAAAAATACATTGTTGCCGCTTTCATTGTAATCTCTTAGTTGACTACACGGCGCCAGTCGAAGCCAACACCATCTTAAAGTTGTGTGGCCGTGTCGTTGCCGTCTTGAATGTGTTGGGGCTATTAGTTCAACCTTCAATTATCGCGTGAAGAGATTTCAAACAGTTTATCACAAGTTTTGAATGCTAATATGAGAGATTTTAGAGTCCTGATGGTCGACACAACTTCTTGCAACTAAACTTAGTCGTTTTCTGGATTTGGTTTTTATCTCTGGTAATCTTAACTCTAAGGTTGTCGAATGCGGCTCACCTATTTCACAGGTATGCTTGCATCACACACCGCTTGTTATCGATCTTGAATTTTATGAGTTTTATAATGTCCGTTCCAGTACAAGACCTATTTCATTTAACTACAAGCTCTGCGATTTCGAAGCATTGAACAATTTGTTCCTTGACGTGCATTGGGAGGAAATACTGTCCAGTGGCGACACTGCTACTTGTTTTTCCACCTTTAAGTCTATAGTTTTTGACCTTTGCCTGAAGTCGATCCCTATCTTCCCTGGGAAAGTTCATAAACTGCCGTGGGTTACAAAAGAACTCAAAAAGCTGAAAAATTTGAGGAATAAATTTTATAAAAAGTTCAAGGCGACTAATTGTTCCATTTACTTTAATTACTATCAATCACATCTTAGAAGTTACAACAAGTTGGCTAAGTCGCTGTACAACAGTTACATTCGTAACTATGAAGTTGGCATCAAAAGTAATCCAAAACTCTTTTGGAATTTTATTAAATCAAAAAAATCGGTTTCCGAAATACCGTCCTCGGTTTTTTTCAAGGACAAAGTCGCTGAAACCGCGGATGATGCCGCTAACTTATTCGCACAGTTCTTCAGCTCAAATTTTGTTACTGATGCAAACGCTGATTTGGCGGACACCTTCAGTCCTGACTCCTTATTTACCTTTGGGTCGTTGACATTAACCGCCGACGATGTTAAAAATGGCATCAACAATCTTAAATTTTCAACGCAAACGGATCCAGATGGGCTCTCCGCTGTTCTCTTGAAGAATTGCAGCTCTCTTGTTATGCCACTCCTACTGGTCTTTAACAAATCTCTTTCGTCCGGTATTTTTATAGATGACTGGAAAAAAGCATCTATAACTCCAATATTTAAGAGTGGCAATAAGAATGATATCGCAAATTACAGACCCATCTCGAAACTTACGTCGGTGTCTAAACTTTTTGAATGCATAGTCAATGAAAAACTTATGTTTTGTGTCAATAATGCGATTTGTCAAAATCAGCACGGTTTTGTCAGGGGCAGATCTACTGTTTCCAATCTCGCGATATTTGTCGAGGATTGTCTGTCTGCTTTCCAAGATGGGAGTCAAGTAGATACTATCTACACAGATTTCGCTAAAGCCTTTGACAGAGTTTGTCATTCAATTCTGATATCGAAATTAAATTGTATGGGCTTTCACTCATCATTTCTTGGTTGGGTGAAATCATACCTTTCCAACAGACAGTGTGTCGTGGCTGTTGATAATCATTTTTCACATCCATTTGTTGCTACTTCCGGCGTTCCTCAAGGTAGCATACTTGGTCCTCTGTTGTTTGTTTTATTTATCAACGACATTGGCTCCTGCTTTTCGTTTGCAAAATTTTTACTATATGCGGATGATCTGAAGATTTATGCTGCGATTAATAATGTGGCAGATTCGCTGGCACTACAGGCTGACCTAGACAGAGTACAGTCATGGTGTACGAGAAATCACCTTTTCTTAAACATTAGTAAGTGCTTTCATGTAACTTATTCTAGGAAACACAGCCCTTTGCACTTGCCCTACTCCCTGTCTGGTTCACTGTTGGAGTCAGTCCAAGAAATCAAAGATTTAGGTGTGTTCTTCGACACAAAACTTTGTTTTTCTAGTCATATCGATTTCATTATTGCCAAATCAAATGCCATGTTGGGATTCGTTCGTCGGAACAGTGCGTCGTTCTCTGATCCTTATACGTTTAAACTGTTGTTCACGGCTTTCGTCAGATCAAGGCTGGAATATGCTTCGTTTATATGGAGGCCATACCAAGTGACTCACATCAGGCCCGTGCGCAGAATTCGTTTATGGGGGGGGTTTTGACATATGTGTATCATGTTTGGTTATGAAGTTAATAAAAAATAATAAGAAACTTTTCTTATAAATGAAGACATTTTATTGTGTCTTGACTTGATATTCAGTTATTATATAATAAATTAACTCTGCGAGGTGTAGAAAAAAACGTCTCCAAAACTCTTTGCGGATCGACCTCGACATCGCGATGTATATTGAGCGAGGCTAATCCGTTCAGCCGATCTTCAGACATTGTTGACCTGAGGTAAGTCTTGAGGCGACGCAATGTTGAAAAGGAGCGTTCATTCGTCGCTGTCGTTACAGGCAGAACTGCCAAAATGCGAAGCATTTGATGAACATTTGGAAACGCATCTCCATTGCACACATCGAGTGCTTCAAGCGAATTTTTAACGTTCTTTCCGGCGATGAGTTGACGCCAAAGTTTGACTTCGTCTACCCAGATGTCACGGGAATCATCCCGCAAAATTGAAGAGTATAGTTCAAACAATTCTGCATTGAAATTCTTCATTTTGTTGGGGAAGAGGCAAGCAAAGTTTGATAAAATTTTGCGGTGATTCAAAAATCGATCTTGTAAATGGGTCAGAAACAAATCAATGTATGGGATGTAAATCGTTATGCGAAAATAATCTTCAACTGAATCAGTTTGTACGTTGGAGCGTTGAGTCTGTTTTGACGCGAGCCTTGGTTTCCGCAGTTCGATGTCGTATTTTGCGCTGACTTCGCTCGCTAGTGGAAAATTATGTGGAAAAATTCTCGATGGGGGGGGTTAGAACCCCCAAAACCCCCCCCTGCGCACGGGCCTGACTCACATTAATCGCATTGAGCGCATCCAAAAGATTTTTATGCGGTTCGCCCTAAGGTCGCTGAACTTTACTGAACCGTTGCCGTCGTACATTTCCCGCTGCCGCCTTATAAACTTAATGAGTCTAAACTCTAGGCGAACCTATCTTGCATGCTCCTTCATTGTTGGGTTATTAAATGGGTCTACAGATTGCCCAGCCCTTTTAAGTAAAGTTGCTTTTAATGTTCCAATTCGTAACCTACGGCACGTAGAGACTTTCCACATCAGCCTTTTCAGGTCAAACTATGCTAAGAATGCGCCACTGGCCAGAGCCCTTGCGGAACTTAATAGTGTCCCCGATCTCGATGTATGGCTTCCCAAAGGGACATTATTAAATTTGTTATTGAATACGTTCAGTTGAAGCTCTCTTCCTTACTTGTGTGACCTTTTTTTTTCTGTTCTTTTTTTCCTTTAGTCAGTAAGTTCTAAATGTACATTGGCTTATTAAATAAATAAATAAATAAATTTAGATTCAGGGTGACTCAAAATTTTTAACACCTATAACCGGTAAACTGAAGCTTGAACCTAATCCACATCGAATCACACTTAATTTTTTTATTCAACAATACCACAAAAATTTCAACTCCACTCAAAATTTCGGGGTAATACAACTTGAATTAAAATTCAAAAATTCAATTCAATCTAAAATTATGACAAAAAATATTTGTTGCTGCATATTTCAAATATGTCAAAACAACAACAAAGGGCATTCATGTTTACAACAACAATCACATAATTATTTTTCCAAATTCAGTCGAAAATCAAATTTCATTTTCATAGCAATGAATTCAATTCCATTCAACAGCGACAGTAATCGATTGCCAACAAAAACAACAACAACAACAACAGTGAAATAATTTTCGTGCCAATTAGTTGCTTTAGCAGTGATTTTCGGCAAATATCTATGCGTGCAAATTAATTGCCATCCAATCAAGTCGCCGCCAAAGCCGTTGCGCCATTGTTTGCTGCCAGCTGGCAATTCAAACAATAACAACGCAGCAGCCAAAAATTCGCTCACCATAATTTATGCATTAACATTGGGCGAAATTAAAAATTTAAAACACAACATTTACAATGCGATTTGTCTGCAACAATGCGTCCAATTCAATTTATTGCGTGCGATTTTCGTTGGGCTTTTGTTTAGTTGGCATTAACACTGAATTGCGCTGCAATTTCGTATGCAAATTAAACAGCATTGAAATTTATTTGTGATCGTTTTTGCAAGCTGCTTAAAACTTTAGTCGATTTAAAATTCGAGCGTAATTTTAACACAGATATTGTGTGTGCATGTGTGTGTGATTTGGCTGCGCCTCTAAATCCGTTGTTGTTATTAACTAAAAGTGCATTGTGGCATAAATAATGGCGCTGATTTTGAATTTTCATTTTAATGATTATATTTATTTCAATTTCAGCAACAAGCTGTACGAGATTATCTCTGTTGTGGTTTCAAAAGTAGAGCCAAATTAAACACGTTTTTAGTTTAGATTTCGATCAGATTATATAATCAATAAGTATTCTGTCACTATGCCAACGAATGTTGTCTACATGTGAACTTGCATTGAGTTCAACAATATATTCAATAATCAAGTTCCCAACAGATAGAACCGAAAGCAAAGTATAGACGAAAAACTCAATTGAATACATAGACTGTAACATTTTTGAGAATATCCCACACACAGAATAAAGAATGGCTACCATAGCCTGTGAGTGGAACTGTTCAAAGTTCATCAAAGTTTGTCTGTGATTGCCGTCGCTTTCTGAAAACCCTAACAACTAATGGTCCGAACACATTAAACTTGGCGTCGCACAGTGTTGCGAGTTCATATAGCGGAGTGACAAAAATAGAACGAGTGGTCGTTCATAAATGAAATTTTATATACAGTGATTTTATGAGTAAAGAACATACTGTGCAAAATTTCAATGAAATGGGACCACAACTTCGACCACCTCCCATAGAAACGGATTTGAAAAATTTTCATATTAACAATGAAAATTATCTTTATTCATAAAAGCTCCATTCAAAATATTTGTATTTGAATATAAATTTATTTATAAATGTGTATACTTATAGATAAAATGCGCTTATCTCTAAAGTGATTAAAAATGAAATCTCGATAAATTGCTCCACAGCTGCTCAAAAGTTGCTCTTAGAGGGTTAAAATCTTAGATTGACCCCACTAATTTTTGCTCCTGAATATTTCTTTCGAACAAACCTATCCCCTATCACCAACCTTTACTAAGGCTCCCATACAAAATCCTCGTTTTTACAAAATGGGTTCCCCTACTCTCAGATTGATCCCCGACGTGCCATATGTAAGAATGACTCCTATTTATTTCTCCTTCCGAATGTTTTTTCTATACAGACCTAACCACTATATCGAACTCTTAAGGTAGCTGCCATACAAAACTAGTAATTTTTATTGGAACTGGCCCCACACTTGTAAAGTAAGCGAGGAAACATCGTATCTGCGAAACTACTGAACCGATTTGAATGATTTATTCAACAATTGTCAACATTCTTGAGTAAAAAAAAATACAAAATTAATTAGAGTTCAAAAATTCTCCACCAGAGGGCGCCTCCCATACAAGTGAAGTATTTAAGGTATCATGGCACGTTAGAAAGGTTAATGAATGATTTTGATTTACAAAATTATTTGTTTTTCAGCTCCTTTATTATCAATGCTTTTGATTTTTGTGTGTCCTTAAACCTTCAATATATTGTCAAAAAATTTTAAATTTTTTCAAAAAGATTGATAATAAAGGAGCTGAAAAGAAATGAGAAATAAAGAATTTTGTAAATCATTCAAAATTCCCCTTTCTAACGTGCCATGATACCTTAATCCTAATCTTTTGGGTTTGTACGCAAAAGAAATTAAAGTTTATTATTGAAACTCTATTTCGAATATCATAGTATTTGTAATTGATTTCCTGAAGCTATCTGCAACAAATTTTTCCATCATTATTTGACCGATTGCTATTCGCATTCAACCAAATGGTGAAAATATCGCAAATTAGCACTCAAGTCTTTACCGAAAAATGTCAATAACTTGCATTCGCGCAAATACGCGCAGCTGAAAATTGTTCAGCATAATGAAGATACTTGCCAAAACAAAATATCAAAAAATTTTTAAATTGATAAAAAGCGTTTTTGTTTTAAATCCCCTTTAAATTTCAACTCAGTTTTTGTTCACTTGTTTTCTTTGTTTAATCTTCTTCACAACAGTACTGTTCAGAGGTGAGAAGAATCAGCGTAATTTTGGTCTTGGCAGACGTAAATTGTATTAACCTTAAGACAACAGTAAGTTTAAGGGACCCGTTCATAATTGATTTTGAAATATTGAACCTCAAAGTGAAAGCAAATATGTGCCGTTTGTACACAATTTTTGTTCAATGCTGTGAGAGTGTACTTAAAGAGCTCATAACTTCTATATTATCCAATATTTTATCTTAAAACTTGGGATTTCTATTAACTGAAATATTTTCAACAAAACCCCATACTCAGGTTTTGATAATAAATAATAAAAAATAATAATAATTTACTCGCAACACTGTGCGGCGGCGCGACACAACTACAAGATGGTGCCGCCTTCAACCGCTGTCACACTGTCAGCTATTTGATTACAATGAAAGCAACAGCAATAGCATCACAATCATATTTTTTATGCCCATACCCATTGTATCGTTCTACAATATTGAACGTTCTGATTCTTTATTTTAAGAGATGAGATCATGTTTGTGCCGAATGAGCTGTTTACATTAAGAAAAAAACTAAGATAAAACTAAATTAAAATTGTGCTGCATTTTACAAAATAGAATGTAACTCAAATCAATGACAATAATAATCAGCGTCAAATTCGTATAACCTCCAAAGCACAAATTCGATAATAAACCTCAAAGCGCACAACTTTAACACTTTGCGCGCTTCGACCAGCATTAAACATTCACCGGACCGAGCCAAGCAGCCGTAAATATGATTTAAGCATTTCGAAATATACAAACAAAGCAATAAAATTGCCAAAATTCTACTAAAGTGTAGTAATTCGTTTTTTGGTTTTTGTTGTTTTTTTTCGCACTCAAATCACTATAATTATGTTTATTGTTGTGAATCATTGTTTTTGTGGCGTTTAAATTGCACGCACACAGCAGTCAACAGTCAACAGTCAATGGCCAGTCAGCCAGTCAGCGAGCAAGCGAGCGTAGACATTAGCCAACTTAAAGCGGCAACAGCCATTCACCAGACTCCACTCAGCCACTCAGACTTAACGCACACACACACACACACACAGACACACATAACCTCAACTTTTGGACATTACTATAAAACGTTGCTGTGGCGTTTAGTTAATGGCACAAAGCGCGTCGTTCAACGGTAACTGTTGAACTTTGCCGACATTGTTGGCAATAACAATAATAACAACAACAACAACCACAACAACAGCAGCAGCAACTAAAAGGCAAAAGAGAAATAAAGTAATTAAATAAAATGATTCGCATGGCAAATGGAAAATAATGAAGTGTTGCTGTTGTGGCACGGCAGTGTTGTTGGGCGATTAATGAAAGCAACAAATGGTGGAAGGTGCGGTGTCGAGGCACAAGAGGGCAACAGATGTTTATCGCTGGCACGCCCACTTTGCGCGGTCAACTTGAGGCTTATGCAAGGCGCCAATGTGGTCAGTTGATTTTGGATTTTTCGTTATTTTTTGAGGCGGTTTTGTTGCATTTAAGCGGCAGCAAATTTTGTGGTAATATTTCAGTTGCATTCCACTATTTTGTTAAATCGATGAAGCGCATATTGTGCACTTCGTGTGCACTTTTAGGGTGTGTGGCCACTTTTTTAGACTTGCAAGAAGCAAATAATTTAGTTGGTGCTATTTTGCGGCGAAAGTGTGAACCGTGACTGACACTGTTGACCTCTTTTGGTGCGAATTGACAGTGCATAGAAAGCTGAAAAAACTGTCAGTCAATAAAAAGCAAAAATTAAAAATAGCAGTGAAAAAGCAAAGAAGAAACGAAGAAGCTCGATGAAAATTGCTTCATTTGTCATGTCGACGACCTGTCAGCGCTGCTAGTTGTATTTTTTTTTTGTCAGCACTTAATTGGCGAAGATTTAAATTGAGTCAATTTGTAAAGCAGCAGCCGCAGCAGTACACAACATTTGCCACAAATGGAGAAACATTAGCAGCGAATGCTGCCAATGCCGCCAAAATGCCACAGATACACACACACACACAGCACTTCAATGTGACCAACAATAAAATGGAAAAAAGATCAACAACAACAAGTCATCAACAGCGTTGACCCCTTTAGCCAAAAGCAACACACACATTACGCCTTACTTCAGTTAGCTGAAATGCAAAACAACAACAACAAGCAATGGCGCATCTTGAATTCCCATTGCGAGTTTGGACATTTTGGCGCATTGTGACGAGTGAGCGAGCGCAATAGTCAACAATTCACATTCACAAAACATTACTTCATATCTAAAGTTAATGTATGTGTGTGTGTGCCTGTATGTGTCTAGTGTGCGAGCGCGGCTAGTGGCATGACCCCAAGATTGCCTTTTAATGACCGGAAATAAAAAACCCTACAACAACAATAACGCAATTTGGCGTCGACAGAGTTCAACCGAAAGTCGCACCAACTGACATTAGTTGTTGTTTATTTTTTTATTTTTTTGTTTAAATAAGTTTTTTACTCTTTTGCTACAAAACATAAACAAAAAGATATTAAGATAAAAAAATGGGGAAAACACAAAAACTAAGAAAGAATTAGTAATGTATAAATATTAATTGCGTATATATTACAACAAAAAAACAAAATTGCAAAAAGTGTATTATTATTACAAATAATTTTATTTAATTTAAAAAAGTTTTAAAACAAACAAAAAAAAAAAAATATGAAAAGCACAAACATGAAAAAATTATATAAAAACTTGATAACAGTAAAAAAAGGAAACTTTACAAAATAAAATATAACATTAACAAATATAAAAAATAATAAATTTTTTAGATCTATTAATGTTGTTATGGTTAATAAATAAATGCATTTTCTCTTATTTGTGGATATTAAGTCAAGTAAAACAAAACATGAAAAAAAAACAAAAACATTAAACATAAAAATGAAATAATGTAATAAAAACAATAAAGATCAAAATAAAAAAAACGGAAAGTTAAGAAAATATAAAAAATACTATCATCAATATTATTAGTTATTATAATTTAATATTTTCTGGCTATTAAAAACAGCATTCAAATTAAAACAACAAAAAAAATATGAAAATGAAAATCAAAAGCAACAAAACACACATAAATATAAAAAATAATTTAAAAAAATAAGTAAAGGCATACTATTTATTTAAAAAAATTATTAAAATGTAAACATTTTAGTAGTTAAAAAAATTAGTAAAAAACACAAAACTTAGAAACAAAATAATTGAGAAAAATAAAAAGATATTAATGAAGAAAAATTGTTAAACAAAAAGCATTAAAACAAACAAAAAAATATGAAAAACCAAAAAATGTAAAAAGTTACTTGAAAAAATTTAATACAACATGAAAAAGTGCAAAAAGAACGTTTTCAGCGTTTGGTTTTGGTTTTTGTTGTTGTTGTTGTCAGCGCAAATTTGTTGTTTTATTATTTCTTTGTTTTCATTGCTTTAGTTTTTGTTATATTTTATTTTAATGTTGTATTTTATTTTATTTATTTTATTTTATTTTATTTTATTTTATTTTATTTTATTTTATTTTATCTTATTGTATTTTATTTTATTTTATTTTATTTTATTTTGTTTTATTTTATTTTATTTTATTTTATTTTATTTTATTTTATTTTATTTTATTTTATTTTATTTTATTTTATTTTATTTTATTTCATGCCATTTTATTTTATTTTATTTTATTTTATTTTATTTTATTTTATTTTATTTTTTTTGTTTTATTTTATTTCATTTCATTTCATTTCATTTCATTTCTTTTCATTTCATTTTATTTTATTTTATTTTATTTTATTTTATTTTATTTTATTTTATTTTATTTTATTTTATTTTATTTTATTTTATTTTATTTTATGTTATTTTATGTTATTTTATTTTATTTTATTTTATTTTATTTTATTTTATTTTATTTTATTTTATTTTTTTTTATTTTATTTGATTTTATTTTATTTAATTGTATTTTATTTTATTTTATTTTATTTTATTTTATTTTATTTTATTTTATTTTATTTTATTTTATTTTATTTTATTTTATTTTATTTTATTTTATTTTATTTTATTTCAATTTAATTTGTTTTAATAAACTTTTTGAAACAGTTTAGTCTTCAGTTTTAAGTTAAAACAGTTAAGTTTAGTTTTTGTTGTATTTATTTAACTTTTTTAATAAACTGTTTTAGTAATGAAAAAATTGTTTTAATTTTAAACATTTTCTTAATTCCTAAAAATTGTTTTAATTTTAACAAATTTATGTTTTATTTTTTATGTTTTGTGTCTAATAAAGTTGTAACTAATTACATTGTTTTTGTCTCATTTTTTTGTTGCTTAACATATTTGTTTTTGTAATTGTTGCGGTTGTGCCTTTTCAAGCTTCACTGACCAATTGTTGCGCTGCTTGGCAATGGTTTTGTTGTTGTAGTAAGTAAGTATTGTAATTTTGAATTTGTTTTCAAAATCTTCTTGATTTAGTTTTTTTTTGTGTTTTCTTAACACTTTTTCTGGTAAGTTTTTCGTTTTGTTTCGTCTGCTATTTTCGTTTTTGTTTTGCTTTGCTTGTTACTGGTTTTTTGACCAATGCAGTTGAAATGAGTTCAAAGGTTTAGCAATTTTTCTCTTTTTTGAAAAACCCATCAAAGATAATGAGGCACTCTGACTGGCTGTTGAAAAGACAAAACAACAAAACCCTTAAGCAACAAAAAGCTGGCAACGCCAACTTGTTCAACTCGCAGCGTCCAACTGCGTTCGGCAATGCGTTGTAATGAGTTAATTTATTGCATGCGTTGTTGTTGTTGTAGTTGTTACTTTTGTAATTGTTCATATTTCGTGAAAGTGGCACATAGTTGTTGTTGTTTCATATTTTGTAATTCGGAGGTGAACGAAAAGGTCAACTTGGGAATGTTTGTCTTCGCTGCCGACATGGAGAGCTGTTTGCGGTTTTAGACTAAGAAGCAGAATAAGGCAATGGAAATTGTACCGTTAAACTAGCCAAAAGCCAAAAATGCCAACTCATCATAAAATCGTAAAATATTCGTGCGGTTCACTTGAAATTCCTGCAAATTTCATTTATTTGCACAAATTTGCCAACAATTTCTAAAGCAAACCACCCACCCACTCAACCACTACACACACACACACACACACTCACACACACACACAATTTATAAATTTTCCAACACAAATTTTGTGCCGCGTAGCCAAATTGGTTTCGTTAATTTTGGCACTTGGCATTCGTGTGTATTGTGCGGGCGGGCGGTCGGTCGGTCGATGGTCGACGGACGGCTGGCAGATTATTTGGCCATGCTGCCAATTAAATTATCGCAACGCTGCCAAAATATTTGCCGCGAAAATGTTTGCCTTAAATATTTCACTTGTGCAAATACTTTCAAATTGCTAACTTTTATTTGTTGATTTTTGTGTTTAGCATTTTCGTATTTTTATTTTTATTTTCATTTTCATTTCGATTTTATTTTCCCCGCCAGAGCGCTGGCAGCTTTTTTGTTAATCTGCTGGCGAATTGTTGAAACAAATTTCTGTGCGATGTTATTTTTGGTGCACGCTTTTGTGTTCATATAAATAGCGCAGCATTTAAATTTAAAGCATTTAAGCGTTTGCAAAACAACAATAACAAGAACAACAAATCACAAAATACGCGACAAGATGTTTAGGAAGCGAAACAAAATGTTGAGCTACAAATTTACTACAACTACAAATTCATTTTGGCACATTGGGACGTTGGGTTTTCGTTGAATTAATTTCAAAATAAATATTTGGGTGATTGGTTTGATTCTGCTGGCACTCGAACAACAAATCAACTGACCGTCGCCACATGATAGTCGCCTCATAAATTTGCCTAATTTTGCATTGCAAATTGTGGCAGACGGCAGTCAGCCGCAAGTGTTATTTTGTTTTTGTTTTTTTTTTTTGGCGCAAAAGTTTTGCGTCATAGAAAATAAATTTCTTTAAATGATTTGCTTGTTGCGTCATAAGAAATGGATTTCAATAAATAATTTGAATGCCGAAAGGGACAAGTTGACAGCTATTGAGTTGTTGTTGAGTAGTGAACTTTAATGAGTTTATTTTTCAATTATTTTAAATTCAATTTAAAGACTGAAAAACTTTACTAAGAATGGCTCAAGCAGTTTTGTACAACGATTTAATTTAAATTTTCTCTACAACATGACTGAGTTAACCAACAAACTTCAAAGAAGTTGGCAAAATTTTATTTTTAAGTTCGTTATTTGGCTTTGGTCGGAAAATTTATCTTTTTCTTTCAATATTGAGCTTTTTGGAAAAGTTGCACAGGAATTTGTGGGGTTTTACTGTGATTAAGTGGGAAAATCCGAATTTTATAGACTTTCCGACATGACTTTTTTTGAAGCAAAAATTTTTAGCACTGAAAAGGCATGTCAGATCCTGAAAAATACAACTTCTGATAAAAAAAATACCCGGAATTTCCTTGAAATATTGTCAAAACCATTTTGAGTTGGTTCATCTGTCATCTGTATTTAATTGTGTTTGTTTAAAGTGGGTTTTACTGTGGTGGATGGTTTTCCTCTTTCCGGTCGTGCTTTCGTCAGTGTAATTGATGAAAATATTGAAAAAAGTAAGAGAATTGCTCTCATAGATCGTTGTGTAAACATCAGAAAGATAGCAACTAATCTTGGTTACAAGTTCGGTAGTGTTGCCAGATCAGGAGATTTCCTTCTAGATTTAGAAGATTTTTGGTCTTTTAGGAGAATTTTTGGAATGAAGAATTGTTCAGGAAGAAGTTTAGAAGATTTTGATGGTGATACATTTGGTCTTGGTTACTCGTTCGGCAGTGTTGCCGGATCAGAAGATTTCCTTCTAGATTTAGGGGATTCTTGGCCTTTTAGGAGAATTTTTGGGAGGAAGAATTGTTTAGGAGAAAGTACATAAAATTTTGATGGTGATTTGATCTTGGTTTCTCATTCGGCAGTGTTGCCAGATCAGGAGATTTCCTTCTAGATTTAGAAGATTTTAGGTCTTTTAGGAAAATTTTTGGAATGAAGAATAGTTCAGGAAGAAGTTTAGAAGATTTTAATGGTGATCCATTTGATCTTGGTTACCCGTTCGACAGTGTTGCCAGATCAGAAGATTTCTTCCTAGATTTAGGGGATTGTTGGTCTTTTAGGAGAATTTTTGTGAGGAAGAATTTTTAAGGAGAAAGTTTAGAAGATTTTGATGGTGATCTATTTGATCTTGGTTACTCGTCGGCAGTGTTGCCAGATCAGGAGATTTGCTTTTAGACTTAGGAGATTCTTGACTTTTTAGGATAATTTTTGGAATGAAGAATTGTTCAGGAAGAAGTTTAGAAGATTTTAATGGTGATCCATTTGATCTTGGTTACCCGTTCGGCAGTGTTGCCAGATCAGAAGATTCCCTCCTAGATTTAGAAGATTCTTGGTGTTTTAGGAGAATTTTTGGGAGGAGGAATTTTTAAGGAGAAAGTTTAGAAGATTTTGATGGTAATCTATTTGATATTGGTTACTCGTTCGGCAGTGTTGCCAGATCAGGAGGTTTCCTCCTAGATTTAGGAGATTCTTGACTTTTTAGGAAAATTTTTGGGAGGAAGAAGTTTTAAGGTCAAAGTTTAGAAGCTTTTTTTTGAAAGCTGAAGTGTCTAATTTATTTTAATTAAATTTAATGTTATAAAGTATAGGAGATTCTTGGCGTTTAAGGAAAATTTTTGGGAGTACAAATTTTTAAGGACAAATTTTAGAACAATTTTTATGGTGGCTCATTTGAAAGCTAAACTGCCTAATTTTTTCAAATTAAATTTTATGTTTCAAAGTGCAAAATTTAAACAATGAATGAACGAAGTTTACAAAGGCAAATTTCATACCAATCTAATTTTGTATATTTAGCTTTTGTTAAGTTTTTGTTAAGCTAAAGCTGAATGAATAAAACAGCTGAAGAAAACTAAATATATTTTAATTTTTTTTAAGAAGTTTAACTCTTTAGTTTACAATAATAAAAATAAAAAAAAAATATTAGGAGATTTTTTTAATTTTTGCTTTTTTTAAGATTTTTGAAATAAAATAAGTTTTGAAACAATTAAAATATATTTTAATTTTTTTTATAAGATCCTTTGCTCTTTAGTTTATAGTCATACAAATTATAAAAAAAAATTTAGGAGATGTTTTTAATTTTTGCTTTTTTTAAGATTTTTGAGAAAACCATTTCAGTTATCTGGCAGCACTGTCGTTCGGATTGGTGCGTATATGGTATACATACAAATTTAGGGCTTGAGGCTGCATCGGATTGAAGTCGCCAAAGAAATGTTTTCTTGGGACCAAAATGTTGTCTACTTCATCATCGAAACAATCATCGAAGCTGATCAAATATCAAAGCTTTGTTGATCGCTTTTCTTGCCGGTAAGTTTTATTGAAGAATTCCGGGTATTTTTTTATCAGAAGGTAGATTTTTAGATTTCAAATTTACCAATGGTTTCAAAAGTAAAATTTAATATTAGAAGGAATATGAGTTCCATCGATACAACAAACCTACTCGTAGTACTTTTCTAAGTATTTTGAATCAGCAAACAATAAACACAAATTCGGAATTCTTTGCTACGTTTGAGTCAGTAATGAATCAGTGATTCACATTTGGAATCCATTTACTGTGTTTCTCATCTTCGTAATTCCAATTTAAGTCATTTTCGGCCGCTGTTTGATTTTTCAACCACAAAACAAATTTGAATTCATCCAACAAAAAACTTGCACAATATTTCTTTTACCTGTTGATGCATAAAGTAACTTTGGAATTTTATTAATCTCTTCAAATTATTGTTTTCTTGTAAAATTTTATTTATGAAATGTTTTGTTCTACTCGTGCAAATCTTATTTGACTTGTAGGAATTTTTCTTAGCGGAACTCAAATTTTTAATCTTCCACAACCACACTTCCTGCAACAACACTAATTTGAAAGACTTTATCATCATCGAGGCAGCGCGCCACTTTAGCGCAAAAGTTCGCATTACATTTGACATTAATTAATATTCAGAAAAGCAAACAAGAAAAAAGAAGAAAACAATTGTTTTCGCGTTTCGTCGCAGCATCCCCCACCCACTGCCGCATTGGCCGCATTCGCCGACGCTTCAGCATCCGCCTCACTCACATTGCGAACGCCTGTCAGTCCGCCCACGGGCCCACGCAAATAAATTTGCAAATCTCCTCAAACAAAGCCAACAAATACAACAACGCTAATCCGAAAAAAAACGGCTGCCAAGTTGTTGACTTTCTTTGCTTGGCGCATAAATGTGCCAAGTCAACAACAACACGACTACTCATGTTATAAAATTAACAATAGTCGAAAAATAGCAAAAGCATTTGATTTTATGTTGTTGGTATTTCGTGTGTTGTTTTTTTTTGCGCCAACGAAAATTTCATTTGTTTCCCAAGGCGAGAGAAATTTCGAAGGCAAAAATTTGCTGGCGATGATTTAATTTGAAAATTATGCGCACATAATTTGTGTTTCGGTTTTGGTTGTTTTATTTTTGATGGCTTTGGAAACACAACGGCACCGACAGCCAGAATACGCTGGCAATAAAATACAACAACAACTTCAGTGAAGTGCGCCCACACCACAAACACAGCAGACATGCAAATCTTTCACTCAAATCTTTTCGGGTGCGCTAAATTTCCGTGGTGCCGTTATTTATACAGTGGGATTTTTTGGCATTTTATTTTGTATGTGTGTGTGGGTGTGTAGGGGCATACAAATTTTTAACAAAGAAGTAAAACTGGGTAATGAAAAGACTGACTGACTTCGCAGTAAAGATGGGAAAAGGGTATGTAGACTTGATTTGATTTTAATTGATTTCAATTAATAATTTTTTTAATAAATAATTGATTGGCACGACAGCCCGCTTACGCGAGACTAAGGCCTAGCTTCCCGCAACCACCCGTGTTGTGCGTGTGAATTTTGTACGCGGGTGGAAGGGACCTACAGTTTTATGCCGGTTCCGAACGGCAGGTTGGGAGCTTTTTCATAGGCAATTTTTACTCTCAGAGGTTTGCCATTTCCAGCTGAGAGGACAGCCACCGAAAGAGAAAACGAGTTTCCCGTTATTTTTTTTAGGTGTTACTACATGCAGAATTCGATCTTGCGTCGCTCTGCATGCGACTCGTTGGACCGCGCACTAACCAACTGAGCCACGGCGGCTGCCGTGATTGATTTCAATTGATTGATGTAAAAGGAGCAGAATATTTCAAAGACTTTGGACCGCCTTCTTTGCTCCTGCTTTGGTCTGACTTCAAGGCAAAGTTTGGCTATCTTGTTCGAATCTGAATTCACTATTCAAGAGAAAGAAGTCTGGTTAGTAAGATTTAAGTCTCTATTAACTTTTGATTGCATTCTCTACTCCAGAAGTGTCATCTCAAGACAACTTTAGGTCACCTTGGCGACCTTCGAGTTCACTTAGCTGAGAAAGAGGTCTCTGCACGCGGACTCAAGCCCCGACTAACTTTGGTGATAAAAGACTCAAAAGGGTATTTGTATCACATCCTTTACTAACTCGAAAAAATTTTGGCCAAAAACTTTTCCTAACTTTGGATCTGATCCTCTGGTTCTGTATTGCTTCCTCAAGATAACTTTTTGTTACCTTGGCGACGTCTATGTTAGGCTGGGAGAGGTCGCAGTACATGGGCTCAAGCCGACTAACTTTGGTACGAAGATTCTGCATTACTACCTTGTTTAGCCAAAAGCTTTTCCTGTCTTAAATTTGGTTCGCTGGTCTGCTTCCT
Source organism: Melieria omissa (assembly GCA_963971225.1). Lineage (NCBI taxonomy): Eukaryota > Metazoa > Arthropoda > Insecta > Diptera > Ulidiidae > Melieria > Melieria omissa. The sequence goes on from OZ020269.1 coordinate 11,006,668, forward strand.
CAAGACAACTTTTTTCACCTTGGAGACCCCTAAGCTTACTAGGCTGAAAGAGGTCTCAGGACTCGAGCCTCTATAACTTTGGACCACAACATAACAATTTGGCCCAAAGTTTTTCCAAACTTTGTATTTGGTCGTTTGGACCTGTATCGCTTTCTCAAGACAACTTTTTGTCACCTTGGCGACCTCAAAGCTTACTAAGCTGGGAGAGGTCTAAGTACATGGACTCAAGCCGACTAACTTTGGTACGAAAATTCTGCACTACTATCTACTAGCTTTTCTTGTCTTAAATTTGGTTCACCAGTCTGCTTCCTCAAGACAACTTTTTGTCACCTTGAAGAACCCTAAGCTTACTAAGCTGAAAGAGGTCTCAGCAGTAGGACTCAAGCCTCTATAACTTTGGACCACATCATAATAATTTGGCCAAAAGTTTTTCCAAACTTTGAATTTGGTCCGTTGGACCTATATCGCTTTCTCAAGACAACTTTTGTCACCTTGGCGACCTCAAAGCTTACTGAGCTGGGAGAGGTCTCAGTACGTGGACTCAAGCCTCGACTAACGTTGATACTAAGACTCAAACTTTGGATCACATCTTTAACTTCTTCATTACTACCTCGAGATACTTTTTAGAAAATACCTCTCTAACTGTGGATCACATTTTCTGGTCATGTATTGCTATCTCAAAACAACTTCTGACCAACTTGGGAGATTCTGTGTTCACTTGGCGGGGGAAGGTCTCAGTACTAGGACTCAAGCGTTTATTAACTTCGGATCACATCTCTTACTTCTGCATTACTACCTCGAGATAATTTTTGGCCAAAAACCTCTCCTATTCTCTGGTCATGTATTGCTATTTCAAAACCACTTTTGAGATTCTGAGATTCACTAGGCTGGGAGAGGCCTCAGTACTAGGAATCAACCCTCTACTAACTTTGGAATACATTCACAGCTCTTCCATTGCTCAACTCCAACAATTTTGAGACAAAGTTTGGCCACTTTGAAGTCCTTTGAGCTTACTGAGCTAGGATAGGTCTTGGTACTATTGAGTCAAGTCTCCACTGACTTTGGATCACATCTTTTACTTCTGCATTACTACCTCGAGATAATTTTCAGCCAAAAGCCTTTCCTAACTTTGAATCAAATTCTTTAGTCCTGTATTGCTTCCTCAAGACAACTTTTGACCAGCTTGGAAGACTCTGAGTTTACTAGACTGGGAGATGTCTTGGTATTAGGGCTCATGTCTCAATTAACTCTGGATCACATCCACCGTTCTTGCATTGCTCAACTCCAACTCTGCTATTTTAAGACAAAGTTTGGCCAATTTGTAGACCTTTGAGTTCACTGATCTATTATAGGTCTAGATAGGAGTCAAGCCTCTACTAAGTTCGGATCACCTCTTTTCCTTTTGCATTACTACATCGAAATAGTTTTTGGCAAAAGGCTTTTCTAACTTTGGCTCACATTCTCTGGTCATGTACTGCTTTCTCAAGACAACTTTTGACCAGCTTGGAAGTCTCTAATTTCAGCGAGCTGAAAGGAGTCTCGGTACTATGTCGCAAGCCTCTACTGACTATGGATCACATCTTTTACTCCTGTATGACAACATCGGAGCTTCTGAGTTGCTAGGAGAGATTCCGGCACTAGAACTTCTACAAATTTGGATCACATCTGTTACTTCTGCACTGCTTCCTTAAGACCACTTTTGGCCAAAATTTCGTGGTCTTGAGGGTCCTTTGAGTTTACTAGGTTAGGAGAGGTCTCGGTGCTAAGACTGACAAGCCTCTACTTACTTTAGAATGCATCATGTGCTCCTATTTCAAGATAAATTTTGGCCGCTAGAAGAGCTCTCAATACTAGGACTCAGGCCTCTTCTAACCAACTAACTGAATCACATTCTCCGCTCTTTCATTGTTGCTACAAAGCCACCTTGGGCCACCTTTGGGGCCGTCTGTGTTGACTAGGTTAGGAAAGATCTCGGTGCTAAGACTCAGAAGCCTCTTCTAACTTTAGACCACATCATTTCACTGCTTTCACTACTACAGGGCAACTTTTATCCACTTTGGGAGCCTCTAAGTTCAATTGGCCAGGAGCGATCTCGGTACTAAGATTCAATTCTTCAGTCAAGAATTCTAAGACATCACTACAGAAACTCATAATTACTCATAAGCAGATCGACATCTCTGTGTCGTTTGCATGAGCAACACATCCGCCAATTTCCGGTTGCTTACGCCCCATCCGACCCCACCCCACCCCAACGCCAACTCGTCTTTAAAATTCCGTCCAACATTCCCTCCGACATTGCACTCACTCATCATTCAACAACCGAGCAGGAGGAATTTCCCTTTGGCACAACTGCACCCAACCGTCGCCGCCAGTGTTGCAAACGTTTTGCATTTTTAATTGCAAATCGCAAACACCTTCGGCATGCCAAGTGGCACAACGAAAGCAACGACGACGGCCGCTGCATGCTGCACGCTCAGTGTCGCAGCAAATAGTCAACGCGCCTCAGATGCCTTCACTGCCTTTCGGCCCCTCCCCCCCCCGCCCGCTTCGCCCACACGTCAAATGGCTGCCACATTTATTTCGCATTTGCTCGAGCAGCTAAAAATCGTCAAACGTGAAATGAGCGCAAACTGTCAAGCGGTGGCGATTTGTCTGCGCATGCACCAGCTGTCAAGCGCGACTGACTGCCAGTCATGCGCCAGCCAACTGTGCTGTCTGTCCCATAAAATGCGGCGGCACTGGCTTTGCAGTTTCTCTCTGTTTGGCTATATTTGCTTCTGGCCTGCTTGTTATTGTTGTTTGTTTTTGCAATCGTTTTGGCCGTAATTTATGCAAAACTTGCGCGCGTTGACCAAACGTCTGGGTGCAACGGGCAACAACAACAACAAACTGCTGGCAATCATATTGGATTATTGCTGCCCGTTGGCTCGTCGCTGCGTCACCGAGTGAGGTGTTGAACGGGTTAATTGTGCGCATGGCTGAGTGTTTATGTTATGTTAAGTGTCAAGTGCCAACTGTCAGTTGGTCAGCAATTGCAACAACAATGTTAATAATGACTATCATTTAATTTGCATTTACAACTGTGGCGACTATGAAAACATGAAAATATTCATAAAAATTGTTGTTGCATACAATTTAATGAAAATTGACAAATGTTGCATGAAATTTCTTGTTAATTTGTGCATTTATTTTAGTTTGAAGAATTTCAATTAATAAAAATGTCACACAGTGAGAACAATAACAATTAAAAGCTGACATTTACACAAGCTTGGTGATTTGTTTGGGGATTTTCGTAAAATATTTTAACATTTTAGAGAAGAAAAGTTTTTAAAGACGAAAAGTACTTAAAATACAAATTAGTGAAACCATAAAAACAGCAATAAAATTATGAAAAATACACAATTCTCCACACTCGAATGACCTCAGGTCCAACAAAAACACTGTGTGACCACCAGACCGCTTTTAAAATAAGCTTTCAACGCAAAAACCCAGACTTTTCATCCATTCAACTGTCCATCCATTCGTCCGTCCAACCGCCCATACGTTCATTTGTCCATACGGCTCGCTAGCTGTTGACTTTTGCATGGGTGTGAAAATGAAATTGTCACGCGCACACGCCAAATACAACAAGAACAACAACAACGCCAACACCAGCTGCCGCCACACGAAAATTGAATCAAACCAAAGCTGAAAAAACACCGCAACACAGCGCAACTTGAATTTCAAGCGAAGCCGATACAACGCCCATAAGCGGCCGCCCAACAAAGCCACACAAGCGCACAAATCGTATTTGGCCGCCGTTGTGTTTCACCCGCGCAGCCAATGTGTGCGACGGCGGCAGCAACGGCGACGACAAAATAATTCGCTGAAATAAATATGGCAACCGCACAAAATGCGCAAAAAACTCAACTGCGGTTCACTCACCCAAAAGCAATAAGCAATAACAACAACAACAACAATTATAGCCATAAAATCAACAACAACGCATATTACAATAACAACAGTCATAATAAACAACAAAGCTCTTATTGACACCGCCATCGCCAACGCCATCGACGCAGCCACCGAAATGTGTAGTCGAGCGTATGGTCTATTGGCGCTTTAAGCTTTTGTTGTTATTATTAGTATTGTTGTTGTTTTAGTTATGTGTAAATAGTTGACCAACAACCATCATCATTGGTGGTGTTGGCTGGTTTTTGTTCCGCTCAAATGGCATAATGTTAATTTAGAAATTTGTTACCGCAACAGTGGCAACTACAACAACAAAGAAGCCACAAATTACAACAACAGCAACAAAAGAAATAATGTGCACAATAAAAACCACAAATTCGTCGCATGAACATTTGAATGTTAATTTAATTCCGTTGACTTTATTTGTTTACATTAAAATTTCTGCCGTCTGTGTTGCTTAAATTTTTTTATTTTTGTTTGTTTTGTTGTTGTTGGGGTTAATAAATTGAATGTTAAATTTTGCAAATTTGGAATTTAATTGCAGCGTACACACATTAAAAGCGTCGCACCTTTGAAGTATTTTAAGTGACACTTTAAATGGCATTTCCTTGAAAACAAACATTATTTTCAATGTCTACAGCACAAATTTATTATTATTTATTTTTATTTAGTTTTTATTATTATTTATTATTTTTTTTTAATTTAAAAATTTAAAGTGAAAAAACTTTAAAAAATATAAGAAAAAATGGATTAATAAAAAACAGTTGAAATCGGTCACATCGGTTTTTTATACTTCAAACTCTCAAAGCTTAATTTTGTTTTCAGGGTTATCAATGAAATTTTAGAAACTTTGGGATCTTTTTGAAAAATTCATATTTTCAATGTTTACAACACAAATTTATTTCATAAAAATGTGAAAATTGTGTTCATTTGTGAATTTTAAAAAATATAAAAAAAATAATTATTAACAAAAGACATCTAAAATTCTTCAGATTAAATTGGGTTTTTATACTTCAAACTCCTAAAGTTAAACTTTGCTTTCAGGGTTTTTAATAAGATTTTAGAAACATTGGGATCTTTTAAAAAACTCCTATTTTCAATATCTACAACACAAATTTATTTAAAAAAAATAAAAAAAACAATTGTGTTCATTCAAGTGAATTAAAAAAATATAAGAAAACAAATTATTTAATAAAAAACAATTAAAATTTTTTAGGTTAAATCGTTTTTTATGCTTCAAACTCTCAAAGATAAATTTTGTTTTTAGGGTTTTCAATGAGATTTCAGAAACTTTGGGATCGTTTTCAAAAACTCATTAAGTTTCCATTTCAAGCCTCAAGGACGCCCGAATTAAGTAGCTATGTCCTTGGAAATGTTGGAGAAAAAGTAAGCTCCGCCTTTGACTTTGAATTTTCGGAGCTCATTTTCTGAAATTTATTTTCGAAAAGCTCATGATTATAAAATTGGATCTGGCTAAGGTCTGTACGACCCAATGATAAGAATACTTGTAAAAATAAAAAAGGACTTTAACGATACTGAAGCTCCAACTTGGACTTGAAATTTTCTAAAATGTTCGTAATTTAAAATTTTTTCATTTTCGAAAATCCCATAAAGTCTCTATGACCACTATTCCATAATCTATATAGCCTCATAAAAGTTAACTTTTATAAAATGCTTAAACTTTACTCTTACTGTTTCTTTATGAAACAGCTGAAACCACCTTGAAACCCCCTTAAACTTTAAATTGTTTAAATTTTTTTAGTTTTTTTTTTGAGTTGTCAAGTTCTTGTTAAGCTGAAGCTGAATGAATAATAAAAAAACAAATAAAAAAACAAAATATTTTTTAATTTTGTATAAGTTAAATTCCTCAGTTTATAAAATTATAAAAATTTTTTATACAATTTTTTTTTACTTTTTAATTATAAAAATTTTTTTATAAATTTTTTCGAAAATTCATTTCATATTTTTTTTCAATTTTGTTTTGTGATAACTTGTTGTTGTGCGCTGTTGTGTTAATACAACACTTTTTTATAAAAGTTTTTATAATTTTTATAAAAATTTTTTTTTTATTATTTTTCGAAAAATTTGTTGTTAAGCTGTTAAAAAATTTTTATAAAAATTTTCCTTTTTTTCTGAAAATTTTTTAATTTTTAGGTGGAAATTTCAAAATTTATTTTTAAGATTTAGGAGAAAGTAATTTCAAGTATCTGACAACACTGAACTGAAAATACAACTTTGATATTCCCAGTCTATAAGTTAACAAATTAATCGACCTTCTCAACTTTCACCAACTCATCTTTCAATGAAAATTTAGTTTTCCTCATTAAAAAAGAAATTTCACTCTACTTATTTCTCAAAAGTAGAGTCGATATTATGCTTCACTTCATTCTCCCTCTCACCCACAACCCACACCTTCTTTCCATTTGCGGCATGCAATGAACACCGCTAGTCGCCTGGTAGGTGGTCTCGCTGTGCCGTTCCATGCTGTGGCTGCGCGTTTTTCAGCCTTCAAGAAAAATTGTAAATTGTAATTTTTCGAAAATTCATTTCATATTTTTTTTCAATTTTGTTTTGTGATAACTTGTTGTTGTTGTGCGCTGTTGTGTTAATACAACACTTTAAGTGCTTAACTTAGTCGAGTGTTTAGTGTATTTACATTTTTTTACGCGTCGCTTTGCCGCCTTCAATCATTCAGACCGTCAAGTTGAATTACTTGTAATTGTGTTTGTTGTTTTCATCGTTGTTGCTTTTGTTGGAATTTTTTGTTTCTCTTTTGATTGTATTTGCCGCTATTCGTGTTGTTGCTGTGCATTGTTGTTATTAGCGCTGCTGCTGTTTTGTTACATTTCTAATGTGTTCAGAGCACGCAACGACGATTTTCACTGTTGGTCGCAATCGACAAATAACAGCAACAACAACAACAACTATAACTAAGCTGAACAACTGCAACAACAATGTCTAAACAGACATTAATATTTCTTTAATGGGCTTTGTTGTCGTTGCGGCGTTGCGGCATTGCGTTGGCAAGCAACAACAACAAATGTTTTCAGCTTCTTGAAAAATAAAAAATAAAAAAAATAAAACGTTTTTAGCCCCCGACAGCATTTTAACGCTGCACATGCAATCGTGACGCGACCGCCCCCTCCCCGACCAAAGCTGATTGTTTCGACAACTGTTGTTGTTGTTTGCCTTAACGCAGCATTAAAAATAAAACTACAACCAATTGATTGTTTATTATAGTTGTTGCTGTTTTGGGTTTTTTTTGGTTGTGCTTGCTGCTGTTGAATTTTGTTGTTGTTGCCATCATGTCTCCATATTGGTTGCTATTATTATTTTTTTATTGCCATCCAACGACAATGTCAATCAACCATTTATTTTCGTCATGGTTATTGTTGTTGTCGCTTTCCCCCCACCTCAGTACTATTTATGATTTTTTTTTAATTTTGTTGTTGCTCCGTGCTGTGTGTTTTGTGTTCTTATTTTTTATGAGTTTTTTTTTTCATGTCATTCATTTTCGTTATTAGCGACGCATTCATTAAAAAAAATGACAAATTTCCATATAATTTTTCATCTCTGCGCCCACCTTACCGCGCAACGCATTGACTGCCGCTTTTGCTGCTTGTAAATAAAATTGTTAATTGCTCTTGTTGTTGTTGGTGGAATTTTTGGAATGTTATTTATGTGACTGAAATGTTATTTCTTCATTGCAGCACAAACGGCACCGCAACACCCCACAACCGTCTCACCAGTGGGCGTTTTACAGTTCTGTTCAAACACACAAACACACATACATACAAGTCCTCATGCACACCCACACACACACACACACATAACCAACTCGCATTGTAAGACTCGTAAAAAAGGTCGTGGCTGTCTGTTGGCTTTTGTTTTCTTTGTCATTATATTTGTTGTTGTTGAAGTAATTTGTGCTATGGCTACTTGATGTGGTTGTTGTTGCATAATTTATGTGCTACACGGCCTGTGTGCTGCGTGTAAATATACAATTAAATTATAAATGACTCGGTGCGTTCGTTCGTTTGTCTTTGTCTATAATTTTCTGTATGTGAGCCAATGTGTGTGTGCGTTGCGGTGTGTGTCTGTGACAGCTGAGTTGTTAATAGCTGTCAAAAATGACCGCATGAAATTGATAATAACCTCAACCTGCCTTCGCAGATACAATGAAGGAAGTAAAGTATTGGCGGTGTTCACGAATGTGGTCAGTGCAAAGAATTCATTTTTATATGGGAAAATTATTTCTATTTTCAAATTATTTATTTTTTTCATTCAAATAAATGTTGAGAAAATTTTTGTTAAAAGCAGTTTTACTTGGCCCATGTGAAAAGTAGACAACATTTTTAATGATATAACAGGGGGTTCGAACCCCTAAGCACAAAAATTGCTGGTACAAAATATGGTTTTGAATGGTATTCGGATCAAAAGTTGTATGCAAAGCCCCCAAAATGAAATCCTGTGTGCGCCACTGGGCGTTCGTCTATCAGAGAAGATCCCTTTGCTTTGGTTCCAGTAGTTTCTTGCCAGATTGAAGTAAGCACACCTTTCAATTGCATATATTTCCAACCGAATTATAGTTGTGTGTTTGCTTTGTGATTTCGAGTATCTTATCTCCATTAGGGACCCTTCTGTGTACCAGGTAAACATGTACTGGTCCAACAGATAAGTCTCTGATATGTCTTCTGACTCAGGATTTTATTTTGGGAAAAGTTCTATATATAAAGTTCTATACATAACTTTTGAAACCAATACCGTTTGAAGTTGTATTAAAAAAAATACTAAAAATAATTTGATGAGCTTGAATCACAAATCGGCCCTTGCAACCACTAATCGTCTTTGATATCCCAACACAGTCGTTTTGTCACTAAGTTCTGTCTTAAACTAAGTTAGGCTTAATGAATCTGTACTTCCTTGAAGTTTCAGTTGAATTTGTATCAAATTTCATGCTCATATTTCAAACTGTTTGAACTCTTTAATGCTCATCGGATGGTTTGAAGACAGACGGACACAACAACATTGCTATGCCTAGTGATTCTTTTCACAAATATATATTTTAGTAATAAGCCACAGTCTTCTTTTTTCTAAACCAAACCCCTTTCAATCTGCTCTCTTCTGCCAAAAAAATGTCCAGACACTGTGAACACCGCCAACCCAATCAGCCAACAGACAAACCCCAAAATGTTTTGTACCACATTCCATCATTGTCTACTGACAGCAAGTTATATGAGCCGCCACTTTTGTACAACTCCCACTCACAGACTTTCGCTATTCAGTTGTTCTGCGTAACTTTCAGCTCATTAATAAATAAAATATGAAAACTTTTGCCACTTGCAGTAAACAACGCGATTTCCCCGCGGAAACACAAAAGCGCCATGACATGCTTATCGATGTTGTAATCAAAAGCAATTGGAAAATGGTTTGCTATTAATTGACGCAGAGGGACTTGACGCCAGTCGTCCTTGTGGTCGCTTACGACAGCCCATTAAATACACAGGTTGCTGGCTGACAGCTTTCGGCGCGGCAACTGAGGCATTTAACTCGCCTTAAACATTGTGTTACGTGTGCATAAATAAACCAATAAATTACTGACAGCCATTCAAGGAGCGTCAGAACTGCTGTGCACAAGATTACGCCACAAATTAGCTAACAAGAAATGGAAGCCGCGACCGCAGCCGCAACTAATGTGCGTGCAAAATTCGAAAGAAAAAGGAAAAACATAGTAATGGAAGTAAGCTCACAGATTTCAGTGAGTAGAGAAAGTGGACCCCCAACAATAACGTTCAGTACAAAGCAACAATAACAAAAGCGAATGTTGGGGTATTCACAATGAGCCACAGCGCTGAGAGTAGAGCGGGTTACTATGGGTTAATATTTTAGTTCGAAAGCTGAAAATAATAACTAAGGCTGAGCCTTAAAAAAAGTTATTTATTAAAAGTTCAAATTTTTAATTTCAATTTTAATTCATTTAAAAAAAATTCGATTTTATTTTTATGTAAAAATTATTTAAAATTAAAAAAAATTATGTATTGCAAGTTTACCTTTCTAATTTTAATTAATTTTAATTAATTTCAATAAATTTTATGTTTTATTTTCATACAAAAATTATTTTACAAATGTTTCGGAAGCAAGAAAAATTAAAAAAAATTTGAGAAGACCAGAAAAAAATTGACAAACCTGAAAAAATAACTAAAGCTGAGCTTTAAAAAAAAAGTAATGTATTGCAAGTTTAAATTTTTAATTTTAAGTTATTAAAAAAAAATTTATAAATTATTTTTACATACAAATTATTTGTCTCAAGAAAGACAAATTAATAAAAATATGAAGAAAAGCAGAAAAAGTTGAAAAAAACCTGAAAAAATAACTAAAGCTGAGCTTTAAATTTGAATTTTAATTAATTTGAATAAATTTTATATTTTATTTGTATACAAAAATTATTAAAAAATTTGTCTGAAGCAAGTCAAATAAGAAAAAAATGGAAGTGACCAGAAAAAATTGAAACAACCTGAAAAAAATAACTAAAGCTAAGCTTTAAAAAATAAATTTATTGCACTTTTAAATTCTTAATTTTATTTAATTAAAAAAATTTAGTATTCTATTTTTTTATGTATTATTATTTATTATTTATTTTATTTTATTATTTTTATTTTATTTAATTTAATTTAATTTAATTTTATTTTATTTTATTTTATTTTATTTTATTTTATTTTATTTTATTTTATTTTATTTTATTTTATTTTATTTAACTTTGTTTTATTTTATTTTATTTTATTTTATTTTATTTTATTCTATTTTATTTTATTTTATTTTATTTTATTTTATTTTATTTTAATTAATTTCCTTAGATTTGATTTCGTTTTAATTTTTGTTTAATATTTTTTTTATTTATTTTATAAATAATTCATTTTATTTTATTTTATTTTAGTTTAATTTATTTTATTTGCTCTGATTTTATTTTATTTTATTTTATATTATTTTTTTTTATTTTATTTTATTTTATTTTATTTTATAAATTTTCTTTTAATTTTGTATTGTTATAAAAAAAAAATTCAGAAAAATGACAAATTAAAAAAAAGATAAGAAGATCATAAAAAATTCCAGTGGTTTTTATTTTTAAGCCTGTAAGCCATTTTTCAAATATTTAATTACGTTATTTCAAAAACTAAGCAAGACATGAAAAAGTTTTAAAGCTTTTAATGGCAGGTTACATATAAATAAAGTTCTTTGTATAATAAAAAATTTTCACTTTATATAATAAAAAAATATATTAAAACAAAATAATTGTAACTTTATTTAATAAAATGTTTTTAAGGTCTTCTTTTCTTATAGTTTCCACAGTTGGTGAACGCCGCCAATAAGAACCATAGTCACGTTGTATGAAATACCAAAGCTGTAACTGCTGTGGGTGAAATTGTGTGTTTATATCAATATGACAGCTGCTTTGTGGGTGTGTATGAAGGAGCGTGCGAGAGAGAGAGAGAGAGAAAAACACGGTAAGAGTGGGCATGTATGTTGCTGTCAAGCTGACAGTTGATATTGGCGCAATCCAGCGCACAGGTGAATGCATATACGTGGATTATATATGTAAGTGCCTGTGTATGTTTGTACGTTGGCCCCTCACGCAAGCGGTCGGCTTACATAGTTGAGTCCCCACTTGCTGCGCATCAAACTGGCCACAATGACCACAATGTCGGTGGCGGCACGTGTGCTGTGCACGAAATTTCATTACTTTTCCACACACCATCACACCGCCCCCGCGTTACCGCCCATCACGCCCCTAGAGACATTTCCCCCACTCGATTTCTACTGACCACTTGTAATGATTTCAGTCAGCTCACCGGGCTGCTAGGGTTCATTTAAGCAGCTGAAATTTACACCATTAGCCAAACAAAATTCGATTCGGCTTTGGCTTTTGCTTCGCTCACATTTTACGCTGCAGAACAGCCACAATTTTGCCGCATAGGGACACAACTTAACCTTTTCCCCACACGCCAACAAGTCTATTTGTTCGTACACACCCACACACACCCACACTCACACATAGTACATGAACAACCTAAAATGTCATACGAACAACACAACATTTCTCACTCACTTTCTCACTCCATCATTTCGATAGACTGCAGTTCATACAGCTTTTTTGTTTGGTTTGAAAAATGTTCTTTTTTTTGTTGGGTTTATTTTCCTGGGGTCAACTATGTAAAATCCAATAATGTGGTCACTGTGTGCCACTCCCTTCACCGCCCCAAATGCGCTGTGTACACTGCACTAATTCACCGCTTCGTCTGCGTCGAACTGTGGCGTATGCCAATTTGACAAACCGACCGACCGACCGACATTATGCGTTGCCCTATGGCCTCCAAACATGGCTGCATAATGTCAGGAAATTTGGTGTGTAGCAGCGTTTGAGGGGGTCCGCCTTGTCGGCGTGAGGGAAGCGTGCGCTGTGCAGTGCGGGACGAACACTATTTTTGTGCGATAACCGCACACGTTGCTTGTAAATTTCAATTTTTATAATGTCAGCCCGGGCAGCGGTTTTCCCTTTGCGGTTATTTGCCGTATTGTAATTTGGGCCGTACGCCGCATGACACATGTCGCATGCGGCACAAACACCAACACACATACACGTAGTACATATAGAACAAGCACATGAACGCAAGTAAATATATATAAATTTGCACGTACGTTGAGCGGAGTTTTGCAGTAAAAAAACACGAAAAAAAAGAACAAAAAATGCAGAAATTGTTTATGCTAACGACTGACCATTGGCCACGGTTAAATGTGACGTGACGAACGGCAGTGCACAATGTGAAGTTTTGGTGCCTGTGTGTGTGTGCGTTTGTAAGTGGTAAAAATTGTTTCTAGACAAAATCAAATAATGAGCCTGGCGCACCAGCAACGCTGGAGGGAAACCTTTGTTGCCATTTGGTTAGTTGGCCGTTGGTGGACATTGCACTATGGAAAATAGTAGAACAACAGCAGATCAGAAATGATTGCCACAAATGTTGTTGTTGTTGTGATTTTGTTAATTATTTTCAGTAGTTTAAAAAACAAACCTTACTTGACTGCTAGAAGCTTTCGAAAAATATGTAGGAAACAACTTATTTATGTAATTAATAATGAATTAATTAATTAAATTTATGTATTTATTTAAATATTAATCAATTAATTAATTAAATTAATTAATTAGTAATTTAATAATTGATTAATTAAATTAATTAATTAATTAATTAATTTCAATTAATTTAAATAAATTAATTCGTAATTAATTGATTAATTTAATTAATTAATTAATTAAATTTCAATTAATTTATTTAATCAACTAATTTAATTAATTTAAAATATAAATTTAATTAAATAAATCATTTAATTATTTATAAATTAATAAGTTATTAAGAAATTATTAATAAATTAATTACTTAATAATTAATTTATTTAGTTAAATGAATTTTCTTTAATTTATGTTTTAATTAATTTAATTCTTTAATTTATGTTTTAATTAATTTAATTAATTTAAAATTAATTTAAAATTTAATTTAATTAATTAATTAATTCAGTTAAATTAATATTTGAAAATAATTGAATTACTTTATTAAATAAATTAATTAAATTAAATTTATATTTAAAATTAATTTTATTTGTTTATTTAATTCTACAATTTGGACTATTCGAATGGAAGCCGTTTTCAAGCCTGTTCGCACCTCTCCCAGCTATGCTTCCATCTCTTTAATTCGGCCAAAGAGAGCATTGGAAATGTTCATTCGAACACGCACCACTTGGAGAACTTGAGCTACTATTTTCAATGGTTTTAGTTTTGGGATATCCCAAACGTTCAACGTCTCCCAAGCTGGTATGGCCACGTTTGAATTCAGCTGTCCAAAACTTTTACGGTGATAAATAATGGTTCCAAGTCCCCATAAACCCCGATACAAGTCGTCTTTAATTTGCTCTACTTTGCCTGCTTTAAACTCCATTGACTGCTCTTTCCATTTTAAGAAAAATGTTGGTGTTTTTGTCAAGTGACTCAAACCATTGTCAAACGAGAAATGCGAATTCAAAATGGCTCAAAAGAAGTTCGAAAAGATTCCATAACATTTGTTGATGAGCGCTGCCATCTTCATATTGAGATAAGAAACTTTTCAGACCAACCTCGTATAGAAGTTGAAAATTTTAATATTGATGCTTATTTCAATGCGCTATGATTCTTAATCCTTTCGCTACGCCTCTTTATTAGAGTACTAGAGTTCTAGTTTAGTTTAGTTCTAATTCACTTATGAACAATTTTAGCTTAAGATGGTTAAATAAAATTTGTATCAACATTTTTTAATTACAAAAAAATTATTTAATACTTATGGGAAAATACAAAATTGTCACTTTTTGATTTAATTTAACCGTTATTACAAAAACAGGGTTTTGATCAAACAGTTTTGATTGACAGTAAAATTTTTGTAATTTGCTTTGAATTCACTACTTCAAATATAAATTTGTTGGTGCCTACTTAAATTAAACCCATAAAGCAATCGTAGCTTTTGCTATAAGATGACAAATAGGTGAAGTTGCTCTCAGGCAACTTTGGGGTCGAAAGGGTTAAAGATCCATTAATATTTGGCTGAGTTGTGGTATTTTCTTTTACACAATTCACCATAATTTTTCATAGAATAAGAAAAACAGGTGTTCTTAAGTTTTCAGATTTTTTTTAGTTTTTACGGCCCTCTGCTTAATTTTTCTTTAACAAAATTTCCTAAAAATTGATATTAATTATTTTTTTAAATTGGTATTTTTGGTGCTTCGATTGATGTTGACTTTTGATATTTTTTTTATAAAACTTTTCCATTTAAAAGGTTTTATTTACTACTTATAAGACCTCAATTTTCCACTGTGCAATAGCGCCATGACGCAGGCCGACAACCGAACGCAGGCCGATGCTAATCATGCTCGATGGTGGGGGGGGAAGTGGCGCTATTTTAGTGAATTTGGGTGGGTGGATGATTTGCAATGATTTTAATTCAGTTTTTATTGGTACTTTGCTACAGTGTTTTTACAGTGGGCGGCATTACTTTTGCCAATATCAATTGGAGTTAAACAAATGAAATGTCTAATCGATTTTGGAATTCAATAAATTTTTAGTGAACGTTACAATTTTTGATAAATTTTTTATGGTTTTTCTTAGTTAATTGTGGACTAATTTGAATGTCAACTAAAAGCACATAAATATAGAAAAAATGATCTTTATCTGATGATCTGATCTTTAATCGATTTGGTTAGCTAAAAATTAAACAAATGTAATGTTAAATACAATGAAATGGAAAAAAGTAAAAAAAATTCCATGATGAACTCTAATCGATTTTGGAAATAAAAAATTTAAATGAAAAAATTTATATTTTTAATAAATGTTGTATGATTTTTCTTAGTTAATTGTGAACTAATTTGAATTTCAAATAAAAGTCAATAAATATAAAAAAATTATCTTTAATCGATTTAGTTAGTTAAAAATTAAACAAACGAAATGTTTTGAAATGAAATGAAATAAATATAAAAAATATATTCCATAATGAACTCTAATCGATGTTGGAAACAAACTAATTTTTAATGAATGTAAAAATTTTTAATTGTGAACTAATTTGATTGTCAAATAAAAGCAAATAAATATAGAAATAATTATACGATGATCTTTAATCGATTTTGGAAATAAATGGAATAATTTAATTGGATGGAAAGGAAACTAAAATTAAAAAAGTACCTGATTTTTTCGAGTTAATTCAAAATGGCTCATTCTAAACTTTGCATTATGTTTTTCGTACTTACTTATTTTACTATGCAATCAAGAAGATCTGCTTTACTTTTGGTTCTTTAAATTGTCATTTGAACTCACAACCCTCTGTCTGTCAATCCAATGCTTTAACCATTAAGCCATATTAAGCTGCAATTACCTGCAAAAAATAGAAAAAACAAAATGTTAGTTAAAAGCTCACAACGAATCACTAATTGTTATGCAGAAAATGAAAGCCTAAAATTTGCCGTTCGGCGTTTGCCTTGAAGCTAAAACATTTTTAACCACAGTTCACACATACGCCAACGATTCGATTACGAGCATGGAACAGCTACAAGATTAACAATTGAAAAAAGCTTTAGCCGGCCGCAAAGCTGGTCAATGTCCTTGCCTTGGCTGACATTTGGCGGCCGCAGTGTGTCCGTCGACGAAAAACACGTTGCAAATTGACAGCGACATAAAAGCGTATTGACCACATCAGCACACAAGCCACTGAACAATTATGCACACATATTCTATGTATACATATGTATGTGTGTGTTTGTGTGTTTGTGCCACCAGCCATTAGTCGAACGCGAGTATAAATCACATTTGATTGCTGTTGTTGTTGAGTTGACCGAAGCGAAATGCGGCAGCTGATAAAATGCAACAAATATTTAAACAAAACACACTTACGCCAGAAATAATGCCAACTAACAACAATAATAATAACACTAACAACAACAAACGCCACGCAAGATAAACAAAACTAAATGAAACGAAATAAATCGAATACAAGAGCCATAACTAAGTATTTGTTGTTGAAGCAATAACACGCGGCAAATTGAGTGAATGAGGAGGCGGAGGAGTGCAGAGAGCGGCACATTGTGTTTAATATTAGCAAACATGCAAAGCGCAAATATTGGCCAACGCTCAGTATTTGCTTAGTTATTAAAGTAGTCGACACACACACACACACACACAAACACACATACACAAATACATACATGTGTACTTATGCTGGCTTACGTACATACAAACAGACGAGCGCACATGCGGCAAGCAATCTTAAAAATTATAAATAAACAATTTTTATCAGCGCTGCGCGGTCGTTGCGCTAAAAATACACAAACGGCGGCCACTTGAATGTGCCGCCGCGCGCCGACATGTGAGCGACGACAACGACGACGGCGGCGACGACGGCGGCATGGGTCGCTGCACAGCACCCTTACGAGTCGGCGGCCGTCGTTCGCTGCTGCTCGCCTGAGCGCGATAAGTTGAACAAATAATGCGAAGCGTGTCGAGCGTTGTTGTTGGGGGGTTAAGTTGCTGCAAAGGTCAGCGCGCACTCAAGTAGCAGCAATGGCGCGTAGCGTTGCAATTGGTCTGGTCCGAGTCCAATCTGAAGAGGGTGGGGGTTCAACAATTTTAATATTTCACTTAATCCCTTGTGGGAATACGGCCGAATGATGCATGAGTTGGTTGATGAGCGCAGACAAATATGCGGCCGCCTGGAGTTGTTGCAATCCATATTAGATTAAGTCATTAAACCTTAAAATTATTCAAATAAATTTTGAACTACAGATCAACAGAGACATTAGTTGTTATCTCTGACAGACACACACACAAACACACCGTGAGAAAAAATGATTTATTTTGTGTTTTAAAATTAGTATTTAACATTAGTCTTGTTACTTTAGAACAGATGTAATAGATCTACTAAAGATTTAGTAGTAGATTCTAAATAGATCTAATAAATCTTTAGTAAATCTACTAAATAAATCTAATAAAGATTTAGTAAATAGATCTAGATTTAGTAGATCTACTAAATCTACTAAGATTTAGTTAGTAGATTTGGATTCTGAATAGATCTACTAAATCTTTTAAATCTTTAGTAGGTCTATTTAGAATCTAAATCTGCTAAATTTAGATTTAGATCTAAATAGATCTACTAAATCTACTAAATCTTTGATAGGTCTATTTAGAATCTAAATCTACCAAATCTTTGGGAGGTCTATTTAGAATCTAAATCTTCTAAATCTAGATTTAGATTCTAAATAGATCTACTAAATCTACTAAATCTTTGATAGGTCTATTTAGAATCTAAATCTACTATATCTTTCGTAGGTCTATTTAGAATCAAAATCTTCTAAATCTAGATTTAGATTCTAAATAGATATACTAAATCTACTAAATCTTTTATAGGTCTATTTAGAATCTAAATCTACTATATCTTTGGTAGGTCTATTTAGAATCTAAATCTTCTAAATCTAGATTTAGATTCTAAATAGATCTACTAAATCTAATAAATCTTTAGGTCTATTTAGAATCTAAATGTACTAAATCTTTGGTAATCTTCTAAATTTAGATTTAGATTCTAAACAGATCTACTAAATGTTCTAAATCTTTAGTAGGTCTATTTAGAATCTAAACCTTCTAAATCTAGATTTAGCTTCTAAATAGATCTACTAAATCTACTAAATCTTTAATAGGTCTATTTAGAATCTAAATCTTCTAAATCTACTAAATCTAGATCTATTTACTAAACCTTTAGTAGATATATTTAGATCTTTTTAACAGATCTACTAAATATATCTACTAAATCTTTGGAATCTTTCAACAGTTTACAATTTTGAAGTGACATCGTCGATGCTTATAACTCAAAATCGTTCACTTGTCCATAGTTACTAACCATAGGAACACGTTTTTCAAAATTGGCTTTGATTAGACTGCTTTCTTACTGAAAACCCCATAAAACAGGTGTTGAAATTTGACTTTGAGGGAAGTCCGTAGCTCAAGCTCGTTCAACTGCCTGTAACTTATAAGACAGAAGAAAGATCTGTTTAGTAATAAAACAGCTTTGCAAAAGTTGCTGGATTCGTCTGCTTTCCCACCGAAGAGCCGATAAAATCGATGTTTCAGTTTGACTTTGAAGGAAATCAACTCTCCACAGCTATGATTGCAATTCTACATTTCTTAACTGGCATTTCTTAACCTCTGGCTCCTAAGCTTTAAAAAATAGATTTATTAATTAGAGACTCTTTTTTGTATGAGAAGTCTCCAGGTTTTTAAAAGTGTGTCGATCCAACTCGTTTTTCACCGAAGAGTCGATAAAATCTATGTTGGAGTTTGACTTTGAAGGAAATTGACTATTTGACTGTAGTTCAATCTCGTTCAACTGCTTGTAACTCCTAAACAAAAGAGTTCTCTATCTTAAATTGTTTCACTGTTTTATAAAAGAACACTTCAGCTTTTCAAAAGTGACTCTATCTAGCTGCTGTTTCAACGAAACATAAAATCGATGACAAAGTTTTACTTTATAGGGAGACTATCTATCTGTAGCTCAAACTCGTTCAACTGCCTGTAACTCCTAAGCATCTATCGAAGATATCTATCGAAAATTGTCACTGTTTTTCAATAGAACATTTCAGCTTTCCGAAAGTGGCTCGATTGAACTGGTTTCTCACCGAAGAGTTGAAGAGAATTGATGTTGAAGTTTGACTTTGAAGGAAATCAGCTCTCTACATTTCCCTGAAATTCAAAATCTTTCAGCTGCTTCTGGCTCCTAATCCTGAAGAAATAGCTCTAATCATAAGCGACTCTTTTTTGTAGCCAATTGTTTTCTCTCAGAAGGGCCAATAAAATCTAAGTCGAAGGTTGACTTTGAAAGAAGTCGACTATCTCAGTCTTACCCGTAGCTCATAATAGTTCAACTGCCTATAACTCCTAAATCAGATGCGATAGCTGCATCAACTACCCACTTTTCAAGTTTCTAAAAGTTGGTCGATTCGATTGCTATTTCACCAAAGAGATAATGTGTGTTAAAGTTTAACTTTTAAATAAATCTATTGTCCACAGCTATGGCTGTAGCTTAAAATAGTTCAACTACTTGTAACCTCTAAAACAGAACAGATATCTTATTTAAATTGCCACTGTATTTAAAGAAATTCTCAGCTTTCCGAAAGTGGATCAATTTGACTGCTTTCTCAGTAAGGAGCCGAAAAAATCGATGTTAAAGTTTGACATTGAAGGAAGTCATCTATCTTCAGTTATGATGGTAGCTCAAGATATTTTAACTGTCTATAATTTAAAAACTAGAAGAGATAGCTCAATCAATTGACCCTTTTTTGAATTAGGATTTTACAAGTTTCTAAAAGTTAGTCTATTTGATTGCTATTTCAGCAAAGAACAGAGAAAATCTGTGTTAAATTTTGACTTTGGAAGAAATCGACTGTCCATAGCTATGACCGTAGGTTAAACTGGTTCGTTAGCTTCTTGCTTCTAAATCAAAAGAGATATCTCTTTAAATGTCTCTTTGACCTTAAAATGTCAGCCCTTCTTAAGAAAACTCTTTAGCATACCAAAAGCAGGTCCGTCCAATTGATATCTTACTGAAGAGCAAAGAGATCGACAATCTTTGTTCAAGTTTGACTTTGAAATGTCACTGTTTCGTAATAAAATTCTTTAGCTTACCAACGGAAGGTCGATCCAATTGATATGTTATTGAAGAACAGAGGGAGTGAAAAATCTCTGTTGAAGTTTGACTTTAAAAAATCGACTATTTTCAGGCATACCACAGCTCACAATCCTCCAACAACCTGTAAATTGTAAGCCAAAAAAGATAGATGCCTTGAATTTGCAATCTTTTTTGTAACAAAACCTGACAGCTTTTCAAAAATGGATCAACCTTGCTGTCATCTCAACGAAGAACCGAGAAAATCACTGTTAGGAGTGTTTTTGAAATCTTTATGATATTGGATCACCTTCAACAAGCATAAAGAATGACTTTTAGTAGAAGTGGAATAAAATTAATAAAATAAAAAAAGAATAAAATAAAATAAAATTTAAAAATAAAATGTCTCAAAATCAAATTACTTATTATTCCACATGAGATGTAGAAGAAATACAATTTTTAAAATTAAGGTCTCTTTGTGAGGTCAACCACTCAATTCTGCGCTCCAGATATTAAGAGCCCTAAAGCGTTCAAAAGCTGTAAGGTGGGTTTGGTTAGATCAGTGTGGTTCTATTTTTATCAGACACACTTAAGTTGGCCCATTGTGATACCACAACTCTACCTGTTATGAGTGTTGAATTAGTCAGAATTACGAGTGAAACGCAGAGCCCCTGGACACAACAACAAGTAGGATTATTGAGGCCTGCAAACTATAAGTTAACTTTACATAGAAATTCCCAAATAACATTTATATCTCCTCGAAAAATTACTGCAGCATATGTAGTATTAATCTATACACTAGAAATCTATACATTTAAATGACATCATTAAAAACACATAACGTATCGACTGTTTATAGCGAATTTTATGCGATGTTATCAACATTACCTCATCTCTAATGCAACCTTTTCTTTCAAATCTTTTTAAATAGCCATTTCCAATTTCCTAAATAAATCTTGCTCGCAACTTTCTCCCCACTATTCACAATCAGTTTTTCTATATTTATATCTCTTATCGTTTGATATGTTTACAACATAATCAGCACTCAATCGCTTTCAATTCAAACCATATTAAATGCCATGGCCCATGTTTTTTTCTTATCTTTCACTAAAATAGAAAATAAATATAGAAAAACACAACATAGAAAATCGTCTACAGCAACAACAAATGCGATAAAACATGCCCGCTGATTCCCCTTGTCAATTTCCACAGTGCGCTTTTCAAACCCTCAAAAATATATAAAAATGCCTTTTAATAAAATTTAACGCTTCCTCACAACACTCTGCAGTAATAATGCAATAACAACAAATCTAGCAAAGTAAAAAAAAGCAAATACGAATAAATAACAAAAGCACAAAAAAACGCAATTCAGCTAAACTCACTTTAGCTGAAAAAAAATCACAACCCTCCTGTTTAGCAATTTCCCACTTTCCACCACTTTTATTTCAATCCTCACTTCGGCGCTCTCGTCTTTCTCGCTGCGCTTCCTGCTGATGCTCCCTTTTCATATCGATATCCTGTACCTTTTTTTTAACTGTTTTGCTGCTTATATCGTCCGATCGCGGGCAACTTTTCTTCTCAATCATATCTACCGCAGTGTCTGTCTAACTGCTGCACTTCCACCACACACCCTTCTGCTACTTGGGCCCTTCCATTTGGCATTATTTCTACCTCATTGCTCACCACACTACTCGTTTCCCCCATAGCCTTCATTTCTCTTATACCACTGCTGCTGGTTTTTGGGTCTTTCGTGGCCGCTGCCTTTGACCTCCCCCTACTCTTTAGCTCTTCTTCCGGTTGCTGCTGCCTTCTGTGCGTATGTTTGTTCCCCCTTTTCTCACTTCCGCCCCTTCATTTTCCCTCATTGCCTTGGCCAACAGCCCTCCTAACCTCATTGCCCCCCGTTTGCCTAACATTCACCCTTTTGTCTACTACCCTCTTTGCTTTTGCCATTCCATAATCTGCGATACAAATAGCTGCTGCACCAACAACAACAACAACAGCCACACTCACTCACTCCACTCCTGTCATATCAAAATTTCTTTTCATATGTCTAGCTGAGCGTGCATGAGTATGAGTATGTGTGTGTGTGTGTGTGTGTGTGTAAGTTCGTGTATGTTTCGAAGCGAGTCAATGTTTCATTATAATTACGACCCTCATCAAAATTGTATTTGGTTACCGTCGACCCTTTTCATAAAAACCTGACGCTTCTTTTTTTTTTTTTTGTTTTCCCCCCGTTTTGCGCCTTTTACTCTGCTCACTTCCCTTTCCGTTGCAACAACACTACTAAATTCCTGCTCAACTGCTGCGCTTCCTTTTTCCCACTTTGTCAATTCATTTTTCATTGATTCACCACCCTTGTGCGCCCCTAACTACGAACGTGTGTGCGGCCCCTGCTGCATTACGTTGCCAACTACTTTTATTGTATTTGTAAAGTGATTACTTTTGGGAAAAAAGTGCAGAAATGGCGTTTAGTTTTCAAAACAACTCGCACTCGATAGCGACTGGTGGTGCGTGCCAAAAATGCAGAATGCTCTCGTTGCTTTGACATTTAAGTGTCAGAACGAAAAAACAAAACTAAGATGAAACTGAGATGAGAAAAACGAAAGATGATCTGACGTTCTTTGTTGGCGATTTTAAGCAATTATTTTTTATTCGAATGCTACGCATTTGCATTGAATTTAGCGCAGTTGTTGTTGTTGTTCATTGATTGCGGTAGACAACCCTTCAATTTTGTTTTTCATTTTTTTCATTCTTCACATCAGTGTTGCCGATTTTTAGGGGTTTCCATTGCAACGGCAAACAAATTTCCATACAACACTGAATCGCCCTTTGCGGATTAGAGCAACGATTGCATGTTTTTTTCTTCATCTAAATAATGTTCAGAAAAACAGGGGTTGCTGGCTTTAACTTCTATCCGATTTGGCTTCACTCTGGTTTGTGTGTTGTTTTGTTTTTGTTGCCTGCTGTTGTCAGCAGAAACGTGCAGCCGCATATTAATACAGATTTCCGACAATATTAAAAGGTTTCTCAAATTATGTAAATTTATGTGTTATTTGTGTGTATGTGTCGTTGTTGTTGGAAATAAATGATTATTGTTGCCTTGTTTGTTTCTGGTGTCAAGCAAAAATTGTTGATTCCACCATAACACGTGAGCGGATTTAAGTTGCGCAAGAGGATTTTTCGAGACACTGCGAACAACTAAATTGGGCCACAATTATTTCAAATTAATTCGAATTACACCTTTGAGTTGTGATAATTAATGAGTCGTTGTAATTTGCAGACTTGCAAGGCATTTATTTAATGATTGTTTTTGTGTTTAGGGATGAATTTAGTTGCGGTGAAAAAGGTGTTTGAGGTAAAGTCTGCTGAGTAATGACGCAAAGAGAAAAATTAATATCAGAGAATTCTGGTAACGATGAGGTTTTGACGAGCAATAACACTTCGTGATTGTTGAGTGTGCCACAAAAATCACCAGAGTATCTAAAACTCTATGGATTCCATGTGATCCAGCCGATCCCATCCAATTTTCAATCTGGCGAGCTCAGAATAGTTTGGTTAAAAGATGCGAAAGAGTTCTGGTAACGATGGGTTTTTGAGCAGCAACAACATTTCGAGTTTGTTGAGCGTGTTAGAAATAACCAGACTACGTAAAACTCTATGGATTGCATGTGATCCAGCCAATCCAATCGAATTTTCAATATGGCAAACTCAAAATAGTTTGGTTTATACCAACGAGTTCTGGTAACGATGGGTTTTTGAGCAGCAACAACACTTCGAGGTTGTTGAGCGTGTTGTAAATCACCAGACTACCTAAGACTCTATGGAATTCCGTGTGATCCAGCCGACCTCATCGAATTTTCCATCTGGCGAGCACAGAATAGTTTGGTTAGTGTCAGAGAATTCTGGTAACGATGGGGTGTTGAGTATCAAAAGAACTTTGAGGTTGTTGAGTGTGCCAGAAAAATCACCAGACTACCTAAAACTCTATGAAGTCCGTGTGATCCAGCCGATCCTATCGAATTTTCAATTTGGCAGTCCTTGAATAGTTTGGTTAATAGATCCCGGAGGTTCAGGTAACCATGGAGTTTTGACCCCAAATGGTTTGAAATCATCAGACCACCTACAACTCTATGGAGTCCGTGTGATCCAGTCGATCCTATCGAATTTTCAGTCTAGTAAGCGCAGAATAGTTTGGTTAAAAGATGCCTGAGAATTCTAATAATGGAGTTTTGGCCAGCAAAAACACTTCGAGGTTGTTGAGTTAGTCACCAGACTTTTCTACGGCCTCCTGGTGATTCGTCTATTTCCCTTGAATATTCAGTCTAGTAGAGACAGAATCTCTATCTACTTCTATCTACTTTCCGAAGAAAGAACACTGCTAACGATGGGTCTTCGACCAGCAATAACAAAGTGAAGTTGTTGAGCCTGTCAGAGGGATCACCAGACTACTTTACCGACTCTGCATGATCCACCTGATTTCATTGAACTTTCAATCAGGCAGACCCAGAATAGTCTAAAGAATAGACTTTCCGTAGATATCAGAGAAATTCTACGGATTATATCTGATCCACTTGATGTCGAATTTTCAAATAGCCAATGCCACAATAGTCTAGTTTATAGACTCTGGGTAGATGCCAGCTGCGGTAGAACCAAAAAATGTTTACTTTCTCGCTTTATGGCATTCTCGTCTTAATGGATTATTAAATATTTTATGGACAAACTTAATGAAGAAACGCAGCTCTCTCTCTTCTCAACTCTTCTCTAATGATTAATGCCAAAGCCAACGCATGAATTCTAGCAAATCATTGCTCCAAAAGTTGCATCTATTAAAATCTTTGTTACCATAACTTTTCTAATATTATTTTTCTTCTTCTAATTTCATTAATTTTTTTATTTCTTTTTAAAACTCTCAAACATCAAATAATGAAAGCATGAATTACAAAAACAACAATGAAAATTTATGTTTTAAATTTAATTTAGAAAACATGCAAGACAAAAATTTCATCACAGCGCCCAACATCGAATGGGCGGCTGGCTTTCTAGCTAAGACAAGACATAAATAAGTTTTTTAATGCTTAACTCATAAACATTTTGACAGCAACAAGCAGCACACACAACACAACAACAACAACATCAGCCTATTACCTGTCACCTAAGCATCCAAAGCTACTCATGTCTTATTAGAGTCGAATAAAACTGGTGGGGGTTGTTAAGACTTAAGTGCAATAAAGACTGCTTGTCGTCCCCACAGCGCACGCCACAATACACCTTTAGACACAACACATAAATTTTATATAAACCAGCGCGCACGCGGACAATCTTTCGTTGACATTTAACTGTCACCGTCGAAAAATGGCATTATTACTAATACTCGGGCACACGCACACACACACACATACATACTCCCACCAGGCGATTTGTTTAGTTGTGTGAGGGTAATAATTTTCGTTTTGTGGTTGCCGGCGCACAAACAACCACAACAACAACGAAAATTACATCGCTCAGTTTCGGCTTCAGCCCTCTTGGCGAACAGGATATGTGAGGCGAAAAAAATGAAATAATAACGTCAACTCCCCTCACACAATTACCCGCTGTCACGACGCGCTGGTGCGGCCCATAGCCGAAAACAACAACAACAAACAAACAAACAAAAACAATGTATTCAACCGAAATTCGACGCGCGCTGCACAAGCGAAAACATTCGCCGTCACAAAAATGGGCGACAGCGCCGAGCGGTGGGAAATGAAAAAGAAAAACTTGTGTGGTGGCTGACATGAAGAACAGAGAGACGCGACGCGGTGTGTGTAATGTGGCACACAGAGAGCAAAAAGAAATTACTATAATGGCACGGCACATGGAACGTGTCGACTGTCGCCAACAGTGCGAGAACATGCAACCGTGATACGATCGGCGTACCGCGACCCCCCGTCCGACCAGTAAGTAGTCAAGTCAACGCTGCGTCCTCTACGCTGTGGTGGTGTGTGGTGCCATCACGGCTCTAGGCAGGCAGCAGTCTGTCCAGTCGTCCGTCCGTTCTTTATACAAGTATGTTCCTTTGTCGGTCTGTCCGTTCGCTTAGTTGCTCGTCGGTACCTTACTTCTTCCGTTGCCTTTGTTGCTCTATCTGTTCATTTGTTTGTCCGTCCCTGTGTCGGCCTTTTTATGGGCCCTGGCCCCTCGTGCAATGCTGCGTCGGTCTGTCTGTCTGTCTGTCGCTCTGTTGCTCGTTCGTCCTTTTGTCACTTTGTTGTTGCTCGTTCGTCTCTTACCGGTCTGTCTGTACGTTTGCTTGTGCGTCCTGTGCGCTTATTTGCACTTTCGTCTGTCTGTCGGTCGGTTCTTTTGTCCTGATGTCTGTTGCTCTATCTCACTCTCGTTCTTGCTATTTCACTCACACGTTCACTTAGCATTGTTATCCTGCCAGCACAGTTTTATTATTTCA
The DNA here is from genome assembly GCA_963971225.1 of Melieria omissa. Taxonomy (NCBI): domain Eukaryota; kingdom Metazoa; phylum Arthropoda; class Insecta; order Diptera; family Ulidiidae; genus Melieria; species Melieria omissa. The sequence goes on from OZ020269.1 coordinate 11,033,275, forward strand.
CTGGCAGTTGTTGGTGTTGTTGGTGTTGTCAGTTTTGCACACACACACACACATACAGCCAAATTCATTTGGTTATAATAAAAACTTAACAAAAAGTCCCAAATTCAAAAAGAAGGCAAATGGAAAAACTGAAATGTGGCTGCGAAAATAAAACTACAACAAAAACAACAACAACATGAAAAACAATAGCATGAAAACATGAAAGGCGCACATTACACGGTTCATGTCCCTTGGGGTGTGTGTGCCGTATGCGAGTGTAAGTGTGTGTGTGTGTGTGTGTTTGGCAAATGGTTATGCAGGCGCACTGGGAGTATAACAGCAACAACAAAAACAACATCACAAAGGAGGCACAACAACATCAATTACAACAACAAAATACAATTGCAAATTAAACTGCAACAACCGAAAAAAATAACTGGGCAACAGGAACAGAATTCCAAACAGCCCAACAACACAACACACACAGACGAACCTTCGGCCGAACAAGCGGAAGTATGAGAGAGAATGGAAACAAGAACGGGGCGGCCATACGAACAAAAGGACACAACAGTCGACGCAATGTAACAAAAGCATAAAGTCGGTCGAACGTGCAGCAGTGTGGACGGACATTGGGTATGGGACGGACGGACGTATGGTAAAATGCCGCAACGATGGCCCGAACTTGTATTGCTTTCACTTCACTGCGAACTCGTCTCATATGGCAGCAAGTTTTACCAACTCCCGACCCTATAAACAACCGAACAGCGCAGCCATTTCCCCCGCCGTCGTAATCGCTTCCAAACTATGTTCACATAAGAGCCGTGTGCGCCTCAACTTCATTATCCAGCAACAACAATTGTACATGTCAGTAGTACCCGTCGTTATGGCTGTGTGGTTTTTGTTGTTGTTGTTGTTGGTTTGTGACATTTTATAGCCAATACCCAGGCGGACGGCTGGCTGTGTGTCCAATTAATGTTTGGCCTAATAGCAGCACACACCCTTTTCGGGGCGAGTTCAGCGTGGGCACACAGCACCAGAACGGGAGTGAGGGTCTGACGACAGGATATCGAAATGCTAAATGAATTAAATTCGTGGTGTCGGCGTGGCGTGTGACGGTGACGGTGAGGTGAACGACGGCGCAATGACTAAACGTTTCAGTGGGCAATTTCGATAGCAATTGATGGGTAATTATTGTTTGCTCATTGTTTGTTTGTGCCGGCGCTTTCACGGTTCTTACCGCTTCGGTTGACAAGTGTGAGAAGTGAGTAAAGCGAGCACACTGTGCTGGCCTTAGGGCGGACCATGATGTATCGAGGGCAGCGTTGATTGAATTTACATTCATTATACAAGTAATTTAATTGACATTATGAGTGGCATTACGTAGGAAGCAGAAACTTGAGCCCAGTATTCGAAAAAGTACTTGAATTTGTCAAAGCGACTGGAATATGTCCAACAAATGGTGGTGGGCAACTTTGAACAGCTGTCAGTTTTATTTGAAGACTAGATGAGACTGTAGATATATGACTATATTCTACTATCTGAACGGGTGGCCTCTATTTCGCTAGAGAACTCGGAAGGGATAGACAACTTTTTAGACAAATACCATATGAAATATAGATATTTCGGTAGTTTGGAAACCTTTGAACCTCCTTTGCGCGCTACAGTTCTGGAACAGTTTATAAGCTCCATAAGACAGAACTTAAAACTTTAGCTTTTCCTATCATAGCTGGAACAACTCTGAAGGAAACTTCTGATTGAAATTGAGCAATAATCATCCTAGAAAAAACCCAACTCTTTAGACAACCACTGAATCTACTTATACACCTAACCTAGTCAAGAACCCATCTTAGAGGACATGGTATTCAACTTTGTATGGGTCTCTTAACCCAGTATTATAGGGTAAACAATGACATGTTAGAGAGACTTTTCTGACACCTTGAACTTGGAACACTGTGAACAATTTTGCAATACCCACATCTCATTTAACTGAATCTTCTTTTGTATTCCACCAATTGTAATGTTTGATATATCATTCGAAAACTTATCTTATTGGATTTTAAGGGGTGACTCTAGTTTAGATGCTCGATTTTGAGGTCATTTAACGCGCGTAATAAAAAAAATCAGTTATAATTTTTACTATCCATGTTTTTATCAGTTTTTTAATAATATTTAAAAAGTAGTTGAAAAATTCAAAATTGAAGTCAGTAGAGGCCGGCAAAGTGGGGATTACAAAAAAATCGACTCCTGGTTGACACGATTCTAATCCTCCTGGTGATTTGAAACATAAAAATAAGGTTAATTCTTACTAAACAAGGATGTAAAATTATGTGGACGTAATCGATTTGAAAAAAACTGTTTTCACAAAAAGAAAACCTTTAGTTTCTTTCTAAAAATAATGGTATTTTTTATTAACAAATGATGTAGAACTAGCCGATTTGAAAAAAAATTCGCACAAAATGGCGTCTTTCTGAAAATAAAGGTATTTTTTCTCCCTTTTTTAACTTTGGTAATTAAAAAAAAATAGTAAAAAACAAATTACAAAAACCTCTACGTCGAGACAAATTTGCTAGTATTCAGAAAATCTGAAACATTTTCAAATTTCAAATTTTCAGTAAATCGGTGCATTGAGATTGAGATATCATGTCAACCGTATCGAAAAAAGTAGTTTCGAGAAAAGCGTGTTTCAAGTTTACAGTCTTATTTCGGGCAGTTATTAACTACAACTATGAAAATAATTTGAATTCCCGTAAATCCTGTAAAAGGCTTAGTTATTCTTCAAGGTCTAAACATTGAAGATATGAACAAATAATTAAACCGATTTTGTAGATTTTCTAGACTAGAATAGTCTTAACCCTTTCGGCTCTTAGTAGAAATATTATCATGTCATGTCAATTTAGTTGGGGTAAGAAAATTATATTGGATGTTCACAAATTCTCAAATCATCCTTTTATGCGGGAACACCGAATTCGAAAATATATTTTGCGTGGCTCGTAAGATTTGAATAATTGTTTTGAGGAGCTTTAAAACCTTACTGGGACGTATTATCCCAGTAGTCCCGAAAGGGTTAAGATGTGATTGGATACACAACACTGCATCTTTTTATTATATTGATGCATAGTACAAATGTACACATAGGTTAGGATATGTGGGACCATTTTAGGTTTCACTAACTTCATATGGTTCTGGGAACAATCAATAAGACACAACTTAATACTGCGACCTTCGCTCAAGCTTTATAAACAGATCTCTCAAGTTTAGGACATTAAAAAATGTCATTCAACTTAATCACAATAAGGCCTGAGACTCCAATTTCTAGAAAATACCTTTACAATTTTACAAGATCTTTGCGAAAAAATGTCCCAAGTAGAGAACCTCGTATTTTTCGTAGTAAAAGTTTAGTTAAAAACTGTGGTACAATGATGCAATCATCAGAATAAAGTCTGAGTCTCCAATTCTTAGAAATGCTTTTCACATACCACAAAATCTACTGAGTATAAATATCTTTCAATGACATAACTTCCTATCTCCTTTGGCTCAATTTTAGTAAAAAAAACTGTGATACAGTGAAGACTTTTAGGGTCTGTTAGGATATGAGATTCTTGGAAAAATCGTTTACAGTACCATACAATTTTGTAGACGAATCTTGCAAGGACCCATAAATCTCTAATGCCTAAATGGTAGTAAAAGCTGCTTGCACATGTAAGACCAGATCACAACAAAGTCTGAGGCTTCAATTTTTGAGAATGCTTTTCAAATGAAGGTCAGAAGGCCATAGTTTCATATCTGGAATAACTGAAGTTTAGTAAAAAACTGTGACACCATGAAGATTGCTCAAGTGTGATTGGGTGTGAGATTCTAAATCTTAGAAATTTCTTTTCAATATTATCTCCAAGGACATAATCTTATATTGTTCATGCCTTAAGTTGAATTTAATTCAATTCACTTCAATTCTAAGGAGCGCCTTGCAAATACCTCATCAACCTGTGCATAAATCTCTCAAGCAAATAGCTCGTGGCTGAAGTTTAGTAACAAACTGTGACTCAATGAAAACTTAGTTACAATAGGGAATGAGACCTTGGATCTTAGCATTGGATATGTTAGATTAGGTTAGGTTTCACTTCATAGTCTTTGAGGGACTCGAACCCATGGCTGGATCTCTCAAGGACATAACATCAAATTTCTCATGTTTGAAGTTTAGTAACAAACTGTGACTCAATGAGAACTTAGTTACAATAGTGAATGCGACTTTGGAGCTTAGATATGTTAGATTAGGTTAGGTTTCACATCATAGTCTTTGAGAGACTCAAACTCATGGCTGGATCTCTCAAGGACATAACATCAAATTTCTTGTGGCTAAAGTTGAGTAACAAACTGTAACGCAATGAGAACTTTGTCACAATAGGGAGTGAAACTTTGCATTGAATATGTTAGATTAGGTTAGGTTTCAGTTCATAGTCTTTGAGAGACTCAAACTCATGGCTGGATCTTTCAAGGACATAACATGAAATTTTTCGTGTATGAAGTTTAGTAACAAACTGTGACTCAATGAAAACTTTGTCACAATAGGGAATGAGATTTTGGATCTTAGCATTGGATATGTTAGATTAGGTTAGGTTTCACATCACAGTCTTTGAAAACTCCATTTCTTAGAAAATTATCTTAAAATACCACAAAGTCTTGTGAACAGATCTCCCAGGACAGTTAAAACAATGAATTTACTTCAAAAAACTCTCAGACTAAAATTCTCAGGAAAGCCTTTCTGAAGCTCGTGTGAATAAATTTCTCAAGGACACAAAGGCTCATCTTTCTCGTGGCCAAAATTTCTGTGGTCAAAAGCAATAACCGCCTAAGTCGAATAGGTTTTTATTAATAACTTTTTTTATTTTAAAGTTGTGAACTCCCTCTTAAGTCGACTTAAGCGGTTATTGCTTTTCACCATATATTTATTGCAGTACATATTTGTTATGAAGTAGAGACTGGTTTGTATTAACAATTTTCTATTTAATTCTTCTATTTAATTCTTCAAGTCTTCAGTCTCAACTTGTTCTAATGCATTCTTCTATAAACCACAGTCTTTTCTTTTGTTATTAATTGGTCTACAAGAACATTTCATGAAAAATTATGATTTTCACTGCAATCTAAAGAATTTCCCGCCAGATTGCCGACAGCGCGCTGCAACTTGAGCCGCATGCCGGCAATAATGACAACAACATTTTCGTTGGTATGTCGGTGTGTTTAAACGACTTTCACACGCTCTACACGTGCATACACGGTGAGTGTCTGTCCGTCTGTTTGTGCGTGTTTATGTGTACGAAGCAACAAAAGACATGCCGCAGTAATCATCGAATGGCTCGCGGCGGAACGTGCAGCAAATTACTTAGCAGCGGCCGACCCGGCGGCACAAAACGGACCCGACCAAACCGGGCGGCCAACCAATAAACAAACCAACCGACCGACCAAACCAGCCAGCGCGGCTACAGGGTGAACAAACGACCCAAGCGACAATGAAAGGCCGACAACCAACAATGCGCACCAAATTCCAACTCGACACAAATTACAATAATTTTATCAGTGTCAAAAATCTACACATCACAAGGCGAAGAGGGGGAAAAAACAGAAGCAGTAAGAACAACAACAAGCCAACATATCATAATTACAGTTATTGTGCAACACATTGGCAATAAGCAAGAAGAAGAAGCGCACACCGCAGAGCGCGGCACAATTCGAAGGGAAAACTGGTAGAGGTGGACAAAAAAACCGAAAAAGAAATGCACAAAGGTGTGGAAAATTATATGAACAGATGCAGGGGGGAATAGGGGACATAATAAGCATAGCGTAGAACAGAGCACAAAGGCAAATATGCCCAAACCTAATAAAAGATTCAAATAGCAGAAAGTGCCACTTCGGGGCAAGGACACACAGCTGATTCCGTCTAAGCGACGCAAACACAAAGGAACGTGGAAGGGAACAACAACTACAACTGCAATGTGTGCAAAAACAGAAAGAAATAAAATGCAAAGCAAATAAAGCAGAAGCAGTCGACAAGCGTAAACAGAGTTGGCTGCCTGCAGGCCGGTTGGTTGGTTGGTTAGTTTGGCCTGTAAGGGCACTGCTGGCGGTAATAATTACTGAGCTGACACCTTGGCGTGCCACATGCAATTACAACTACAACAACAACAACTATTCAGTAACAATTCCGTCAATGCAGTAGAGAGAAGCCGTTTGCGCCGAGGGACGAATGCATTGCGTGCTAAGTATGTATGTGTGTGTGTGTGTGTGTGTGAAGGAATACAAACAAAAGGCGTTGCCCGCAGCGCTACGCAGAAAAAAATAAAACAACAACAACAAAATGCCAAACCAAATCCAATGAAATTGTCAACGTGCCAAGAAGCAAAACTTGGCACTTCCGTTGCTGTTGCTCAATAATGTAGTGGCGTATGTGCTGATTGCAATGAAGATACAAAACACCAGTTTTAATTGCCATGTGGTGCACTCTCAGTTGGCAAATATCAATGAATGAAAAGTATGCCTTTCACGCGCACACACACACACACACACACACAAACACACATAGCTACCCAAAAATAAAAAAAAAAGGTGGCGAAACACGAGAAGGCCGCATAAGTGGCAGCAACATAACGAGAAATCGAAACGATTTTGCACAGCAAAGGGTCGAATGTATCCTTTTTTTTTTGGTTTTTGTTGCTTCTCAACTGACTGAATTTGTCAGTCAGTGATGTTGTTGTTGTTGTTGTTGGCAAGTGCTACACTAAATTGCATGCGTCATCATAAACTCAATACGGCAGTAGAAGACCCTCAGCATTTTTTGTTGTTGTTGTTGTTGTTTTTGCTCTACTTGATCCGCCTTAAGTGGCACTTACGTTTTAAGAAGCTGACACAGCCATAGCGCGACCCGTCACAATCAGTTCAGTTGTGTTGTTGTTTTTGTTTTCACCATCGTCTGCCTTGCTTTACCCTCTGCCATCCAATGCTACCGAGTTAAACATTTCCTGCTTACAATTTTCACATAAACGAAACATTTCGCCAGCCCTCAATATATTCGTTTATACATATATTTTTTTTTGGCCTCAGCTACATTACTGTCAATTGACATTTTGTTTGCGGTCCCCTTGTGCCATGGCTGCTGGTGTCCTTTCACTGTTGTTGTTGTTTTTGCTTTTGTTGCTAATCATATTGACCATAAGGGTGCCGAAAATGCATAGGAAAACATTTGAAAGAGCATTTCAAATAAAATTGTGAACCACTCAAATTTCTCATTAAGTGTTGTTTGTCGTTTGTCGCTGCTGACCCTTTGCCGGGGCCAATTCATTGCATTGCATTGGTTGTGAGCGTCAATGTTGCTGATGCGTGAAAAATTAAGCTGCTTATTGGCCTGTAATGGTTTGGGTAGCAATTCGAGTTACTGTTATTGTTGTTGATGCAATTTACATAATTGAAAAATATTGTTGTCGAACTTCACGCGATTTAAATCAAATTGATTTGTTTCTTTTCATTTATCAGCTTTAGTGAACACCCCCTAGTGAAGGCATATTTGATGAAGTGGGTGTGTTGCGAACTCGGTTAGTGAGTGAAAATTTAATCATTTGGAAGTTTACTGTTGTTAGGTCTTAAGTGGGAAGAATGGTTGGGCAGAGAGGTGATTGACCCCATTTATGAAATCTGAAGACTACAGTTACGTTGTAAGGGTATTATTTTTCACCCTTTCAGTAACAATGTCCAATATATTGGACTACAGCCCATACAATTCATACAGCCCGGTTTATTTTCATGTCGGAAAGGATTAAGATAAACTTATTAGTTTATATTTTGTAAGCATTGTATCGATTTTGCAGTAGCATCGCATGGCAACCAGTGGCGGCTTTCACTTTGAGTATTTAAAATCTTGACGAATAAACAAATTTAGCCTTAATTGCAAAATATTGTCCCACTCGACGAGATTTCAAATGGATTTTTTGTTTTCTTTTCATTCATAAACACCAGTGAAAGCCTATAAGGAAGACATATTTTATGGGAAACAGTGGCGGTATTCACTTTGAGAGTTTTCTGCCCTAACAAGTAGTAAAGTTGTGCCCTACAACAACAAGATCCGTCTTTTTAGTAAATTTATAGTAAATTTTCGGTGAATCTAGGGTTGCATGAGGCATGTTAAAAGTAAACAAAAATTTTTTAATTTTATGTCATATTTTATGAACAGTGGCAACATTCACTTTGAGCGTTTGCTGCCCTAACAAAGGAGTAAAGTTGCCATAATACAACAACAAAAACATTTGTGACAAATTTTTCGAGTTTTGTTTTTTGCTATTCCATCTTTGTACTAAATTTTTGTGAATTTTCGGCAAGTCCAGGGTTGCATGAGGCATGTCAAAAGTAAACAAAAATGTTATAATTTTATAACCATCTTAGAGTAATGTCACACTGTCCAAAAGCTCTTTCTTGTCTTAGTTTACATTGTTCCAGGCAGGGGCGGTATCAGAGAAATATTTCGGGGGGCAAGATTTCAAAAAGTAATTCTTTAATATTTATAAAATGCCAAAAATTCCTTTTAATTTGTATGTAGTTTTAAACTTGATCCTAATATTTCGGGAGGGAGGGTTCAACCCCTAAATACCACACTGGTGCCAGGGATTTGCAACATTGTGAATACCGCAATATTGTGGACATTATAGTGTAATGTCTCACTCTCTAAAAGCTCTTTCTTATCTTACTTTATATCAGGGGTGCCCAAAACTTTCTTATAGAAGAAAAAACACCAATACATAAAAATTAATTCAAACGCTAAACAACAAGATGGAAGATAACTGTCGCCAATTTGCACCAACAAAGCATACTGTGCTGTGTGTGTATACTAGAATCATCAGCCTATGCTGAAGAGCATCAACAAAAACAAATGAGCAGTATAGGGTATGGGCATCTCTGCTTTATGATACATTATTCTAAAGATTTGTAACATTGTGAATACCGCAATATTATGTAACAGGAAATCTACAGAAATCTAAGGGCGTTGACATTGTTAGTTAGTTTAGTAATTCTATTATTTTACAAAAATAAAATACACATACATACAAAACAAATGAACTAGAGTATGAATACCCCTATAGTTCAATGACACTTCATTAAATAAATTGCACTAAGTTCTATAAAAACGTGCACTAAGTTCTTCAGGGTGACGAAGAAGTTGATTTTCTAGAGCTGGTTCCTTGTCAAAAGACCTCAACCAGAAATCGGCTTCAGTTAGTTGATTACAAAGCAATAATCGATTACACCGTGCGACAAAAACTAAAAAAATTTTTTACACCGGAAAAAATCCATATGGGCGTAAAACTAGAGACCAAACATAGTAATACTGCGTGCTCAGTTTTTCATTTCTACATCTTTTGTTCTTTTAAAAGGACTTCAAAATTTTGAAGGGGATAAAAAATATAAAAAATATTTAACCTTGTTAGAATATAGCGATATGTATATCAAATGAAAGAGGTAAGACTCAAGAATTGAAATAAAATTGATTTTTTATCCACTTGTGAAGGCTATGAAAAAGGTGCTTTGAAAATTTTAATCCTTTATATTCATGAAAATTTATATAGAATTTTCTTGAAAAGTAAGTATGTTAAAACTCAATATCTTCTTTATCACGTTTCAAAATTTCATTATTCTTACTTCATTGATTTTGTATCTTTTTATTATTTAAAATCCTGATTCTTAAATAAATTAGAATTTTTGTACTTTATTAGAATTGCAACTTCCGCCTTTTTTTAATCATTTTCGAACCAATAAAGTTAGTTGTAATTGTAATATATAATTGTATATGTATGTATGAATCGTGTAAGATAGAAGAGTCTTATGGAGGCCCTATGCTCCAGAGAGGAGTGAACAAGGAAAAAAAACATATATGTTCTAAATGGATTTTGGTCCGCTGGCATCATCAAACCACATATCATCCGAAACTAGAATGGCCAGACGTTGATTGTCAATGGTGAAGAGTATCGGGTCATGATAACTGACTTTTTTGGACTTGGATGACATGGATCTCGACCATATGCGGTTCCAACTAAACGAGGCAACGTGCTTTACTTAGAATTTGGGTCAGAAAAAATCCAAGAGCCAATTCGAAATGGCCATCAAAACTATGCAAATCGCTCTTCAATTTTTTTCTCTGAGGCTCATCAACCAGTGAATTCAATAACCAATCAAGTCGGGGTCCATAGTCCAACGGGCAGTGCGCTGCCTTTTCACACCAGAGGCTTTAGGTTCGATTCCCAGTTCCATATATACTCTAAGTATTTGTTTATAAAGAAGTAACCACCAAAGCCTAATGTAACTTATCATTAATGAAAGCGATGCCATTCAAAGAGAGATCGAGAGTTTCAGTTGTATTTGACTTTGTTGAATTGGTCGGTCTGGATCTCACCCGTAGACTGTAAGATGTGGTTCTCTATCAGAATAAGTCTATGGTTTATGATAGTAAACCAAGAAGAATTTATCAACTAGAGAACCACATCTTACGGTCTACGGGTAAGATCCAGACCGACTAATCCAACAAAGTCAAACACAACTGAAACTCTCGATCTCTCTTTGAATGGCATCGCTTTCATTAATGATAAGTTACATTAGGCTTTGGTGGTTACTTCTTTATAACAAATACTTAGAGTATATATGGAACTGGGAATCGAACCTAAAGCCTCTGGTGTGAAAAGGCAGCGCACTGCCCGTTGGACTATGGACCCCGACTTGATTGGTTATTGAATTCACTAGTTATTAAATTTACTGGTATCAACAATAAAGTTGTTCATTATATCTCACACAAATATTCAATTTTTAAGTTCAGACACGTCTAATAAGAACCTCTTCATAAAATTCGAATGAATATAATTTGTGAAAAAGTTTTTGACTTTGTCTTCTTCACAAGGATTATTTTTCACGTGTGCACGTAAAATAAGATTCCTTTTTCATGACTAAAATTGGCTGAAACTCAAACCTAACCTTAAGACTTTAGTCCTTAAGACTTTTGCATTTCCCTATAATAATTAAATACCTGCCAAATGATTCCGTCTTACCATCTGTCAGTGATATAACAAGCAACGAACCGTGTGTGGCACAAACCTGTAAATAAAATATAAAGAAATCACATTTAGCTTTCGGTCTTTGAGAGAATTGTTTCAGATTAAAATGTAAGCAGCCAAGCAACGCTGCATAAAAATATTAATAAGCAACAACACTTAAGCTTATTACAAATCCCATACTTTTCCCCATTGTGGACTTTGGTGCTGTGAGTATGGAAAATTCATGTTGTGTGTTATGAAAAATTCAACAAAAGTGAATCCCATATCGACAAGCGACCAGCCACAATGGGCAACACTTGAACATGACATAGGGACGTTTGTAGGTAAATTTTCCAATGTGTCAGACAGACAAAAAACGCCCACAGCTTTCCAAGAATAGCATACAAACCACACATAGATTGTAAAAACGAGCCGAAAAGAAAATTTGAAAAAACCCATTCAAAACGCATTTTTCATAAAACACCACACAAACGTTCGAACGACAGAATAGAAACAGTTGGCAACGCTTTGCTATAGAAAGCAACGACGCTGTTGCTTCACCAGTGTCGGATTCAGGGGGTTTTGGGGGGTTTAAACCCCCCCACGAAATATTAGGATCGACTTTAAAACATACATACAAATTAAAAATATTAAAGAATTACTTTTTGAAATCCCCCCCAGAAATATTTTCCCGAATCCGCCCCTGTGTTTCACTGCGGTTGAGTGCAATGTTGCAAGATCAAAGACAATTCAAGCGTACAGAGACAGGAGAACACATTAGAAACAATAAAACTTCACGAGTTACTTAGACAGCGACAGCCGATTCAGATACAAAACGTGCGGAAAGAAGGGCACAAATGCCACAAGCAGAATGGCGCATCGAAAAAGCCGTGGCATGCGGGGAGCATTAAACCGTGAAGGGGCAAATGGATGGCCTGAGGTGTGTGCAATTGGTCACAGGGGGGGGAGGTATGAAGCACAGCAGCATAAGCGGCTTTTGGGCCCATGAAATCTGTTAAGCCGTGGCAAATGAAACGAAGCGGCAACAAAAACATAAAATACAGAAAACAACAACAACGATAGCATCATTTCAACCAGCAACAGCTACAAGGGGACGGCGGAAGCTGAAGAAGCTATTAAACTATAAACGAACTGAAAGGGGAGCTGCAACGAGGGCAGTGGATGGGCGAGATTGGTGTGAGAAGGGAGGGGTTAGAGTTGGCATGAAAATCTCGTAGCGCACACTTAGGGATAAGCACTTAAAATCCGCCAAAGGAGGAAAACGCTGCGCACTAGACAACAGGACGCAAGGCACACGGTGGAAGACGACAGAACGTGGCGCATTGGCAGACAGTCGAGGAGGGCACAGTGAACATACGCGGGGTGCTTGAGGTCAGGGCTGGGTTGGGGTAACATGCAAATTTCTTACACTCAAATGAACAGACAGGCAGCCAGTCAAATGGACGAACGGACAGACAGAGGTGTGGACGGACAAACTAACGAGTGCCAGCTTTTGCGCTGCCTGACTGATTTATATCTGCAGATCACCGCATACACACACACACACTGAGCGTATTGAAAGACTAGGAACCAACACAACAACAACAAACATAACAAGTCCAATAATAATAAAATGTGTAAAGTGTTGCGGATAATCATGACGACGACTACGTCGATGTGGCGCATCAGCAACATGAGCCAACTGCCAGCAAAAAGCGGCAGCAACTATTAAAAGGCGAGCAATTTACAGCGACGACGAGCAACGCTGTCATGACCCCAATAAGGAGCGAGGAGGTGAAGAGGAGAGGAGATAAAACCAACGCAGCCATAGCTCGTAGATAACAAAGCCACAAAGGCGCAGATACGAGTACGGTGCAGTCGGCAAAGGGTCTCCTTCTCGACCAACTGTAGCGGATTGACTGCTGGCTATGTATGTGTGTGTGTGTGTGTGTGTTTGTGTGAGGTTATGTGGCTTAGCTTGAAATGGGCTGACGGCTGCCGGTTCTTAAAGCTCCGAAAGTGGCCATTCGTTGTTTTGTGGTGTGATGTGAAATACTGCTTGAAACGTTCGTTCTAACCGCATTTGCTGTGGCTATGCTTTTTGACACCATTTCATTGTGTGCTTTGTATTTGTTATGCATTGGTTGGGGCTTTACTCGAATTTTGCATGTTTTGAAAACATGAAATTTGCGCCGGAATTTGCGGAGAATTTTAAATAGCGTAATAAATTTTGTAACAATTCATTTTAGAGCAAACTTTTTTATGGTAACATCTTGTGGTGGGATTCGAACCCGAACACAGTAATGAGTAATGAGCAGTGATGGCTTTCTTACGATGAGATATAGCAGAATTTATGAGTTTGAAAAGATTCCGTCTGTCGATAGTGGAAAATTATACAAAAAACCTATAGAAGAGAGTTGTAGTGTCTCTGGTTCAAATGAATGAGATATAAATATTAAACATTTTTTTTATAAATTTCGCCAGTTTTGAAATGTTTGTATTTAAAAATTTCATTGTTCAAAAGGTAAGAGATATGCATTTTATTTTATTTTATTTTATTTTATTTTATTTTATTTTATTTTATTTTATTTTATTTTATTTGATTTTATTTTATTTTATTTTATTTTATTTTATTTTATTTATTTTTATTTTATTTTATTTTATTTTATTTTATTTTATTTTATTTTATTTTATTTTATTTTATTTTATTTTATTTTATTTATTTTATTTTATTTTATTTTATTTTATTTTATTTTATTTTATTTATTTTATTTTATTTTATTTTATTTTATTTTATTTTATTTTATTTTATTTTATTTTATTTTATTTTATTTGATTTGATTTGTTTTACTTTGTTTAATTTTATTTTATTTTATTTTATTTTATTTTATTTTATTTTATTTTATTTTATTTTATTTTATTTTACTTTATTTTATTTTATTTTATTTTATTTTATTTTATTTTATTTTATTTTATTTTATTTTATTTTATTTTATTTTATTTTATTTATTTTATTTTTTTTATTTTATTTTATTTTATTTTATTTTATTTTATTTTATTTTATTTTATTTTATTTTATTTTATTTTATTTTATTTGTTTAAGTTTCTAAGTTTCTATCTATAGTGGAAATTTTTCGCCTTTTCGTCGAGTTTTGGTCAGGAATCGAAAAAATAGAAAATTGCAATTATATTCAAAATGTTAATGGGGTTTCGACAATAGATTTTGATTTTTGCTCTGTAGAAACTCAAAAGTTGACAACGTCACAAATCCGATCGTATGGGGGACGCTCTCTGGTGGTGAATTTTGGAATCTTAATTAATTTTGTATTTTTTGTACTCAAGAATGTTGGCGATCGCTGAATAAGTCATTTAAATCGGTTCAGTAATTTTCGAGATACGATGTTTTCTCGCTTACTTAACTACTACATCTACGAGTGGGAGCCAATGGTATAGAAAATGGCCAGTTTTGTATGGCAGCCCCCTTAAGACTTGGAGATAGCGGGTATGTTTGGAAGAAACATTCGGAAGATAAAATAAATGGGTGTGGGTCATACATTTGATACATCTGGGGCCAACCTGCGAGCAATGGGAGCCTATTTTATAAGAACGACCATTTTGTATGGGAGCCCCAAGGGTTGGAGATGGGGTACAAATATGTTTGAAAGAAATGTTCAGTAGAGAAAACTAGTGGGGGTCAGTCATAGGTTTTAACCCTCTAAGAGCAACTTCTGACCAGCTATGGAGCAATTAGTTGAATTTTCAAGCGCTTTTGTGAACTTTGACCTCGATGCGACGCCATTTAGCCCCATCCTAGTTCCAAAATTTTTTGGCTCATGCACTTTTTCACCAAACCGCATAAAATGAGAGGTTGTGGGGCATCGAAGAACCCATTATTAAGAATCTCCATACAACACTAAATCCAGTCTAATGCATATAAGTACATACACTATGATCAATAAGTACCGGGACTGTGTATTTTAAATTTTCCGCCGTTGCCCGATGCAGGTAAAAAAATGTGTTTAGGTCTGTAGGACCTTAACTGACATCTGTGTCAAATTTTGAGCGGGATTGCATCATTAGTTTTTGTTTGGCAGCTGTTAGCGTCAGTAAACCTTTTGTACTTCGTCGCATTTTACCTGCATCGGGCAACGGCGGAAAATTTAAAATACACAGTCTCGGTACTTATTGATCATAGTGTATGTACCCGGTAACAGGTTGTTATGGCCAGTAAAGTAAGTTCCATCAAGTTTTGGTTAGAATAAGAAAAA
Organism: Melieria omissa; assembly: GCA_963971225.1. Taxonomy (NCBI): domain Eukaryota; kingdom Metazoa; phylum Arthropoda; class Insecta; order Diptera; family Ulidiidae; genus Melieria; species Melieria omissa. The sequence continues at coordinate 11,048,579 of OZ020269.1, forward strand.
AGTGGTTGGAAATTATCCAAAGACAAACGTCTTGATCAATGCTTACAGAACGGAAAAGTCGAATGTCATATTGCGTCAATTTATGGAATAAATAGAAATGGAACTATTCAGAAGATTTAATGAAATTTTTACTAAAAGAATCCATTGAAATACACCAAATATTCTATTAAAATTTTTCATAGTTCAGAAAAGCCAATGAAATTTATAAGGGAGAGGGCTGGGTTGTGAACCAGGCTGGGGTGTGAACCATTGCCGTTTTTTCTTTCGCTAATTGACATATCGCCAATCTTTCAACTGTCAATTTTGTCTTATGATATGACTCTGCATTTGTGGTTACACCGAAGTACAAACACGTATTGCTTGTGGCAGCAATCGAGTTTGAAAGACATCGTGTTTGAAAATCTACTGCGAAAACTTGTTGGCTTTTTTTTAAAGTGCTATCCAAGAGACTGAGCTTATTGCAAAAAGTCTGTGTAATACATGTTTATTTAGTGTTTTGATTCTATTTTACGATGCAATATTTGTTTATGTCGAATTATGATTGGAAGTGTCGTTTATTTTAAAGTTTCCAAAATGGCATCGTGGTTGGGCTGTGAACCACTGAGGTGGCTGGGTTATGAACCACCTGTTTTTCGTACTACATTTGTTCGAACACTGTCAAATATGGACGGATATATAAAAATAAAGTCATTTTATATAATTTCACTCGATTTCGTTGTGTTCACTTGAAGTGAGCCAATACGAGAACACGTTCGTATTTCACATGCAAACACACCGACACAGATTAGGATGAAAATTTAAAAAATTTAGCAGTTTCATTCATTGCGATTTTTTGGCCTAAGAAGCGTCATTATAACTTTTTTTCACCTCTTGAGGCTTCCTGATTAAATAAATTCTCAATGTACTTAAAAATTATGGGTGTTTTCTTCGTATTTTCCGACTTTAATAGGGATTTTCCAGATGGTTCACAACCCAGCCACTTTTTTGAAAAAGCGAAAAATCACGTTCTCAGAAAATTGGACGTAGAGAGTTAAATTTCAATCAAAACGGTAATCTGTCTTCATAACAAAGTTGCGTTATATATTCACCTTTCCAACGGTATCTTCGATTTTTCGATATCTTTATTCTGTGAAAAGTTAGAGCCAAAAAACAAAATCCGGTTCACACCCCAGCCCTCTACCTTACTAAAAGCATCCACTGGAACACACAAAATATTCTATTAAAAATTTACATAGTTCAAAAGGTATGAGATATACATTTTATAATATAAATTTTGTTTTTAAATATCTAATAAAAATAAATAAAATAAAAATATTTAAAGAAAATAAAAAAGTTGAATATCTAAATCCATTTTTATTCTGCATCAATTTATGGTTTAAATAGAAACGAAAATGTTCAGAAAAGCCAATGAAATTTACACTTAAAAGATCCACTGGAACACACAAAATATTCTATTAAAAATTTACATAGTCCAAAAGGTATGAACAAGTAATGGAAAACTAGTAGAAAGGATCACCGGAAATACCTCAAATGTTCTATTAACTAAATATCAAAATTTTCTTTGCATCTCCAAACATTGAAGACTATTTCGAAAGAAACCATTCTACTCATTTAAACAATCTTAAATATTCAAAACTTGATAAACAATTAAAACAAAAATGGGTCCAAAACTTGAATTGAATCACCCTGTATCTGCACATAAATACATTTGTAATTTATCCGTTTGTCTGTTTGTCAGTGTATGTGTGTACTAGGAAAAGTCATTGGAAGGCAATCAGAGCACAAACCATGGAATCCTAGCAACAGCATTACGCAAAATTCTCAAGTGACTGACTGACATGCGTTATTGAAGCAAACAACAACAGTGTGTTGTGCGCTGACGAGTAGATACGACACAGTGGCTTTGGGTGGGGCTGCCGGGCCAGAGTGCGGCACTTGGCAGTGCTTGTTGTAGCCTGTGGACTCAAGTGCCGCTTCCTTTTGCCAAACAAATATGAAATTTAATACCACTTTGGCTTTTGTGTGCTGTGGCGTATGTTGCGCACAACAAGGCTTTTTTGTTGTTGTTATTTTTGTTATTGTTGTTTTTCACGTGTATTCTCAGTGCCAGACCAGTTCAGACCGAATACAACAACGAGTCAGCACGTACAGACAAAGGAGCGTAAGTGGACGTACAGACAGACAGACAGAGAGACAGACCATCAGACTGCTGCGACGTGTAGTCGTTTGGCAGTGGAGTGACGTCCTGTCCTAAAGTAGCGCTACTTTCGTTATGCTTTATTAACGCATTAAGCATTAAATGCCAACAGCGACTCACAAGGCAGATGAATAAAATTAAAGCCAAATTAGACAGCAACGGCAACGTGAGCGACGCAGCCGAGCGACGGCGCATAATAAAATCAAAATAATAAACACGTAAATAACACTCGAGAGCACAAGTAGGAAATAAAATGCACGAAAGGCATTTGACTGCTAAATACCCGTGAAGGGCGAACAAAAAAGAAGAACTCCACAGAATAAAAAAAAAAACAAATTGAAAATAAAAGCATTAAGCAGGGAAAATGCAAAAGAAATTCAAGACGAAGTACAACAAAAAAAAGGCTGAATGGGCGCTTCGACAGTTGATGGTTGTTGTTGTTGTTGTTGTTGTTGCTGTTGGTAGCGCGATGAGGGATAAAATCAAATTAACATGCGAAAAAAGTAATTCAATATGAAATGCCAACAACAACAACAACAATAACAACCAGCAACAGCAACACAAATGCCAACAGCAACGACAAAGGCAGGCAACAGCGTAAAAAAAATTGAAGCAATACAAAAACGAAAAAAGGTAAAAAAAAAACAAAAAACAAAAAGAGGGAAAAAGGCAGACGCGCGTAGGGGAGAAGGCAGCGAACGCGTTTATGATTTTCGAAATGAGCTAAAAGCGCTAAAGAACACACACAACGCCCGCGTGGAATTTCTTTCAAAAAAGACTACAGAAGACAGACGGACAAAAGGACAGACAGACGAAAAGACTGAGGCTGAATGCAGTAGAGACGGAAGACAGAAGGGGCGAAACTTACGAGTGAGGCAGGCACAAAATTATTGGGACGGACGGACTGATGTAGGAACGAACAAGCGGACAGACAAACAGACGGACGGACGGACGGGTAGCTCAAATAAGACGACAACGCTGACAATGCGCACACAGCGCACAGCAAAAGAATGAACGTGATTACGGGCGTGGAAGCATACAAGAAGCGTGTAGGCAGGCGGCCACGTTGGGACTTTAACGTTGAACAAAAGAGGCAGAAAATTTCGCATGAGCAAGCATAAAAAATTTTTTAAACGACATGATTTCAAATATACAACAACAATAAGAACAACAACAACAATGACTCGCAAGCAACAGCAGCAGTCAACGCAGCGAAGCAGTGAAGTGTACCGACAGCAAACAAAATAAAAATACAAAAAAAATACAAAAACGTAAAGTAACAACAGCGGCAGGAATGAACAGCAACAACAACAACAACAAATAAGTAAATAAAACAAACAACAACAAGGAGTCAAGGCAAATATAATGCAAGACAGCAGGAACCGGTGCCGTTTTAGAGGCCCACACAAGCTCAATCAACAATTTTGGTTGCTTTACACCAAAAACATTCACCAACTGAGACTTTAAGGCGCTCACACACACACACACAGTTTGGCTTAGAGTTTGAGTATTTTATAAAGTGGGCCCTGAAGTGCAGGCGGCCCAAAAGCTTAACTGTGCCCGGGCAACACTGGGTCAGTCAACAGCCAGAACGCGCCAAGTGGCAGTATGAGAGAACAAAAACACAACAACAATAACAAAAAAAGAATAAAAAGAAAACAACAGCGTCGAAAAAAATTAATAATAAAAATGGAAACAGCAACAACAACAACAAACGAAATCGTTAACAAACAAAAAAGCGTCGAATTGAAGTGAAGTCTTGAAGTAAAGTTGGAAGAGACTGCAAAGGAATATGAGGAAAGTGAAGAGGCCGAGGGGTGAGGGAAAGAGAGGAAGGTGCGCAGCGGCCGTAAGCAGAAATGAAGGGCCCCAGTGCTGTTGTTGAAATTGAAGGCAGACAGGCTGAAGCAGCGCTACTGCTGAAAATGCCATAAAGCATAAAATTAAACAACAACAAGAAGAAACGAACTTATGGTACGAGTATGTAGAAAGCATTGAGGAGCGGCAAAACGAGTGGGGCGGGGGACAGCATAAATTTGTGCAACACAGTCAGGCAACAACAACAACGACCAACCGACCGCATGGAAGTCAGCGCCAAATTGTGGCAAACGAGCGAACGGGCCGTCGAAGTTGCTGGCATATTGCGGCATAGAAGAAGTGGCCGAAGACAGCAGCAGGAAGGGTGTGTCTAGCGAGCAAAAAAGGAAACATTTGCCAAGTACGACAAAGGAGCGTGCACAGCAAATACAACAACAACAACAACAATTTGCACAGCATGGAAAATTGTGCTGAAGGCAGCAGCAGCAACGTTTGTGTGTGTGTTGTTGTTTTTTTGAAGCATGCGGCAAGTTACTTCAAGCTGCGAACATTTTCATAAACATGGGCAAAGTGTTGTTGTTGTTGCCACAAACTGAAACGAAGTAAGAGCCAAGCTTAAGAAAGAACCCAGCATAACAACAAAGCACAAATGGAGGCAACAAAAAGTGGGCGGAAAAAAGTAATAACATTAAAATGCAAACAACAAAAATATATCAGAAAAAATAATAAACGAGAATTGGCACAAAAAAAAAGCGTCTCAAAAGGTTGATCAAAATAGCAAACAGGAGAAAGAGGGGGAGGGAAGGGTGTAAGGACTAAAGCAAGAAGAGAAATAAAAGCTGCAGCAAATAATGGCGAGGCGAGTGTGAACTTTGTAACGTGATCACGTACATTATTCAGTAAGTGGTGTGCGAGCGAGTGCCTATGTGTATGTGTGTATGTCTTTGTTTGTATGGGTGCAAGCATAACTAATGTTAGAACGATGGGTGACTGGGGGCCACCAGCAGCTGGAGTGGAGAGTTTTTGTTGTAAGCGTCCAGTTGACAGTTACAAAAGCCCAGTGGGGGAAAATGTGAATAAGAAGCGAATAATTGCGGTTTTCACAATACGTGGCTGATTATTGAAATTGATTGCAATTTGTTTCAGTCAAAATTTTATTTTATTTCATTTCATTTCATGTCATTTTATTTCATTTTATTTTATTTTATTTTATTTTATTTTATTTTATTTTATTTTATTTTATGTTATTTTATGTTAATTTATTTTATTTTATTTTATTTTATTTTATTTTATTTTATTTTATTTTATTTTATTTTAATTTATTTTATTTTATTTTATTTTATTTTATTTTGTTTTATTTTTTTGTTACAATTTAATGTAACTTCATAGGAATCAAAGTCATGGGAAATTTTTTTTTTAGAAATTCATGCAATAAAATAAAAAAAGGCCTCAATAAAGACCTCGAAATGCTAACCTAAGGCAAATCTGACAACAATTTTGTTGTTGTTGCTCAACAAAAAATTAATTATTTATTAACACACTTGCCACAGGTTGTGAATGCCGCCAATAAGTCGCAAAACACGGCAACAGTGGTTGGTGGTTGAGCTATCGGAATGGGCCACAGCTACCAGGCTTGGCCTCCATTGCCGCACTACACTTCCCCCCTTCCTCTCTCCACCTTTTCCAAACCCTTCTCTCTACTTTTCCTCCATTTCCCCCTCTTAACAACCACACTTTACACATCTTAGCCAGCTTTGCTCCACATGTTTGCCTTTGCTTTGCTTGCTTTGCTCCTCAGCACACTTAATTCTTCTTTGGCTTTTTTTCAAGGGGGGATTTTCGTGCAATGTTACTGCTTTCGTTACTGTAGTTGCTTTTTTATTTCATTATTGTTGTTTTATTTAATGTTGCCGTAGCGTTGGCGGTGCAAAAGTGGCTCTCTGTATGTGTACGTGTGTTTGTGTTTGTGTCTGCCTCATTTGATGTTAGGGCGCAAAACTTAACCACAACGTGCCCAAAGTATTTAACTTTAACATATTTTGTGTTATTTTGTGGTGTGAAATTTCGTTTGTGATACGTTTTCTTTATGGTTCTTTCGCCCCCTTTAGCGGTGCTTATTGTTAGTATTTCAGGCTGCATTGTTGTTGTTATTGCATTGGTTGTTTTTTTATATTACCTAAAGCTAGTCACTGCTTTTATTTGTTTTCTTCTTTTTTTGCTACTTATGATTTTTTCTTGATTTATACTTTCTGTTCATGTTGTGTGCTGCTTCTTCTTGGCGTCATATATAATTTTGTGTGGGCTCTCAAGTGGTGTGGTAATTGTGCTTATTGCCTGACGATTTGCTATGGTTGGTGCTGCCGCCAGCAACTGTTGCCAATTTCATGTAATATGAGTCGAGTGTTGGCAGTGCTTTTAAATTTTTCAGACATTGCTGGGCTGTTGCTTGTTAACCTCACTTTATGGACAACAGGAGTGGGACGGGACTAATGCGATTGCGAATGTGAAAATCGGTTAATGATATAATTTATGATGACTTGGAAGTGGGACTAGAATCTGGTGATTATAGTCTATAATTAGCTAGTTTCGAATGTCCAAAAAGATCCCATCTCAGACTTAAGAAAAGCGTAGACAGAAAGTTGCACGAATGTGTAGTTAAAAGACCGAAACAAGGAATATATAATTCTAGAGCTTCTTCTACGATTTCTTAGAGTTTTTCCGGCCGACTCTTCCGCAGAATTTTTTCTTCTATTTATTTGATTAATTTTTTTAGTATAAATATATTTTTTTTATTTATTAAAAAATTAATAAAAAAAAAATTAAAATTAATATGAGTTTTTCTTCAACTTATTTTTTAAATTAAAATTTTTAAAAAATTTTCTTAATTTAATATGAAAGCATTAAAGTTTAGAAAAATAGGAAGAGTATAAAATTTTGTAGACATTTGTATCTTTTATTATTTTTTCATCTATTTATTCAATTAATATTTTTTTAGTATAATAATTTTTTTGATATAATTAAATTGGTAGGCATTTTTTTATTTTCTTTTAATTTATTTAAAAAAATTTGTTGGAATTGTTTTTTTTTATTTTGAAAGCATTAAAAATTAGAAAAATAGGAAAAGTATACAAGTTTTTTCGGCATTTGTATCTTTTATTATTTTTTCTTCTATATATTTCATTAAATTGTTTTGGTATACTAATTTTTTTTCAGGTGTACAACTTTGCTTCCGCCGTTTTCCGATAGGTGGCTGTACCGGCTGAGGCTGGTTGAAATACATAGATGGTAATGCCTTTAAAGTGAGTGTGGACAGTGCCTAACGAATTGTCATCGCCGTTTCAGTGACAGTTGTTCTTGTTTTCGTATTATTCACGCTCGAAAATGCCCGTTTATGTGCCCAATTCTCGCCATTTGCGGGAAGTTTTACTTTTCTGTTACAATTCGAAAAAAAATGCAGCTGAAGCGCATCGAATGCTCTCAGAAACTTACGGTGATGCTGCTCTGAGTGAAAGAACGTGTCGAGAGTGGTTTCAACGTTTTAAAAATGGTGATTTCGATGTCGAAGACAAACATGGTGGTGGAAGAGAAAAAACCTTCAACCTTGGGTTTGGCATTGCTTGATGAAGATTCATGCCAAACCCAAGAAGAGCTTGCCGAATCGTTGGGAGTGAGTCAGCAAGCCATTTCAAAACGTCTCAAGGCCCTGGGCATGATTCAGAAAGAAGGAAACTGGGTGCCGTACGAGTTGAAACCGAGGGACATCGAGCGCCTCACGTCGCAAAAGTGGTCAAAAAGTACCTGGAAACGCTGAAATGGGAAGTCTTGCCCCACCCGCCGTATTCCCCAGATGTCTCCCCTTCTGACTTCCACCTATTCCGTTCGATGGCACACGGCCTGGCAGATCAACATTTTCAATCCTTCGAAGAATTGGAAAAATGGATTGCTTCATGGATAGCGTCAAAAGAGGACTCCTTTTTTCGAGCCGGGATCCGAAAATTGTCGGAAAGATGGGAGAAAGTTGTCGCTAGCGACGGACAATACTTTGAATAATACATCTGTAAGCACTTTTTCGCAATAAAGCTTTTAATTTTGGAAAAAAACGGCGGAAGCAAAGTTGTACAGTTGATATATTAATAAATTAATATGCATTTGTTCTTCTATTTATTATTTTTTTATTTTCCTAAAAAACTAAAAATTAGAAAATTTAGAAATCTAGAAATTTTTTTTATATTTCATTATTTTTTCTTTTATTCATTTGTTGTATATTTTTAAAATAATATGAATTTATTCTGCAATTTTTTTTAATATTTTTTTAATTTTTGAATTTTTTCTTTAATTTATTTTAAGTTAATTTTTTTTTTTATTTTTGTTTAGTTTTCTTAATTTAATATGAAAGCATTAAAAATTAGAAAAATAGAGAAAGTACATAATTTTTATTTGTATATTTTATTATTTTTATATTATATTAATATGATTTTTTCTTCTATTTATTTTCTTTCATTTTTTTCTAGACATTTGTATCTGTGAAGCAGAAAAACCAACAGATGAACATTTTTAAATCGTGTCTAGGGATTCGTTGAGTCTTCCCGGCTGACTATCTTCTTCTTTTGTTTATCTTTTTTATATTTGAGTAATTATTTTTTCTTTAATCTTTCTTTATTCAAGCACAAAGATAAGATAAAAAGTGATCCTCCTATTAAGGATACATTGAATTAGAAGCACCAAGTTCTTTAAGAAAGTAAATTATTTTTGAATTTTGGTTTCTTTGTGTGGCTTCTTTGACAAATACATATATACTTTCTCTTCCTCTCTCCAACTATGTCACATTCAATTAATCATCGCCTCAGAAAACAAATGTCATACGTCTTACTAGGCTCAATGGAACATATGACATTCGTTTTCTGAGATGACGTAATATGTTTGTATGATCTGAATCACCAGAAGAAAAAATTTGGAACTGTTCGTCCGTTGGTCCATACATCTAGTTAACCATATGTTCGTCTACATATTCTTTTCCTCTCCTATTAAGCTACACTAAAAAAAAAAATAAATAAATAAATAAAAAATTAAGCTACACTGCATAAATTCCAACAAATCCCTTACTTTTATACTTTTCGTATTTTATTTTTCATCATTTCAATGGAGAACCATTTTATGAGGTGTATGCGCAACACCTCCAGGAAGTCGAGAAAACGTTTCGACTTGAAATATTGCCAACACTTTCGACGCCAACGAGAGACATAAATTTTAAAGGCGGCAACTGGGATGCACTCAGGCGGCACGCAAATGTGATTAATTGCACGAGACAAAATTAATTTGCAACAACACCGAACAAGTGCCGCAAGTAGCAACAGACTCGATTACATGGGCGCCGTACCATAATTTTGCGCAGCTAAGCGGCAGCCAAGACAAGCTAAAACAACAACACTTACATGCAATAATTTGGCCCCTTGTGGACGCGCCTGCCGCCTCCACTGTCGGCTAAATGCAGCGCCGCATGCAACATGTCAGCGTGCAACTGGCAACTGGCGCGCAGATAAATTTGTTCAAGTTTGTGTTGACAGCGTGTGCGCTCCACTTGTGCGCCCCTCCCTCCTCTCCCCCCACAATACTCCCCTGACAGCTTTCGCTGCGCGCACTCATCATCAACCGGCGCAAGAAGAAGGCGCGCAATTCAATTCCATTTCAAATGAACTCATAAAAACTAAACAACAACAACAACACCAACGAGAAGCCGCCATAGAAGCAACTAAACGCGACTACAAAAACATAGGAAAATGCACAACGGTTGCTGCTGCCTACTTGCCGCATTGTTGCCAGTGTGCTATTGTGCTAACAACTACAACAACACTTGAACAAGCACCAGCAGTCAATGCGTATGCAATCACACGCAGCCTGGCAACACTTGGCGGCGTTTTTGCACGCTTCAAGTGTGCGCGCATCACTGCACCAAAGCGTTGCCACACTACTCGTTTTGTGCGCTTTAATTTTTGCTTTTTTTTGTTTTAAAATTGTCTTATGTTAGTGTACGTGTGTGTGTGTGTGTGTGTCTTGTTGCATGGCGCAACTGTTTGAAACTGAGAAATGCGCACAATTTCATGCAGCAACAACAATTTGCCGCAGTAGATGCCACATTTTCTAAATGTGGCACGAAGCCGTAGCGAGCGCACAAAGCGTGCAACAGCAACAAACGTGCCGCTCAAAGTGCCAGCAATATTAGCTGCAACAGCAACGGATATTGGAATTTCGCATCACTTCACATGTTGCACTGAAATGCACACACACACACAAAACTTTTCAGAAATCTCATGCAACGTTAAAGACAAAAACAACAACAAAAACATGCATTTGTATGTAAGTGCACATCACTTTGCCACAAGCACTGCTGGTATCTTTTACTGTTGCTGGCACTGGTTCTGTGGTCGTTTTTGTTGTTTTTGCTGTGATGGTTAACACTTGGGGTCTTAGTAGTTATTTTGTTGTGTCTTGTTGGTGTTATTTTTATTGCATTTATGTTTGAGATTTTTTATTGTGCTGTTTTTTAAACTACTTTCAAGTCGTTTTTTTTATACATTTTTCTTTGGGTTTTTCTTTTCTGACTAATTCAAGTTTTTCCTCATTAGAGTAGAAAATTTAAATAATGCATTTTTCTATAATTTCTTTATAGGAGAGATTAGATAAATATGGGGAATATGAGGAGATTTTTAACTGTTTCATCGGTTTTGAACTTCCTCATTAATTTGTTTTCCATATCTTTCGTTCTATTCTTAGCCTTTTCAGCTGAATCTTCTCTACAAATTTTCTCTTCTACTCATCTTCGTAATTTTTTAGAAATGTGTTTTTCTGTATTTCAATAAATTAAGTAGCAAACATTAAAATATGAGATACATGCGGGAAAATTTAATGTTAGAAAAAATTATTAAAGTTCAAAGTAATTTGGACGATGTTCTTAGCTCTTCCAGCTGAATCTTCCCTACAATTTTCTTTTCTGCTCATGTTTGTAATTTTTTAGAAATGTGTTTTTCTGTATTTCAATCAATTAAGTAGCAGATATTAAAATATTAGAAAATTACGGGAAAGCTTAAAGTTAGAAAACTTAGTTAGATGATTAAATTTAAAGTTTGTTGAATGATTTTAAGCCTTTTTTGAGCCCTCCGAGTATACTTGCTGCGAAATCAGGAGGCTGCCTGTCTCAGCTAACCTACTCATTGCTAATACTTTATAAAGTGATAGCTATTTGTTTACTTTAACTGTTTTTTATTGCTTTTGAAACACAATTTTCAACACTTTCGTCCACCAGCGGGTCACATTGGAGGCTACGTGCACCACCGATGAAACGAAACAAAAAGTCCTTAAAAGAAACAGAAAATTTTGTTGGCATCTGCGTCAGGTTTTTTTTATTTTTGAAAGTTATTCTCGCATCTTTGTATGTCATTCTTCTTCTTTGTATGATTTCAGTGCATTTATGAATAAAAAAAATTATATAAACACCATAGCGTGCAACAGGTCTCGATTTTCTGTTTGTCCCAGTAGCTTCTGCAAAAGTAATATATGAGAAAAGACTCAGTCGTTTAGTATGAATACCAATAAGGCAGTATTCTGACAAACTTATTTAGTTTATTTTAAAGAAACTCAGTTGCTTGAAGCAATTTAGATTAAGATTAGACCAATTTTGCTTGGCCATGTTGCCAATGTTACGTTTTTGCCATATTCTGCAAAATGTGTTCCAAAGTAAAAAGGACATTTGAAATAGGACATTTTCTGGTGGCGCCATCTTGATGAGACTTTATACATTGTAACGATGCATCTTTTTTCTATTTTTAATAAAAATTTCATACAATTTGGTTCATTGAAAGCAAAGTTCTGGCATCTGAAGTGACAGCATGCTTGTGTTGCCCATACAAAAGTAATCATGGAACAAAGAGTTAATATTGAGTTTTGCTTTAAGCTTGAAACAAATTTTACCAAAACATTTCAATTATTAAATCAACAAGTTGATGATGGTGATTGTTTATTCCTTGGTAGAGTATATGAGTGATTAATGCGTTCTGTCATGGTGATATAAATAATGATCAACTGAAATTCGTAATCACTGAAAATTCCATCAAAACTGTGTGTGAATTCATCATAGAGCGGAAAAATCTTGATCAAATTTTTTAAATCGATTTTAAACATTTCAATAACATTAATTTATGGAATTTTAGTTGGACATTTGGCTACCAAAAAGTGTAGACACGGTTTCTTGTGTACAATTGATTGAAGCCAGATGGCTTGTTTGACCCATATAAGTGGTTCGTTTTGATTGAAAACTGCATTTTAATTATCAAACACTGTCCATATTGGAATGATTTGACATTGTACAACTTTTAACTTTTTAGAAAAATGCATTTTCCTAAGAAAGCAAAGCGTCTTGAGAACGTAGAAGCCATTCAAAAGGCTTGTTCGACATGCTTTTTGACAGAGCAAATCGCTGTATTGAATTTTAATGATCTAAGCATTTCAATTTGATTTGATTTTCTAATCAGCCATAAGTCATCCTTACTCTGACCTTTGACGAGGAGGTGCTTTGTGCAGTGTTTTTTATTGTGTCTGGTATTTTGCCACAACACAAAACCCATATATATTTTTTCTTCTACTCAGCATTTGTGCATCTTATCAGCGGCTGCCGGTCTTTGAAGTACAATAATCCGCATAACTACAGCACTAATTGGCTATTACTTAATTAGCATTACAAACAATTTTCCGCAAATTACTGTCCGACCAAATGAATTTTAATAAACCGCAAACTGGTTCAAGCAAACAGCGCAGCGACATTTATTCACTCAAGCAGCGCTGAATCGGTGCAGCAGCAGTGGCGAATTGGAATGGAAATCAAATGAACAACAACCACAACAACATATAGACAACTCTACCCAACTGGCAGCCGACAATGTCCATAAAGCCGGTCGAACGGCAGCCAATTCGAGCACTAAGGAAATTCTGACCAGTCGATTAACTTAATAAACATGACTCGCGCCAATTGCTGCGAAACTGGCCACTAAAGTCAACGGACAAGTCGTCCGGTTGGCGGCACAACGCCAAATCAATAAGGAATTATGCGCTGAGAGCATCGAAAACGTCGAAACGCCCCGTCAACTGACTGCCAACAACGTGCAGTGCGAGTGAAAAGCAGAAAAAAGAAGTGAACAACAAATTGGAGAAACGACTAAAGCAGCGATTTGGTGTTTCTTATTTTTTTTTCAATTTTTTTTGTTGAATTTTTTGCAAAGAGGCCTGAAAATGCTGCAACTTGCTGCACGGCATTCTTCAGATACAAATCGATTGAAACGTATCTGCAGCATGAAAATGCTGTCTCGCACACTACACTTCTGCCCGTCACCCACTTGCCGCCTTGCCACCTTTTCTTTGCTCGCACTTTCAGTCGCTTGTGTGCGATGTGCTTTGGTGTTGGCACTTTGCCTGCCGCACTGCGCTTTTTACTAGTCAACTCCGTGCGGCGTCTTTTCTCGCCTCGCCTCTGCTCGCCACGCCACGCCTGGCACTGTGGCTGGCAGCGGCACTTCACTTCAGTGCGCTGCACTTAAGTGAATTAGTTTCAATTGCAATTTTTCAAATAACTCGATATGGCGTTTGCGGCCAGTTGGAGGCCTATGAAGTGTGTGGTATGAGTTTGAGTGTGTTTGTGTGTGCGTGTATGTGCTGCATGCAAGTGGATTGGTTGCGTTAAACAACTTGTTTGCTTTTTGTTTGCAGCTACATAGTCTTAGTGACAGCCAGAAATGTAGAGCAAAAGAAAGAAATACAAGAAATCAAAATGAAAGAAACGCCCTCTAAATATTTCCATTTTGGATTGAAGCATAGATATTCATAAACTAATTAATTATTGCAATTAGTAAGACAATCTCTTATGCGCAAAATATTCTTACAAGGCAACTTTGCTTAAAACTTAGGCACAGGCTGTATTACTTCCTCATTTTAGCAGCTAAGACATTAGTCCCAATGAGGCAAGTCGACCCTTTTTGCAAAAAGATTAATGGCGCGGTGCCCTTTTAAGACCCTCTGAGAGTATGCAAAGTGTTGCTTTGACTACTGACTTTGACTGGTACTCGCTAGTTTGCTAATTCCTACACTCGGTGCACTCGAAGACCTCAAAAACCCATTGAAATGCATGAAGAGAGTGTAGACATGACTTTGACAGCCTGTGTTCGGTGTTGAATGAAGCCAACCAACGTTTCAACAGTGAGTAGGTCCTCAATTCGTTTTTCTTTCAACAAATCTTAAAATGGTGAATAGAATAGTCCTACGAATTTTAGACTTTTATAATAGTAACTTTTAAGCTTTCGATTGTGTCATACTGCCCGTTTTTCGGCAAATACTATCTAATATTCTAAGAAGTTTTGTTTCAGGGACAACCAGACCATTGCAGAACCAAAGTGTCCTGTGCCTGGAGCTCGTTCTTCTTTTTTTTTGTGATTTAATTCTACTCTGCTGTCTCCTTCGTCTATTGTTCTTCGTTTACTTATCTTACTCTACTCTCCGTAGACTATTCTTTCATGTCTATGCTTCCATGTCTGTGCTCCCAGGCCATTTCTTCCATTTCTCTACTTCCACGTCTATGCTTCGATGTCTATTTTTTCATATCTATTTGATCAAGTCTATCTATACTTTCATGTCTATTCTTCCATGTCTATACTTCTATGTCTATTCTTCCATGTCTATTCTTCCATGTCTATGCTTTCATGTTTAATCTTCCATGTCTATTCTTCCATTTCTATTCTTCTATGTGCATTCTTCCATGTCTATTTTTCTAAGTCTATTCTTCCATGTCTATTCTTCCATGTCTATGCTTTCATGTTTAATCTTTCATGTCTATTCTTCCATTTCTATTCTTCTATGTGCAGTCCTCCATGTCTATTTTTCTAAGTCTATTCTTCTGAGTCTATTCTTTCATGTCTATTCTTCCATGTCTATTCTTTCACGTCTATTCTTCCATGTCTATTCTTCCCTGTCTATTCTTCCTTTTTTTTTCTTCTATGTATATTCTTTCATGTCTATGCTTCCATGTCTGTGCTTCCATGCCATTTCTTCCATTTCTCTACTAACACGTCTATTCTTCTATGTCTATTTTTTTCATGTTTATTCATTCAAGTCTATTCTTCCATGTCTGTTCTTCCACGTCTATTCTTCAATTTCTATTCTTCTATGTGTATTCTTCCATGTCTATTTTTCTAAGTCTATTCTTCCATGTCTATGCTCCCATGTCTTTTATTCCATGTCTATTCTTTCATGTCTATTCTTCCATGTCTCTTCTTCCATGTCTAGTCTTTCATGTCTTTACTTCGATGTCTATTCTTTTATTTCTATTCTTCTATGTGTATTCTTCCATGTCTATTTCTCTGAGCCTATTCTTTCATATCTATGATTCCATGTATATTTTTCCATGTCTATTCTTTCAAGTCTATACTTCCATGTCTATTCTTCCATTTCTACTCTTATATATGTATTCGTCTATGTCTAATCTTCCATGTCTTTGCTTCTATTCTTCCATATCTATTCTTCAATGTATGTTTTTTCAGGGCTATTCTTCCATTTCTATTCTTCCATGACAATTTTTCAATGTGTATTCTTTCTCGTCGAAACTTTCACTATCTACTTCTTCTTTTATTATTCAAATTCTACTGTCTTACCTCAATTCTTCTTCGTCTATTGTTCGTCGTTCTCTTATTTTACTCTTCATTCATTCACTTATTGTACCGTTCATAGTCCATGCTTTCATGTATATTTTTCCGTATATATTTTTCCACGTCTATTCTTCCATGTTTATTCTTCCATGTTTAATCCTTCATGTTTATTTTCCATGCCTATTCTTCCATGCCTATTTTTCTTCCAAGTCTTTTTTTCATGTCTATTCTTCCAAGTCTATTTTTCTCCAATGTCTTTCTTCTCCACGTATCGTTTTACTTCCGACCCCTTATTTCTTACTTTTACTTTACAAATTCCCATTCTTTGCACTTTCTCTCCTGCCATTTCCTATTTGCTGTCACCTCTCCCTCTCTCTCGCCACTCCCACTATTCTTTAACGCCAGCGTGTTAATTAAGCGCAAACATCCTTCCGCCGCCCACACCTCATCGCAACTTCACACCCACACGCACACACAAACACACACGCACATACATTTTACGAGCAACGCGCCAACGAATGCCTCATTTGTTTAAATAGTTGCACAAATATTTACGACCGCACACTCGAATGCGAAAAATACTAAAAATGTTTAACGGAAATGTAAAATGTGCAAAAATGCATAATAAGAAAAAGAAATGGCGAAAATAAATAAAAACGTTACACAGCGAATGTAATTAAAATTCCGCAACAAAATCTCAAGCACATCAAATCAGCGTAACGACGCAGCCACACATCGTCGCGTACGAAGCACACACACGGAGCTCTCGCTCGCCGCTTTGATGAATGGCAAATCGAAATGTAAACATGAAAATGTAAATTTACGCCAAATCGACCTGGCAGGCGGCCAATTGTCGAATGCGCGCACACACAAAGTGCCAAAAATCAACGCCTTCATTAATTTCGCACTCGTGCTGCGAAGATTTTTTTTAATTTACAACAGACCCTACAAATAACAACAACAACAACAGCGACAAATGCGTACATTTCAATTCAACAAACTATGTGTAAACGTTATTTCCGCTACAAGCGAAGAAAGCAGAAGAGGCAACAACCATAAAAACAACAACAACAACAACAAGAACAAATGTGGGCCATAATAATTACAGTCCAAGGCATTTCCTCAAAGATTTCCAATTCCATTTGCCATTATGGCCGCAATTTCAATTGTTTGTGTTGTTGTTGTTGTTGCTATTTCGCACAGCACAACGCTGAGTGCTGTGGGCTATGGCTTATTTGTTGCTGTTATGGTAGTTGTTGTTGTTTTTGTTGTATTTTGTTATTGCATTCAGTGTGTGTAATTTTCTTTTTGAGAAATTTTTATGGGCCGCCATTCGGTCGAAATGTGTACAAAACAAAATAAAGAAACGTTTAAAGCGAAAAAGCGGCTCTCGGTGTGTTTGGCGGCAAAGTCCGTCTGTCTGTTTGTTTGTCAGTCGGTTTGTGCAACGAGCAAAACTGCGTGAAATTTTGCGAAAAAAAATGCGCACACAAGAGAAAAACAAATAAGTAAACAAACACAAAAAACATACAAACAACGTTGCCAACAAAGTGCAGCAAGCAAGCAAGCAACAACAACAACATCGATAGCTTAAATAAATTTGCACATTTCACGCTGCAAGTGTGTTGTTGTTGTTGTTAATTGCCAGCCAATCAGGCCGCCGCGCGCGAAAGTGTGAAAACGCTGGCGGCACACGTGCATAATTAGACACTTAAGTGGCGCGCTTAAGTTTTTTTGCATGGTTGCCGCTTGCGCGCACAAACACACACACACATACATAGATCGGCACATAAACAATGCATTTTCTTTTATTTATTTATTGATTTCTTATTAGCCAAATCAAGCGTGAAATTGGCTTTTGCGCGCGTGCGCAACATTTACTAAAAAAATGGCATTTCAATTCAGAATTTCGTTTTGTTTTTTTCGTAAATGGTTTTTCTAATTTAATATGATTTCATATTATTTTTAAAATTTTTTTTAATTAAAAAATGTGTATTGTTTTTTTGTGACCATTAGTAGTCGAAATGTGCTGTGGCTGCTTGTTTATTTGGCCTAAAGCAAAAGATTAGCTACCGTTGTTGTTGTTTTTATTGTAGCCGATTGCTTTTGATTTATTTGCCGCTTATTAATCATTGCGGTCAGTTTGAGTTGTGCGTCGTTTGTTGCTGTTGCTCTCTATTTATCTGAATCGCGTTTGGCGCTTGTTGCAAAACCCAATCGAACGCGTCGAACGTGTTTGACGTCCGAACATATGGAAAGTGTGGCAATAAATTATGGCATTAATTTTAATAAATGCGTACAAGCTGCTCTATCATTTCACTTTTTGTTTTTTTTTCAAACAGCCATTGACGTGCGGCACATTTGTGAGGGAGAAGTATTGACTAAGGAAAAATTTATAAACTTAAATTTATACCAAAGATAGTAGAGTACAAATTGTACTTTTACTTTCGGTGATTTTAGGCAACAAAATTGCGAGCAGTTGAGAAGTCAGCTACAAGACTACTAACTGCAATTTCAAACAATCAAAGGCCAACAAAACGCATTAAGAGTTGCTTGTTTATATACTCTAAAAAATCCCTTCTTCATGTGCCATGTGTCAGTCTTAATCCAAGTCTAAGACCTTTAGATGAAGAAGAGAAAATAGAAACTTTGACTTTCGACAGGCAGAAATTTTGACCCCATTGAACAGAGTCTGCACTCATTTAGAGCCGAGCGAAAAATTTGTCTATGGTTTCTATGTCTTTTTCATCCACTCATCTTCTGCAGACAAAGGGCTACTTAAGTATACTTCAAAAATTCGAAATAGTCTTTTTTAAACCACATAACTGAGCTGAAATAACTGAACCTAATATCTCAACGTCATAGAGTCATCTGATCCATAATATGAGCGCATTATCTTTTCAAAGTCCATAACTTTTCATAGTTTTAACTTTTGAGATGCTTTAATAAACACTGAGTGCCTAGAATTCTGGATTCTTTTTGGGAATAGACACTTAAGGTGAGATTAAAGTATTTTCTAGTTGCCTAAGACATGATTTGATATCTAAGACTAACTTTTTAGTATCTTTCTGGGTCAACTAGTAAAAAGTAAAATGGTTACTGGTATAATTTGTGTGTCATAAGGCCTAAGTTAACCAGCTTTTCTTCTGTCTATAATTTTCTAGGAACTAACTAAGTGTCCAGAACCTGTTTTAAGTTTAGCAAATACTCTGAAGATGCGACTCAATAGTTGTAAAACATCATTTGATTTCTAAGACATTGGACTCATCAAACTTTGCTAGCTCGAGCAGAAAAAGAGTAGAATGTAGGTTACCATTCTACTCATTCTACCAAGTTTTGGTTTAGGTTAAACTCACCTTTCCAAGCACCTCAGGTCTACACCCTTATAGGTCATAGCAATGTCAGTTAGAGTTCTGTTTAGAAGTAATAAAAGTAAAGATCTATTGGAATGCGAGGTAGACTAAAAATTTCTAAGGCGATTTGATGTCTTGTTTTCAGACTTTTTCTGAGGTCTGAGGTCTGTTGGCATTCAAGTTAGGTTACATATTGCTGAAGTGGTTTGACGCCTTGTTGTGAGACTCTTTTGAGTTCTGAGGTGATGGCCTGTTGGAGTGCGAGTTAGATTACACATTTCCAAAGCGATTTGATGCCTTGTTTTGCGACTTTTTTAAGTTCTGAGGTGGTGATCTGTTGGACTGTGAATTTGATTAAGAATTTCTAAAACAGTTTCGATGCCCTGTTTGAGACTTTTTCAAGTTTTGAAGTAATTATCTTTTGGAGTTAGGTAACAATTTCCATAGAAGTTTGAAACCCTGCTGTGAGACTTTTTTGAGTTCCGAGGGTATGATCTGTTGGACTGTGAATTTGATTACGAATTTCTAAAGCGGTTTGATGCCTTGCTTGAGACTTGTTTGAGTTCTGAGGGGATGATCTGTTGGACTGTGTATTAGATTACGAATTCCCAAAGTCGTTAAATGCCCTGCTTGAGACTTTTTTAAGTTCTGAGGTCATAACCTCTGTTGGACTGTGAATTTTATTACGAATTTCCAAAGCGGTTTGATGCCCTGATTGATGGTGTTTAATCGGATGCTTTGTTTTGAGATTTTTTCTAGTTTTGAAGTAATGACCTGTTAGGATGTGAGTTAGGTTACAAATTCCAAAGAAGTTCTGAGAAGTCATGAAATCTGAGGTGATGATCTGTTGCAGTACGAGTGAGATTACGAACTTCCAAAGCGGTTTGATGCCTTGTTTAGAGATTATTTTTAGCTCTAAAGTGATGATCTGTTGGAGTGCGAGTTAGATTATGAATTTCCAAAGCGGTTTGATCCTTTGTTGTGAGACTTGTTTGGGTGATCTGTTAGGATGCGAGTTAGATTACACATTTCCAAAGCGGTTTGATGCCCTGTTTGATGGTTTAGTTCGATGCCTTGTTTTGAGAATTTTTCGATTTCTGAAGTAATCTGTTGGCATGCGAATTTTATTACACATTTTTAAAGCGGTTGATGTCCTGCTTTGAGACTTAGTCCAGTTTTGAAGTAATAACCTGTTGGAATGTGAGTTAGGTAACAAATTTCAAAGAAGTTTGATGCCCTGTTTTGAGACCTTTTCGAGTTCCGAAGGCGGTTCGATGCCTTGTTTTAAGACTTTTTCTGAGGTCTGTTGGCATTCGAGTTAGGGTACATATTGCTGAAGTGGTTTGATGCATTGTTGTGAGACTCTTTGATGGTTTAGTTGGATGCTTTGTTTTGAGATTTTTTTCGAGTTTTGTAGTAATGACTTGTTAGGATGGGAGTCAGGTCACAAATTTCAAAAAAGTCTTAAGAAATAATGAAATCTGAGGTGATGATCCGTGAGAATTCAAATAAGATTACGAATTTCCAAAGCCTTGTTTTGAGACTTTTTCGAGTTTTGAGGTAATGATCTGTTGGTATGCGAGTAGGATTTCAATTTTTAAAAGAGGTTTGATGCCTTGTTTTGCGACTTTTTTTAATTGTGAGTATATGGAGAGTATTATGATGGTATTTTACAAATTTACAGAGATATTTGATGTTCTGGATTGAGATGTCTTTGAGTCTTAAAAAGAAAGGCGTTTTTAAAACAGTCACACATCAGACTTCAAAAAGATATTGGTACTCTTTATGTCATCTTCGGTGCTTGAGCAGGAATAAAATCCTAATTTATGTGAAATTGGGCCACCCAAAACCTTAATTAATGACTTCGTTATAACTTAAGAACATTGTCTAAAATAATTCGAGGGTTTGGAAATTTGCTAAAGGTCTGACAGACGTAGCTTTCCACGAATAAATAACATAAGAAGCCTAGTTAATGTTCCAGCCCAATGTTTTTATGCATTTTATGCAACTTTTATCATTTTTATTTTTTTATTTTATTAATTATTTATTATTGTTTGTCATATATGACAGTATATATACTAAGTTGTCTGATATTCAAATTGCAACAAATTCTTAGTTATTGCTTGATTGCTTGGATGGTTGGTACCCATTATGACAGACTTAATGGAAGTGAAAAAGCAAAGCGCTTTCGTCCCCTGCTGACCTAACGTTGTCTTGTTGTCAGTGCTTCTCCAATGCATAAACAGTGAAACCCGCCAAGCATATCCCCTCTTAATACTTTCCCCCGTTGAAGTAACCAACATTTGTGAACACTTTGTGCTTAAGTACTCAACTCGCTTAAGTAATCCAACTGTAGTTGCCACTTGCCTTACTCAAAAAAAGGTTTAATTATGAATTACAGTAAAACCCGCCTAAGTGAGGTACTTATACATTTCTCTGAGGTATTTAAACAAGTTTTACTGTAATTCATAACATGGCTAATTCTACACCTTTCTTAAGTTCGGCTAGAGTGGCAATTGCAGGTTACAACAACAATAACTCCAAGTGCAGTCAACTGCAAACAGTCAACATTCAAATTTATGACAAGTTGGCGCATTGAGACGTTGTCATTGACTTACAACTGACACTAATGTTCAACAATTGCACATACATACAAGTATGTACATATGTATATATATCTAGAGTGTACACACATACTTAGTTTGTATGTGTGTGTACATTTATTCAGCGCCTTTGAGTTGGCTATTGTGTTTTCTGCAATTACTTTTTTGTTACTTACTAACGGGTTATGGTGTCATTATTATCATTGCTAACAGCAACAACAACAATAACAACAATAATTACCAACTACGTATAGTACGGCAGCCACATAAAAGCCCAGTCACGCCCAGTGCAAACAATGTTGCTGTTCGTTTGTATATGAATTGTTGTTGTTGTTGTTGTAGTGCCACATCAAGTCGGCGCTTGCAATTGTGGGTTAATGGTTTCTTGGGTTTATTTGCGGTTTAGGTGTCGGTTTGAGTGCGGCAGTGCACAACGCCGCCGTCGAGTGCGTTGACATCGATGTGTGAATGGGTTATCTCCGTTGAAAGTGTTACTTTAGGGCGGCACAGCGGTCTTCAACAAAGTGAAGAACCCATAAAAACAATAATAACAAAATTGCATTTACAGGTTAGGTTCATATTTAAGTTTCAAGTTCTTTCTCATCAAAACTTCTCTCACAGGTTGCCCACAAAAATGCCTACTTTACAAAATAAATATACAATGTTTTTTCCCCTATTTTCTTCCCCTCTTTCGGTATAAAAAATTACTTTTTAAGTGCTGTCAAGTTGATAGTCTGCTGCTGCCTGATTGACCTCAATAACGAGTCCGCTTGCGCACTCACAAAATGTAAAATGTCAATTGTGCATGTCTGGCGCCTGCGGCTGTCACGGCCCCTAACTGAGCGCAGCACGCTGGTGCAATTGCCATGACAATAACAATTTGTAATTAAATTATTTATAATTTATTAAAAGCGGTGGCAGTTGCTTTTGCGCCTTTTGGCCAACAGAGCCCAAATGAAGGAAGTGCAAAATTGCAAACGGCAGCTGTCTGGTTTTATGACGCGGCGCTCTTGCTGCACCGCAGCTCAATAAAACGTTCAACATGCCCATAAATTCTTGTCATTATGTTAATGTTGGTTTTTTGCCGCCATTTGTCACTACCCCTTTTCCGCATGCTTAGACACTGACTGACTGACCCTCTGCGTCGACCGCCGAGTGGCACTGTTGCATTTTAACAAATTACAATGTAATCAAGTGGATTGTTGAGTGTCGAGTGCAGTCCAGTATTTTCGCTCGGTGTACGCCGTAGTGCGTACAACTTGGCTTAATTATGCATTATGCGACTGTATATGTATGTGACTGTATGTGTGTAAGTGCGTGTGTTGCAGCCGCACTGAAGACGCCAGCGTGCCACTGACTCGGTGCGGTGCAGTGCAGTGTGTGTGTGCATGTGCATTGTTGGCGAGTTGGTTGGTTGGTCGGTCGGTTGATTCGATGGTTGTTGTTGGTTGGCTTGTGTTTGGTTTTGCAGCATGTCGGCAATGGGTTAATTATGCACTCGTGCAACTGCTGCCGCTGCTGCTGCGGCTGCAATGGCCAATTATTCACTACTCACCTTGTTGCTTCCCGCTGCCACTTTGCCAGCCAATTTAACAATTACAAAATTTGCAATCAAAATGAATGAATAAATTTTCCATGCGAACGTTACCTGCAATGAGCACATTGGGAAAAAACAAAGCTTATTAATTTTCAGTTGTCGGTAATACTTGAATGCTTAAATTATGCTAAGTGCGATATCGCATAGTGGTAAAGTCAACAATGCCAGCATGTTTAATGTGAAATGTCAAGTGGTGGCAAGTGTTGGTAGGGTCGACAAATGAAAGCTAAATTGAGTCATCAAGTTAGTGTAGTGAGACTCGTTAAAACTTATTGGTTTTCTAAACTGAGACATAGGAGAATTGAGCAACGTAAAGGCGAGTAGCAAACTGAGTATTTGGACGGTCAGATGTAGAGATTTGCGAACTCATAGAAGGAAGGACGTATAGGTTAACAAATAAAGATTGTAGGGATGGAAAAATGGAGACATGTGTGAAGGGAGAGGTGAAGAACGTATGGTGGGAGAGATGGAGAAACATATGGATGGATAGATAGAGACACGTGTGGATGGATAGATAGAGACACGTGTGGACGGAGGGACGGAGGCACGTGTGGACGGAGAGGTGAAGAAGGTATGGACGAAGAGAAGAGAAACCTTTGGATGGATAGATGGAGACACGTATAGACGGAGAGGTGAACGTATGGACGAAGAGATGGAGAAACGTAGATATGGACGGATAGACGGAGAGGTGAAGAGAATATGGACGAAGAGATGGAGACACGTATGGAAGGATGATTGAGACACGTTTAGTCGGAAAGGTGAGGAACGTATGAACGGATAGATTGAGACACGTATGGAAGGATAGATGAGACACATATGGACGGAGAGGTGAAGAAGGTATGGACGAAGAGAAGGATAAACGTATGGATGGATAGATGGAGACACGTATAGACAGAGAGGTGAAGAACGCATGGACGAAGAGATGGAGAAAAGTAGATATGGACGGATAGACGGAGAGGTGAAGAGAATATGGACGAAGAGATGGAGAAACGTATGGAAGGATGATTGAGACACGTTTAGTCGGAAAGGTGAGGAACGTATGAACGGGTAGATTGAGACACGTATGGAAGGATAGATGAGACACATATGGACGGAGAGGTGAAGAACGTTTGGGCGAAGAGATAGCGAACAGTATGGAATGATAGATGAATACACGTATAGACGGAGGAGTAAAGAACGTATGGACGGATAGATTGAGACATGTGCGGACGAAGAGATGGAGACACGTGTGGATGGAGAGATGGAGACACGGGTGGAAGGAGATATAAAAACACGTGTGGACGGAGAGATGGAGACACGTATGGACGAATAGAGGAACGTTTCCCCCTATATCCGTATATACGTGTGGAAGAGATGGATAAACGTATGGACGGATAGACGGATAGATGGAGACACGTGTGGACAGAGTGGTGAAGTTCGCATGGATGGAGACACGTACGGGTTAAGAGATGATGGACAAAGAGATGAATACACGTATGGACGGAGAGGTGAAGAACGTAATGATTAAGAGATAGAGATACGTGTGGATGGAGAAGTGAAGAACCTATGGACGGAGAGACGGAGACGCGTGTGGACGCAGAAGTGAAAAATGTATAGACGAGGAAATGGAAGCACGTTTAGATGGAGAGGTGAAGAACGGATTGTAGGGGAGATGAGAGACACGTATGGACGGAGAGATGGAGACACGTGTGAAGAACGTATAGACAGGGAGAGAGACACGTGTGGTTGAAGAGATGAAGAAGGGAAGGACGGGAAGATGGAAACACGTACGGACGAAGAGGTGAAGAACGTAATGATTGAGAGATGGAGACACGTGTGGATGGAGAGGTGAAGAACGTATGGACGAAGAGATGTATGGGCAAAGATATGAAGAACGTACAGACCAACAAATGGTCATAGCGATGATACGAATTTATAGTTCATGGGGGGATGGACAACATATGAACTAATCTACAGGCCTGTAGATGAGATGGTATGAACAAACAAAGAGAAGATATTTATGTACCATTAAAATGCTTATTGACGGTTACATTAAGAGCACCAGACAAAGAGATGTTTATTGCATAGTCAGATAAAGAAAGGTACAGATGAACATTTCAATTAAAAATTTCTAGAAAAAAAGCCAGAAGCGTATAAACGATCAAATATCGCGATTTATGAATCACAGAATTACTGGCCAGGGACTTATATATCGGACAAAGAAGCATCTTTCTTTCAGATATCCAAAGATGAAAGACGCAAGAGATTTGAGGACATGCTGACAGGCAGATGAGAGAATTCTCTCATGGAGAATTCTTTTATGGAGAGGAAAATGAACAGATTGACAGACGCATAGTAGTTTATAAGGGAACGGATAAAGAAACATAAAAACAGGTAGATAGATGATTTACAATCTGATATACAAATCCTAAATTGTTTGGACGGATAATAATGAGTATTAATGTCACTGAATACAAGGACCCGTAAAACAGAGAACGTAAAAGTGCCAAAACAGATTTGCAGACGCATAGAAAGAACAAAGGGACATAATTATGAACAGATAGATGAAATAATTTGTAAACAAATGATGAAACGGTCAATGATAAGTATTCAGTAGTATACTGAGTAAGGGGCCGTTCACATATTACGTAACGCTCTTAGGGGGGGGAGGGGGTTCAAAGGTGTGTTACGAAGTGTTACGACGGGGATGGGGGAGTCATCGACTGCGTTACGTAACGTCGAAAAAATACCCAAAAATCAGCACCTGAAATTCAAATTCGCGCGCGGATTCGGTAAAGTTGGCAA
Source organism: Melieria omissa (assembly GCA_963971225.1). Taxonomy (NCBI): domain Eukaryota; kingdom Metazoa; phylum Arthropoda; class Insecta; order Diptera; family Ulidiidae; genus Melieria; species Melieria omissa. Next base: position 11,074,612 of record OZ020269.1, read on the forward strand.
TGACGTGCATTGTGAAGCGGCCCTCAAACAATCTTGTGGCAGCACTGTTTTCGGTCTATGCACGTCTGTGCCTGCTCACTTCTCGTTTGATTATCTGAATCGTTACGATTGTTTCTGTTTAAAATATTTCTCCTAGTTGTGAATTTAGAATTTCGAATTTTTTTTACGTTACGTTATTAGGGGGGGGGGGGGGTAGTGAGGTTTGTTACGTTGTGTTACAACCAGGGGGGGAGGGGTCAAAAAAGGTCGAAAAATGCGTTACGTAATATGTGAACGGCCCCTAACCAGTAAAACAGGGGACGTACTTAAAAGCGGCTGGCAGATCGTTTTATCGATGGACAGATGAAGGTTACATTATTGTTTAGATTAGAGACTTTGTAATGGATAAATGAAACGATGTATGGCCGAATGGATAAAGGTACAGATATCCCGTAGGTCAGATGAAGAAAGCAAACCACAATCAGTTGAGAGAAAAATCCGTAAGTATTCAGACGAAACGACATATAAAATTTGAAACAAATATATATGCATAGTTAATGGCAAAGCGAATGCCCAAATGAAGGACGCATGACCAGGGATCAAATTTCAAACAAATTTATGATGAATTTTAGGCACAAATGTACCAAGAATCAGATAAAAGATGCATAGTTGAAGAAAGTACAAACGTAAAATTGAGAAATACATGAACAGAATTGATAAACAGATGTAATGATTTATGGATATACGAATGACCACGCAAAGATATATATTAATGCATAGTTCGGTTTATGCATCCTTCTATGTTCATAAAGGGAATTAATAAATATATGAAGGAATTTATGGTCAAATGAACTGTCAGACAAAGATATTTATGAATGTTATAGATAAAATATCCTATATTACCAACCAGAATGAACAGACAGATAACAGTTCAGGTTTAATGAATCAAACTAAACTCCATGACTATTCTTTTCTGGTTCCCTGGACCTTCAAGTAAAAGTACTGAAATTCTAAACAAATCATCATTCAAAAAGTCAAATGACTATGTAGAGAACCAACAGCATTGGACATTTTGTTGCCAACTCATTGTCAAAATTACAACGCTTACTAACAGCGGCAACAGCAATGTCGGCGGCATTAATCTTCACTTTATTATTTGCAGACTGTCATCAAAAAAATTTACAGCCAGATGCAACTTGCAGATAAATATTTATTTTTATATTTAGACAGACACAATCTTTGGTGAATCAAGTGCCGCACAATCGACGACAACAACAACAACGAGCAGAGAATCGTTGTAAACACACGCACATACACATTTTGTGTGTTTGTGCATAATCAACAGAAAATTCGTGTCATCTGAAGGCAATTTGCAAAATTGTGTTGTATCCACAGTCGACAGCGGCCACACCGTTGCGCCGAAAATAGTAAAAGCAACAACATTAAATATACAAATTGTTAAAATTAAACAATTTACAGACAAGCCCATAAATATGGCCGCACCAACTGGACGAAGCCGCAAGCCGCAACAACAACAACAATAACAGCAAAACACAACAAAGGCAGCAACCTCAAACGCGCTGCTTGTGTGGCAATAAAACCGCAAAATAATGAAAGAGAGACTTAGATAAGCAAAAACAACAACAACTACACATGAAATAGCAAGGCAATAAAATTAGCAACAAAAAATACAGAAACTACACAAAAAAAGCGCGAACGCGTCGAAAGACAATAGACAAAAAATGCACGTTTCGCGGGGGGTGGGAGGGGAAAACTTTATGGTAAATGACTAAAATCATAAGCGGCCATAAATAATGAATGTACATGCACAGAGTGCGCAATGAAAATAAAAAATAAATAAAAAAATGCAATAAAGAACAGAATTACAATAACAAATACAATGCAACATATTTTCATATTGAAGAAGCGCTGCCATGTACTCAATAAAGTAGAAAATCCAAGTGAGATGAGGCAGAGAAAAATGAAAAACATTTGTTTTCGATAGAAGAAGCATAAAAAAACAACAACAACCACAATCAGAACAATAAATAGAAGAATGCTAACAAGTATAGAAGTTTTTACGTCAAAGTGAGAATGCTGCAATGGATAACAACAACAACAATAACAGCTCCAACGTCAATAAAGGCTCACACACACACACACACACAGCATTTGTCGAGTACGCGAAAAAGTGCTTATTTGGTATTTAAACACACCAAACAGAGCCGCCGCCCGAATGCCGAAGAGTTGCCCCGTGGCACCCTTCGTCCAAAAGAAAGACAAATAAAAATGCACAAATAGCAGAGGGAAAAGTAAATAAACGTAGAAGCGTGTAAACAGCATAAACAGACTGACGCATGGTAAGGCAAATGCAAACAGACAGACAGACAGGCGAACAAATACGAGGCCCAACAGACGGCACGACTGACGAACTGAAAGACAAACTGACAAAACAAATAAAACGAAATGAAATGAAATGGTGCTGCAAAGGGACAACAACAGTAAGTAGAAGCGCAAAGCAGGGGGCGATATTCGACTGTGGATGGATGAGCTACACATAAACCTACAGACAGATGGGCAGATAGAGGGAGAGCAGTGAATGGATGGGGGAATGGGCGGATTAGTAGGCGGTTAGCGAAGAGGATAGATACACCAAGGCATGTGGGCACAATGATATCAACGTGAATGATAATCAAGGGGACGAAAAGACGTAACAGGGAAAGAACAGATTAATGGAATATTAGATTGTTGAAAGGACGAAGAGGCAGACAGAAGGATGGCCGTGCCAACGAATGGAGGGATGGATTCAGGGTACAAGGCCATAGATGAATGGGTATGTAAATGAATAGATGTATGGATTAGATGGATGTAGAGACGAAATTAATAAACCAACAAACCTACAGTTATAACAATAAACGAACGAAATTAATGAAAAGCAAGATTTTTAAAAGGACGAATAGGCAGACAGAAGGATGTATGGCCAACAAATACATAGATGGATCCAGGGTAAAAAGTCAAATAGATGAATGGGTATGTGAACGAAGTGATGAATGCACTAAACGGATAAACGGAAGCATAGACAAACGTACAAATATATAAAAAGAGACAAAAATACAGCAAAGAATGAACTAGAAAAAATTCAGTGAAAAGATAAACGTGAGGTTAAACGACTGAAACTTTGAAATATACTTAAGTAACTGACGTACAAGTACATACGTGTTGACGTACAGACCGATGAATGCGCAAATAATAATAAATGAGTGTCCAAATAAACTGAACATACGGATGAATGGAAGAACAAACAGTTGCACGAATCAGTTGTCTATCCTGCCATTCATCCATATGTTCTACAATTCTTCTACAAGCTGTTTTGGCTTCTTTAATGATTAAAAACTTTTTTTCAATAGAGAAAAGGTTCTTTAATAGACGAATGGTCCTTTCATAGACAGAATGCCCCGGAACAGACAAATGGCCTCATTATTAAAAAATAAACTTTCAATGTGTGGTCGATTTTTAATAGTTTATCTATTCTTCAATAGGAAATAAGTTCAGCTGTACATAAGCACTTCCTCAATAGAAGAATGATTTTAAAGAAGACGGATGACGGAAGACGGATATATTAGCAGACGAACGCTTCCTAGGCTTCCTAGAGTCTTTGAATAGAAGAACGAACCATTTACAGATCTTTATCTGGGCGGGTCCTTTCGTGGACTGACAGCCTCTTCACAGACCGGCAGAATCTTTATAGACTCAAAGTGTTTTGATAGGCTAACGGCATCTTTATAGATGGGCTTCCCCTTAACAGCTCCCTCGTAGGCTATGAGCGAACAGCCATAGGTGAACAGTTTCTCAATAGATGAGCTGTTTTAAAATTAACGGATGGTGCATCAATAGATGAACGATTCTTCAGTCTTTTAATAAAGGAACAGTTAATTTACAGACAAAGGGTTTTTTCGTGGACTGAGAGTCTTTTCACAGACTGACCAGTCTCTTCACAGATTGTTGGTATCATAGACTGACGGTATCATAGACTACCAGTGTCTTCATAGACTGGCGGTATTTTCAAAAACGAACAGTTTCTTCATAGACTGATGGTATCTTTATGGACGGGATATCCCCTAATAGCTTTTTCGTAAACTATAGGTTCCACCATTGACAATCAGTTTCTCGGTAAATGAATAGTTCCACAATATACGGAGTGTTTTGCAACAAACTAGACATTTATTTAGTAGATAAATAGCTTCTCAAGTTAGGTTAAAGAAAGGGAGTGTGCATTGCACTTCCACTCGGAGGCCTTGTTCGGCCCATTGCGATTTCTTCATTTCTAATACACCGGTGCCCTTCCCTATCTGTTAGGTTCCCTGTAGATCCAGACAGGATCTTTTGGGAACGATTTGGTGCTCGCGAGGAAGTTGTGTATTGTGCTCCACAATATAACATCGTTTCTTACTTAGACGAAAGCTCTCTACATAGAGGAGATCCACTACAGAATGGAAGTCTCTCAATTGATATACCCTAACTTGTAACAGGGCATGGTTACTTCATAGATACACAGTTCTCCAAAGCTGGGATGCTTCCACCAAACACGGTCATCCCCTTTTTAGAGCAATAAGCTTTCAAAACCCTTGAACAGAGAAATAGCCCCTTAATAGATAAATAGTAAGTCAACAGATGAATGTTCCTTCGATAGAAAAATGTTATACCATCTTTCATACTTCATTAAATGTACGGTCCCAAGTACAAGAAATGCATCATAACTCAAAAGGTATTCTTTAATAGATCCTCAATCCCTTATTAGACGGACCATCCTTAATAAACAAACGGACTCTCAAAAGATTATTTATTTCATGGACAGATCCCTGCATAGATTAGGCAATCCGATCATAGATGGGCGGTCCTTCAGTAGATTTCTAAACGACTCTCTCCATCTCAAACGACTTTCAATAGATGAACTTTCGCAATACATGAACTATTTCTCAATAGACAGACAGTCTCTCAGTAAGCAAACCAACGAAGGCACGATCCGTGAATATATAAAAAAACAGTAACACTGGCGCATATCGAAGGGAATTTGGTGGTTCAACCCCCATACAAAGCCTGTTGGTAAACAATTTGGTTCCAAATGGTATTGGGCGCCCAAAATGAAATCTTGTGTGCACCCCCCTAAAGCGTACTCAGAAGAATGATGGCCTTTTCTCATATATATATATTAGGTTAGGTTAGGTTAGGGTGGCAGCTAGAAGAGCTCACTTAGGCCATAATACGACCCGTTGTGGTACCACGTGAAGGACCTGTCCGCCCTTCAGGCTCATAGATATATGAAAGTACGTAAAACTACACCTTCGTACATTCTACACCTTCATACATACAAAACTACACCTACATATATTGTAACATTAATATATACGAGAGGCTTCTAACGATCGTACCAAGTTATAGTCATCCATGGAACACGAATAGAATGAGTGGAATGTTTCTCTCCAAGAAGAGATTAAACAAACCCATAGTCGGTTATAATAGTAAATATGTGCTGTACGTATGGTAGAAGACTAGAAAGAATGATGGAAGAACAGCATAGAAAGACTAATGTGTAGAAATGTATGTATGCATACTTGCTGCCAGCAAATAACTGCAGAGACACATAGGCAGACAGTACAACGTGCAGACCAACTGACGCACAAACTAATGAAACAGCGTGAACAACAACACAGCGGGGTGCAGTGCATGGAAGCAGATATACAGCGCAGACAACGAGCGGCACGGCCGACACTTTGAACGTGCCTCAACACCAACAACAACAACAACAACACGGCATTCAACTAAAAAAAACATGAAAGTGTGTGCGCGGTGCTAAAAGCTATCTACACAAATGTGAACTCTGTGGCAGCGACGCACGAGGGGAGAACAATTCTTGGGTAGTTAAAAGTGACAGGGGGAGACGGCAGCGGGAAGAGAAGAGACTGAAAGTTGAAAATCAATTTTTCAATAACACAAAAAATCACAGACATAGAGCCGTCGCGAGCACATGGCAACAATGTTGTATTATAAAATTTTTTTTTCGGTGAGCAATTTTGCTTTAATGTCAAGAAATTGCGGCAGATTCATGGAAGTTTCTCTTCTTAGGGATTTTTTTAATTTAACAATGTTGAAGAGTGTAAAGCAGATGTTGAAAGCCTGGTAGGTGGCAAAATGTGTGTTCAAAGTCGGCCATTCGCACTCAAAAACTCAAAACATCTTAGCGAAGTTGAGCTCTCATTCATATAGAATTCCGCTTGATGGCATTTAGTAGCAATGCGCATTGCTACTGCGCTTTAAATTTCCCACATTCCATTCATCCATAGTTGCCATTCTCAATTCACGTTCGACCATTTCTTTAATATCTTCAACCATTTCATTTGACGCTGCGCACGCTTCTCATTCTTATTCAACTATGGTTTGAGCAGTTAATGACATCAGGCGAAATGATACAGAACGCACAAGTGCAAGTTTGTATCTAGAAGGAAGCATCAGAGATGAAAGCATCTGCAAGTTGTGCGTTTTTTCGCTGGCTTTCGAGTTTTCCTACTCGACTCCGCTCGATGCGTTGTGTGGCAGCGCATTTTATGGCTTGTCGACTGCACGCAAGCAGCACAACGCACATGGAACGTGCCACCTAACGTTGCGGGAAGCCGGAGGCAGAAGCAAAGTCACAACGCCGTCAAGCTAGAAATTATTGCTTGAAGTGGAGTTGAAAACGAAGTTGATGTTGGTAGCGGCGCTGCATCCACTGAAGCTAAGGTAATTGCACAAATTTCATGCTGATTTGGCTTTCTCTTCTATTCATTTCTATAGTTGGTGGAAGGAAAAAAATGTAAAAAAAATCTAAAAAAAATTCCGCTTTGGTTGGTGAAAAAATTTGCCTTTGTCGTTTACTGGAATTTTAAACACATTTTTAATCAAGTATAAAATAGGAAAAGGTAAGCAATAAAAAATAAATAATTCTATGTCAAATATTAAAACAAAAATAATATAAAAAAATATAAGAAAATATTTATAACAACAAAACAACGAAAAATAAACATTAACTATTAAATAAAAGTTAAAATTATATAAATTAAAATTATTTAAAAAAATTAATTATAAAGTTAAAAACTAAAAATCAAAAAATTAAAAATAACATTAAAAAATTGAAAACGAAATATTCTTTTCTATTAAATACAGAATTTGTGTAAAACAAAATAAAATAAAATGAATTGATTATAAAATAAATTAAAATAAAGTAAAAAATCAATTCATGAAATAAAACGAAATCAAATCAAACAAAATGAATTAAAATACAATAAAATAAAATAAAATAAAATAAAATAAACTGAAATAAAATCAAATCAAACGAAATGAATTAAAATAAAGTAAAATAAAATAAAATAAAATAAAATAAAATAAAATAAAATAAAATAAAATAAAATAAAATAAAATAAAACAAAATAAAATAAAATAAAATAAAATAAAATAAAATAAAATAAAATAAAATAAAATAAAATAAATTAAAATAAATTAAAATAAATTAAAATAAAATAAAATAAAATAAAATAAAATAAAATAAAATAAAATAAAATAAAATAAAATAAAATAAAATAAAATAAAATAAAATAAAATAAAATAAAATAAAATAAAATAAAATAAAATAAAGTAAAATAAAATAGAATAGAATAGAATAAAATAAAATAAAATAAAATAAAATAAATTAAAATAACATAAAATAAAATAAAATAAAATAAAATAAAATACAATAAAATAAAATAAAATAAAATAAAATAAAATAAAATAAAATAAAATAAAATAAAACGAAATCAAATCAAACGAAATGAATTAAAATAAAATAAAATAAAATAAAATAAAATAAAATAAAATAAAATAAAATAAAATAAAATAAAATAAAATAAAATAAAATAAAATAAAATACAATAAAAGAAAATAAAATAAAATAAAATAAAATAAAATAAAATAAAATAAAATAAAATAAAATAAAATAAAATAAAATAAAAAAATAAAATAAAATAAAACAAAATAAAATAAAATAAAATAAAATAAAATAAAATAAAATAAAATAAAATAAAATAAAATAAAATAAAATCAAATAAAATAAAATAAAATAAAATAAAATAAAATAAAATAAAATAAAATAAAATAAAATAAAATAAAATAACATAAAAAAATAAAATACAATAAAATACAATAAAATAAAATGCAATAAAATAAAATACAACAAAATAAGATAAAACAAAACAAAAAAAATTAAATTAAATAAAGTAAAATAAAATAAAATAAACCAAAATAAAATAAAATCAAATTAAATCAAATAAAATCAAATAAAAAAAATAAAATGAAACAAACTAAAACACACATAAAAGATGAAACCTTCCACAAAAAAAAACAAATTTCTTTCTGCTTTCAGTAAAACCATTTTTACAAAAGAAAAGACAACTTTTTTTTGCGAGTGACAAAAAAATCTTTTGTTACAACACAACAGTGTCATTATGTGGGTTCTTTCAATTCCTGTTTCTGTTGTTAGTGTTCGCTTCGTGTGTGTATGTGTGGGTGTGTTTGTGTTCGTCTCTCCCTTTCTCCACTTGTGCTTATTTTAATAATGTTCTTTTAGTGGCTGCCGCTGCGGTTGCCGGCTGTTTTCTATTGTCTGCAGCGACTATTATTGTTTTGTTCTGTTGTCGGCTACTGCTGTTGTCTATTGTCGTTGTTGCTGCTGCTGTTGTTATTATTGCGGCAGCCACATTGCCATCGCCTACCAGTCAGCAATTGTTGGTACATTAAACTTTCCGCCCGAGGTAACTTGCACATTTTATTATTTTGATCATCTCCGCTGCACCGCCCCGCCACTGTTTGCGCCATCGTTGCATTTTTGCTCAGTGTGCGGTGCAAAATTTGGTGCCTTTTATTTTGTAATTTTAGACGCTTCTTTTTTTCCATTAAAAAAAAAAGCAAAGAAACGCTGAGTTGTTTTCAGGTTCTTTCATTTTTGTATTTGTTGTCATTTTGGCGTTGGAAGTTTGCTGTGGGCTTTGTGGTTTTTTATGCGGGATTGGTTTATGTTGGCATTTAGTTGTTGCTGTCATGTTTTACATAATTTTTTTTATGAATTTTTTGTTTCGTTTTCAAGTGCACATTTTCATATGCTAAACTGAGAGTCAGGGGTTCAAGCATGCGAATCTAAAATCAGATAAAGATCAAATACAGTGAAACCCGGTCAAGTATCTACACTCCTTGTCTCATAAAAGGGAGATGGTAGCTATCCGTTTAGGGACCAGAGGGCAGGGCCTATTGGCCTTTTGTAATACCACAAATTCAACCCGTTTGAAATGTGTACGCAACACTGTTTATTCCAACCTGTGATGCAATACACATTTAAAACGGATGGGGAAAGGGAGGGGAGGGGACCTACAGTTTAACGCCGAATCCGAACGGCGATTGGCAGTTTTTTTTTCGTTCACACTTGGAGGTTCGTCAAAGGTACAAAGGAACTTGCTGACTAAATGAAAAAACAATATGCAATAATAAAACAAAGATAAGGATATTTCAGGCGGAACTTCATACAATACTGGAGGCGATCCGAACCGAACAGGCACAGGGACCTAAAACTGAAAATTCATACCCGGACCAGAAACATGAACTTGAAGACCGGAAACACACTAAGCGACTTTATATGTCACTCCAAGAAATACTTTGGATTTGATTCGAAAAGGGCTCAGTTAGTCTACTTTTAGTATTTTTAAGAAAATGTCTGTATAGATGAATTCGAATAGGTCGCTTGAACGACTTCTGAGTAGGTATGATGTTATTTTGTTCATTGTTTGATGCCATCTTCTTTCACACTAACTTCCCAACTTGTTGGCTCATAAAACCTCATAAAATAAGAGTCTCTGATGTACTTAATATTTATTATTATTAATTCCCATACAACACTAAAACTCGTTCAATGTTTCCCCACAATAGTAACCACAATTTATTTAACTCAAACAATTTATTAAGCCCCAAACTCTTTCAACTGCCAGCAAGTAGATCAACTTTCCGTCTATTATGACAAACAACCAATTGCACATTGAAAATTCTACCATTAAAACGACAAACAAATTAGCCATTTAAAATTTCCCCTTCAAACTAGAAATAATTCAACGCATCAACTTAATTAATTCTCGGCCACAAAGCCCACGCACAACGCGCCAAAGCGGAAATCATAATTAAACGAAACGACAACGAACCATGCCTGGCTTCTTCCCCATTCCCCTTTACCCCTACACACAAATTATAACCATTTAGTTGGGACATATTTCAGACAAACGCCAACGAAACGTTGAACCGCAAAGCGCAATGCCAAAAAAAAATTCACAGCGTATTCATAAATAATTATAAACGCGTGCATTGATGATTGAATGCAGGAAGAAAGGCGGAGAGAAGCCAAATAGCCCGAAAGAAAACTGAAATATAATTCATAAATTACATACATGTGTGTTGTTTATTTATTTATTTGTAGCAATAGAAAACGAGGTGGAAAAATGCCGCCGCATGCAATTAAATGAGACATTAGCGAGCGTCAACGTATAAATTATGGCAATGTGCTCTAATTTGCATAACAAATGGTGTTAATTTAATGAAATTGAACATGACATTTATTTGTAAACTGTAAAAGACCTGAACGACTGCGTCTTTAGACACGCATAGCGCATGGCAGGTTGCGAGAAAGTGAAAGGCGAGAAGTCGAGGGAAATGTGAGTCGGGAAAAATGTTGTGCAATCTAACAAAACGAACCAAACAGCCACAAAAAAAACATTGGCTCCAAAGTCTAACAAGTAGCGCAGCTAGGAGACGCTATTTATAGGCGTTTCGAATATCAGACAAACATTTTATACCAAAGTACAAAAGCTTATGCGGTGCCAATCTGAATGGTAACGCCAAGTGTTGAAGAGTGGAGGAGCATTTAAAAATCAATAATTCGATAAAACAAAACAGTAGAAAGACAACAAAGTGATCCGCGTAAAAATAACAAGTGTACGAATTCACAATTGACAACAGACACGCCATCGTTGTTGGCACGCACACGCACAGCTGCGACGCGCCATAACTCATGAATAATGCAATGCAATGCAAAGGAAGTCAACACTGAGCGCACAACCAAAACAGTACAAATTTAGCAACTAGCAACAATTTGCTGGGTGTTATTTCTGACACCAGCAGGTGTTGGCACATTTATATATTCTAATTTGACGTATTTGAGTAGATAGAATGGGTCGGAGTTGTCAAAAGAGGCGCATAAGAGATCGTATGAGTTTCGGTTAGCGATAACCGAAATATTTGGTGATCTTATTTGTATTCTCTGTACACAAATTTGAGTTTTGTGAGTTCAATACCCTGGTTTATTTAGTTTTTTAAGTGGTTAGTGCTAACCAAAATGTAGTTAGTCAATTTAATTATGTTGAAACTAGGCGCCAGATGTTGGCGTTTACTGTTAAATAAAAAATAATGGTTAGTGATAACCACTCTAGTTGTAAGCAGTTGAAGTTAGGCTTTATATGCTTAGGACTACATTTATTTTGCTCGTTTACTCACTTTTGCTGTCAACAAAGGTTAGTGATAACCATTTTTGAAAATGAGTTTAATTGAGCTAAATTTTATTCAGATAAAAGTTAATAGAATTAAAGTTATATTAGTTGAGTTAATATAGTGGTTAGAGATAATGACTTTAAAAATCTTCAGTTGTATTCAGTTAAAGTTGGATTTTATGGGGTTAGATTTATTTATTTAGTTTGACGTGTATTTTCTAGTATTTTCTGTTTACTAGTACATAATAAACAATGGTTAGTGATAACCACTCTAATTGTATTCAGTTGAAGTTAGGCTTTATTTCTTTCTTTAGTTTGACATTTATGTTGCTTGCTTACTTGCTGTCAACAATGGGTAGTTATAACCATTTTGAAAAACAGGTTAACTTAATCTAAATTCAATTCAGATAAAAGTTAATATAGTTTAAGTGGAATAAGTTGAGTTAATATAGACAAAATCATTGAAATTTTTTAAAGTGGTTATGGTTAGCGGCTTTAAAAATCTTCAGTTGTATTCAGTTAAACTAAGATTTTGTATGATTCAGTTTATTTAATTGGTTTGACGTTTATTTTTTTCGTCTACTATTACACAATAAACAATGGTTAGTGATAACCAGTACAAAAAAATGTAGGTTAAATCAGCTCAAGTTAATTCAGATACAAATTTATTAAGTTAAAGTGAAATTAATAGAACTTAGTTTTAATTTAATTATTTAATAGTTGAATGAACTAATTTTCAAGCAGTTACCACCAATGTTGGTTATAAAACAATATAATAAGTCGCAAAAAAATGTTAACTTATTTATAACTGTTATAACACATTTCACTTTAACTCAAAACACTCAGAATTTGAGTTGAGATTTTGAGTTCTGTTTAGTTTGTTAAACTGTTAATTAACTGTTTAAAAGTAGCTAATCATTAAACACTGATGAACACTAATTAGTGATGACCACTTTTAAACAAGTTCAATAAACCTAACAAAACTAAAACAACTCAGGAGTCACTTCAAGCTGAAAGTATGTGGTTTTTATTTTTAGTTTTGGATCAATTTTGTCTATACGATAGCTCTAACCAATATCAATATACCAACAAATTCAATAATTAGGTTCAAACGTGTTATAAAACTAACTTTAAAGTTCATTGAACGATACGTTTAACACACATCTTTCTCAGACATTAGTTTTGATTAGCAACAATCACTTTGATGTTAGCGAACACCTTAGTTTCATTTCATTTAAATTTTCCTTTTATTTACTGCATATTCCGCACTCATATTTGCGCACATGTGAAGCACCGAATGCGAGGAGAATCTGAACGTAACGTTGTTCAATATTTGTCGCTGTCAAGTGCTGACAAATGCCCGGCACTAATTGTCAGCACAAACAAATCATGTTTAGTGTGAAACTTCGTTTCGCTGCATGCAAGTGTGAAATTTTGTTTTTATTGTTTATTGGCGTTTTGCTTGTCATTGCGACAACAACAAAAACAACAACTACAACTTGTCAATTATAGTTAATTATTCTGTTTTGACGCGTTTGCGACACGCCTTTGGCGTCAGCAAAGGCAGCAACGGCAGCAATCTAAATGCCATTAACCAGTTCTTTGCTTCGAAAAATTAGTGCGCAGTGTGTCTGTCTGGCTGCTGTTGCTGCTACTTCCGTCACTCGTACACAATTCGCCGCCAATTGACCGACACTTCCCAGACGACTATCGCTGCGGTTTCAGTTAGTTGTTTGTTCTGCCTTATCGCTTCACTTCTGACTCGACTTTCGACCTACTCGGCTGCTTTTACTACTTTTGTAATTTGTTAAGTTTTTCTCTGTTTTATTTGTGTCTTGTCATTATTTTTACATTTCTTGTGTCTGTTATACTTTACTGTTATTTGTATGCGTCTTCCCCCCAAATGAGTGGTAGACAAACACACACACACACACAAGTTTGTGCAACCACACACACACACAAAGGTTGGTTTGGTTGCACGTTAAAAATATCTTTTGAGTTATTTTTGCTACAAAGTCTCAGAAGTAATTTTATTTATTTATTTTCTTGCACATTTCGTTTATTTGCTCGCCTGAACACATTTTACGGCTACTTTCTGCATTGTTGTTGTTGTTGCATTGGTGGCTGATTTGGTTTGGTTGGCAAAGCTGTGGCGGTTTTTTACAACTTTGTTAATTGATTTTATGTCGAACTTCTGCCAATGTGTGTGTGTGTGTGAGAATTAGTGTGTGTGCATGTATCACTCACACACACGAGTGTGTTTCTATTTGACTAGCAGTTTCGAAAGTGTTGCAAACGCCGCCACAACTGGCTACGTAAATTAAGTTGTTGCGCTTTTGTTATTGTTGTGGTTGGCATTATTGTTTGTGTATTATGGCTAAAAGCATTTTTAAACAATAAAGAGTACTTGTGCGTTCAACTTTGCTGGCAGCCAAGTGCCCACTTGAACACCCAGTGGGATTTGAAATTGTTTGCTTGTTTAAGTTGTAGTAAAAATAAATTCAAAATGTTAGCATGAAATAAATGATTCGAAGAAGGTCAACGAATGCATCGTTATTTCAATAACTTGTAGCCATTTTGTTTGCCTCTTATAGAAACCCTCGATCCTATTGGCAAAAAAAAATTAAACAATCGATTCTTACAAGCTTCTTTTCAGATAAATTTCTTACCAACAAAATCATTCGCCATAGCCAGGAACAGGTTATGATGACTCGGTCCTGACTATTAGATGAAAGCATAAGAAGCGCCCAACCAAACTCCCAGAGCTTCTGGCGAGTCACCATCAATGTCTGTGGCCTAGCATTGTCCTGATGGAACATAATTTCTCTTCTTCCTCCTGACGAGCCATAATTGTTGACCATATAATTTCGAATATAGTATATGATTCCCACCCAGCATACAGTAGAACCCTTCTGACCATCTATCCACGCTTAACCACCGTTTGCGTCGGTTCACTGTGATTCAATCACGACCGCTTTTGCTTCACACTTGTCTCAAGTGATACAATTTTCATCAGCAGTCACTTTTCGCTTCAGAAATGGATCGATTTGTTGCGATTTAGCAGTGAGTCGCCGTTGAAAATTCGGTCCTTGAGGTTGTTTTTGGCGTTAACTCATGTGGCACCCATACTTCGAGCTTCTTCAGCTTTATTCCTCCATAATCCAAATTGTTTGTTATGAAATATTTACCTCCTGGACAATCGGAACAGTGCTTCAATGATGATCGAACTTGACAATTTCCATGATTTTATAGACATTTTCGGCATTTGCCCTTCGGAAGGTATGTTAGTTCATCTTTGACATCAAAATTACCGAAAATAAATTGAACCCAAAATCTTTCATGTTATAGTATCAGGACTATTTATATTGTAACGATAAGACAGTCTGTCGCTGTGCAAAGCAGCCGGTCGCTGTGCAAGGCGTCCTGTCGCTACGCGCCGTGCTATGAATGCTTTTACGGGCATACTTTTAGGCAAAGTACAGCAACTTGCTATAATTCGATCTGGCAATGATGGCCCGCGATAGTAATGGAAACTTCTAGTCCAATTAGAATGTGCGGGAACGATCTGCGCGATAACCGGACAGGTATAAAAGGCAGCCGGGTACGGCGCAGTGGGTCAGTCTTGGTTTAGGCAAGTGAAGGTGCCACACGGAGTAATTAAGCAAATAATTGAGTGTAAAGACAGTCAAGTGTGAAATTTGTGAAACAAAGGGATTGTTGGTTTTTATTGACTGCGTTTGAGAAATTAAATGTGTTTTTATTTTGAATTGCACAATCCAGAGATACGTACTTGCCCACTAGAAGTAGTATTCGTAACAATATTTTCAAGGACTTAAATGGCGGTTTCGCCTTTATCAAAGAAAAACTGTAAAATATGTCGTATTATCTCTTTTTTGATGTCCATTGATTTGATTTGCGCTCAAACTAAACTGAATCAAACAATCACAAAACTGTCTGAAAAGTTTTTTAGTACGAAATCTGATCTTTCTAATGCCATCTAGGGAAATTCGATTGCACTTAAACAAAACCAGATACAGATTACTAAAGCCATCTTGAAAAAACTTGATTTTTTTCTTCAGCTTCTATTTTTATATTTTTAATCCCTTACAAAAAATTCGGAAATAATGAAATTTGTTAGTCAAAAGCTGACAACAACTTCTGTGTCTGCAATTTTGTGCAATATTTTTATTGAAATTTTAAAAACTCATTGCATTATCTTCATAATTTCTGTACTTCATATCTTTGTTATAAAATCACTACATAAAAATGTTTTTGGCATTTCGGAAAAAAACCAAACTATTTCTTATATTTGCTGGAATCCTTTTTTTTAATTTAATAACTAAAGTTTTTTCAAAATTGTATTTACGCACAAACAAATTGACAAACAAACTAAAACCGGATCCATTAATTATCGATAAAAGCAAAAACCACAATTGCAACAACAACAACATTAATAGCAAAAATAATAACAAAAATAGGAAAAACCACAACAAGAGCGATGCCATCCATGCAAAAATGATTATTTACAACGCATTTAAAACAAAAATATTGACCACATAAATGCAAATTGGCAAAGTTGGAATGTTTTTCAAATAACATTTGGGAATTTACGTTGGCCGTGAGGCAGAAAAAAAACACAAACCACAAACAGATGTGTGTGTATGACGTAGAAAATATAGAATAATCCATGGAAAATTTGCATTAGTAGTAAACTAAATACTCGTACAGTGAAATGTTTTTTTTTTTATAATTTTTTAAGTTTAGTTTTTTTATTTAAAAGTCAGTGTTGGCGGGCAGATTAATCTAACATTTAATAAACCACTTAGAAAATATATAACAATATGGTAAACAAATACATTTAAAGGACTTCAAAAATTTTTTTCATTCAAGCTTAAAAGTTTAGAGATCTGAACTACGAAAATCAGAAATCTTGTGAAATTCTGAAAACATTCTCACCAAAGGAAAGATCAAAGGCAATTGCGATCCCTAGGAACAAATGCCTCAAAGAAGAAGAAGCACAAGATCAACAGACTTTCTAAGAACATCATTTAGAACACTTCTTCTACTTTCAAGTGATTCAAGTGAGATATACGGGGGAAGGAAATCAAACTTTAGAGATTGAAGAGTGACGGAAGACCCGAGAAGGAACGTTCAAGGGGAATTAATTGGAATTGGATCTTCAAGTGAGATATACGGGGGAAAAAATCAAACTTTAGAGATTAAAGAGTGACGGAAGACCCGAGAAGGAACGTTCAAGGGGAATTAATTGGGATTGGATCTTAATCCATAGGACAAATGAAGGACCCCTGAAAGAAGAACAAGCACAAGTAAAGAATAGCCAACAGATCCTCTAGGAACATCAATGACAAACAGCAAAGATAGAACAGTTTTTCTTTTTTCAAATGATTTAGTGTTCATGAGAGAGCAATGCCAGATATACGGAGGAAAAAGATCGGAAAACTTTAAAGATTCAAGACTGAAGAGTGACGGAGGACCAGAGAAGGAACGTTTAAGTTAGAAAGAAAAATCGACAGATCCACTAATAACTTCATTGATGACCAACAACGACGGGACAGTGTTCAACCATATTTAAGGAATCTCAAAATAATTGTTTAATTTTGGTCTTCATTCTCTAAGGTTTTTAGATGCGATTCCTCAATATATCTCATGTCGACCTTGAGTTTTGCTTTCAAGTAATTCAAGGTCGACATGAGATAAGAGAGAGAACACTTTCAAGGAGATTTTCTCATGTCGACCTTGAGTTTTGCTTTCAAGTAATTCAAGGTCGACACGATACTGAGAAATCGAATCTAGAAGCCTTAGAGAATAAAGACCAACATTCAAAAATTATTTTGAGATTCTTTTGATATGGTTGCAGTGAGAGATACAACCTAGATTTCAGACGGAATCTAACAAGGACCAGGTACAAAAAGGTGCTTAAGCGTGTAGAGATCAGAGAATTTCGAACTATTACGAAGCACAGATGCAGTTTTGAATAGAAAAAAGATCATGAAAGAGTTGATGGCTGCTCGAATTTCATATGAAATATTCTTAGAATTTGTGTTGTATCACCTTTAACTTAGCCTCACTGTACCTACAGCAATAACACCAATTAGAAAGTTGGAACTACTAAATAAGAACCAATAACAAAAACTAATAATTAAAAAAACATACGGCCACATCTACACAAAACATGAAAATGACAGCAATTAAAAATGAATAAATATTATGCGCTGAGCTAAAATAAAAATATTCAAAAATATAAAAAAATTCATTGAATGTGCATAAAAATATTAGCGAAGCGTACATTCTACATTCGCTGGACGTGGAAAGAGGAGTTGAGAGTCAACAAAAAACCAAATGATTGTTCCAAGTCAGTTATTACACTGCACAACAAAATCAATTTTTTTTTAAATAACAAGGTTCTGACAACGGATTCTGGTAGAGGGGACCAAAAAAAATATACGTGTATCGGCGGTTTGAAAGTTCACGTCTGAATTTTTTTTAGGGGGAGGTCAAAGTTTTCACCTTTTCGCGCATTCTTATAATGAATCGGCATATGAAAACCATGTAACATCACATTTTAGGTATATGATGTGTTTAGAAATTTGGTTGAAAACACTATGAGGAACATTTTTGTGGAGCATTTTAACCCTGTAGCTCCTATTTGTATGGGTCAATTTGACCCTTTATTTCTAAAATGCCAAAAATGTCCTGTAAAACAGGACTTTTTAAGGACAAAACGTACCACAAAAAATTTGCCATAAAATTCTACTATAGGTCTATGAATACATCAAAGCTAAGAAAATAACTTGAACGCCAGAATTAAGCCAGAACTGAAAATGTGTTCTAGTGTTTATTTCGTATTTAATCAATTTATTTTTTATTTATTTATGTTGTTATTTTTGTGTTGTGAAGTGTTATTTTTTAATTTATTCTATTCATGAATTCTATTTTTGTATTAAAAAAAACCAAAAACAAATATATTCAATATATGACAACACAACTGAATAGGTTGGATTAGTTAAAAATGAAAAGGAGAAAACACTTTGAAGGAGATTTTCTTAAGAGTTTCTACTCTCAAAGAAACTTTAGTGTTTTAAACATTTTACATTTCTCAAAGAAATTAATTATCAACTGTTTTGTCCACATAAGGTGAGCCCAGCATTTTCACAACTCACTGTGGTCTCTGTCAAAGTTTATAAAAATACTTCAAAAACAAAATACAATAAAAAAATAATCATAAGACTAATTTCCAGTGCACTTCATTAACCACTTTAGCGCACTTGAATGTCATTTTAATTGATGTAGTTTTATGGAAAAGCAAACTGTCAACAAACTTGTCTCGAGCTGCCTTCGCCTTTGAACTGCGGCCACAGCTCGAGTCAAGTCTACAGCCGATCAGCGTAGAACTGCGCGCACGCCATATTAACCCCGCTTAGTCGCCACTGCCACCACACCGCCGCACCGCAGCCATAACAAGCACATTGATATATCTACGTGGCAGTCGTAATAACCACACAGTTGCGGTATTATAACTGCGCTATAATTATAGCAAAAACTGGCAGCTCGTTGCGCCACTTTAGTTACGGTCATTAGCATCAGCGCCAGTTGGCGGCGTCTCTACAATAACAACAAATAACAATATGGCAAATACACACAAACAGCCACAGACAATGCAGCAAAGTGGGGTGGGTACGCCCAGCGGGCAGCTGAGCTGAAGTGCGCGAAGTGAGGTGATTACAATAAAACTGCTAATTTGTCGCACCACACTGTGATTATTTGTGCCACTGTGCAGTGGAAATTGTTTGCCGCACGCAAACGATGAATAAAAATGTCGTTCACAGGTGCTGGACAGGGAGCAATGTGATCACAGTGGGAGCGAACAATGAGAATTTGAAAATTGAATTTAATAAAATAAATTAAAATTAAATCAAATCAAGTAAAATTAAATCAAATCAAATCATATTTCTATTGAATTTCATTCATCTTCCCTCATCTTAACTTCTCAAAGCTAACTCAAATTGCCTGCAAATTTCCGATGCATTTCAGACACCATCGAGCAGCTATTTGAACCATAACCCAGTTTTAATTCAATCCAAATTGGGTTGGTTTTGTGGTTCAAGCGCTTTTTGAATTTCATATATTTTCTCTTCGAAATGTAATTTTGCACAGCAAATAGAAAAAAGTGGCGTAATTTCAATTTCAACCCTACACACACACAGATACACAAATGCATCGATTGCAGCAATTCACAACTATTTGTTGCACATTTCACACTTCGCTTGGCCGATGTAAACGCGATGCGAATATAAATATACATACATATGTATACATGTCTATATTTGTTAGTCTGCAATGGTCCGCACTCGTGTCACAGGCAGACAAACGTGGTGGGAAATGAGGGGCGACTGATGGGGGCCATTGCCGTTGACTTTCAGTCATTTTGCATGTTTGATTAAATTTAATTGATTTGTTAAATTTCACTAATTGGCAACGGCACAAAAGGCACACAGCGCCACAATGACAACAACAACAACAATAATGCAAGAATGCCGCCCAACAGCGCAACAACAGTGATACAAATGCACAATATATATGTACATGTGTCTACATATGTATTCAATTCAAGCAGACAAACAATGCCAATTTGTTCGTTTGTCTGTCTGTCTGTCTATCAGTGGATATGCAAATAATTTTACACAATTAGTTGAATTACTTTTTCATGCAAATGTGCAGTTTTGCGCATTTTTAGTGAAACCAGCTAAAATTGAGTGTTTAGTCTAGTTTGAGTTTAGTCTGAGTCTACTTTAGTCTAATCTAAGTATAGTCTAGTCTGAGTCTGGTCTAATCTAAATATAGTCTAGTCTGAGTCTAGTCTAATCTGACTCTAGTCTAATGTAAGTCTAGTCTAGACTAGACTAGACTAGACTAGACTAGACTAGACTAGACTAGACTAGACTAGACTAGACTAGACTAGACTAGACTAGACTAGACTAGACTAGACTAGACTAGACTAGACTAGACTAGACTAGACTAGACTAGACTAGACTAGACTAGACTCTAGTCTAATCTGAGTCTAGTCTAGTCTGAGTCTAGTCTACTCTGAGTCTCGTCTGAGTCTAGTCAAAACTGAGTCTAGTCTAATTTAAGTCTAGCCTGATCTCAGCCTAATCTGAAGCTAGTCTGTTCTAGTTTGAGTCTATTCTAATCTGAGTCTAGTCCCATTTGAGTCTAGTCTTATTTAAGTCTAAGCTGAATCTAGTCTAGTCTGAGTCTAGTCTTAACTGAGTCTAGTCGAACTGAGTCTAGTCTAAACGGAATCTAGTCTTATCTGGGTCTAGTCTAATGTGAGTCTAGTCTAATCTAAGTATAGTGTAGTCTGAGTCTAGTCTAGTCTTATCAGAGTCTAGCATGATCTCAGCTTAATCTAAATCTAGTCTAGTCTAGTCTAGTCTGAGTCTATTCTAATCCGAGTCTACTCTAATTTGAGTCTAGTCTCATTTGAATCTAGTCTAATCTGAGTCTAACTATAGTCTACTCTGAGTCTAGTCTAGTCTAATCAGAGCCTTATCTGAATCTAGTCTAGTCTCAGTCAAATCTAGTCTTTAGTTGATTAAAATTGATTTATGTAATCTCTGAACTTTTTAGTAACAAAAGAGTAAGAAAAACTATTCTCCTACTGACATCATATTCTTCTATGATATATCATATATTCTAGTCCTTCAGCTGACTTTGGTTTTTGGCCTTTAAAAGTTTTTCTATAAATTCTCTATGATTATATTTAAAAACCACACATTAACTCAAAGTTTCCATCTCGTGTTCATGTTAAAACTTTGACAAAAATGTCATTAATTATTTCAATCTCAAAACTTTCTCCTACATTGATGAGCTGAGAAATTAAACAAAAACAAATAGTCACAAATTTAATTCTGAATTATTTCATTGATACCTCACTTTCCCCGTTCCACCCACTCAGGGCCAATCATTAAATAAACCAATCATAAATCAAATAAACATCCTCAGACAAAAACCAAAAAAAACCGAAACTAGCAAAAAGAAACAATTTTAACAGTTTAACACAAAAACCTACAACAACTACAACACCAAAACATGAATATAGCCAACAAAAAATTGACAATAAATTAAGCAACGCAAACAAGCAGAAATAAATTTGAAATGGCAAAAAGTATGGAAAATTATTGAAGGCGGGCGACATGTGTGTGTGTTGGTGTGACTGTCAAAATGGCGTTAAGTAAATTTCACGGATCGGCACATTTCAATGAACAACGTATGCGTATTTTTGTACCAAATATTCGACACTAAGTAACAGTCAAAACACACATCACAACAACAAAAAAAACAATTGCTTTGGCATTAAACCAATGGAAAAACTTTTTTGTCACCAAAAAAATCACTTGGAAGCAACAAAAACAACAGCTGGAGGCGGCTGATAGAAATGATGAAGTAGTCGTTAAAAATAATAACAACAATGTGCACTTTTATGTTGACTTTAGTAGAATTTTGCACAAATTGACTTTGACATTGTCGAGCGAGGCGTCAATGGCCTCAACGAAACGAACATTGCTCTATCATTAACATAGCGTTCGAGTTGGAGGGGAAGGAGAGATGAAAATTGTAAGAAATAAAACTACGATGAGTGTGGAAGGAATTTTTAAAAGAAAGAAGAGATGAAAAGAGAATTAAATGAATGTGGAAAAATTAGCTAAAAGCTTTCTCTGCATTCAAAAATACCTTTGGAATTTTATTTTGTATTCTCGAAAATACATTTGGTGTTTTCAGAAAATAATTCGATGTTTTTTGAAGCAAATTTGACGCAAGTTAGTTTGGTGTATGAATGAAATTTGACTATTTGGAGATACATTTGATGCCTTTTCAAGCACGTGTTTTCAAGTTTTCTGAAATGCGTTTGGTATTTTCAGAAGCTAGTTCGATGTTTTTTGAAGAAAATTCAATGTTCCTGATATACATTTTATGCCTTTTCAAGCACATCAAATACATATAAATGTTTATTTGATACTTTTAGAACAACATTTGGCATCTTCAGAAGTAAATTCTATGTTTTTTTTTTTAATTTTACGATTCTGAGATACATTTGATGCTTTTAAAAATATATGAAATACATTTAAATGCTTATTTTATACTTTTGGAACAACTTGTCTTCTTCAGAAGAAAATTCTATGTTTTTTTTTTTTTTAATTTGACGCTTCTGAGATACATTTGGTGCTTTTGAAAATATATGAAATGCATATAAATAAATGCTTTTTTGATAATTTTGGAACAACATTTGGTTTCTTCAGAAGTAAATTCTATGTTTTTTGAAGAACATTTGACTTTCCTGAAATACATTTGATGCCATTCCAAGCACATCAAATACATTTAAATGCTTATTTGATACTTTTGAAACAACATTTTGCAACTCCAGAGGTAAATTCTATGTTTTTTGAAGAAAATTTGACGCTTCTGAGATACATTTGATGCTTTTGAAAATATATAAAATACATATAAATGCTTATTTGATACTTTTGGAGCAACATTGAGCTTCTTTAGAAGTAAATTATATGTTTCTTTTTTTTAAGAAAATTTTACTTTCTTGAAATACATTTGATGCCTTTTCAAGCACATCAAATACATTTAAATGCTTATTTGATTCTTTTGGAACAACATTTGGCTTCTTCAGAAGTAAATTCTATGTTTTTTTGAAACAATTTTACGCTTCTGAGATACATTTGATGCTTTTGAAAATATATGAAATACATTTAAATGCTTATTTTATATTTTTGGAAAAACTTGGCTTCTTCAGAAGAAAATTCTATGTTTTTTTTAAGAAAATTTTACGCTTCTGAGATAGATTTGATGCTTTTGAAAATATATAAAATACATAGAAATGCTTATTTTATACTTTTGAAACATTTGGCTTCTTCAGAAGGAAATTCTATGTTTTTTGAAGAATATTTGACATTCCTGAAAAACATTTGATGCCTTTTCAAGCACATCAAATGCATTTAAATGCTTGTTTGATACTTTGTGAGCAACATTTGGTATTTGACATTTGTACTAGTCTTTTCTATAGCATCTTTCTATAGCTTTGATAACTACTTATATCCCAAGTAAGGGGTTCAATGACCGAAAAATCATAATTTTAGTTTTGCATTGCTTTTCATACCAACAGAAAAGTGAGATTTATGAAAAGATTTTTGAAGTTGGTATGTTCTCTAAAAATCAGTGTTTGTGATTTCGTTCAAGTGTGAACAACCGACTTTCTTGTGTGCTCTAACTATGTCAATCTTTGTGCCAACCAAACACAATTTGTGAGAACGCTGAGCTTTCAGCACAATGACACCAGGTCACATGTTGCAAAAGTCGTTAAAGAAACTGTGGAGAAGCTAAAATGGGATTCCTAAACATTTCCCTATCTGATTAAAATTTTGTTTGGTCAAAATTAACCATAAAGTACTCTTCCCTTCTTACAAAGACACCAATAATGGGTCATTTCTGGGATCGCTCTGAAAGACTAGAAATTTTTTCAAAGCAAAATCCGTATACGGTCTGAAAGATAGAGAAAAAATAGCTCTCGTAGCTGAAGATGAGAGATACTTTGTACTAATTTATCTAAAACAAAACTTCAAAGCTACAAGCATCTTTAAAACTTATTTGCAGAAAAATTGCCAACCACTGCTTGGAGTTGGAGGCATCCGTCAACTCACTCTCCTAACTTTTTATACTGCAATTTTTTTTTATATACTACATCAATAGCCAGATGAGGTGGATTCAATGAAAAAAAAGGAGACTTTTAGTTAATGCGGGTGGAAAGTTTTAGGTTTCCCTTTTTCAATGATTTGGATAAACTCAAATCAGTCAACATTACAGATTTGCTCAGGTTTCTACATACATACATAACTACTTCATACAACCTTGCATAGGCTCTGCTTGATATAAAATACCTTGTAGCAATTTCCTTGAATAACTACTCAAAATAAAAAATTAAAAAAAAAATAAATAAATAAAAATTAATAAAAAAAAACAAATACACCGAAACTTATTTGTATTCCAAATAGTTTTATTTTTGTTTGCCTTTTAAAGGGACCTGAATGAAAAGAAGCAGGAGACTGTAAGTAATGGTTTCTTCCACTGCTTGGCTTCCACAAACCAAAGGTTGGATGTTTTAGAGTAGGTTTTCAAATCAGTCAACATTCGTGATTTGCTGACGTTTCTGCACCAATTATGGTGGCTTCAGATATTTGCTGGAAGTATTTAAGCAGTGCGTCATTAAAAATTGTGACATCATCGAAAAATTACAACATCTCAGCAACCAATTAGTTCAATTTTTGAAAAGTTTGGTCTTATTTAACATATCTTTTATGTAGATTTTGAAATTTAGTAGAAAAATATTTTAGTAAATTTTCAAGGGTAAAGTTTCTGACTTTTTCTGAAATACCCCTCATGAGGGCTTTCCTACGTTAATTTTCCGGGTAGAAGCCAGAAGCCATTTTATTCATTTCTCTGAAGCCATTTTAACAATGAATACTCAATCAATACTCTAAATAGGCATAAATTGTTCAATGACAGAGTTTTCCAGAGGCTCACCTGATCAAAGAAAGTTTGATTTGAATTTTTATAAACGAAGTTATTAGCAAAATTGCATGTCAAAAGTTTTAACGAGGCACTCCTTACGTCTAGAAATATCTTCGTTCCAAAGCCTAAGTGTGTCTTTCAGCAATGTTTGTGCCCCGATAGCCATTTCACTCTAACCTAATTGCTTGAACTTTCATTTAAAAAGATGACATTGCTTACTAATTACTCTTTTCAATAAAAAAAACATATAGTTTCTTCTGCTTTATTCTACTATTAACTACCTTTCTACTTCTTTCCATACTGAGTATTTTATACGTAACCCTCTGATCATCTCTCATGTTATACATTTCATTCTCCCTATTATTTGATGTAACTTGTCACTATTTACTGTCTTTTAATGCCGCATTTATATCTTCTAATTAAAAACCCATGCACTGCTTTCCTGCTCTTACTCACTTCTCTCCATAGTTTCAAACCATTTACTGCGTAATAACCTTTTTTTCCACACCAACATACACATTTCGCTTTCTCATACAACTCACTCTAACTGCTATCAATACTTATTTTTATATCTTTACAAAACACCTCCCCTTTCCCCTAAAAAATACATTTAGTTGCCACTCTCGTGTTTTCTATTTTAGTAAGAACCCGCACAGCTTCCGTAATTTCTTTTCGATTTATTTTTCTAGTCTTCTATACTCGTGTGTCGTCAGCATTTGTCTATTGAGTATTTAATGTTCAACGATTTTGTCGCTAAATGTTCGATTTGTTTGCGCCAACAGCAACAACAATACAAGTGAAAAGAACAATGGAACAATAGAAGCGGCAGCAGCCAGTTCAGTATCGTAATTAATGCAAAGCTGTCGCGTTGTTTCGTTTGTTATCGACCGAGTGCCTTGGCTGCCCCCCTCGGGCCACGCTTCACGTTCCGTTGCGGCTATTATCGGCAACTTCATTATCAGGGCCCTTCATCAATCTGTCAACTCGACTCGCTCGACTGACAAGTGTCTATAAAACAGTTTATTTATTTCTTTGCTTTCTGCACTGCTGACCGTCGCCACCTTCTCTCCATCGTCCATCGCCAATGCAATGTGAGCACGTTGCCCGCTTTGCTTATCGCTGCGTCTGTCCAGCCATTTGTTCCCATTAATATTCACTCAAACATTTCAAGCCAAAGTTCACATAAATTGTGTGCAGCAACAACAAAAATAGACTAAAAAAAAATAGAAAATAAATAAAATAAAAAAATCATTATTGCTGTCATTTAATTTATGCAAACGTTGTATTGTGTCTAGGCGACTATTTCTGTCGCCGTTTGTTGTTGTTGTTGTTGTTGCTGTTGCTATTCGTGCTTTTATATTTGTTGTCAGTGTTGTTCGTGCTTTTATTGTGATTATTTTTATAAAATTAGTGCTACTTTATTATTGTTGTTTAGTGTGGCTGTGCCGTATTGTTGTTGATATATTTATTGGCTTTGGTTTTTCTCTTGTTGCTAGTGTGGTTTTTTGTAGTTGTTGGTTTTTATTCTGTATATGTTTGTTGTTGTTGTAGTTCATTATCTGTGTGCTATTGTTCCTTCTCTGTGTTGACTGCCCAATTTGTGAATTTCAACAAATTCATTACGAACTTTATGGTTGTTAGTTTTTTTGTTAAATTTTTTTCGTAAATGTTTCTTTTCCGACTCTGCGCATTTTTTTGTTGGTTTTTATTTTTTTATTGAAAATTTGCATTTTCTTTACTGTTTAACTGATCATTTGGACGCATAGTTGTGACCATAGAATTAACTAAAAAAACCGCATATAAAAAAGTCCATAAAATAGCAAAACATTTTCACTGACATTTTTCATTGTGATTAGCATACAATTTTAATTAACTAAGCGATGTTGAGTTTTTTACTTTATATTTTAATTTTTTTACATTTTTAATTTTTATTTATTCGTTTTTAATTTTTTCTTATTTTTTTTGTTGTTTTTTTTTGTTTTTTTTTTGTTTTTGTTTTGTTTTTTTTTCTTTTGTTGCGCTCCTCTCGGCCATGTGTGAGATTTTATTTTTCGATTAATGTGATTTGCATCTAATTTGGTTTTATTTGTGATTTGGAGTTTATTATTGGTTGGGCTTGGTGTGGCAAGTTTTGTGATGCGTTGTTGTGGTCTTTTCTAATTTTAATTTAATTGCCATCAATCAGCCATAAATATTTATGAGTTGCTTTTCATAGACTGGCTAGACTGAATAAAAAAATGAAAAAAAACTCGTAATAAACTTGTTTGAATTGAATGCAGAATGTGTTCTTGGCGCATTCCACACACGTGACGACAGCGCCTTTTGTTAATCGGATCGCAAATCAAAATCTAACGGACGCATTATGAGCCGCTGATATGGGCCACGGACGTGCGTTGGTTCATGGCTCTGATGGTTGTTTAAAAATAGTTCACTGCCCAGACAAGTTGAAAACGATTTTTTTGTTTCTTTTTTATTTGTGTTCTGTTATTGGGGGGAAAAAAGTGATGACGGACAGTGCTGACAGGCGTTACGCACATAAAACAGGCTCGCCAAGGTGACTTTCACTGGTTTTGCAGGCGTCAACTGATGGCGAACGTCATATCTACTTGTTGCTATAGTACAATACAAACATAATCATAAATACATAATAATACAGGAATCAAGTTGTTAAATTTTGGTAGCTAATATGATCATTTTATGAATTAAAGATTATTAAATATGAAAAAGAATAATAAAAGTTGGCAAAATTTGCAAATTAAAACTTTTTTTGCTAGAATGACAGGAATACAATTCAACAAAACTATTATATAAGCAATAACTTTAAATAATTTCTTGTTTTATATAATAATTGTATGTCCAGACTGACTGATTTATCTTCGTCAAACGAAAACTAAGAAAGTTAGGTTAGGTTAATGTGGCGAAAAACACACTTAGGCCTCAAAATGAGTTGTTGCGAACACTGTAAGTTACAAACACGATATAAGAGAAGCCATGTGGACTCTAAAAATGGGCTGCACCGTTCTTGTCAATGATTGACAGGTCAACCAGCCGTTAACTGTGTCTTCATAGAATCCACTGACCAGTCAAAATCACATGGAATAGCGAAAAAACAACAGTTTTAGATGGAAAAGCCTTGTTGAAGCCCTATGCCCACAAGTGGAATGAAATAATCATCCATAAACTTCACAAATATCATTCAAAACCAAAATAGTTCAACAAGAATTGTTTACATTTGTACAAATCAACCTCAGACGCGTTCAAAAAATGGGTTCACAGAAAATTTAAATAGAACAACAACGCCCACACATCGCTGAATCATCATCAAGAAAGGCCAACAAACTGAAGCAAGCAGTGAAGAAAAGTGGCCAAATTTTAATTTAAGTTAAAAATAAAATCCAAACCGACGCAACGACCTTTGACACAAGCACACAAACGCCCACATGCACACAATAACATGAACAACAACAACAACAACAATAAAACAACTACACAAACGCGCCAACATTGCACCGCATTAAATGCTCAAAATCAATTTAGTCGGCTACACGCCGCATTTACAAATAAATTAACCGTAATCATGCGCATACACACAACACCAACAACAACAAAAAACAACACAACCCCAACTACAACGCGCTACAAGCAAGCAAAACGAGAGAAAAAGAAAACCTAATACACAGCTTATGGGAATAGCAACAAAATCAAAAAGTAACAACAACAATCAACAGCAATGCGCAGCACAAATGAGAAAATCCCCTCAAGCACACAAAGCGGCAAACGTTTACAGCAAACAACAACAACAATAAGAAAATGTAAAAGAAGCAACGCGCCAGCAATGCCGTAAATGGCTGAACGATTTCAAAAACAGCAACAAAATTGCTCATAAGCCGAGTGAATGGCACACGAACGCATACGAAAGAGCCAACAACTTCTGTTGGTTTAGCGAACGAGAAATGTAGAGGAAAGGTGAGTGAGTGAGCGCCAAATGCAATCAACGACAAATCAAACAATTAATTTATGAATAGCAACAACAAAAGCAATACATTGCTGTAGCCAGAGCAAATGTAAAAGAGTCGATAGTATCAATGAGGGGTGGAGAGAGAGAAAAACAACAACAAGGGCGAGGGCTGATTGTTCGAACATAAAGCAAAGCGCCGGTTTGATGGCGAACGCTGTGCGTCTGTGATGAATGATGTCGTGTAGACACTTTGAGGTGCCGTTTAGTGTTGTTGTTGTTGTTGTTAGAGTTGGAGTTTAGTTATTCGAAGTAGACGTAAAGTGATGGAAAATGTAGGGTTAATTTTTGTTTGTGATAAATTAATTGATTTGATAAATTAATGAACTCAAATTTTCTGCTCTGTCTGTGGGAAGCGATTAGGACACTTTCTAATCTTTGCAACTAAAAGTCGCACAGCTTTGGAGATCAGGGCAGAGTTCACCCACCCACCCATACAACTGGGACTTTTAGTCGAAAAGAACTGTCTATTGAATTTCTTATGAGGTTTTCTTTGAACCAAAGTGACCGGTCAACGATAGACGAGTCATGGCTTGGACCCATCATTATTTAATTATTAAAAAAAACTTAACCTAACATTACTTGTCCAATCGATTGTCATTGACAGTCGTCACCTACCTTTTTATGAATAATCCAAAATGATTGCAATGCTGGCGGCTACTTTGTACCCATGAATAATAACTCCTTCGTCCTTATCTACGTCATAAGTTTTTCAATTAAAGATGGAAGTTGAAATTCTCGCTACTCGCAGAGAAAATTGCACTGCTCCAATGTAATCACAACAAAAACAAACGTTAGTCGTTAGTCAAAGCAACGGTGAGCGTGTTTTGTAATCCACAGTGAAAATGTTTAATGTAAATCCATGGCAGACTAAGCACGCGTCGTTGTTGCTGTGTTGTTGTTGTAAAAAGTATCTGTATCTACAACATGGTTGAGTGATGCCGACGACGACGACGACGACGATGTTGGTTGATGTTGACGAAGCGCTTTGACGAGTCGTTGCTCTTGGATTTTTTTTACACTATTCTTGTTGTTGTTGTTATTTATGATTTTGCGTTTTCTTTTCCACGCTTTTGCATTATTTATCTTAATTTTTACATTTATTTTTGGGCAAATTGTAAGTTGACATAAATTTCTGAACTTTTTTTAATCACTTTTGTAGTATTTTTTGTTGGTATTTTTTTTAATTTTTTAAATTCTACAGCAAATCTTGTCTGACTTCTTGCGTACAGTTTGCAATTTTTGTTGTTGCTGTAATGCTTTATTCTTTTTCTTCACTTGAACAATTTTCTGCGAGCACAATTCACAAACTCTTCTTTTCTCTTCTTATTTTTGTTATTTTTCTTTGCTTTCTTTGCCGCCTTTTCTTCAACACTTTTGTATCTTATTTCTCTGATTAAGCAAAACTTGCGCTAATGTCTCTGCTGCACATAATTTTTGCTGCTGTCGTTTTCCTTTCACCAACTTCTTTTTTCACTTATTTCCTTTTTCACTTCTTTTGCCTTCTCTTCTTATTCAAACTTTGTTGTTGTATTTGATGTTGTGCTAATGTTTCACACTATTCAGTTTTTCTGCTACGTTTTTTTCTCAACATTTATTATTAATTGTTCTTCTTATGTTGGTTGCCTCGGTTAATTTTGTTGTAGTTGTTGTTGTTGTCGATGTTGATGACCACCTACAGTAGCATAAATAACATGTACACACCGTCAGCGCATATTAACAAAAGCAACAACAATACAATTGGCATTTATTGTTTTTGTTGTTGCTTTTGTGTATTTGTAGCGCAAAAAACTAAAACAAAAACAAAATGAAGCACTGAAGCACTCAAAGAACTTCACTCAGGCCTAAGAGCGCTTCGGGGATTCGCCACGGCCCCTACTGTGCCCCTCAATTCATCTATATTGCATATGTTTGTACATACGTACATACATATGTAAATATGTATGCATTTTTTTAAGACACGAAGACTGCAGCGCACGAGCGAGTACAACACGAACACGCCACTCGCACGACCGACCGAACGTAGCGCAAAACGTTGCCCCAAACTGACATTCCGTCACAGTGGTGGCAGCGACCAACCGAACGACCAACCGACGAACAATTGTCTATTTGTGCCTTTGTCGCTGCTCTTAACACTTCCCCCTTCGTTTTTCACTCCTACCGTTTTTTCGGTACATTTTTTTGTTTTTGTTCTTCCACTAAAGTCGATTTTTTTTTTGCTGGAGCGCAACCAACGCACCACTGGCGCTACACATTTTGTATCCTTTTCTTTTTGTTGTTATCATTCGCTGTGCTCTTGTCTATCTATTTTATACATTTGTATCTACACAGTGCACTCGTTGTTGTTGTTGTTGTTGTTTGGTTGCTGTGTGTCTTTCTGTCTTTTTGTTGTTGTATTATTTGCTTTTGTTTTGGTGTGTTTTTGTTTTTGCTTGACTTTTTTTGTGCCGTTTGTATTTGAGTATAACAACGTATGCTATAGTTGTTGTTGTTGTTTATGTTTTTACTGTTGTCGAAGCGGGAGAGCACGAAAGAGCGCCAAGCTGCTGTCAGGGTTGTGCGCAGCGGGTGCAGACGACGATTTATTCCGATAAAATGCTGCTGTCGCTTTTGCGGCCGCTTTTATTGTTGCCGCTATTGTTGTTGTCGTTGTTGTTGTTGGCGCTGCTATGTTTTTGCGTTGTTCGTGTTGTTGTTGCTGAGTACCACAGCAGCATATTGCGCACACGTTGAGTACAACCAGCAATATTGAGTGCGCCTTTTCAACAAACTTTTTTAATACTTTCTACTACCTTTTTACAAATTTATTTTCTTAGTGACGTGCGTTTTTTTCGTGTTTTGATTGTTTTTGTTCTTTTACTTTGCCGGCCGAAATGGTGTGTGAGTGTGAAGCAGAGATGATTACTGCTACGCGGCCACTA
This sequence comes from Melieria omissa, assembly GCA_963971225.1. Lineage (NCBI taxonomy): Eukaryota > Metazoa > Arthropoda > Insecta > Diptera > Ulidiidae > Melieria > Melieria omissa. The sequence continues at coordinate 11,106,714 of OZ020269.1, forward strand.
ACGCTGCCGCTAGCAGTGAGAGTTCTTGTTGTTGTTGATTAAGAGTTGGTCTATTTGTTGTTGTTGCTTTTTTCTGGTTTTTACACTTGCGTCACAAACACAAATTCGAGTAAAGCGCATCGTTTTAAGGAATCGAGTTATTCATTAAATTTCTTAAATTCTTTTTAGTATGTAACAATTTGTATCCCAAAAATTCAATCGAAAGCTACTTGCGCTACTTTTTTGGTAGCAAATTTTCCCTCTCGTTTTTCCTTTGGTGCTTCTAATTCGCACATTGCACCAGACAGCCGCATTCCAAGTGACAGCGGCTCATTGCCAGTTGCGTAGAGGCGTGTCGTTTACACTGGCTGCAAGCGGCAAATGCACACACAGAGCCGCAACCGACACACACACACACATACCGGCGCGCTGACACGCCGCCACTCGCCGCTACGCACACACGCCGTCTGCGCCTTGAGAGCCAATAATTGAATTGATTTCAATTCAGCTGTTACCCCTCCCCCCCCACACAGGCCCCCTCACGACTATGACCAACTGCCATCGCTTTTCTTACTTTTTTGCGCTTCTCCGATTTCTTAGTTAATTTCAATTTTTGCTGCCTTTTTCACTCAATTTATACACAAAATTTGCGCCCATAATTTTTGAATTTTTTCTTTACTTACACTTTTTTCACTTCGAAAATTTCAATTTTCTTATTGTATTTTTATGCATAAATTTCTTCTTAAATTTAAATTCATTTGTAATTCAACTTTTTTCTTAAAGTTTTAAAAACACTTTTTTTTAATGATTTTTTTTTGTTTGCAAACTGGTTTAATCCGTTTTGTTTGTCGGTTTGCTTGTAATCCAAAATTGCCGCAGCTGGCTGTGTCGGGTAATCCTTTTCAGCCAAGTATAATAATTTCAATTTGATTTATTGTATGTGTGTTGGTGTGTGCGTGTGTGTATGTTCGCCAACAAAATCCAATTCAAATCCACACTGAAACGGAGCGTAGGTACGAACGACCGCGCGCTCACGTATCGTCCGTCTTCAACGAAAGAGGAACGCGTACGAAAACTCGGTCTCCAATGACCGCCACTGCATACCGTCGCGCTGCTAACAATTTTAGGCAGTGTTGTGCCACGTATTGTGTGCAATTCAATTGTAGACATGAGATGTAGACAATTGAAAATGAGAAGACAATTTGTAAATGGAAAAATTTTTATAAATATAATGAATTAAAGGAGAAAATTACATAGGAATGCATTGAGAAAGGTTGTTATGCAGAAAAATATGTAGCCAAGTTGCCTCTTTGTACTCATTGAACCATTTGAGTGAAAAGTATCGGAAATCCTTCCTGAGCCTTTTTCGATTAGATTATAATGTCTTTCTAAACTTGGATTAAATGTCTGACATGTCTGTTGGTTTAAATGTCCGCCATGGAACCTTGCCCAAAATGACAATCAGACCCATTGTCACACTACAAGAAAGAAAAAGTGATGTATTCTTATAGTAATGCTTGTAATTCTTCGATCTCGACCAAGAACTCTTTGGGTTTCATTGCCTATTAATAATTATAATAATTGATTGGCACGACAGCCCGCTTACGCGAGACTAAGGCCTAGCTTCCCGCAACCACCCGTGTTGTGCGTGTGAATTTTGTACGCGGGTGGAAGGGACCTACAGTTTTATGCCGGTTCCGAACGGCAGGTTGGGAGCTTTTTCATAGGCAATTTTTACTCTCAGAGGTTTGCCATTTCCAGCTGAGAGGACAGCCACCGAAAGAGAAAACGAGTTTCCCGTTATTTTTTTTAGGTGTTACTACATGCAGAATTCGAACTAGCGTCGCTCTGCATGCGACTCGCTTGGACCGCGCACTGACCAACTGAGCCACGGCGGCTGCCTATTCATTGCCTATTGGTAGCCATAAATTGTCTATAGTTGTTCAAACCATTTCAACTCTCACAGTGAATTGAGGACACTTAATTGTTGACCAGAACCTGAACTCTCAAATAGTTTAATCTAATTTTTGCTTCGGTTCCACAAACGGCATCTTCTTTTTTAGACTATTTGCAAACTCATTTGGCTCACTTTTTCTTTTCTTCTTCTTTTTTATTTTTAAATTAGGGTGAGGTGTTTTTATGGGTTTGAAAGTGGATTATTCTTTGTTGGCTATACCAAAAAAAAATCATATTGATAGTTACATGTTATGGTTATATGGAAAGATAATTTTCAGTTCATTGACCTCACTACTAAATAGCTTCTGGCTGCATGAATCTAAATTATATATATTAGGTCATCTTAATATAGCTGTGCTTAGTAGAGATCTCACTTCTACTCGGGGGCCCCGATAGTTTTTAATTGCTTTATATCTTAGAAGAGCTTAGCTCGTTTTGAAGCGAATTAATTTGGCGTGGGTTTGAGGACCCATAATCTCTACTATGGTTCACCTCTACCATTTTTTTCTCCTTCATTTTCCTTTAAACACAGTTCAATGGTTCTAATGAACTGTGTGCGATAGCACGTTACATCACTCCACACACCACAACTTGGCCTGTTTGGATTAGACCAATTAAGTTCGCTTTGGAAAGAGCTGCCTGAATTTCTGCTCCTTGGGAATGAATCAATTCAGCATTCCAATGTAATACTAGAAAGGCCCCAAGTTTTTCATACCTACAAAGACTACATACAACATCCACTGATATCTTGAAAAGTACACATAGGATTTGGCAAATTTTTCACACCCTAAATTTAAAAATATTATAAGATTTTTTACGATAAAAAAATAAAAGTCGCCAGAGCAAAAATTTATAGAAATAAATAAGAAAATAGAAATAGTTACTAAAGAAAATACAGATATTTAAATAATTAAAATGACCGCAATGGTCTTTCTAGTGTTACAAGTTTTTTTATTTTCACCTATTCATAAAAATTCAAAATATATTAATTTAAAAATTGAATTAATACAATTTTTACGGAAAATAAAAGTCGAGAAATTTTTTTTTATTGCTGTTTTGATAAGTGCTTTCAAAAACAATCACTTTATTGCACTACATGATATATCTGCAATGCTTCCTTCATCTCGATTTTTGGATGAAAAATATTGCGAGTATAATTATTTACGGTCCCTGTTTTTACCCAAATCTAACAATTAAAATATTAAAATATGTTAAATAGATTAACAAAATCCACCATTGAGTCATTCAAACTAAACAATTAAATTAAAATAACTCTAATTATTTTCTCTACATGCACTCCTCTACATGTCAACTATTCCATAATCTACTCACCGTCAACAATACAAAACACACCACCGTCCATCGTACTCTGCGCTCCTTTGCACACATTGCTATACTCTCTCGTATCAGTGTTTTCATTCGCACACTCAGCCAACTGGCGGCGAGCAGGCGCCAGGCGCGCTCACACTTTTCCTCCCTTCAACACATCAATACGCACACCAACTCACCAGGCGGCAGCCATTGTGGCTGTGGCGCTCAGCGCTAGCACCGCATGCACACAGTTTGAGCTGCACTGTTCTATGGCAAACAACAACAAGCAACGTGCGCGCGCAACACTCTGCGCTCACGGCGCTCTCGTGAGCGCCACTTCTGCAATGGCTGCCAGTCGCCAACATGTGCTTTTTGTTATTGCGCTGCAGCCATGTTGCCAATTTGGCGCGCGCCACTAGCTGTCTCGCTCTGTTTTGTTTATGCTTAGTCGCGGCTGTCTTTGTCGGCGTGTAAGCGGCTTTTTCCCTATTTGCAGTTATTGAATTTGCACTCGTGTTGTAGTTGCTATTGTTGTATTTATAGTTGTTGCTATTTGGGGTTTTATTTTGATTGTTTTTGCTTTTTGTATTGTGTGCAAAAATGTTTTTTGTTTTGGGAAGAGTTTTTGTGGTGTTTATGTGGCGTTCGGTTGCGTTGAGTTGAATGTGTCCAGCGTTTATGTGTGTGTGTGGCTGTGTGTAAGATTGCTTTGGCCACTGTGCACAGTGGCAGTTGAGGCTAAGTAGAATGGTTGTTGTTGTTATTATTATTATGATTGCGGTGGGATTGATTGCTGATTGGAATGACAGTTTTTTCTTCTTCTTCTTCGTGGTGTTGTCTTTGCAATTGTTTTTGTGGCAGCTACGTTTTGTTGTTGCTACTGCCTTGTTGTGCTATTTGCAACGCTTGTCTTGTTTGTTGTTCTTAGCGCTGCCTGGCTGCTGAGTGCCACTGCTACTGCTGCTGTTGTTGTTGTTGTTGTGGGCTTTTGTGATTTGATTGTTTTTTGATTTGATTTTCTTGAAGCAACCAGCAGTTGGAACTCGGCAGCCAGCAATCAGCAGCTGTTGTTGTTGTTGTTGCGTGGGTGTTACAGATCGGTTTCTCGGCTCGCTGCCTACATTTATGCGGTTTTATGCTAAGCGGTTTTAGATAATCGTAAGGCACCGTAGGGACTACTGAGCGATCTGTTGAGCCCTTTGGCGCACGTATTCGATATGGCGGCGGAGTGCGGTGAGAGTGTGTAGGCGTGGGAAATGTGCGGGCAATTTGATGAAGAATTTTGTGCGTTACGCCTTCAAGTATGCAAAAGACAAATAAGAAAGTTTGATATCTCGATTTATTTTCGAGATAATGAAAGATGCAATTTTGGAAATTTATATTTTTCCACTTCCAAATTGATGATTTCTTTTGAATGTAACTCCTGAAAATATGCAACAAAAATCTAAGAATGCTCCATATCTCGCATAGTTTTTAAGTTAATGTATTTTGCAATTAAAACAAATGCTTCTATTTCTTCTATTTTCAATTAAATAAACTTTTCTATATTGCTGTTCAAATTATGCAGCAATAAAAATTTGATAAATCATTTCGTTTGCGAGGTGCAGGAAATTGAAATTAAAAATACTTTTTTATAAATTTAATTTTTCAAAAATTCAAAAACACTCCCTTTTCTAATTATAATTTGATGAACTTTACAAATGCAATTCTTTACAATATGCAACAAAAACTCAAAAGAAATGTTACTATCTACCTTAGTTTTCAATTTTCAGTTAGATTTAACTGAAAATTGAAGACACTTCCTATTTTTCTCCTTTAAATTTAATGAATTTTAACTACATAAAATATGCAAAAATACATAGAATGTTTTGATATCTTGCTTAGTTTTCGAACATTAAATGTCTTTCCACGTTTTCGAGACATGGAAAGTTGAAATTTGAAAAAATTAAAAATTTTATTTTAATTTTAATTTAAATTGAATACTTTTAATTTGACTTTAGTAATTTATCGATCAATGCAACTCCTTAAGATATGCAATAAAAAATTAAAAAAATTTCAATATTTCGCTTAGTTTATATGATATGTGTTGATATATTGCTTAGTTTTCAAACATGAGTAATCTTCCTTCCTTTTCAAGTTATTGAAAGTTGATATATTTAAAAAAAATCTATTTTTACGTCTTCAACCGTTAATTTGATGAACTTTAGTAATGCAACTCTTATACCTTCAATTTTATGAATTTTTCCTACTTAAAATATGCACAAATTTAAAATATTTCTTGATATCTCGCTTTGAACATGTTATATCTTCTTTTCTTTTCGAGATATTACAAGTAAATATTAAAAAAAATTATTTTTTTTTTTACTGTGAATTTGAAGAACTTGTTCAATGCAACTCTGTAAAATATGCAATAAAAAAAAAATGTTAAATTTTCAATATCTCGCTTAGTTTTCAAGATAATAAAAATTCAAAATTAAAAAGATTCAAATTTTTCTTCTACTTCGAATTTGATGAATTTTAACTGCACAAAATATGCAAAAGTATAAAATATTTCTTGATATCTCGCTTAGTTTTCCAGATATTGAAAGTTAAAATTTTAAATATTTTTTTTTCTAGAACAAACATTGATGCAACAACTCAAAACTAATTACTGGATTTTGGATTACAATTAAGTAGTAAAATTTTTTATCAATAATAATTCTTCTTCTTTCAATTTGACGTCATAAACCTCACTTCTGTTCCACTTTGTGGCAGCCAAATTCACCAAAGTCTCGCAACTTACGTAATTATTTCACTTAAGGTTCACACAATTTTACGCCCTTCATTCAATTTGAGCAGCAAACTGAATTCTTTTTACTACAAAATTTCGCAATTTTTCAGACATAAAATTTCAATTTTTTTTATAAATCCTGCTCACACGTTTGGCTGCTCACTATTAACCGACAATTTGCTGCCGTTATGTCGAATGGGCGCAAAATGGTTGGTTCGGATGTTGGTGAATTTAATATGCGCACAAAAGTATGCAATGCGTTGCGGCGAAACGTGTGTGCGCCATTTTATTACGTGAGCACATTTCGAGCTCATTTCTGGTATCCATATTGCGCCGCACCAGTGTCGGCAGCCAACGATGCAACGCGTAGTGGCAGTGGCAGACAAAAGTGCAAATACCCACACATGAAAACACACACACACAGATATATGTATAGTAGATCGTTGGCACAACAAGCGGCAGCTTGGACGCAGAGGTTGAGGCAAGCAAAGTTGTTCTGTGTGTTTGCAACTTTATAAAATATTTGCTTCCTGCTGCTTTCAATTCACCGCACCTCACTGCAACACACCTCAATGCATTGCATTACACTTGCTAGCTGCCCTCTTGGCGCTTCAAGTTTGCTGCTGCTTCTTCCTCTCCTCTTCACTGGCACCGGGTCTTTGCTGGCGTCTTTGCCGACATGTGCCATGTGGATGTTTCAACTTGTAGATACTTTTGCATTGCTCTGTAACTGTTTTAGTTGTTGCTGCTGGTATATCTGCTAAATACACTTTTAGTCGACAAAGTATTCACGCATAACTGTAGCGTTGTGTAGCGTGTCGTGCCGATGCCATGTTTACTTACAAACGCAATATCCTTTTGAACATCCTTAGTCGCGTCCTACGTGGCTCCTTTCGAAGCGCTTCGCCTGTCTGCGCGTGCAAAGTTGTTGGCATTGTTCCTGTTGTTGTTGTTGTTTTTCTTCTTCTTCTTCTTTTTCTTGTCAATGTAAACGTACTACACAGATTTATTTCACGGTTGTATGGACTTTTTTATGTTGGCGCGTGCTGCGACGCAGGCGGCGAGTATAAAACATATTTGACATTAGAGGAGCAAACCGGGGCGCCCGAAGTATTGAGTACTCAACGCCGAAAGGGCAAAGCAATGCCGTCGGCAATGTGGCATTGGCAGCACGGAAGTAAAAGCGAGCGCAACGCAGCAAAGTGAAGGAGGCAAAGCGGCGGCGCTTGTGGACCGCTTCAGCTCGTCTCGTGTGTAACTCGACGTTTTTATTGTTGTCCTCTTTCGATTTTGGTAGTGTTTCAATGTTTTTCGAATTTTGCTTTTTTTTCATTTTCATGTGCACAGCTTTTCATAGAAATGACACAGGATTTTGCGTACGTTTATTTCTTTGTATGTGTGTTTGTGTGCGACAAAAATGGCGGCAATATTTCATTTCAAAGTCGTATCGGAAATATTTGGTTTATTTGTTTGTACATGTGCAACGCCCGTCGTTGATTCATGCCACCGTACAACACGATTTGCTCGTTTATCCCGGCGGCTGTCTGCCTGTCTGTCGGTCTGCTCTTATTTATTCCGGTATTCTGGCACACGTTGCGCTCGTTTGTGGGTGTGTAAATAGCGAGACATGTGTGGCATGAACTCAGCGAAGTGTAGGCGCGTGTGTGTTGGTGAGATTTTGCAAGTGTATGTATGTGTGTTTAAAAGTGTTTGTTGGTTTGTAAAGATGAAAATGGGAAATTATAAAAAAATGAGCTATTGAAATGTTTGTTCCCAATAGAAGGCGAGGCATTTTGTATGTGTTTTTCAGGTCTAATAATTAACCAACAGCAACTGAGTAACTTGATTCCACTAAATGATTCACTTAATGATTCATGATTTGATTGATTTTTAAAGAGCAGCTTTGAAAATCAAAAGGCACAACAATCATCTATAGTCTGAAATCTTGAAAACAAGTCACACATCAATAAACATGAATCATACTAATTCATGAATTGATATTGGATCCCTTTCAGTGATTCACAGCTTTAAAAATGATGCACACAGCAGCTCCAAAAACACATCAAGCATCTTTAAACTACAGTCTTAAAAACAAGTATGAATCAATGATCATTGATGTATGAGCAATGAATCATACTAATTCATGAATTATCCTGGAGCTCGCTCAGTGATCCACAGCTTTAAAAATCATGCATATAGCAGTTCAAAAAGAACATCAAGCATCTCTTATCTACAGTATTGAAACTAAGTTAAATATCCCCTAACATGAATCACACTAATTCATGAATTAACATTGGATACCTCTCACTGATTCACAGCTTTAAAAATTATGCATACAGCAGTTCAAAAGGTAAATATTGCATCAAGCTTACTTACTCTACAATTTTGAAAACAAGTCTCAAATCTTTAAATATTCCTAATATACGGATTCATGAGTTAACATTAACCAATTTGACGTCATTCAGTGATTCATGATTTAAGTTTTGAAGAGTAGCTTACAAAATATTGCATAGAGCAGCTCAAAAGGCACATCAAACCGTCTTGAAAACAAGTCACTAATAACACTGCACAACAAAATCAAACTTCTTTTAAAATAACAAGATTCTGACAACGGATTCTGGTAGAGTGGACCAAACAAAATTTTTATGTATCGGCGTTTTGAAAGTTAACGTCTGAATTTGTTTTTATGGGCGGTCAAAGTTTTCCCCTTCTTGATCATTCTTATGGTGATTCGGCATACGAAAACCATGTAACCTCACATTTTAGGTATGTGATGTGTTCAGCAATTTGATGTAAAATACTACGAAGAACATTTTGTGGAGTATATTAACCCTGTAACTCCTATTTGTATGGGTCAATTTGACCCTTCTTTTCTAAAATGCCAAAAATGTCCTGTAAAACAGGACTTTTAAAGGATAAAATGTACCACGAAAATATTCGCCATAAAATTCTACGATAGGTCCTTGAATACATCAAAGCTCAGATATTAACCTGAACGCCAGAATTAAGCCAAAACTGAAAATGTGTTTAAGTGTTTATTTCATAATTAATCAAAATAACAAGAACCTTGTTATTTCTTATTGTGTTGTGCAATTTAACTAAACATGAATCACACTAATTTATGAATTAACATTGGATCTCTCTCACTGATTCACAACTTTAAAAATGATGCTTACAGCAGTTCAAAAGTCAAATATTTCATAAAAAATACTCACTGCACAATCTTGAAAACCAGTCAGAAATCCCTATATATGAGACATACTGATTCATAAATTAACATTAGTCGATTTGAAGCCATTCAGTGATTCATGACTAAAGCATTAAATACTAATTTACAAAATTTTTCATACTTCAGCTCCTGAAAAACAGATCAAAAGTCAATTACCATGAATTGAATTGATTCATAAATCAACATCAACCGATTTGTTACCACTCAGAGATGATGATTTGAATTTAAAAAAGTAGCTTCAAAACTAATGCATACAAAGGGCAAATCAAACATCTATAGTCTACAAAAAAAACACAAATTACTACACATAAATCATACTCATTTTTGAGTTAACGTTAACCGATTAACGTTAGTGATTCATGAAAAATTAAAATTAAATTAAAGCAGTTCAAAATGAAGCATCTATGGTGCACAATCTTAAAAACAACTCACAAGCCACTAAACATGAATCATACTAAGTTTTGAGTTATCATTAACCGATTTGATACCAGTCAGTGATTCATGACTTAAATTTAAAAAAGCAGCTTCAAAACTAATGCACAAAGCAACTCAAAAGGCATCAATATACTCTCTCTGCAATCTATAAAGCAAGTAAAAAATCACTAATCATGAATCATACTGATTCAAGTCACTTCCAATCAATATAGGACTGTAGGTCTCTTTTGAAAGCGCACCAATTTGCATAAACAACACAAAATCTAGTCTCATAATTGGCCTGTTGTAGCAGTTATGTATGCTTACATAGGGAATCATGAATCATGAATCATCTATAACTATTATTAGAAAATAATTCATGAATCAATGCTTGTGAAAACGATGCCAAACAGTCAAATAGTATATTAGATACATGAAAGGGCGTTGTACATTGCAACCTATTAGATTTGTTTATTGATAGTTAATAATCTATTTTAATAAATTTATTTTTGATAAATTTAATTTTATAATTGATAGTCTACTTTGATAAAAAGACTGGGATAATCTTATCTATGGAACCTCTGTCACAATTCTTAGGTCAATTGTTTCAATTATAAATTCCTTCCCATCTTTGAATTATCAATGCTAAAACATAAATCAAGTATCCCAAAAAAGGATTTTATATATATTATCAAATATATTTCAAAGAAAAGTATCACGTAAATCTATAAATTTATGCACACAAGCATTTGAGATTCTGACCTCTAAATCGCAATCAATAAACTATGAAATTAGCATTCGCCAACAAATCAATCTCGAACGCAAAGCACACTGGTCGAGCCCACCAATAAAAGGGCAACAATAACAATTAAAACAACAACAACAAATATTCAAAAACGGCAACAACAAAATAGCCAAAAACAACAACAATATGTTAGGCAAGTTAGCCAAATTTGATGGCAGCCACGTTGGTGTGAGCACTAAAACAAACACAAATACACACACATAAAAAATAAAACAACAACAATCCCAACGTATGAATAATACATAAATGGCATCGCTTTGACTTGTCTAAACAACAACAACAATAGTAACAACGAAAAATCCATTTGTAAATCAACGAGAAAACGTTTCGACAACACCGCCCAACGCAACAACTAAAACAGCTTAAATGGAGGCAACAAGCGGCGGCGGGTAGCATCAGCATTTGGCTGCTACATGGCAACAACAACAACAAAATTTTCGTCCTTTCGCGCAACAATCAATGCCCGAATGGAACGTCGGCTGGAGCGCGACTGTCGACATCTGTGTGTGTGTGGGGTAATGTGATTTCCGGCGATACGGTTGTGCCGCCAGGATGAGCGAGAAGCAAGCCACAGCACAGTGGTACTGCAGCCTTTGCCTCAATGTCGACGAGCGATGGCAGACGACAGGACAGCAGCAACACGCGGAATGTCAATTCGAGATTCGAGTATGCGGTGTTGGGCTTTATTCATCTGGTTGCTGCCTGCTCGGCGTTCGCATCATTGCATCCGTGCGATCTGTGCCTCGGTGCGCGTTGCTGTCTTATTGACTTGCTGCCAGTGTGTGGCGGCGGCGGCACATGTGGGCCCACTGTCTGTCCTCGCTTTGCAAGGCGCATAAATATGTATGTATTTGTGCATATTCTTGTCGCCTTTATGGATGCGTCTGACGCCTTTTAGCGTCGCCACTTGCTGCCAACTCCTGTAGCTTTCGATTGCTATCGTTGCTGCAGCTTCTTACTGGTCTCTCTTCATGATGTCGTGTATCTTGTCTCAAGTCCCATCAACCGCTCAACCGTATTGACATCGTTTACAATGGGCAACAATAAAATAAAACATAACAACAACAACCAACATTACAATACAATAGCGCCGCACATAAATAGAAGAGGACCAATGAAATTGAAAGAAAATGTCTGAAATAAAAGTAATAACGGAAGCGTGCAAAAACCACTTAACTTCTTGTACAACAACAAACACACACAAACCAAATGAGCGATGCAGCAACGTCGACGTAAGGAGGAGTGAAGATTTAAAGTCATTTAAGGGGATTTTAGGAAGCAAAAAGCTAAATTTAGGTGAATTTTTGATGGGAAACTTACAGGTTTGGCTATGAGATTTTGTGAAGACGCTTGTTGTTGTTGTTTCGAATTCAATCACATTTCATAAATCGAAACGTGGTGAACATAAAGCAGACGGAATACAACTGATAACTTGAAAAGTAAACATTGGATTTGGCTAATTGCAATTTTAGAACCATAACCATAGAACTAATTTTAGAATAGGATAAGAAAAATAAAAGACATCAAAGCAACAGTTGATAGATACTAAAGCCATTTCAACCCCGAATTATACACCATATCTCGATATTACTTTTTGGTAATTAAATCATACAAAATTTGCCTAAGAAGTGTGCACACGACATTTGAAGTCGCCACGTCTCTCTGTTAGGGTTTTAGAGCTAGTTTACTTTTGGAAAATTTTAGCTTAAAACGGGTTAAATAAATTTTTTAATTACAGAAAATTTATTTAATATTTTTGGAAAAATACAAAATTATCACATTTTGATTTTATTTAACCATTATTAAAGAAACAGGGTTTTGATCAAACGCGTCCAATTCGTAGACTTCAATTAAAACACAAACTTTCCCTGATATCGTTGAAAATTATTGGAAATTATTTTGGGGATGAAAGTAAAATTTTTGTAATTTGCTTTGAATTCACTTCTTAAGATATTAACAATCAATTCCGAACAATTCAATTTCCGAATTCAAACTGTCATTGCGCCTTTATTTTTTCACGAAATCGAATGAGATTTTGGCTCACTGGCAAAACACAAACAAAAATAAACTTCCCCTCCCTTTTCCTTTTTAACTACTATAGTACTTTGCATTGATATTTTTTGATGTTTGTTTTTGATGATTTGACAAACGACTCTTTCGTAACTTTTTGTTAACGACGGATGCGTGTTAATTCGTAAAAATTTTTTTTAATTTGTGCCTATTTAAAATGAACCCATAAATCAATCGTCGATTTTGCTATAAGATGACAAATAGGTGAAGTTGTTCTCAGGCAACTTTGGGGTCGAAAGAATTAAAAATGAAAATTAAATGGTTTTTCCAGTGTTAAAAAAAAATTTAAGAATACATTTTTCAAATAAAGAAGTGCATTGTGAACTGATTTATGGAAAAAGTAGATTTTTGAAAATTTTTGAACTGTACTCGACATTACTTTTTACTTTACTTTCATAAATGTTCAGCTAAGATGCTCAAGTTTGGAGAAAATATGGTTGACAGAAAGAAAAAAAGAAGCCAAATCGAGTGACTGAGAGCGCCAGAAGGTATTGATGCCAGTCACTTTTTGATCCAAGTTGATTCGTACCAGTTGAATCAGATTCATCAGAACACAGATTACGAGACTTAAGTGTGCAAGCTTCAGGCAATCATTTGAATTTGATGACAGCTAAATGTTAATTTAAGTGGTCTTCTTACTCTCGATTCCTTGCAGTGTCTTACTAAATTTTTCATTGCAATTTTATTCTCTAATTTTAACTTTGAGGACCAAAATATGTCAGGTCAAGAAAACATAAAAGTTTTGGATCTCAGTCTATAGATTCATACATTAAAATTTTTTTCTATTTCAAAGTGCTGAAAGTTCAAAATAGAAAATTAAGTTAAACGAATGTCTTCTTCCTCTTTCATTTGATATCCATATCTTCATTCTTGCACAACTGAAAATATTAAAAAAAAAATATTTGAATTCTTTATGACCATAAAAATGTTAAGTCTTTTAAAAAGGACTTTGGGTCAGACAATGAAAAACTGACTATGCCAGATTACTATAAATGATCTCTAGTTTCACGTCTATATCAACATTTGGATGGGTCTCGGCCCATTACAAACAATTTTTTCGCAAAGTGTAATAAATGTAAAGTTGGTGTTTTCACTCAATGCATCATTACTTTGTAATTTTTCTTTCATTTTTATTGATGTCAGGCTTAATATTTGATCAAATAATATGTCTTTAATCTTAGGTTTTAAAACCAGAGGAAATAATTCATTTTATCTATAAAGCAATCATTCGAAAATTCATAATTTTTGAAAATGGTCGAAAAATCACTTTTCTACAACTTTCACTGCCAGTAACTTTCCAAAATCTAATCTGACATGGACAATCTATAAATCGCTGAAAAGGCCAAGGTATTGTCTTCTGAACGATGAACAGTTTGTGTTAGTCGTATGATTCGTTTAGGAGATATGTGCTCATAACTGAAACAACAGGGAAAGAATTAAAAACAAATTGATTGAAGATTTTTCGAAAACGCTTTTTAAATAAATTTTTTAATTTTCAGTTTCATGCTCAGCGGCCCAAAGTTAGTCTAGAAAACACTTTATTTTTAGGTGAATTTTTCGTTTCGAGTAGTGTTATTCATGACTGATTTCTTCTTGTATCCTTTTTATACCAAAACACACATTCTTCCACTCATTTTATTTCCTATAAAAGTCTTCTTTATGCAACCTATCATAAAAAGTCTTTAAATTCTAAAAGACTTCAAAAAGAAGAATTTAAAACTGCTTACTACAAATTGACGCCACTGTGCAATAAGCAAACTGAAAACTTGCCAACGCCAACGACAAATCCTTGAGAAACATTTCTTGGTTATGCGGCCAGACGATGTACGTTGTTCGTATGTTTGTGTGTGTGTATGAGTTGCGGATAAAGCGCAGAGGTCGACGGGCGGCTAATAGAAATGAAATTGACTGATGAAATGATATTCGGGCGCTGCTCACATACACACACACAATCGCACTCAAACAACGCCACACAACAACCTCTCGCCTCGTGTGCTTGTGGTCCTTCGCTGTGTTCACGCTTCATTTCAACTCAATGCGGCATGCCAAACCCTACAATCTACACCCTACACCTCTTCAGCACTGCTTGCCGCCACATGCCTTCATACGATTGGCGCTTTTGTGGTTTGATAGCCTCGCGCCGCGCTGTGTCCTCTGCGCTATTTGGCGTTGCTATTTTCCGTTTATGCCTCTGTTAAGGCATTGTGTGTGTGTTTGGGTGTGTGTATTATGCCTGTTGTCATTGTCATTGTTGTTGTTGCGAAAAATATGATTTCATTGTATTGTTGCGAATTGAATTAAATTTTTCGCCAACATTTTTGGCGCACGAGCAAACAGGCAAACAAACCAACCAACGAAACGACGAACCAACCAACCAAACGACCGACTGACAACCAAACGAACGTACGCGTGATTCTGCAAAAGGACGTGGAACAAAACGAAAGATAGACGGCACGGACGTATGGCTGAATGGACGGACACGGAGTGATGGAGTGTTCGGGATGGCGAACGCCGCAGGCACAGAATCGCGAACGCGTATTGTGGTTGAAATTTTAGCTACCAGCTTTTACCACTTAAATGCACACTTCTCCATATACACACACACACACACACACACACATACATAGACACAAATACGCAGCTTTACAGCATTTTCGCTTATTTTCATTGGGAATGTGGTAAACCGTTTTATATGGATACTTTTGAGTATATGTGTGTGTCTGTGTGTGTGGGTGTTTGTATGAAAATTGCTATACTCAAAACGATTCATTGTCCTTATTGGTTGTTGTTGTTGCGTATTCTACCATTTGGCATTGTTGTAAATATAATTTTACGATTGTTCGAATGGCGCATCGTCGCTTTGCACGCCTCCAATGAGTGAGTGGCATATCCTTCTGTACAAACAACACACACACACACATACATACATATATTTTTATGTGCTTATGTGTGCGTGCGTGCGGTTGGGTGGCATGTCGTTTTCCACTTAACATTTTATTAAGCGAAAATGCTTTACCGACGCCACTAAAGCCGCATTGCCGGCACATCAACTTGGCAAAAAAAAAATTTGCTTTTATTTGCTGGTAGCCGTTGTGCGCACGCACACAGTCATATTCATACACAACACCAACAACATCATCATCATCATCATCGGTATGATGACCATCAGGCACATTATAATCATTTTTCGCAGTCATTCATTTCCATTTCCTGCGGTTATGTTTGCGCAATATTTTTGCTCTCCTCTCCTCCTCTACTTGTTTTCTTATATTTTTATGCGAATTGATTTCGTGTATTTGGCAGTGTGTGGCAGCTGTACCGCCTGTGGGTGTCGTCGTTAAGTCTGTTTGGGTTTTGGTTTGTTGTTGTTGTTATTATGGCAGCGCCCATAATGTGTTTAATGCGTTGATTTTATTTTTATGATGATCCCGTTGCCACTTTAACGTTGATTTTATTTTGATGTGCCCGCTCAGTCGTTGGCCGCCTTTGTTTGTTGGCTCATTTTGTGGGCTGTTGTTGTCTGTTTTGTTGTCTTTTCGAAATGGGTTTGATTTCTCTGATATGTGTTTTACAATGTCTTTTTGACAATTGAATTGTGTGTGTGTGTGTTTATAGGCATCGAGTTGATTGACTTGGTGGCAAATAAAAAATATGAAATTGCTTTTTTCAAAACGATTCACATGATATTCTTAGATCTATTAAATCAGTTGACTTGAAATTTGTTTATAGCTTAATTTTGTATATCTAAAACAATTTGGCACAGATTATTAGATTTATTAGAACAACTTCAATGCGAGAATTTCCATGAAACTGTTTTTAATTGGGATAATACATGTTGACTTCTTGGTAGATGAAAATATTTCTGATTTCTCTTTTTAAAATCAGACTCCACCAAAGTTCTTCATGACTCTTAAATCTTTGATAACTGAATTTGACCGTATCTGCTTTTGCTTTATGGGTCTTTTTTGAATGTTTGTCTTGTTGCAAGCCATCTTTTACTTTGCACTGACTTAAAAGTCTTATCAGGTTTTGATGAATTTGATAAAATTTTCAAGTTCGTCTTTGTGTCTCATGCTTAAGTACCATATTCCAGCCTGAATAGACTAAATATTCTTTTTCTCAGAAGTCAGTCACATTCGTAAGTGAGGACCCAATTCAGAAGAGCATCATACACTCATAGTTTATGGTTTCCCAAAAAAGAGGTTTCTCTATGGGATCACTTACGATGGAATCATCTATATGATTTTCAAGGTATGGTTTATAGATATCAGAATTTTCTTGAAAAAATATGCAGTTAATTGGTTGGGTTTATTGAGATACGAATGTCTGTCTTAGACTAATTTAGTAAAGCTTTGCATCGCAGTCCCTAACCCATTAGTTCATCAATTTGAAATGTTTTCATATCCAACTTGAACTCAGTCTCAATCTCAGTCTCAGTATTATGGAATTAATATCTATGGACTCTAAACTGAAATGTACAAACAAAGATCTTAGAAGAAATCAGACGCCACATAGAGACTGAATAACTAATAACCGATTAGTCTATCTACATATTAGAAAAATTTATACATCTAACATGGAACTCCAGTCTACTGTGGATTATGCAGCTAACAACTATGAACTCTAACCCTTAGACTGAAATATCTCTATCAGACTGAAATATCTAAGTCAAAAATCTAAGTTAGAAGAAATCAGCACACAACCTAGAGACTGAATAACTACAAACCCATTGATCCATCTATTAGAAAAATGTATACAACCACAGAATAATAATAGTTAATAATAATAAATTGAAATTGAGATAATAATAAATATTCTGTGATATAACAAACATGAACTCAGTCTACTGTGGATTATGAAGCTAACAACTATGAACTCTAAACCTTGGACTGAAATATCTCTATCAGACTGAAATATCTAAATAAGAAATCGCAGTTAGAAGGAACCAGCACACAACATAGGGTCTGAATAACTACAAACCATCTATCTGTATTCGATGAGGCACTCTGTGCTGTGCTATGCATGAATGCTTTTCCAAGCATACTTTTAGGCATGCGCTTTTATATATGGCGAGGATGGTTCGCGAAGGTGATGAGCTGTGCTAGAACAATCGAGATAGAGAGTACAACTAGAATGTGCAAGAAAAATCGACGCGATAAGAAAACAAGTATAAAAAGCAGCAGTGTGCAACGCAAAGCGTCGAGTCTTAGTTGAATAAGCAAAGTAGTAACAAGTGTAGACACAAGCAAAGTATAAATCTGTACATAAAGTGACTGTTGGCTTTTGACTGCGTTTGCGCTGAATAATTGAAGTGGTTTTATTTTCAAGCACAATCCAAAATGAACTTAGAGAAGTCATTTTCGTAACAGTATCTATAGTCCATATCTCAGAAAAGTTTAAATATCAAACATGGAACTCAGTCTACTGTGGATTATGAAACCAACAACTATGGACTCTAACCCTTAGACTAAAATTTTTGAACCAGACTGAAATATCTAAACAAAAAAGAAAGGAATCAGCACATAACATAGAGACTGAATAACTACTAACCATCTACCTGTATCTATAGTCCATCTATCAGAAAAATTTATATATCAAACATGGAACTCAGTCTACTGTGGATTATGAAACAAACAACTATGTACTCTAACCCTTAGACTGAAATTTTTGAACTAGACTGAAATATATAAACAAAAAATCTTAGTTAGAAAGAATCAACACGCCACATAGAGAAATAATAACTTCTAACCGATTAGTCCATATATCAGAAAAATTTATATATCCAACATGAAACTCAGTTTACTGTAGATCATGAAGCAGACCAGGACTCTGAAATATTTAAACCAAACAAAATTCAGTAAGCAAAGTTTTCAGATAAATTTAAGCTTTAAATTGTCATTGAATATACAAAGAATTATTTAATAAAATAAAACAGAAAACCATCTGAATTCTACTAAGCGCAGCATGTAAAATTTTGTGAAAATTCATCACACCACTTTCGATTACTGCCACCTTTGCTTGTTTGCCAGAAAATTCAAATATATGTTTTTATGTTTTACTGCACATATTTCCTACTAAATACAAACAGACATCTGTATGTATGTATATAAGCAAATATGCAAATGTCTGACTGTGTTGACTGCAATGGCATGTGGGGCGATCAATTGTGGCGAATGTGGCTTAAAAATTTGGCAACAAAATTGAAATCGCAAAATTCACAACACACATTCGTCTATAGCAATTGAAATGCATTAGCGCATACACAAACAAAAACAATGCATATAAACACACACAAACACAACAAAACTTACACAGCGACGAAAACTATGCAACTAAATAGAATGAACCACCTACACAGTCAACAAGAATTTCACTGGCAATCATGATTATTTCAAACGATAGTAACAACAATAATGTACAATAAAACAACAACAACAATAACAATAACAATAACCAAAAACCATAGTCAAATTTGAATTAATGCCAAAAAACGACACAATTGAATTGAGATTTGCGAATTGCAGCCGAACGAACGTCAGCCATGCGGCTTTAATAATCGATTTCCGGCAATATGCAACAACAGCAACAACAAACAAATAATAACAACAAACGGCAAAATCATGCAAAATGTTGACAGTGGCAGTTTTTGTTGTTATTGTTGTTATGGTTGTTGTTGTTGTCATGCACTGCCATTGCAACCAAACAAAAGCAACGTTGACCAAATCGCATTTTAATAGTGACAACAACAGACAGACAACAACAAAAACAAAAACCGCATACAGTCAGCCACCGCCACCGCCACCAATGGCAGACAATGCACCAACCGACAAACTATGCAATTGGTGGGCGTTGCCACTACAATGCCGACGGTTGCGGATGGGCGATGGCGTCGACTATTGCTTGCTGACTGGTTGGTTGCTTGCTTTTGTTGTTGTTGTTATTGTTGTTGGCAGTGGCGCTTGTTGCCTTGGCATGTTGGCAGGTAATTTCAATCTTGTTTGGGTTTTTGTGTAGTTGTTGCTGTTATTGTTGTTGTTGTATGTGGAGCACGCGCACAGTTGAATGGTTGCAGCGTTACGGACTCGCAACAACGGCGCACACACTCACCTAACGTCTAATGGCATCAAGCCACGCACCCACCAGCGACCCACTTCACCTCACTGTATCCTCTTTGCGGCAGTTTGCTGTGAAACGCGATGTTTTGTTGTTGGTTTTTTTTTTTGGGCATTTGCCCTCACCATCGCATGCGTTAATGACATTTGTGCGGTGAATGTTGTTATTAGTGGTTTTTTCGTTGTCGTCCGAGACAACAACAACAATGCTATGAAAGTACTATTGTTGATATTTTGTTGTTGTTGTTGCGTTTATTGCCAATTCAATTTGTTTGCAGTTGATTACAATGTCAGTGCTACCTGTCAGGCAGGTTTGCTTCTGAGTTGATTTTAGTTGAGGGGGAAAACGAAATTTCGGTGGAAATTGAAGGTTTAAGGCAAAAATAGCCGGGCGGATATATCTATAACGAAATTATTATACGTTCCGATTGGATAATGGACAGAGAAATTAAAGAGGGAGATGAAATCCGAAATTTGGTGCTCATGTCCTTGTAAAAAGTACTGAAGTAGTTTACAACTAAATTGACGACATTCCTTAGAATTGCTATCCATTTCTGAGAATGAACTTTTGTTCTAATAACTTTGATTGGATTAATTAGATTCGAATGCTGTAAAATTTTTTTTAATTGTTTAATTGTGTAATAACAATCATTACTTGGTAATTACTGTAATTAATTTAATAATTATTAGATTTTATTTAATCAATTTTATTTTATTTATTTTAACTATCATAGTTACAGAAATAGAAATAGAGAGTTAAATGACACAATTTAGGCCATTCGCGAAATACTATGAAAGACTGAGCTAAAAAATTACATTTTGCACACTTACAATCGTCCTTCGTCCGTTCATTATCGTCCTTTTATTCAGGGAACTATAATTTTAATAAATATTTCTCATAGTACATGAGATCCTTAATCAGTGTCGCTATCCCATATAAGCCGTGGCCAAAAATACTTAGCGTTGTCCTATTTCGATTAAACTTGGTGAGATTGTTTTCGTGGTAGAAATTAAGAAATTTACAAAAAATCATTAAAATTGGACCACTGCCACGCCCACCTCCCGTACGAAAGGAACTGTAATATTAAAATAACTTTCTTAATATTAGTGATAGAATTATGAAACTTTGTATTTGAGCTTCAAATAATGACAAAAAACTCACACCAAAAATGGGCGGTCGGCCACGTCCACTTTCAGAAATATTCGTATTTTACTGCAACTAAAACTGTGTTCTTAGAAGACTGTTTGCGATACTCGTTCCACGATGTAATTTTAATTGGCAAGCTTTCTAAAACCTTAAAGCATTTTGACAAAAAAACCTAAGCCTAATTTTCAAAATGTTCAGGAGAGCGAAAAAACTGATGAGGTGCAGACCAAATCTCATACAAAACTCGAGAAAAGTTGAAATTATACACGTCATATCTCTGTAACTCAATGTCATAGAAACAAACCGATTACACCAAAAGAAGCGTCTTTAAATTGTTTCTTTACGATTAAAAAAATTAGAGATTTGACTTAAGTCGACTTAAGTGCTTTTGTCAAAATTCCACAGATATATATGAAGTGGCCAAAACTTTTCCTTTATGAATTCATGTTTAATTTTTTCAGCTTGTAATACCATATTTTGGTATAAATGTTTAGATTTTAAAAGTGGGCATGGCATTCTGCCTACTTTTGATGAAACGAACAATGTGCCAACCTTGTCCTTTATACAGCTCATCATTTCAGCAGCTGCTTTGACGCTACTTTCAATGAACGTCGGAAGCCATACTTCGAAAAAATCACAATTTTTGACTGTAGGTGCCACTGCAAAAAGTAAATGTTTAGCTGGGGACGCAAACTTTGCTTTTGTTCATGATTAACATCAACGCCCGTCTTATCTTTAAGTCAGTTTGTAAGATATTCAAGTTTTTTTGACCGCTTTTTGACTTCAGCTTTAAGCCACACTTCAAAGAAATCACGTATTTTTAGTGGAGGCGTCAGTAGAAAAATGCGAATAACAACCAAATAAGCACCTAGAAGCGAAAAATTACTACGGATTATGTTAACACATACTGTTTTGAGTAATTTAGGGTTGAAACTAAAAAAGTGTTTTTTGACGTTTTTTAAACTTTTTTGCACCAAACTTTTGGTTCTTTGTTAGAAGCAAACCGAAAAACGTAATTTTTCAATGTAACAGGATTTCACAGTTATTTCAAAGCACAAACCAAATAAAAGTACTGCCATACAGGAAAAATTCCAAAGTTTTATTTAATATATAACATGACCATATTAGTACATAAATTATATTTTCATTTGATTTTTCATTCAGCATAAAGAATTACCCACAAACTTGGATCGAATGCGTTTTTGTTTTACATCAACTTTGAAGCTACATAAAAATTAAACGGAGCAGGATATTGGAGATCGGAAGAAATGCAAAGCTTTTATTTTTTTTGTTTCAGCAAATTCAAAATCTTTTTGTTTTTTGCTTGTATTTCAGACTATAAATGGAACATATAAAAAAACATATTTTGAGGCCCTTAATTTTTTAAGGAAAAAGTATGAAAAGTGATGAAAATGACTTTGGTACATTTTTGCTATTATTTCGATGATAATGTGTATATTTCGCCAAATAATTTAGCTGTGTTGTATTTTTTGATGTGTCGGCTTTCATTAAACACCTAACTCGTTAATTGATTTACAAAAAATGTGTATGTTTTCGACCATCAAAGAAAACGCCTTGAAATTCCATTTTTTCCGTCTTTGAGGTCCAATTACCCAGGAATTTTAAAACTTGTAAAAAAAATTGCATCGGAAAAGAAGCCGTGCAGTGTTGTTAATGCGATAAGGTGAAAATAATGTAAATCGGTTTTTTGGTTTAGAAATTACAATCAAAAATAAGGAAAAAGTAGAGGAACAACTGAAAAAAATTACACGGTACCTATATCTCAGAGTTGCTAGAAAAAATCTGTATCCATGCAACAGAAAAAAGTGTTTTTTACAAATTGTCCTGATCTGAAATATAAAAATATGAATAACTTTTGAGAAGAAGCAGGTAGGATTTCAAATCGAACGGATTTTGCGCCTATAATCATCAACAAATACTACCCAGATTGCAGTTTTTGTCGACATTTTTGTGCTATATATCGATTCTTCTGCCTACCGTGTACATATATGTTTTTAATATTAGGAAAAACTAACTTTTATGTCAAAAAAGAGAGAGATAGAGAGCAATTATGGAATAAGCAACCCATGGATAAATATTTGATTAAAAATTATATATATTATTATAAAAGAAACTAAATAAAATATAAATAAACATCAAAATTTATGTTAGTTGATTTTTTAAAAGTAAACAAACTGTGGATGAGATCTAAAAATATTATTAAAAAAAAAATTAATAATAAAAAAAAAAAAATAAAAAATAAAAATAAAATAAATAAATATAAAAATTTATTTTAGTTGATTTTTTTAATTTAAACAAACTTTGGATGAGATCTAAACACAAAAATATTTAATCGTAAAAATACTGAAAATAATTAATATTTAAAAAAAAATTTATATTCCACGTTGGTGCAAATTTGTTTTAATCTTTCTATTTATTTCAGTTACATTTATTCAACTGCATATTGCTTATTAAGATTTAATCAAATAAACAACACAAAAGCTTCATTGACATCATGCAACAGTGCAATAATAAGTCTCAATGACACAATCCAAATATTGCTCACACTTGAGTAGAGTTTTTATTTATCAATCATAACTCAACAGGCACATAATTGCCAATACACACACACACATACACATAAAATACAAATACAAACGCATTTTGGCATCGATTTTACACTTGACAGGCAAACACTCACACACACAAACACAGTGCGCCAACATCCGTTCAAATGAAATATAAATTAAATTTCCCAGCAACTCTTTATGGCCATCCGTCCGTTCGTTTCTCGTTTTCCCTTTTCCTCCCTTCATTTCTCTGTGAAATTGTTTGCACACTTTTCACATTTTTGGCATTTATGGATAAACACATCAAATGTGATATAAGCCATGTCAGCGCCGTAGAGTTGCTGCGGGCCAACACAAACCCACAATACCCGAAAAAAAATTGCTGGCAGCATATTCAACATTCCACAGATACCAACACCAGAAAGAGGGGAGAGTTTGAGTGCAAAAATAAAACTAAAACCAAACGATTGCCTGCCGTTCCCCTTGACTGACGCCGACCGACCGACCGATGTTGCGCTCAGCATTGTTGGCACTTTGCATGCGGCCGCTGACACAAGTTCACTCGACTCGACTCGACTCGATCCTTTGGTGGATAAACACCCAAATATGTTTTTTCCATTTCTCTCGCTGTTTCATTTGTCTCGTTGTTTCAAGTGCTCATTCCACCTATAAATATGCAGCACACAGCTCAATTCACTTGCCACTTTATCAACCTGCTTCTGAGCTCAACCCACTTTGTTGAAATTCCCCCGCCCCCCCCCCCCCCCCCCCGTCCACCAAGTGATAGATGCTAGTTGACCGTTCACGGTGCACATCAATCAAATCACAACGCAGTGGCAAAAAGCAAAAACCAATTCACAATTTATAAAAATTCACGGCAATCGACAGTTGTTGGAAACGATTGAAGAGAGCACGTTGCATCCATGGAATCTATGGAATAGGAGTGTGAAAGGGAATCAGTAAATACACAGCGAACGTTTTTGCGCACTTGGCACTTGTAGTAATATGAAAATATTGGCAAATAAAATGTTAGAAAAAGTTGTTAATGGTTACAAATAAAATATTATAAAAATATTTAAAATATCTGAAAATGTCTGTAAAGAAATATCTTTGAAAATTAGAACTTTTGAAGTCTACTTTTAGGGTAATTTTTTATTTTTGTGAAGTGCTGTAAAGATTCTTTTGAAAGGCTCTTCAAAGACTCTTTGAGCGCAGAGCTTTAACACTTTGCCTATTTTGTTGATATATGGCAACATGCACCTTTTTGGACGTCTTAACCCTCTATGGTTTCATGATTAGATAGTTTTGTTGGTCATTGGAATAATTTGAAGTAAGGAAAAATACAAAATTAATAAACTGAAAATATTTTAGTATGAAAATATTTAAAAATAAAATGTTAGAAAAAGCTTCTAATGGTTACAAATACAATATAAAAATATTTAAAATAGCAGAAAATGTTTCTAATACAATAAAAAGAAATATCTTTGAAAGTTCGAACGTGTGAAGTCTACTTTTGGGGTACTTTTTGATTTTTGTGAAGTAGGTGAAGGAAAAATACGAAATTAATAAACTGAAAATATTGTAGTATGAAAATATTTAAAAATAAAAAAAATTCTAATGGTTACTAATAAAATATAATAATATTTAAAATAGCTGAAAATGTTTCTAATACAATGAAAAAAAATATCTTTGAAAGTTCTTACGTTTGAAGTCTACTTTTGGGGTACTTTTTGAAAGGATTTTCAAAGACTCTAACTACTTTCATACATTAACCTTGTTGCTATTTTGTTGGTCATATGACAACATGCTACTTTCTGGACGTATAAAACCCCTATGGTTCCAAGAAAATATTTTTTGTTGGTCCTTGGAACAATTTGAAGTTTTAGAAATAATCAACTAAATATTTAAGTTTAAAGAAGAGAAGTATGCGTTTTTGTTTTAATATTTTATTTTGACAAAGTAAAGAAAGAAGAAGCAGAAAAAATAAAAAACAATTTTTAGTTTGACTTTTTACTTCAATTCAAGTACATTTTTAAAAATATTTTGGCTGAAGTAAATGAAGAAATTTTCAATTTTTAGTTATGCATTGAAAATATTAATTTTATGAAATTCTTACATCCAAAACGAGGTGGTTGGTGTCATAAGACAGCCCTCTAAAAACAGGGTCCTCCAAAAAACTTAGGTAAATTCAGGTAAATTTGTAAAATAATTTTAGCTGAAGTAAACGCAGAAATTTTCGATATTAAGCTATGCGTAAAAAATTTTAAGTTTAAAAAAATATTACCACCAAAACGATATAATTGGTGTGATATGACAGCATTCTAAAAACAGGGTCCCTAAAAAAATTACAAAAAAAAATTATTGTGATATGTCGTTGACATAACCACACAGAAGACTAAATCTTTAAATTTAATATTTAAACTTTTCCTAATAAAAACTTGTAGGGTCAACTAGTCTTAACAACCCCTCACCGGGTTACGGCCTGCTGCAAAATTTCCTTACAGGCGCCTCAGCTTTATGGGAGCCTTCTCCAGCTCGTCACTCCACGTCCTTAACTTGGAACTTTCATCAGAGACATGGTCTCTCTTTTCGCCACCTTTTTGCCACAGCTTCATTGCCCATAGGTGAGACATGGCTGAACCAGTGTGACCGCAGAATGTTTTGGATATTTTCAAATTCATTGTTTGTTCATATTCGATAGTCGTGGGCCCTAACACTTGACTACACCTCGTTATAACACATAATGGATCTGTTATCATTCATCTATCTACCCATCCAGAGGTCCATTATAAGACTTAATGGATCCCTTTTCATCCCATCGGATCTAACTTCGACAAATCTCCTAAGAGGAGATGGTTTTAGTCTGCAAGAATCTGGCAGGCAAGTTTCAATAAAGATTTTTCCAGTTCTTATGAAGATTTCCTATCTCTTGCGCCACTTTACTGTCCTAAGCTCTTCCCCTACTCTCCCTTATATTCATTTATGTTATCGTCTAGAAAATTCTTTCAGCATTTGCTGGCGCGACATATGGCACAAAATGTGGACATGGAGCAACTACAAAACAATAACTAAAATACAGACAACACTAACAAACAACAGCATGAGACTCAGATCTGCCAATTTGAGAGTTTTTTGAGAACATTTTAATTTTTCAAATTTTTTATTTTTCTTAAGTTCTCAAATAACTCTGGCTTTTTCACTTGGACGTTTGTTAACAGCGTTCAGTTCAATAATAAAATAATATAAAAAAAAATAAATATAAATATAACAATAAATAAATAATAACAAAAAGAATAAAAGAAATGTTAGATGCTAAGAAAAATTGTGAAAAGTAACAAAAATCGAAGATACAAAACGAGAAAATTAAAACTAGCCAATTGAAATAGCAGCTACGTCGAAAAACTAGACGCGAAGCGTTCAAGTGGAAGGGCGTGTGTGCAGCATAAAACAACAATAACAAAAGCAAAATTGGCCAATGCAAACAAATTTACAAACACACACACAAACCATATGCGCTAATAGGGACGGACAATGGTATAAAGCTGCATGATGTGGTTGGTTCGACGAGAGGACGGAAGAATGACACTGACTGTCATGGCTGAGCCAGACAATTCCAAAGAAGGAGAACGAGAACTTTCTGAAGAACAGTCAGACTTATGGACAAATGGTGATATGTACAAACGAGTGGAGGGACAAACAGACCGACAAACAGTGAGCATGAATTGCCAGTTGTATGTATAAATGGAGGCATGTGTAAGTGTGTGTGTGAATAGTCGTGCGTCTCTCGTTTTGGCTGATAAATCAAAATGGTCGAATGTATTTTCAAGAATTGTGTCTGAGTGGGTGGTTGCTTAAAAACGAAATAAAATTACAGCCAAAAATGATGGACAGCCAACAGATGCACACAAATGAACACACGTCATGTATACAACAACTCTACGAAAGCATTGATGGACTCGCAGGCAGACAAACCTATATGTAGGGACTGAAGTGAAAAAAATGTCAGTGTCAGTGGCTACTGAGGGAAAATGCCATGAAAAGCAGTGAAAGAGAAGATAACAGAAACGAAGGAAGGTTGAAGGCAGAGCAATTTTTTAGGGCTGAGTAAAATTTGCTGGTCTTCATGGTTGTATGTGTTTACATTTAGCTGTAGGTGTGAGCCCTAAGGATTCGGTATGAATGTGTGGTGTGTGTGTGTGTGTGTGTGGTGTGTGAGTAACTTTTTGTGACAAGCAATGAAGAGAATTGAAATCATTATCGCATTGCAAGTCCGAAACTACACAATCGCCCACACTCACAGCTCACACCAACAAAACTCATGCATGATGGACGTAAGTGGAAATTGTGGTAATGGTCGATGCGAAAGTGGCAGTTGATTGTGTTGTTGGTGTTATACGAGTAGTATATAAATTGCATTTCAGATAACAACTGATTTCGAATTGATGTGAATTAATATAAAAGCTTAGCAGACAATGAGTTGGTTGTTTGCAATGTTTGAGAATGAAAAGGATAGTAGAAATGAAGACAAGAATAATTGTTTGATTATTGTAATTGAAGAAGGACATTGGCGCACGAAATGGGGGTCTTGGGGTTGAAATCGTTTCAAATATTTGTTTGTTATATAATTTTTGGATGGCAAATACAGTTTTAAATAGTGTTGGGGCAAACAATTTTGCACTGGATTCCTCCAAAATTGAAATCCTGCGTGAGCAGTGGCTCACATAGAATGGAAAGAAATGTGCATTAGAGAGGAAAGGATATCGAATTGATATGAGCTGGAATTAATATGAGCTGAGTATGATAAATAAACAGATTGGAAGGAACGATAAGGGTATAAAGGATGAACCGATAGATACTTTAGGATGTGAATAAATAGAAAGCATGCAAGAATTTGGCCATAAGAAGAGTGGAAAAGTAAAATGTTCGGAGTAAAAGAGTTTTGATAGTTAAAACGGTGGGTGCAATTAAGGATTATACAATATATACTAACACTAGAAAGACCATTGCGGTCATTTTTATGGTTTTTCATTTTTAAATATCTGTATTTTCTTAAGTATTTCTATCAACTTTATATTGTGAAAACTTTTGTATTTAAAAAAATTTTGCGAAAAATTAGCCAAATCCGATGTATACTTTTCAAGATATCAGGATATACTTAGTCTTTGTTGGTATGGAAATCTTGCGGTTTTTCTAGTGTTAAAGGATCATGGAGTATGATGAACAATACATAGATTGGATGTAAATAGATGGCAAATGTAAGAGAAATACAGTAGAGAGCGAGAAGATGACCATTAGAAGGAGAAGAGTATGAAAGTAGGTAGAGGGATTTGATATTTAAAGAAAAAGTATGACATAAGAGAGAATGAGAGAAACTGATAATTAATAATGAAGGATGAAAAAATGGAGGAAGTGAGTAAGAATGTTAAAAAGTGGAGATCGATTGGATAAAGAAGGTGAAGGTGGAACCGAGATAGAGAAGAATATAGAGGAAAATGTAAAGAAGATAGAATAGCTGGACATAAGATAATGGATAAGTAGTTGATGGAATGTGAATGGTCATAAAAAAGACGAAGCACGGAGAACAGAAGGAATATTAATGAGAAGTTTTAGAGAAAGGATTGAAAAGAGGCAGGAAAGTGTTAAAACAGATATCAATAATGCAGAAATAATAGGAAGTAGTAGAGGTAAGAATAGGAAAGGTTGAAGTATGAAATAGGAGAATGATTTGTTAGTTATGGGGAACCTATAACGATAGAGTCAAAAATAACAGAACAGTAAACAGTAAAGATTACTAAATGAAGATGGAATAGAGATTAAGGAAGATGTAAAGGTAAGGAAAGAAAGACTGAAGAAGACGGAAGAATATGAATGTGGTAGGTAATGGAATGTAAGGAAAAATGAAGGAGTATATTGAAGACTGATGGTTGATAAAGGAGGATGATCAAGAATGGATGAAGTAATAATGATAAAAAATGGAGATCGATTGCATAAAGAGGAGTGATGGGTAAAGACGAACCAGAGATAGAGAAGAATATAAGGTAAAGAAAAGAAGATAGAATAGCTGGATATGAGATAATGGATATAAGATATGGGGAACCTATAACGATAGAGGCACAAATATCAGAATAACGAATTCTCATCGTGTCAAAAATTATAGATGAAGTTGGAATAGACAGAGGAGAATATAGAACTAGGGAAAAGACGAAAGAATACGAATGTGGTAGGTAAAGGAATATGAGGAAGAATGAGAGAGTATATTGAAGGCTGATGGTTGATAAAGAAGGAATACAATGAATGGAGGAAGTAAGAATGATAAAGAATAGAGATCGAATGAGTTGTTAAAAGAAAGGGATAAGGAGAGTGATAGAGTGAGGAATGACGCGAGAAGACGGAACAGAGATAGTGGAGAGTATACGAGTAGAGTAAGAAAAAGAAAGCAAAATACCAGGATTTAGGATAATGAATAGGAAGCAGATCGGAAGTGCATAAGAGAAAAGAAAAAAAGAGTACAGAAACAGCAGATCGGAAGTGAATGAACATAGGAGAGAAAAAAGGAGTACAGAAACTTATTAGGAGTTTTAAAGAAAGGATTGAAAGGAGGCAGGGAAGTGTTAAGAAGATATAAAAAAGTTTAAATAAAAGACGTAGTAGGGGTAAGAATACGAAATTTTGACGTATTAAATAGGAGATAGATTGGTTAGTTACATGAGGAAAAACACAATAACGATTTCTGATAGAGTAAAGAACAACAGATGAAGACTAAACAGTAATGGAGGAGGAATAGAAATAAAGGAGAAAAAAAGGAGAATAAATAGCTAGATAGAAGATTAGAAAAGGAAAAGATGCATTGGTACGTAAGAGGTAAGAAAAGGGGGAAGTAGAGCGAGACATTTTTTATTAACCTTCACTCAGACTTCAAAGGAGATCTCACAATTTCAATAAAATCTTTCAGTTTCCCTTTTATATATATTTCACATTTTATTATCTTATCTTTTTTTATTAAAATCCCATTTCCCTACCTCTGTTCAGCCAATTGTTGCATGCCACAAAGTTCAAAGTGCACATTGTATGCAGCGGTTGAAAGAGAAAGTAGTGTAAACACTTTTGTCTGCTTGAAACTCTGTCCACATTCTTCACTAAACTTCAGTTGCACTTCCATCACTCGAAACGAGCCAGCAGACACTTTGACGTATGCTGCTCCACCGTCAGAACTTTGTAATGAGTCTGTCGCACCACATCAATTTGTGGCAAAGAAACAGTGCGAACGGTTGGGTTCAGTTCACTATCGATGTTGATAGAACGTGAATATTGAATGAGGGAAACCAACAACAACTTAGGGGGAGTAAAACAGCAACAATTAGGAGGAGGACTGGCAGCAACCAAACCTGTATTAGATGCCACAATTAAACAGGCATTATTCCTCGTATCGAGTCGCACAAACGGCACCGTCATCAGCACTGTTCGTTGCCACAGCGACAGACGCGTACTTGAAGCTCTAAGTGAGCATTTCATGTCGACAGAAATGACATGTCATTTCTGTGCTAATCCAATGGACGTGTGTTGCCATGGCAAATATGCAAATTGAACCCAAAGTCACATTTGTTGTTACATTGTGCACTAATAACCATTTAATTATTTTAAAATTGACTTATTGCTCGAAAGAATTGTCTTTGTTGCATTGACTTTTAAGCTACAAGTTAATTTCCAATGTGTTTTTAAGTGTTGTAACTTGCATCAGAAAAAGTTGTCAAAACGTGTTTGATTTTAATTGATACATTTCTACACTAAACTTTCGTAGCTATTGAGCAATTGGGTAGATTTTATGTGCTCAAAAAGTTGTTCTCAATGTTCAGTGCTAAGTAAGTTTTTCATGAGTATTTTTGTAATTTTGTTTGAATTAAAATTTCAAGTCAGATTTACCAATATTGTGTTTGATGGTTGTCGTCTAAAGGCGGTGACGCATAATGTGAAAGAGCTGTCAAATATGAGTTGGGAATTTTTATAATTTTAGTTCATAAGATAAATCAAGCAGGACCCCCCATTTCCTTTACCCCCTTAACCTATCTGCTCAAATAGAACCAACACAGCGCTCATCAAAATCATTCATAAAAATATATAGGGGAATTCTTTGTAAGGTGCCACTCTTTGTAAGGTGCCACCCCTGCTCGATTTCGACGTTCCAGCAGACCAAGAAACAAAATTCCTATTGTCATTTAAGGTATATATGTCAACATCAATTTAAATATGGTTTTTGAGGAAACCGACGCAATAACACGGTCTGGGTAAATAAAAGTGTCAAATTTGGTTAGGAAAAAACATAAAAATAAAAATTGAAGGTTTTTCTTGTGGTGAAAAATAAACCAAATGCGCGCAAAAAACTTAGGTAAATATCAGTGTTGGAGTTAATTTTTAATGGTTTTTCATAATCCGAAATTATATCCGAGCATATCGTAAAAGGAACAAATTTATACAATGATTTCCAAAATGGCATAAAAATGTAAAGTGCCACCTTTTTTTCTTTGTAAGGTGCCACCCCCCTTTTTTCACTGTTTTGTGGTTCTATATCGGTAAAATGACTTTTTATTGCTCGGAATCGTCATTACGATGAATTTAAAGTGTTCTTAGTCGATTTTTCTCTAATCCTATCATGAGGAATAAATAAGTTCAGTTTTGTTCTATAATTTCCATACAATTATTCGTTTTATTCGTTACCATTTCATTTCGGTTTGCTTTTGGTAATGTCTATTCAATTCAAATTAAATTCAATAATCTTTCGTAAATTTTCTAAATCATGCATTTTTACTTGAGATTTTTACGTTTTTAGCGGGTTTTTAAGGGGGTGGCACCTTACATAAAAAAATTTTAGGATGTCGATTTTTAACACTTTGGGAAACTGGCTGTAAAATTCGTATTTACGACAAATTCAAATGAAGTGTTACCTTGGATCATAGCTCTTTAAACCCTCTTTCGAACGGTATAATAACTTTGGCGATAAGTTAATTTTCTAACGTGTAATGCGCAAAAAAGCTATGGGGTGGCACCTTACAAAGAATTCCCCTAAATAATATAAAAAAATAAATTAAAATTCCATTTAACCTTTTCTCCACTTAGGTCACCATCGATTTCTACAAACGCTCTCTTATGGTTGGATGCCCCTAATGCAACTATTCCATATGAATGTTTGCGACTATTTGACCGCCAAACAAAACCATCTCTTGATGCGCGCATTTTTAAGTCCCTTCGCCCCAACAGCAACATTAATCACGTGTGTCCGTATGAGGTTCGCAGTGCATCAATCAAATTTGATTTAAAACATTGACTCAGATTCAGACGCTTGCCTTCTCGCTCTCTCTTTATGATAACACCGTGCGACAGCATTTTTCACACTGAAAAAAATCTATGGGTGTGAAACTAGAGACCAAACATAGTAATACGATCCTTTTTCCTTTTAAAGGAACTTCAAAATTTTGAAGGTAATAAAAAATTAAAAAAATATAAAAAATACTTAACCTCGTAAGAATATGGCGATATATATATAAAGTAAAAGAGGAAAGGCTTATGAATTTAAATAAAATTTTTGAAAATTTAAAATGTAATAGATACAACATTTGAAAATTTTTATATTTATTTTCTTATTACTTTTTATATCTATTTTCTAGTTTATTAATTTCTGAGTCTTCAGACAAGGTATTTGCAATTTTTATAACGAGGCGGAAGTTTGTTGAAGCGGAGTTATAGGCCGAGTTTATAGAAATTTTTGCAGTTTCTAATTGGCTTAGGGTAAGTAGGATATCGGCAAAAGGTATCGGCAAAAGATAAAAGACTGTCAATAAGTGATAACACTCAATACTTCTCTTTAAAC
This sequence comes from Melieria omissa, assembly GCA_963971225.1. Classification (NCBI taxonomy): domain Eukaryota; kingdom Metazoa; phylum Arthropoda; class Insecta; order Diptera; family Ulidiidae; genus Melieria; species Melieria omissa. The sequence goes on from OZ020269.1 coordinate 11,139,939, forward strand.
CTAAAAGCTTCTTATTCATAAAAGCTCCATACAAAACACTAATATTAGATGGGCTCAAGCCGATACACGATTTTCTGCGCCTAAAAGACTAAACGTAAACATTTGTCTTTTTAGAGAACTTCTCTCACTAAAATGAGACCAGAAGAAAACGTTAACTGATCAACCCAAAAGAAGATTTGAACGCATGCAAGAACCCATGCAAGAAGATTTGGTTTTGCTTTCTAATAACTTCTGTTGAAGCTGTATGGACGAGAAAGAGGAAGAATATGCATTTCACCTTCTATGCTTTTATTCTGCATTATGTAGAAGAAGAAGAAATAGTCACCTGAGTTATTTCTTCTGCAACAATATAGGGAACCCAGTCAATAGGACTATTCACAGTCTACTAGGTTTCGTAAGAAGCTCAAACTGGTTCAATGAGTGGGCGAACTTAAGTTCAATTGGTTGGGGTATCTTAATGATTTTTTTGGTCTCAGTGATCTCACATTTGGATAAGCCAACTCAACCTTTCTACTTAGCTATTTATAAGAAAGATATTCTGAACTTTATGAACAGTTGTCATGTTTTGTGGGACAACAAAATAAAAAATACTTTGATTTATTTTGCCAAAATTAACGTTTTCCACTATTTTATGACAACTTTCTTGAAAACAAGTACGTCACTGTCTGCTTTGAGCTTCATTTCTATGAGCTTTGCCTTAACAATCAGCGTTATGCTTTCGTCAGGGTTAAATATGGGTCAGGGAAGTCATAGAAGACTGAATGATTAAGCTTTTCCGATCGCTTTTTGAAAGCTTCAGCAGACATAGTCCTATTAGAGGCTTCGATACTTCTTTGGAACCAATGAGCCTCGGGGTTTAAGCCATGACACAACCGAAATGTTCAATTGAAGACGTTTTTGGTCTAACATGGCACCCACTGCGCGGACTGAATTCTTACAATGAATTCTTGATTCAATATGTGACAAACACGTTCTTTATACATTTTCATAGCTTCTGTTATTTTTTTCATTTAATTTGATGGACGACGCACTTGAGCGACCTTGTTGTCAGAGGTTGCCATCTTTGGATATCTCGAATGTTTATCGTTTCTGTTCAAATTCAGCTGCTCAAAAAAAAGTGTTCTATGCGGTAGTTGAAGGTCGACAACGAAGAGGGATGCTGTGTCTCTGGTGGAAACACCAAGTTGAGAAGGCCCTATTATCTCTTGGTGTGACCAACTGAAGAAGGTGCGCACAAGGCAGAGGCGCATTGAGAGAACTTTTGCAGCAGGCCGTAACCGGGTAAAGGGTTATTGGTTATGGTAGTTAACCTTAACTCCCAGAATTTTAAAAGTAACGTAAGCCCAGAAGTGAGGCTGTCAATCTTATATGAGCTAAATTACTGAAAACATTTGTTTAACCATTTCCAGACATGAAAATAAACCCGTTCTGTATGAATTGTATGGGCTGTAGTCCAATATATTGGACATTGTGACTGAAAGGGTTAAAAAGTACAAAAACTGTCTAAAATGTTAAATTTATAAAAGCAATATATTTCTCATATTCCATTAGAGGATTACATAAAATAATGGAATCGAAAATCTTTTGGATTTATCACCATTTGAAATCTTTATTGAGACTTTGATGCTCACTTTTGGGAATAAGGGTTAAGTAAGTAAATAAATCAGACTCCCTACAGAGACAGCATTCAGCTATTCTTAAATTTGCAACAAATATTCAATGACTTCAATGACTTGATTTCTTCCAAAAACACTCACATTGTCTGACTCAAACCATAATCAAACACGAACTGCGCATTCAAAATGGCTGAAATTTTATTGAGTACCTTTCAAAAGAAGCTCAAACTGATTCCCTGCCTTCTTCTTGTTGAGGTCGAAAACTTTTCAAATCACCTCGTATATGCATATTTATACTTTTTTATTTAGAATTCCACATTAATTTGACTGTTAAAACAAAAGTTCTTCTTAATCATCAGTTAAGTGTATTCGTGCGCGTTAAATGCAAAAAAGCATTCAATACGCCAATAAAATGCCGCATAAAATTACAAATGTATTTTTGCTTGCATAATTAATTGCGCAGCAACGATGAAAGATGAGCGAAAAGCGAAGAATATTAAATGAATAAAGAACAAGCATAAGTATGGAATAAAATAATTAAATGTCAGTTAATGCGCATTAAAAAAACCGGCATAAAACGAAGCAACTGAAGGATAATAAAAAAACAACAGGCAGAAAAAATGCGTATTATAATAATAATTGCAAAATACAACCGGAAGCGATGAGGTGCAAGTAAGCGGAAATCATTAAATAAACAACAACAACAACAATGGCAGCCATAATAAAGACAATAAAGCAGTGGCGGCAGGAGCAACAGGATAGCAGAAAAAAAACAATGCACCATGGCCAATTCGAAAGCTACAAAACAGCCATCAATGGCAATGCCAACAAAAACAAAAAACAACTCATACCGAAAACAACAAAAACAACAACAATAACAATATGAAGCATTGTGCTACGACGACGACAAAATACAACGGCCGACCATTTTAATGAAATGCGCGCGATTTACAGACGACTGAACAAGTAAATAAAGAGCGCCAACAAAACAAAAACAAAAAACATGAAAACATAAAAAAAAGTAATAATGAATAAAGGCAACAACAATAATGCAGCAACCGGCGGCTGCGTTCTCGTTTGCGTCCTTCTCGTCCTCGTTCGTGTCACGGCGCAAACGTTCATTATTTTAAAATTAATATTAAGCGTGAGTGCGCGGCTGAGGACGCTGCGAGGACGCAGTTTATTCGGGTCATTTTTAATTTAAGCATTTCAGCGTGTTGCCGCTTTTGTGCTCATAATTACAATTACAGCATTTAAAACGTCCGGTCGGTCGGTCGCTTCGCTTCGCATCGTTTTGGTTGCTGCCGTTGCTGCCGCTGCTGCTGTTGTCCTTTTGATGCCGTCTCCACCGTCGGCCACCCCCCTGTCACTGGCGCTGTCAGGTGGACGGCAATTTTAGCAATTTTATCCTTTTGACGTTTTAATGCTCACAATTGCACAGGCAGCGACCAACAACCGGGCCGGGTCATTGTTGTTGCTTTTGTTGTTGTTGGCCGCCTGCGGCTATGCCATAGTCCGTTCGTTGCATACTCGTACAGCCTGGCTGTCGCTGTCCTAATAGGATTTAATTTCATGACATTAGTTTTGCAAACAATTTGCTCTGCTCTGCGTTCGGCCAGTTGTGAAACAGAGTTGCCACATTTTCCACACTCAACAGTTGCCATTGCGAAAATCACTTGTAACTGTAGCTTAATATTAAAGCCATAGAACCCTACTGTTTTTGTTGTTGTTGTTTTTGTCTACTGTTGTTTTTGTTAGCTGTTTTTTCATTGCTGGCAGCAGTGAAGCCAAGAGCGCGTGTAGAGTAAGTGGCCGCGCGCGGCGGAGTGGTGACTTGGCTTTTTGTTGTTTTTGCTGCTGCCATGTCGGGTCATTTAGGGTTGCCAAGGCATTAAAATATGCGCATATTTTTATTCAGTGTTTTTTGTTGACTGTGATGCGACGCATTCGACTCACACTCGTTGCTTGTCGTCGTCGCTCGACTTTCTCATTCATTTTGTATGATGCGCAATTTTCTCATTTAAAAATTTTTTTTTTACACTTGTAAAGCTTTGCCACTGTTGTGTGTGTTGTTGTTGTTGTTGTTGCACTTGTAGTTGTTATTATTTTCGAATTTATTTATATATATTTGTGAAGTGCTGGCAACGATTCAGTTGTCAAATTGCTTATCTATGGCGCACATTGTTGCTTATTGTTGTTGTTGTCATTTTCACAGCACTGTTGTTGCTTTTTCAAGTATCCAACAACGTTTCTGACGTGTCCATTTTTACTGTTTTTTGTTATTGTTATTGCCTTTTTTGTCATTGTAGTTTTTATTGCCGCTTAAATGATTTAATTTGAATTTTTGTTTCTCAAATTTTATTAAACATTTTAATTCAATCTTTTATTTAATCTTTTATTTTGGTATTTTTTTGTTTTATTTATTCTCTGCATTGTTGGCATTTTAAATTTTTAAGCAGATTTTCATAGTTTTAATTGAAAAAGTTTGCAAAATGTGCGCTGCTAATGCCGCCATCGCTGTTCATACACATTACAAACTATTAGTGTGTGTGTGTGTGTTTTTTTATGTGCATGTGTGGCTGGCTGATCTGCTTGCAATTAAGTTGAAAATTTTCATTTTATTTTCAATTTTCTGCAATTACAATTGAAGAGACATTCAGCGCGGGTTACCAACGCGGTTTATTCAATTTTCATTTTTCATTATTTATGCGCACAATGCAAAATTCTGCAGATATATTCAATCAATTATGGCAAGTTTTGTGGAAAACGACTCAAGTGTTGTTAATTGAATATTCATTTTTTATATCATTTATTATTTCGTTGGGCTTTTGAAAAGTTTACAGATGTCAGCAGACAATAAGCTCATAAATTTCATAATTAAAATGCTGCCAAAAAGTATAATGCAAAATGTGTGCATATAAAATTGCATTATTACGTGCGAGCATGACATGAGTTCTCTGTATTGTGGCATACTTATAGGCTTATTTGTAACCAACTGGAAGCAACACGTGAACGCTTGAAAGTATATTAAAAATTTAAGACACATGAGGTTATTGAAGGTGTAGCAGTGTTGGCACTTGAAACATTTTGTTCTGACCAAATCCGACCACAACCGACCAAATTAAAAATTTGCATTATCTTTAAATTCTTTTTTTAAATTAAAATTTAATTTTTTTTAGTAAATTTTTTGTACCAATGAAAAGATATTCACATCACAAAACGAACCGAAATTCGTTTAAGTGGACTAGCGGACCAAAGTAAAACAAGCTGACCATTTTTGGTCCGAAAAGACCTAAAGCGGCAACTCTGGAGTGTTGTCTCTTTTAATAAAGATGCTTGACCTTAAAATTAAAATAATTTTTCATTTTAAAGTATTTTGTATGGCCTTAAATATGAGTTAGACAACCGTCTACCGTCAGGACAATGCGCGTTCTCACACATCGGCTCAAACAACCGCCTGTTTTATTGACCAAAGCATCGATTTAATGGGTCATCCGCCATACAGCTCTAACCTAGCACCCAATGACGTCTTTTTATTCCCGCACATAAAAAAAAACTTGCGTGGTCAACAATTTTCATAGGCAGAAGGTGCTGCTGAAGCATTCAAAAACCATGTTTTGGAGGTGTATCAATCAGAGTGGAAAAAGTGCTTCGACAATTGGTTTGAGCGCGTGCAAAAGTGTATAAATCTTCTAGGAAAATACTTTGAAAAGCAATACAACAATGTTTGAATAACAAAATGCATTTTCATGCTTTTTGAAAAAATATACAAGGCAACCCGCATTGTTGCTCGAATGTCCTTTGTGGCTTCGATTGGTAACACAAGTTGGTTAGGTTCAAATTTTAATGATTTTGATGCATAAATCTTCCTGAATTTGATGGATGTCTTATGTTATGTTAACTTTAAGGGCGTCAACTGTTTGTAATATATTTTCATGGACCTTTTAGTTAATAAAGCCAAAGAGGAAGAAGGCTTTAAATCACAGTTCACACAATGCTCTCAAATTGTTTGTGGCTCGTCCTTTAGCAACTACATGTCACGAGTATATTATACAGTTTAGGCCACAAGAAGAAGAAGAAAAAGTTGCTTATTATCGATCTCTGAGTTTCGTTTTAGAAGAAGTACGGATCAATGATGCCGCCAGACTGAAATCAGTAAAAACTATGAATTTCTCAGATTGCATTCGGTGCTGCTGAATCTTGTGTCTAAATCTGATATATGCGTCCATCTAAAAAAGGATTTTATTGCCAAAGATTATCAAAATCAGGCATTGCGCTAATAGTTTCATGAACGAAACATTGGTTTTGATAATAGAATTGTATGATTTTTACACATTGTTCAACTCTGTAACATTTTATGGTGATTTGCCATACAATACCAACAAATTTAAGAGAAGTCACTTTGACAACACAGCTGCTTTATGGCAATAGTTATTACAACTGGAACAACAACAATTTTGAAAAGATAAAGCATACTTATAGGTGTCTTTATTGCAAAGATGTAAAGGCTTGATTACACATAACGAGTAGAGTGGCGAGACATCAAAATTGCCATACAATACCAACAAATTTAGAAGAAGTCACTTTGGCAACACAGCTGCTTGATGGCAATAGTTATTACAACTGGAACAACAACAATTTTTGAAAAGATAAAGCATACTTATAGGCGTCTTTATTGCCAAGATGTAAAGGCTTGATTACACATGACGAGTAGAGTGGCGAGACATCAAAATGGTACTAGACCGAGAGAATTGAGATGGCGAGCAAAAGCGACGAGTTATTCAAACGTATTTTGACACGTGGCGAGTCAGTTCGGTTTTACAATGCATAAAATGAACTAAGCAACTCACGCAATTAAACTCAACCGAGCAAAAAGTGGTGTGTGACGCATTCCGCATGTGACGAGCGATTCAGCAAATTGCTGTGAATAGAAGAAAAATATAACGGTAAAGTAGTACTCGGCCTAGTAAACAAAATGTGATTCTAGTGACTCTCTCGCCACACTATTTGGTCACTGACTCAATCAACAACTCAACCTTACTGTTTAGATGAAACGAGTACTCGTTCGAGTTGCTGTCTCGTCACTCTACTCGTTACGTGTAATCAAGCCTTAAAGGGTGGTCACTTGTTTTCGAAGCCGAAAATTTTCTATCAAAAGTCATTGTGGTGTTAAACTCCCCTAACTTAGTTGATCGATCAATTAAATGTATATATTTTCATTAACAGTATTTAACCTAATTTTGCAAATATTTAAATAAATATAAATAATAAAAAAATAAAAAAATTAATAAAAATAATATAAATAAATATAAAATTTTAAAATATATACCTTACTGAACATAACATTTAGATACAAAAATTTAGATACTGCAGTGTACAGCTTCCAAAAATGTGCAAATGAAATATTGAAGAAGTGTAAGGACGATTTAAAGATCAATAAAGAAGAGTTTTTTGAGGGCTTTCTTCCAAGAAACGCTGTAGTGCGAATATCTGTTGGATTGCTTGAGATCCGAAGTCACACAAAAAAAGTTCAATTTGGACTTTGACAAATGCCTGACCTGAAATAACTGACATCATACGCTACACAGAACGTTGTATGTGATGGCTCGAAGACCAAGGACCCGGTGGTCAGTACAGACCAATAGACACTTGAGGTTTTAATCGATTTTGCTTTCTCTTAGCCATACTTTGCATCCAATCCTCACCAGCTTTGCACTACTTAAGTAGTTGATAGCTCTTCGACCAGTTTCCTGGCTTTTCTCGAGTCGTTGAAGTCTCACTCAGACTTCGTCATGGCTAAGCAGTGATCCATATTTTGATTAATCATGAGCATTGTAGATTTATTACATTTCAATGATATGTCTTTAAAAAAGCTGTATAATGCAATAGTTGCCGATCGACGATCGAAGGAGACCGCATCTCCGGTGAAAGGACCAAATTCAGGACACCCTAAAATCTCTTGATAGCGTAACTGATTTTCCCTAACCAAACAAAAATTGACAACGTTTTCACCTGCAAGTAACCAGATGAACATTTGAAAAATTTCCACCACAAAATCAATTTCACAGCTTCTTCAAGTGGCAGCTAAATAATCCCACAAAATGGCGACATAACCAGCTGTGTGTCGCTTTTCACCCGCTTCCAATAAAGATCGACCAAGTATTGATAACAAATCTGTTAAATGCTTTCAAGCTCTGCTATGCGGCTGTCATTTTTGCAGCTTCTTGATTTTATTTTTTATTTTTTGTTCTTTTTATTTTTCAATTTGAAGAAATAAAATGACGCCAGCCGGTGCAGAGTTACTCAAGCAATGTGCAACAACAATGACAACGTCAATGTGCGCCAAGTCTCATTCCAAGTTTCTTTTCGTTCAACTGGTTCGCATTAAGACGGTCGCTGGTCGCTTCAAGGCAGCAACGACGGCAACAACGAGATGGTGAGCAATGACCGTTGCGTGAAGAGGAGAGAAGGAGGAGAGGAAAAGGTTTCAGTTGGTTGGCCAGTCGGTGGATGGCAGTCGGCTAGTGCGAACGCAAAGTGCCTTTTCAATAACTTTTCATTTATTTGCTTTTCAAAGATTTCAGCTGCTTGTCGAATTGACTGCATTCTTGCCGTTTCCCTCTCATCCCGAACAATACCAACAAACCCCAACACACAATTTTTATACTTCATCTTCAGCAATTTTTCCATCTCAATTTTGTTCAGCTTTTGATGGCCTTTGTATGTGTGTGTGTGTGTGTCAACTTTATGAGGACACAGCATGCAAAAGCAGCAGTCGAACGGAAGCATTAAAAAAGGCAGCAGGACGTAGAAGTTTGTGGAGCAGCAGCAAGAAAACACAAAACGCCACAGTGCTGTGGCAAAATGGCAAAAAAAGGCAACAAAATCAAATGAAATTCGATATGAAAAAGTTAAATGTCCTTGTGCAAGTGCCAAGTAAGGAATGGGGTGAGGGAGAGTGGGTCGAGAAGATGCTGGAAGCGATTGCAAAATCCTTGCAAGCGATTGAGTGCCAAAAAGTTGAAAAGTACAAAAAGAAGTCGGCTTAGGAAGTAACGACAACAACAGCCACTCGAAGTGGAAGGCTTGGATCGACGGACGGACAGACAGTCAGTGAGACAGACAGACAGACAGACGGATAGTATGAACAGATGGGGATAGGCAGAAGCCAGAGAAAGATGCCAACCAACCACCAACCAAGTCGCTCGAGGGCGTTGAACAACTGCAGCGGAAATAAAAATCAAATTTAGAATGTTAAGAAAAGGGGACCCACAACAACAACAGCAACAACAAATAATCAACATTACAACAATCAGACGAATGGTTAGCCATTAAAAAAGGTTGGCGTGGTTGTGGCGCTGGGAGTTGGCCGAGAGGAGGAGGGGAGGTGATTCGTTTGCGTTGAAAGTGTAGGTTAACGGCAATGAAAACGGCACATGGCTTGGGGGGTGGCGAGTGGGAGGTGATGGTGATGGGGCGCTGGCAAAGAAAAATGTCACAATTTTATTACCAGCCAAACAAAGGTGCCCGGGGAGTCATTTGTAGATGTTGGCCGTAAAAAAGCAGCGCCAAAATGGCAAACGACAGACGAACCCAATGACAGACAGACCGACAGACAGACAAACAGACAAACAGAGACCAGTGCCAAGCACTGGTCGCAGCAGTTCAGTTGAGACATTCATGTCGTTTTATTTTTTGACGAGGGTGAAAACCCTGCTGTGCGTTTGCGTTTGTGTGTTCGTTACAAAAACAAGAAAAAATCCCTTTTAAGCACATAAAAATTTGTACAACAAAACACGTGTATGGCAATGCAAAAAAAAGGGGTATTAAATTTTGTATACAAAATAAAAATACCCACAATAAAAGCCAAAGTTTAGGTGTGCACTAAAAACGCCAGCAAAAAGGATTAAAAAGGATATGCGTGGAGCATAAACTGGCAATGTCGTTGTTGTGCACAATGCATTAAATTTTTATTCTGCTTCCGCTTTATTTTTTTGCTTTTATTGAAGCACTAAAAATTGAGCAGCTTCCAGTCCCAAAAAACATTTAAACTGTCCACTTTTTTTTTGGTTTTTGTTTCTACTTTTTGTGTGGAACTTTTTTGTTGTTTCTGTTCATAAGCAATGAAGCATGCAAAAGCATTCAAACTGCGCCATTTGAGGCTTTTTGCTTTCACTTCATTTTGCTTCTTGTTAAATTTGTTTTTTCTCTCAATTTCTTTTCAATCCTTTTTTGATCCTTTGGTCAGCTATGTATAAACTTTCGACTTGGTGCTCTCAAACTTTTCTAACTCAACTTAAAGTACACATTTGCTCATTTCCCTGCGCTGTTTTGTTACAAGCACAACGCCTGTAAAAGTCAACGTGCCTAAAAGTATGCAACACGCTGCGCAAACTTTATGTAATTTTTTGCTATTTTCGTCAAGCAGCAAAAAATTAATAATCATTTTCGTTTAGCTTGACTGATTTATGCAAGCACACGCTCGCTCTCACTTCAGGCGCTCGTCCCTTGCGCCCCAAACCGACTTCCGCTTTCGCGCTCTCTCTCACACTGCTGTCATGGCGCCGCGCAACGGCATAGAAAAAAGCGGAAATGACAGCAAAGTGAAAGGGCGGAAATGCTGTTTTCATGCCTTTCAAGCCAACACGGCAGCAGCAGCAGCGCTGAAGTGTGGCGGCTGCTGGCGCTGCAAAAAACCATGTGAACGGTGGGCCACAAAAACTCTCGTCACACATACACACACACAGCGACACAAAAATAAATAGTAGCGAGCGCGCGCGCGCTTTTTTCGTGCCTGCCCGGCGGCGGCCTTTGTCTGGCTGGCAGCCATGGCGTCAACATTTTTGTTGGTTCACTGTTTGCGTCGAGTAAATTTAAACTAAGTTTCAATTTTTATTGCTGTTGTTGCTGCGCATGTTATTGTCGTCGTCGTCGCTGTCAGTGTACTTTTTCATACCTAGTTGTTGTTGTTGTTTTTGTCGTTCCAGCAAATGAACATAAAATCAACGCCATAAAATGGCAACAAAATGCCAACCAAACATAAACCGGCACGAAGGTACGAGAAAATACAATGAACAGACGAATGAATGAATGAATGAAAAAAAACCATTGCATAATTTTCTGCTAAAACAAGCGGAAGTGTATCCTGTTTCCCGGTTTCCCTGTTGCTGTTTGTTGCTCTGTTGTTGCCTGATTTGCTCGCCGCTACTACGCTGTCCGTATTTTCGTTTGGCTTTTCATTACTGGCGTCGGTTGGCGTTCGGGTTTAGACACTTTTAGCGCCTAATGGTATGCATGGTTTTTTGCGATTTTTATTGCTTTCGTTTTTGCTGTGGTGCATTACTGTTGTTGTTGGCTGTTAATTCGTGTGCAACGAAAAGTTTTATAGGGGGGATTTGGTTTTTTATGTTTTACTTTTTTTTATTTATTTTTTTTATTGGGTTTGTATGAGTGTGAGTGTGAATTATTGAATTCTATTAAAAGAAATGCGGTGAAATTTGCGTTCAAAAATAATTTAAATGTAGACTACATGAAATTACTTATTCTTTGACCGAAACAAGCTGCCTAAAACTATGCAATAACTAGAAATACTTTTAACTTGAAGGCCAGTACTCCATAGAGAAGTCTTAGCATACTTTTAGGATAATTTTTTTAATTTTAGTTGAAGATCGCTACAGGTTTTTTAAGAAGTAAAGGATTAAACATTGCAAAACGAAAGCATGCTTGAAATAATTTAATTTCAATTTAATATCCTGTGCCTGAAAGGAAATTAGTAGACAGCTTAGACAGTTAATTAACCTACTGGAACTTACAGCTGAATTGTTTGTTCAAGTCAAGTGCCTTTGCTTGACTCTATTGAGGGTTTGATTGATAACTAGTGAGGTTCTACACAGTGAAAGAGATGAAGTTAGTAATTCAAAGTGTCCCACATGCACTTTTGGTACTTTTTTCAAACCCTTGTAGGAGTTTGCTTTAGGGGCAGAGAAGAAAAGTTCATATGGGAAGCATATATAATTTTTATATTTATAGATAGATGTTTTATTAGAAGAAAAAATCATTACAAAACTTATATTATCGCACAAATGTACATTATGACTTACTGATTAAGATATAATTATAACCCATTACCCGTAAAAGTAAAAAAACAGCATGAAAAACCTAACAACTCGACGTGCGAACATTCTTCCGTAAATTGAAAGGAGTTATTAAAGCCCCAATCCAAATAAGTTTAAGTTGTAATTAAGAAGAAAACACTACAATGCTTGGCATTCCCTGTAAGCTTTGTACATACCGAAGTTTCATACAGGAAACTAATCTAAGGTCATACAGAAACTAATTTAAAATGGACTGAAGGACAACACAGGTTTGCCTGCGCACCAAACTTTGGCTTCATCGATAATCTTCCCTAGATTCTCTAGATCTGCCAGACTTTGTAAAAAGCTAAAACTGGTTCAATGAGTGAGCGCAATTAAGCTCGATTGTTTGTAGAATCAAAATGAGCCTTCATGGTCTAAGTGAGTTTCGTTTTGTGGCAGCCACTCCTATCTTTCTTCCAAGAAAAACAACTTGATCAGACATTTATGAAGCTAAATCATAAATTAGACAAAAACCTGAACCCTGAATACATAAAACAGTCTTGTTCGACTAATCTGTTGCCAAAGCAAACAAAAATATTTCAGTTGGAAATACTTCAACATTTTCTTAGTCCCACTATTTAGAGCACTTTATAAATTGTCATCTTTATAAAGATATATTGCTTCATTCACACACACACAGTTACCAAACAAAACCAACACACTAATACAAAAATATATATAAACAAAAAGCTACGAAAATCTACCAAAATTGAACGAAAGCATAAAAATGACCAACACAAAACTATGGAAAAAAAAACAAAAAAGTTTTGTATTCATTCCCATAGTGTTTACAACAACAACAAAAACATGTTTACAATAATTTCAGCAACACTGACATGAACAACGCTTGTGACGCTTTTACCTATTTTTTCAGTTTATTATCCTTGTTCCCTTTTGTTGATATGGTTTCAGCACAAAAAGTCTAAAAAAATAGCAACGAGTCGAAGGAAATTGCGGTGGCTTAATTTGGGTTCGAATTTTTGTTGTTGTTGTTGGCAACCACAAAAAGGTTTCAGTTTATTTCGCTTGAATGCGGCTTTTGTCAGCACACATTGGACTTTTGCAGCGAGAATAGTTTAAACCAAAAAAATGTAGCAATTGTGAGTTTGTTGAAAGGGGTTTGGCTGTGCTTAGAAGTGACATTATGATAAATTTCTAGTTGAAAATTGCGGCATTTGGGGTCGGTTTGCCTGAAGCTAACTAAACTGGGTGTGGACTTATAGCGACTATGTCTGTATGTTTGTAGGTAGGTGTAGGTTTCTAATATAAATATTTTATACAACAATAAACAAGTTTATTTATTTCAAAATATATAAAAAACATACAAGTTTGTGTAATAACTTCTATAAAATAATGTCGCCTAAAAAACCAACAAAACTACGCAAAAGTTTTCACCAGACAGCGGCAATGTTTCTTGCTTGAAAAATTGTCATCCTGCCACAAACAGTCGTAACTGACGCACCAGTGAGCACAAAAAGTAGCAAAGCTTACGCAAGCACACACACTACTATACTTATGTATGTATGTTTGTATATGCAAGTGACTTGTTTGTGAATAATTAAGTCTACCACACGCGCTTGTAAGTCATATTGTGCAACACTTTCCAGCTTGGCACCCGATTGTGTGTTTATATAATTGCATATGTTTGTGTCTGTGTCTGTCTAAGTATTTTATGCATGTAGTAAGTACAACATATTCTCTGTATCTCTGTCTGTGTGTGTAAATTTTCAATTACAGAATTGCTCAAGTTTCTAGGCGGGTAAATGTATGAAAAGTTACATTCAAGTTGTTAATTTGACATTTGCTCGTAATTAAAGAACATTACATGTCTACATGTGCACGCACTAAGCAAATAACTTGAAATAACTTGGAATAGTATACGAAAAATCACATTAACTATGCATCATTATGAAATTCGCAGTGTGATGCGGAGCGTATGAGTAACATTAATTGCTGGTCATACCGCATTAGGCATAGAAACCAGGTTTTCATGGTTCGGTGTAGTGGCTCATTATTATTTTAGGTTGGATTAACTTCGATTCAAAGAGCGAAAGAGTCGAATAGACGATTCTGCACAAATCAATACAATTTTGTTATAAAAATCATAAACAAATCAGATAAAATCAACGAAAACTACCTGATATAAAAAAATTTAAAAGTTAAAAGAACAAATATGTTAAAACCCACAGTAAGCGGTTTTGTTATAGTTTTTCGTTTATACGTATTTATCAATACGGAAAACTGCCGCAGAGCTGCTTCATGGCATTCACGCAAAAGCGGCGGAAAGATATAAAAAGTCACTAAAATTGTTCTCATTTTTAAAGGAATTCATTTGAATGTAAATTATAAACTTAGCCAAAGCAATACGTCTACGATTACAAGTGACTTTTCCGAAGCTTTTCAGTTAAAGTAAGAAAGTACATTGTTAATGAATTACAATTACCTGTCATTTTATCCATTTGACGTTCACATTCTCGACACTTTCCTTTAACGAAGATTCTAGTCCATATTTTCTTATTTCTTTAATCTTATTTGTAGACTTTTGTCATCAATTCAGCAGGTTTTCAAAAGCAAAGCTCAAGGCTGAAAGATAGAAATGATATTGCAATGAATATCTTACAAAATAATTTATAACTAAATTTATTAATTAAAACTAATATTAAAATTAATCACGATTAATCACGATTAAATTAAAATTAAGTTAAAATTAAATTACCATTAAATTAAAATTAAATTAAAATTAAATTAAATTAAAATGAAATTAAAATTAAATTAAAATTAAATTAAAATTAAAATTAAAATTAAATTAAAATTAAAATTAAATTAAAATTAAATTAAAATTAAATTAAAATTAAATTAAAATTAAATTAAATTAAAATTAAATTAAAATTAAATTAAAATTCAATTAAAATTAAATTAAAATTAAATTAAAATTAAATTAAAATTAAATTAAAATTAAATTAAAATTAAATTAAAATTAAATTAAAATTAAATTAAAATTAAATTAAAATTAAATTAAAATTAAATTAAAATTAAATTAAAATTAAATTAAAATTAAATTAAAATTAAATTAAAATTAAATTAAAATTCAATTAAAATTAAATTAAAATTAAATTAAAATTAAATTAAAATTACATTAAAATTAAATTAAAATTAAATTAAAATTAAATTAAAATTAAATTAAAATTAAATTAAAATTAAATTAAAATTAAATTAAAATTAAATTAAAATTAAATTAAAATTAAATTAAAATTAAATTAAAATTAAATTAAAATTAAATTAAAATTAAATTAAAATTAAATTAAAATTAAATTAAAATTAAACTAAAATTAAATTAAAATTAAATTAAAATTAAATTAAAATTAAATTAAAATTAAATTAAAATTAAAATTAAATTAAAATTAAATTAAAATTAAATTAAAATTAAATTAAAATTAAATTAAAATTCAATTAAAATTAAATTAAAATTAAATTAAAATTAAATTAACATTAAATTACAATTATGTTAAAATAAAATTACAATTATATTAAATTTAGTTTAATAATTAAACTTAAAACAAATAAATTAGTTAAATTAATTAATTAATCAATTACATACATAACATACTTTTGCCTGAGAAAAAAACTGTATACCCTTAACTAAACTCAATTTACCATCGCTAAAACATTTAGTTTTCTTAGTCAACAATTTCTGGGCTAATTTGTGAATGTGGACTTAAACAAACGACTATAATTTGTATGTTTAAATTATCATAATATATACCAATTACAGTTTGAGATGAACCAATGCTACTCTACAATTGTCTGCTATATTCGCCATCCAATGCTTTCATTCTCATCATTTTCATTTCACGAAAATTCTCATTCAAGTCATTAATTCATCTTTGTTGGTTTTCAAAAAAATAACATTTTACTGTAAATTGTTTTGATTTCCAGCAAACAAGTCGAAGTGTTGTGGACTAACACCAAGAAAAGAGGATTAAGTTCTGAGGTATACTAATGAGTCCAATGAGCCTCACGTCGTCCACTTAGCCATTCAACACCAAACAACAATAACCTTTTATATTGGCAAACATATGCGTGTAACATAAGTGTCCATGTTAGGTTAGGTTAGGTTGCGGTGGCTGCCTCTATAAGAGACACACTAGGAGGCCTGAAAGGCCCATTGTGATACCACATATTTCACCCGTTTTTGAACTGTGTATGCAACACTGTTTTGCCAACATATGTTACAGCACACATTTCAAGTGGACGGGGAAAGGGGGGGGGACCTACAGTTTAACGCCGAATCCGAACGGCGATTGGCAGTTAAGGATACCAATTCAAAGTGTGCCACTGTCAGCACAACAATAATAAGATCCCAATCCGTCATCAGGCGAAATGGGATATGTTTGTGTCTAGAACACTTCCAACACAACACTCAATAGATTCTTAATAATTCATCGCTAGACAGACGTAAACAAGTATTTCTTCCATTTCCTAATTAAACCCAGTAAACAAACCACTCAAAATTATATCGTTTCTAGAGTTGAAAGCAGTAATAGGTGCAGTAATTAGCTACATGACCGTAAAACTCAATGGATAAAGTGACTGTGTATCATTTTATTCACTTCCCTGACCAACAACATTAACATGAAAAATTATTTATTATGCTGTACCCTTCGAAGAGCGATTTAATATAACCTCCGAGCATATTAAAGTAACAACAGCAAATTTCCAAATTGTCAAACCACACCAATCAACATAAAACCCTCCTTTGTTATATAAACAAATACACACACACACAAACACATTGCTGCACGTGGTCATAAACCTTTACTTAATGACATAACATACAACTAAGTGTGAGTGCGTATTAAATTCAAACATTACAAAAACACTCAAACGCACAAGCAGACGACAATATCGGTTAGCATTGGGGCCGACGGGTCGTATACGTAATTTATGTGCACACAAGTGCCGACGTAAATTTCACATGCGTCTACATACATATATGCATACATATACATATAAATACATATACATATATATAGATTTACACAAACACATTTTATTTGCCAGCCTTACTGCTGTTGTTGTTTTTATTGCATCTGTTGTTAGATACTGTTGGCGCTGTTTGTTGTTATTGTTGGTGTGAAAAGCACTTAACCCCCATATTTGCCAAGAAACACCTTTCATTATGTAACCACACACACAAACACAGACACATTTACACCAAAACAAACATCGACACCGGCGCCCGCCCACACCAGCAACAACAACGAACCAACATAAATGACTAAGCACAAATTACATCTATTAGTTTATTATTATCCTGACAATTTTGCTTTATTTTCCATGGCTGTGGCTGCACCCACACTGCCGACCCCCACGCACCAGCGGCAGTCAGCCAGTTGTTGGGTCCTTGTTGGCCGCTTTGCCGCCAACTCATGCTGCGAGTTATTGTTGCTATTCCACAATTTGCCTGCCACTTCTTTCGCCCACCCATTCGCCGCTCTCTGTGCTCCCTCGACGCTCTCAACCCTCTGCCACGCTTGTCAGACTTTGCACTTATTAACAAAAGCAACGGCAGTAAAATTTTCAACTACCACTTAACCGACGTGCCACCCAAACCCGACAAGCTAAACCGGCAGCCCAGCGGCAATCGTGCTGCCAGCCGGCATCTTTCAACTACTCTATATGTGTGTGTGTGTCTATATGTGTTTGTGTAATAATTATTTTACAGTTGCTTGCCATGAGGCAAACAAACTTTGGCACACAAGTGGCGTCTCTCGCACTTGTCGACCGTCTCGTGCAGCTCTCTAAATCCCGCGCCGCCACATGCGTTTGTGGTTGTATCTCTCACTATGTGTCTGTGTGTGTGTGTGTTTATGTTGTAACCGTAATATATATGTTTGTATGTGTTTTTGTACATTTCAACACACTGCGTCGGACACGTTTAACTGCTCTTTCGTTGCCGTATTTCACAAGCACAGTTTTTGCGTTTAGCACTTTTTTCTTTATTATTTCACTGTTCTTATACGTTGCCAGTTATTTTCCGTTGACTGCATTTTACGGCGCGCGCTGCCTTATTCCTCCGTTGCCAACTTTTGCTTTTATTTGCCTGTCGTTTTAGTGTTTTTGGTTTGCTTGGTTTGTTGGTTTTGTTTTGTTTTGTTGGTTTGTTGGCAGCGCCAGCGGTTAGTTTTATGATTTATTTTTGCAATTTGCTTTTATTGCACTGCACTTGGGCTGCTCTTCTGCTTATTGTTGTTGTAATTATGAGTGTTATTACTTTTCGTATGGTTGTGGAGTTTGGATTTGGCATGTTGGTGTAATTTAAAACCGACTGCAAGCCAGTGCTTTGGGTCGGCAGTTTGGAATGTTGTTTTATTTGTGTTGTATGTTGTGAGTTGTGCCATTTTTATTGTTATTGTTGTTAGTAACATTCTTATTTCATTATTTGGCAGATTGTCGCTCTATTTAATGGGCTCATTACGAAGAGTGTAGGGCGATATTATTGAACTAGGTTGGGTCATTACGAAAGCACTCTTTGACGAAGCCTGATAGAGGCCCATTGTATGTCCAAGGGGGAGAGGGGCGGGGGGAAGGGAAGGTTCCGACCTCAGTTGGCAGTACTCGTCAACAAAAGGAAAATTATTTTCGCCTCTTTTGTATACGCAGTTATTCTTTGACAATGGTTTGATTGAGGTTAGAGTTCAGGTTATGTGCAAGAAAAATGAATCTTTCTAGCAAATTCAATAAAAAGTTAAAGAAATTCGACTTTTTGATGAAGTTTAGCAGATTCCTTAGTTCAGGTTCTGTGGCTTTACTCAGACTAGACATAAACCTAAATCCCAAAAAAGGTCCTGTTGAGCTGTCCAGTGGCATAGGAAGTTTTCCTTTTTTCGTAGTCTTGGGTTCTTGGGCATCACATGCAATCATTATTGGATAAGAGGAGCCATTTTGCAAGCATGGAACTCACTCGGAACACATTCACTTGTTGCATAAAAAATAAAATAAAATAAAATAAAATAAAATAAAATAAAATAAAATAAAATAAAATAAAATAATATAAAATAAAATAAAATAAAATAAAATAAAATAAAATAAAATAAAATAAAATAAAATAAAATAAAATAAAATAAAATAAAATAAAATAAAATAAAATAAAATTAAATTAAATAAAATAAAGGAAAATAAAATTAAATTAAATAAAATAAAATAAAATAAAATAAAATAAAATAAAATAATATAAAATAAAATAAAATAAAATAAAATAAAATAAAATAAAATACAATAAAATGTCGGCGGGTGACATTTTAATTGCATTTTTAAGTGGACATGTTCCGATTAAATATGAAAAAAATTATCAGACAATGGCCTCTTGCTCTTCTCATATAATTGCCAATGACATTTTAACAAAGATCAGACCTGCTCTCCCTCTCTTGTTCTCTTTTTTTTTCACCGATGATCTGTTGATTCTTGACCTTGAGCTCTGAGACCGTTTGTGGCTTATTCGCATATACCAGAGATTTCACAAAACCTCAAACAAAGAAATTTCAAGTCGTTTTGAATCTGCTAGCAAGCACAGCTCTTAGACAGAGATACGTGCATTGTACTGCGACTAAATTTATTTAAATCTTTAAATCTCTCTTAATCTCTTAAATTTATTTAAACCGACCTCTGGGAAAATCCAAGCAAATCCTGTGGTGCCAAGGAGTCAGTTGGTCGCCTCGCATGGCATTAAATTGCACAATCTTGGTGGCCAGTTGACATTGCGATTTCGGGAATCAGACCGAATCGGTTTGGAAATCATTGCTTCAACAAATTGATGCTTTTGACAATCAATTTTCATTTTCAATAATCAAAACAATCATAGATGACATTTGCGACTTGGACAGAGATAGTTTTTCGTTGCATGTATTTAACATTTTTTGGAATTAAATTCTGAACAAATTAAATTTTAATAAATTTCTTAATTCTTTAAATTCATGTAAATTTAATTTTAATTTAATTTACTTTTCATTATTTACTTTCTGCAAAAAAGAAAAAGAAAAATTTTCTATGGCCACACACACTAAACTGTAACATTTTTTACAGCATTGCAAACGATAGAAACACCGGCTGTCATAGACGCTCTGAAAAAAAAAATAGCAAATCAAATTATAAAATTCCATATGGCCACACAAAACGCATGAGCAACTTTTATTATAGCATGCACACACACACACACATACACACACAGACTTTCATTTCTGTGAAAACTGTGGGGTTGTTAGGTAACTGAGTCAAGTCTCACACATTGGCTTCAGTGGTTTTCTCTGCCGTTAAAAAAAATGTAAATAAAACCACTTCTCTGAAAAATAAAGCTTAATAAAATTCCTTCTGGGCATACAGGACGTATGCGTTATATTTTTTGTGCCCAAGTCAACATGAATGCGACAAAACGAATATGGCAAATTTGCATATTTTATTTAAAATTAAAATTTTCACAACTTCTACGACAAAAAGCAACAACTTAGCTACAACACACACACAGAAACAACAACAAAGACCCAAAAATATTCATATAAACACTGTGCAGACAGTCAAACACGTACACACAGAGATAGAAAAAACAGACAAACAAACATAAAGCACGAAAATCCGAAAGCACAAAACTCTGCTGGCAGTCAGCACTGCATTCAACTTCACTTCACTTTGCTCTGCTTGCGTTGGCCGCAGCATGTGGCGCACAAATATTTGCCTGACGCTCGCCGTTTGCGACGCTCCGCAGTGCCGCCAGCAACAACCCTCAGCCGTAGCGAAACGAAACGAATTAAGTGAATTTTAATTTGTAAAATGTGCGCAACTCAGCAAACATAAAATGAATACGTAATAAGTAATTAATTCACTTTTATATTCACTAAGCGCAAATGATGTCCTTAAACTGCGCCACACCGACACACACACACACACACACACAAGCACACAAATGGCTGTTTGTCGCTGACTGTATGCTCACAATCTTCCCTTCTCCACACCCGCTTCCAAATAACGACAACGACAACAACCACAATAACAAAAACCATTGCCAACAACAACGCCACAGCTGACGTTGATGGCAAATTTGCTTTTATTGCCGCTCTGTTGCACGTTTACTTAGTCGCCACCCGATGCACGTCTCTTCGCCTACGACACGTTGGCTGTTTGACTGTTCGACTGTTGGGCTATTGGACTGTCTGTCCGCATAATTGGCATTTGGCCTGTTCTCCCTGCGCCACAAACCACAAAGCATTCCGCCGGAAAGCAAAAGCATTGCCAGCAAAGAAATTTCTGTTTATTTCCCTTGAGACAAATCTATTAAAATACACACACACACATACAGACCCACGCACACAATATTGTTAAACACACGCTCATACATACATTTGCATTCGGTGTGTGTGTATATGTATTCGGAAAAACAAGAGCAACAAATGTATACAAGCACGAACGAACGAAATTTGTTGGCAAAAGTGTGGAAAAACTTTTTCGTCTTTAACGTTCACGTGCTCGGCGAACAGTCAGCCAACGAGCCGGCGAGTCAGCCAACCATGCAACCATACAGCCAGCCAACGAGGAAAAGTAATTACCAAAGGATTTACATTTATTTAACCACTTCTCGCACTGAGTGCGAGCGCAAAAAAGTCCAACCGAACGGAATGCGCCAGCGAAATGTGTGGACTGTGCGCCGTGCAGTCGGGCGCTGTTGCGTTCCAAATGGCAGCCAAAGCCAAAAGACAAGCGAAAAAGGCGCAAAAAGTAGCGGCAAAGAAAATGAGAAACAAGTGGGCAAACATGTTGCCGCTAATGTTGCAGGCAGCCAGCAATGATGGCTGCGGGCTGTGAAGCCGGCAGCGACTCATTTAAAGTTTGGCGACTGGAGTTTGGGATAAAGTTTTGAAAATTGAAGCTTTGTTTTAGTTTAAGAATTTAATAAAAATATATTTAAAAATACATAAAAAGTTAAAATAATAAATGAAGTTTTAAAATAAAAATTTCAAAAATATAAAAATAAACATATGTTTCAGAATATGAAAGTATTAAAAATTAAAAAAAAAAATACAAACCTAATGCAAAAAATATGTAAATGAATATACAAAATTTTAAATTAATAATTAAAAAAAAGAGCAAAAGTCCTCTTTTATTAGATTTTAAATTGGTTTTTAAACAATTTTTGTTTGAAAATGTTTAATTTTTGCGATTAAAATCGTTTTGTTTTGATTGAGTTAGTACAGTGCAAAGAGTTTTAAGAAAAATAAAATATTTTGCCGATTACATTGGAGCAAATCTAACCAACTAATTTTGTTCTCATTGTTCTGTAATGCTACAAATATTTTGTTTTTTAAATAGCTTTTAAAAGGCATCCACAGCGTCTTGAAACAAGGACACCAAAACGAATGCGAACAACAAATTTACGTCAAATGCTTCTTGTTCAAATGAAGTAAAAAGAAAACAAAATTTAAGCTTTTACATCACAACGGTTGTTCACATTTTTCACAACAACAACAACAATGTCAATACCATTGCATCGACCAAATGTACGAAAAACTTTTAGCAGCAACAATCATGTAAAATCAAACAATAAACTTCAGCGACAGTGACAGAAAACTGATAGCGAACGAATACAACAAAAACAACATATAAATAATGGGAGCAAAAAAGTGGAACATAACTGTTAAAAGGACAACACTGTTGGCAAGCGCATTGCATTTACAACAACAATAGCAAATTTTGAAAATAAACCAAAATGAGTGGAAAAATAAATTGAAAAAATGTGCGTTTCCAAAGCTATATGAAAGGACGAAAAATGTTGCTGTGAAACGAAAATCCGAAATGCTGTTTTGTATGCTTCGCTGCGTAAATCGCTGGCATTATAACTTTTTGGTTTATTTGTTGCACACACACACACACACACGCAGTTGACTGACTGAATGGTTGGCGGTGCGTTTCTTGTTGACTGCTTGGCTGCGGCAGCTGTACATTGTTGGCAGTGGATGGCACAAAGGTGTGTGTGTGTGTGTGTTTTTTTTTATAGAGATGGAAAGCATTGAAAGCCAAAACCCCGTCAGTGGTGTGTGTGTGTTGTATGTTTCCTCCACACACAGAGAAACAGTGCCGTCGCACTTTTGCAGTCTGAGAGGACAAGTGACGAAAGATAGGTTTTCTCTATTATTGTACTAACCACTGAGATATTGTGAACATGCTCAGCAAAAATTTAAACACAAATCTTGTTTTTTATAATTTCCTAATTTCCCGTAATTATTGCAGATTGTAATGTTATGTTTTTGCTGCATACTTTTGGGCTTTGCTAATATTTTACTCCCACTGCTGCGCCACTGATTTCGTGCTGAATGTCATATTGTTGGTTGAAGTATTGTTGTCCTTGTTGTTGTTTTTGTTATTGTTGTATTTGTACTTCGAGCGCTTAGTTCAATGCTTGTACAAAGGTAACTGCGTTCCTATCTCTATGTCCCTGCAGTTGCATTTGTGAGAGTGACGACTAAAAAAATATCCCAAAGCGAAACATTTCAAGTTAATCCTTTTGCAAAGCAGGTTATTTTTATACTTCATGGCCGCTATACCACTCGAAGACCCTGTTGGGTCCATTTTTCGGAAAATCGGTGTCCTTCCATTATCTGTTTGGATTCCTGTAGATCTTTTGAGCACCATTTGGTCTTCGTGAGGAAATTGTGTAGATCGGTTATCTGTGCATCTGCTACTTCCGCGAGCCCATCAATGAACCTTGCTCCAAGAATCTGGAGCTGTCGTCCTTGTAGTGATGAGCAGTGGCATAGCAGGTGCTCGACTGATTCTACTGCATCCTCATCTCCACAAATTCTGCATAAATCGTCGGTCGCCAAACGCCATATGCCAAAACATGACAAAAGCCACTTTTATTGAGGTTTTTGAATGCACACTGTGGCGACTAATAACTTTGGAAGATTGTTGAGTGCAACTAGAACGCATACATACAACAGCAATAAATGTTTGAAATTTTAAAAATTTTAAATAAAATTTTAAAATTTTGTACCTAAGTCTTATAAGACAAAAGACTACCACTGAGAACAGTCAGGCAAAACGAAAAGAAGTGGCAGAATGAGATGAAATTAAAAATCGGAAAAGTTAAATCTACTTAGAACGAAAATATAAAAATTCAAAAAATGAAAGTATTCGCCGCAAAGTATGCCATACAACAGTGAGAGCAGTAGCTCATATCAAAAAGTCACCATAAGTTAACCTTAAATGTTTGCATACTTCTTCCAATAGTTCTAACTAATTCAACAATTTGCTTCAGTTTTGTCTGTTTTTTAATACTTAATCTTTATTCCAAATTTAATCAAAACAATAAGCATTTTAAAACTCTAATCCCCAATTATCCGACGTAGCCTTTAAAATCACATCAAATTATTTAATAGCTTTGCCCACAACAAACAACTTTTCTACCCTCTTTTCGCCTCTTTAAGTCATTACCGCTTTCTCATTCTCACTTTCAAATCCCATAACATAATTAATTCTGCTTCCAGTATCAACCCAACCATTGCACTTTGCTGTCCCATTGCTACTTCACAGCTCAATGCGAGCAGCGGAATGCCGCCGGCGGGTAATTTACACCATTCCACCAATCTCTGCGTAAGTCAACGCAGGCGCCAATCGTCACCAGCCGAGTGCAAACCAAAAGCCAACAAAACAACAACCATAAGACAACAACAACAACAATCATAAAACTGTGACAAGGGGGGAAACAAGCACAAAAAGTTGATGCAAAAAATTTAAGAACATTTCGCCTTAAATCAATTCCTGATGGCTCGCCGCAAATGCGTGAGTAAAATTTTTAATCAACTGGCAAAGAGGCGCACACAAAAATAAACCAAATAATTCACATACACAATCACATACACAAACAAATGGAAAAAAAATTAATGAAGAAGCGGCAAGAAGACAAACGGCAAAGGACACTCGAAAGCTGTTGGACTGTGTTTTTAGATGCTGTGTATGTGTGTGTGTGTGTGGGTGTTTTGAAATGAAAGTATGTCTGTTTGTGTGGCGTGTTGTGTTGCGCACTCAAGTGTTGCGCTTGTGTAAGCAGCGCCACAGGCAGCCGAGAAGCGACAGCGTTGGCTGTGAACTTGTGTCGTACAAAAATATATTAAACATACATACATACATACATATAAATGTATATAAATATGCACAGACAAATGTGCTTGTGGAAAGTTAGCAGAGTATTTGTCGCAAAGGCACGAAGGTCCTGGCATTTGGCGAACATATGTGTGGGTGTGAGCGTGTGTTGGCTGGAGGGTAAATGACTTCAAGTAACGTTTTAAGTCATCAAGTGGACATTTTATGAATAGAAGAAGAAGGAGGAAGAACTGAGGAATGATTAAGTAAGGTAGAAAGTCAAGAAGGGAAGGTAATGAGTGGAGTGCAGAATGAAGTAGAGGATAAGAGATGGGATGAAATGAGATGAGATGAGATGAGAAAAGGAAGGAAAGTTTTGGAAATATGAAATGTTGAGGAGACAGAAATAATAACGGTGAGGGAGATAATCTCTACTTCACATTTATATAAATAGTAGGAAAGAGAAAAGAGTAAAGGAATAAAGCAAAATACTGCAAAAACGAAATGAAGCATGAAATTAGAAGCAGAAAGAGCTAATAACTTTGGAATGGAAACTAATATGTAAATAATTTAAGTTCAAAATATACTGAAAAAGTAATAAATAGAGTCCAGAAAATGAATTTTAAGCTAGAAAAGGAAAAGAAAAAGGAAAGGGAAGCGTAGAGATGAAGCATGAAATACGATTTTGGGAGGAAGAATGGAAAATGGAGAAGAAGGAAGAAGGGAGAATAAAAATGGATCGTGAAGTATTTGCAGTAAAGTGTAGTTGTGGTATAGCAAATAAGAAAACAAAAGCTCAGGTCAAATGGCCAGAAAATCAGAGTTGAGAGGAAAATACGAACAATTTTAAAATGAACAGTAAAAACGAATTAGAATACCAAAAGCGAAGAAAGACGGTGTAAAAGATTGAAGTAGAAAAAAAAAAAAGAGTGAAAGTGGATGAAATATCAAACGAGAGGAATTATAGTGCAATAACAGACGAGAGCTGGTCTAATTAGGTGAGCGGGAGGAGTCTGAGTAGGAGAGAAGACAAACCAAAAGGAAGAAAAAAGAAATAAGAGGCGAAGAAATTCACCAAATCGAAAGTGAAGGTGGGAAAATGTGAAAATGTAAAATAGAAGCCTGAGGCTGAAGAGAAGAAAGGCACAAGATATAAGAAAATAAGAGGAAATGGAGAAGCAAATAAGAAAAGAAGAAGATGAGAGAGTAAGAAGAAACGAGTTTGGAGATAAGAATAAAAGAAGAAGAATAAAGATTAGAATTAGAAGGAAAGGAAAAGAGCAGAATAAGAGAAGAAAAGAAGAAGAAGAGAAAAGAAAAGCACAGGAAGAACGAAAGAAGAAACGTAGAAGAAAAAAGAAAAGAAGAAGATGAAGAGAATAAAAAGAAACGGGGGCAAAGGAAGGAAAAAGAGAATAAGAAAAAAGAATAGAACAAGAAGGAAAGAAAATAAGCAAAAGAAGAGACGAATAAAAGAAGAATAGAAAAAGAAAACAGTAAAAATAGGAAAGAAGACAAATGAAAAAGAAGCAAAATGAGAGGAAAAGAATTGGATCAAAATGCAAAAAGGGAAAACGTAAAATGAAGAAGCTTGAAATAGTGCGAAATGGTGAAAGTCGAGGAAGAAGAGAAGAAAACACAAGAAGAAAAGAAGACAAAACATTAAAGAAAATAAGAAAAGAAGATAAAGAGAATAAGAAAAGAAAAAAGGGCGAAGATCAGAATTAAAGAAAAAAAATAAGAGAGCAAGAAGGGAAGAAAAAGAACAGAAGAAAAGAAGAAGATAAGCAGATGAACAAGAAAAAGCAGAAGAGAAGAAATTAAGAAATAGAAGGAGAAAAGACAAATCACATAAAAAGAAGAAGAGAAGAAGAAACCAAAAAGAGAAGAAGAAGAAATTGACAAAGAAAAAAGATCGTCAGAGAAAAGAATCGAAGAAGAGATAAAGAAAGATGAAGGAGACAGAAAGAGCATAAGTAGAAAAGAAGCAGAAGAAAAGGAAAAGAATGGAATAGAATAGAACAAAAAAGGAGAACAGTATTAAAATAGAGGAAAAAAGACGAAGACAAGAGCAGAATGAAATGAAAAAAACAGAAGAGCATTAAAAATAAGAGATTAGGAACAAAAAGGAAGAAGAAGAAAAAACAGAATAAGAGAGAAAAACAGAAAGACAGAAAGAAAACCAAAAAAGAACAAATCAAAAGAAAAGATGCAGAAGAATAGATCAAGAAGCGTACGAGAAGAAAAATCATCGAACAAATTGTTGTAATTGATAACAAAAAAGATGTTATAAAGAAAATTAAAGACGGGAGGGAAGTTAGACGCGTAAAACTTTAAGGCAAAAGAAGCGAACAAACTTGGAAAAAGACAACAGAAAAATACAAAAATGCCATAACTTAAAAAAGAAACGGGAGGATGAAGTGTGCAGTCGGGTAAACTAAAGACGAAGTATGACAGAAAAAAAAACTCAAGCGGAAGGAAAGGAAATTACAAAGAGTGGTTTAAGTATTGAATTGTATTTGTATGAGGGAGAAGCAAGCGTCCAAGAAATAAGAAAAGTTACAAATGAACGCTGCCACATTGAAGCGCGAACAAACGGAAGACGAAGCAGCCGGATTAAGAACGGAAATTACAAACAAAAAAATATAGAATTAAGTGCAACGAAATGAAATGAGCGACAGTGTGAGTGGTAAGTTCCATGTTGTTGTTGTTTTTGTTGGTTTTGTTTTTGTTCACAGTGTCGTCAATTTGTTTTATTTTTATGCGCCACGTCGTTGTTAATGACAATGTGTTTTTGCTGTTGTTGTTGTTTTGGTTGTGCGCGCTCACTGTTATTGGCATCGACAAGCGTGCGAACGTCGCATCGTAAGGGTGGCTTACACAGCACGACCAAACGGTGAGTGATAAGTAAGTGTGCACAGCCGCAGGATAAACAAGGTGAACAGCAGCAGCAGCAGCTACAACGACAACAACGGCAGTTGCGAGAGCTGCTAGAAGCGGCCGCCATTCATGATGAATTAATTGAAGCTCAGACAGCGCACAAAGGCTGCTGTCGGTTGTAGTTGTTGATGATCTGCATTAAAGCGGCAAACGGTAAAAGCCAAAGTACGTGAGACGTGGCCTTCGGAGGGTGAAAAGCGAAGCGCTGCCATAATGAATGTTGATTAATTAAGGAAAAGTGGAGCAAAATGCTTTGCGCACGAGTGTCGAATGGGTCAAAGAGGCGGAGAGAGGAGGAAATGAAACGTAAAGCGTTAGTTAAGCGCATAGAAAAAAGCGAAAAGAAATTGAATTGAAATAAATTTAATTGTCAGTCTTTCCTTTACAGCGATGCTTAATCCCTTCTCTCTTCGTTGCTGTGTGCAGTCAACTGATTTTATTTTTGTTAAACAAAAAAAAAACGAAAACACCCCAAAGATGATGCGGCAAAAATGGCAGCGAGCATATCACAAAAAAAATCGCACTTGAGTGCACTGCAGGAAAATGCGAATTAAAAAAAACTTTGTTTGTCGCTGACGCTTTTTTGATACTGTTTTCCCCTCCTGTCACTGGCTGATGGTCCTTTTCGACAAATACGCTTTTCTGCTGCTTCTTCTTGCCTTTTCAATTGCAGCAGTTTTCAAGTTTTTGACAACGAGCAACTTGAGCAAGTTCAACTTTTAGTATTTCCCTTTTTAGCTTTTACTCTAACACAGTGTTACCAAAATAGGAGATTTCCTCCCAGATTTAGAAGATTCTCGGTCCTTTAGGAGAATTTTTATGCTGAATAATTGTTTAGGAGAAAGTAAGAAAGAGCAAGGAGAAAGAGGAAGAGGAGAAAGAAGAAAAGTATTGAAAGAGGGGTACAGAAGAAGAGAAAAACTAAGAAAAGAAAAGATGAACAAATAAGCAAAATGAAGAGGAAAGTAGAATACGAGAGAAAGAAATCCAGGATAAGATCTAATGAAAAGAACAGATGGAGAAGAATAGATGAAGAAGCATAAGAGGAGAAAAGTCAGACTACAAATTGTCGTAATTGATAACAAATATGATGTAACGAAGAAAAGTTAAGACGGAAGGAAGTTAGACGAGTAAAACTTGAAGGCAAAGAAGCGAACAAAGTTCAAAAAAGACAACAGAAAAATACAGAAATTGATGGTGATACATCTGACATAATTAGTGTCACTGACGTCTTGAATATTGGAAGCTAGATTGTCTTATTAAATTTATATAAATTTTATACTTCAATAAATATAATTTATGCAATTAATGAAGAAAGTTTACAAAAGCAAATTTCATTCCGATCTATTTTTTTTTAATGTTTTGTTTGTGTTAAGTTTTTGTTTTGCTGAAGCTTAATGAGAAAAGATTTTATTTTAATTATTTTTATGAGAAAAAATAAAACAAAAACTATTTTTGAAGATTTTTTAAATATCAAATCAACACTTTTTTTAGATTTTTTAAATCTGAAATAAAAACTAAAAAAAAAATGTTACAGAATTTTTTTAAATCTCAAAACAAAAATTAAAAAAAAAATTTTGTGGAGATTTTTTAATTCTGGAATAGAAATTTTAAAAATGTGTTTGAGAGATTTTTTACGGTTTTTGGGGTTTTGCAAACTTCGCTTTTACAGATTTAGTTTTTTTTTTATTTTTATATTCCTTGGAGAATTAAAAAAATTCAAAAATAAATAGAAAAAAATTTTGGAGATTTTTTTAAATCTCAAATCAATAATTTTTGTGATATAAAATAAAAAATAAAAACAATGTTGGAAATTTTTTAAATCTTAAATCAAAAATTTGAAAAAATTTTTTTTATTTTTGCGAGGAATTTTCAGCTTTTTTAAAGATTTAGGACAAAGTCACTTACGGTATCAGACAACACTGCTCTAGCAACAACTCGTTTCCTTTCTCGTTTCTCTTTGCTATTTCTAACAATAACTTTTTCGCCTTTTCGTTTCTCCTCTCTGACTCTGACAACAACTTTTCCCCCCTCTTGTTTCCTCTGGTTGCTTAAGTCGTTCGTTTGGCTTTTTCTTTTGGCTTGTTTCGACAGGAATGGAAAATGCCAGCAACAAGAACTCGAATTGCTAAAATCGGTAAGAACAAAAAAAAAAAGAAACATCACAACAACAACAACAAATTGGAAACCAAAACTGGCAACAACAACTCAAATTGCTAGAATCAGTAAGAAATAAAAAACACATCACAACAACAACAACTACAACAACAGCGGTAACTAAATCTAAAAAAATCCACTGCAACAACAACAACAACACATCAAAAAAGCCAACATTGCCAAAGTATCAAAAGCAACAAATAGTAACAGAAACAACAACAAATGTAGCAACAACCATACATAAAACAATAGCAACAACAACAACAATAACTACAATAACCATAAATGAAACAGCAACAACTAAAACAAAACTGCAACAAGCGTCGACAATTTTTAGTTTTGGTTCTTTTTTTTAACAACTTCAACCACAGTTAGCGTAACAATAGCTATTACAACTACAACTATAACAACAACGACCAGAACCACCATCACCACAGTCTCAGCAATTACAACACCGCATCTGGCCCCCTTCATTGAATTCATTTCCGACAAAATTAAGTGGCAACACAAAAAAGTTATTTGTGACAGTTGGGGGAGTGGGTGGAGGGGCGGTGGGGGGTAAGCAACACTGCGACATGACAGCGGAGAGAAGGTTGGCATGTGCTTCTGCTACTCGTAGGTGTGTATGTTTGTACGTGTTTGGCACAAGCTCGAACGTCGAAAAGTATGCTATGCTTTTTGCGCCATTTTGCGCTTCTTTTTCTCCTTCTTTACGCGCCAAGCCAAGCGAAAGCGAAAACTGACTCGTCGTTGCTGCCACAGCCGCAAATAAACACACACACAGGCACAAACACAAAATCACCCACACACACACATACACACACACATCTTTGGTCGTTGATACATTGGCAGCAAAAACGCAGAAAGGCAGCAAAAAGCGTAGCAACGAAAAGCGTGCAAAACGAAATTTTTCAACAACGCCAACGTCAACGCCAACGGCAGCAGAACTTGAGGAATAAATGAGTTGTGTGACTTTGAATGAAACGGCAAAGCGGCGCGCACGGAATGACGATCGTTGCGCGGCACGCGGCAAAAAAGTTGAAATTAAACCAATTAGGTTGTAGCTGAAATGAAGCATGTAAAGAGATTTCAGTGGCTGTCTGGAACGCGGCGAAACGGCGGCACGGCTGCACAGGAACGAGGGGCGACAGATAATGGCGACATGATTGGTGAGGGTGAAGGTGGGGTGAGTGAGGTTGGTGATGGTTGCCAGTTGATGTGAGTAATGCTGTCGATGGCGCTGTGCACGTTTGTGTGACGCTGAAACACTGACGACGACGACGCAGCGCTTAAAAATTAAATGTTGTAAAGTTTGAGTTTTTATTGGACGCGTTGTTACGTACGAGCAGCATGAAAAGCGGGCAAAGGGAACGGGGGGCGCGTCAAATGCGCAGTCATAAATTAATTATGATTTACCAACTTGGGCAATGGCGCCCCTCGAGCTTTGACGCTGCTGGCGGCAGGCAAAGGCGGCGCAGATGAGTGGCGATAAATGCGAGCAAGTGGCAGCAACTGAAGGAATTTACTTTCGAAATACTTGCTCATGTTTTTGTTGTTTTCGTTCTTTACGTTTTGTCGAGCGGAACAAATGAATTAAGTTGAGTTTAACGAGCGAAGAGAAAAACCAAAAAAAAAATCATTGAATGAAAATATAAAATGCAGTTGAAGTGAATCTGAAGTGAATACGAGGAAAACTGTTGGTGCATTTGAGTGGAATACGAAGAGCGAATTTCTGCGAAATCAAGTGAGCTGGCAGCACGTAAATGTGTAAAGTAGCAGTAGCCATTTTGAATTGAGATATAGTGAAAGTATGTTGAAAAAGAAGCATAAAGTAGGAGCAGGAATAAAAATCGAATGAAATTAAATGGGATTTTAAATACATTTACCATGCATTCATACATATAAATGGAAGAATTGTAGCAACATTTTAAACTTAATTAAATATTAAATATTATTATTATTATTAAATTAAAAAATCGCATCCTTAACGATATTGAAATTATCCTGTAACCTATAGAGAGAAGTATTAAATTTTGTATATCTTAAACTAATAAAGTTAGAAGGTCGAAATTCAAGAATGTGGTAGTGTACATATTAGTCCTTAAGATATATTTTCTTGGAAAAAAAATTATTGGAAATTTGCAAGGATATTCAAGGATAAAGTTTTCAAAGGACATTTTCAATACCTCTTCGTCCTTTTGCACCAAAACATAACATTTTCTAAAATTCTACGGATTTTTCTCTTTCATTTGATACCCATATTGTTATTCTACAATGCGCTCAATTTCTAAAATAATAATAAAGTCTTTTTAAAACAAAACCCTGACGTCAGATAGAAAAACTAAAAACGCAGCTTTCCTACATTTGGCTCCTATTTTCGCGAGTATATAAATTGTTTCGTGTGTTTTGAAATTTTTTTAATTTTTGTCGCACGGTGTTACAAACATATTGTCACATTTTGTTTGCATGACAGTTGAGTGGACTATTAGTTGATTGACTGTAAGAATCTCTATTGCTTAGTTATTGAGTTTAAGGTGTGAAGGTTCATAGGGTTAAAGAGTTTGGCTTGTAGGCTTGAATCTACAAGATAATAGGAGTAGGTAGGAGCAGAATTAGGCCATAAAGATGCATTCTACCACAATCAATCGAACTCAAGTCTACTCGTTCATTGAACCAGTTTGTGCTCCTTAGGAATCCAAGTGGACTGTGAATAGTCCTGACGGCTGGATTACCTACATTTTTGAAGAAGATGTTGCTCAGGTAAGTCTTCTTTCTTCTAAATAATGCAGGAAAAGTGCCTACAAGATGAAGTGAGTTTTCTTCCCCTTCCTTGTCTACATAGATTTCATATCATCGGAAACCAACCCAAACCTACAGTAAACCGTCAGAACACCATTCATGGTTCTCTGAGTAGCTAAGCTTATAGAATTTTTAGGGTAATGACTAAAACCTAACGTAATGGGATTAACTGCGCTCCGCATTTAGATTCTGTGGTCCCAAACAACATAAAGAAATCTAATGGAGTCTAATCCCCACATACGAAATAAGCTTTTCTGCATCATTATTTGAACTCATCTGCTTACCAAAGGATTTTTTAAACCTCATTTATTCATTCCAACTATGCAACGATAAGTAACTTTCGATGATAAACTTCGCTTATTCGTTAATTTTTTTATTTTGTTTATTTTTTTATGTTTTTTACATTTTTTGTATTTTTATTTTATTTTTATTTTTTTTATTTTTTATTTTTATTTTTATTTTAATTTTTACCTTTTGCATTGAACTACTAGATTATTTTTGAGTGTATACAGATTTTATATTTTATTTCAAATTACAAAAACAAACAGTTATTCATTCAACTTTCACATTTCTCTCCAAAGTTTCTCTGCACAAATTTATTTAAAGTAAATTTACTTAAAACATCACATTTCTCTCCAAAGTTTCTCTACACAAATTATTTAATTTAAAATGTCTTCAAACAAATATGCTAACACATAAATATTCAAAGCGTACCAAATGCCAGTTTTAATGCCAACAACAACTTAATGCCCCCAACAACAACCAAACTGAAGACAACATTTATCCGATTATAACGCACGAAGCAACAAATTCGCATTTCATGCAAATGTACACAAAACGACGACTATAAGCTGAGCTATTGCAATGCTGCAAGTTTTGATTTTTATTTGTTGTTTTTATTTATTATTATAAATAGTAAAAGCATTTACATACTCACATACAAATATGTTTGTATGTGTATGAAGAAAATTGCAAGAAAATATCGGATTGTCGGCAAACTTTTTAATATTTGCGCGCCAGTCTTCTCGATTCTTGTTGAAAGAGCGCAGTTACTTTATTGATTTTTCATACTTATTGTTGTTGTTGTTGTTGTTTTTATTTGTCAGAAAATATTAAAACAGCAGTGCATAAGGAAACCGAACGTAAGCCGATTGAGCAGCATAAAGTAACTGAAATAAATATGATTGTAAGCATGAACAACAACAACAACTACATTTCAACGGCAGCAACAACAATGCAGCGTAGTAATAATAACTTATAACGAAATCAACAAAACAAAATAACATATTAAGAACAACAAAATCTTGAATAATAAAAATAGAAAAGGAAGTAAGATTACTTTAGTCGGTCTGCAACGACTTATTTACAACTTCAGTTGGCAGTTAGTTCAATATTTTTCTTCTGCTCAATGTGAAGAACAATAAAACAAAAATAATAAAATAATAATAATAAAATAATAATAATTAAATTATAATAATAACAAAAATAAAAACAATAAGTTTAACAATAAAATACTCAAAAATTGTTTAATATAAGTTAAATTCTGTTAAAATTAAACCCACTTTCAGTCGTAAGAAGGCATAATTGCCGAATTATTCTGATTTATATGAAAAAAAAATGTATACTTATTTTAATGGCAACTCTATTCAAAAGTGGTAACTTCCATTTTGTCATTAAGTTTTCATGAAATTCCAGTAATATCCATGATAACAAATTTGGGCTCAATACCTCTAATGGTTTGAAGACAATGGGACAGATGACCTTACGAACAGAGAGATAGAAAGGCAAATGTATAGATGGAATTAGGGATAGATATTTAGATTAAAGGACAAACAGTCAGACGGACAGTCAGTTAGACGCAAAGACCATGGGTACATAGACAGCTGGACGGGCGTACAAACATATAAACGGCTATAAAGATATATGGAGGGCTAGACGAATGGCTAAATAAACGTTTGAACAGATCAGTTGGCACAGAAATTAGTTAGATCAGTCAGTTAGATGGATGAATAGACGGACAAACAGGCAAGTGTAGAAGCAGATATGTTTGGATAGATTGATGGACAGTCAAAGGAACAATCAGTCTATATGTCCACAGTTTTGACAAATTGATGGACATATAGATGGATAATGGACGAATAAGGTTGTATAGACTATTAAGCAAACATCTAAAGGGATAGATGAACAGATTTTTGAACAGATTAAAGGACATAAAGACGAAAAGATGGACGGGCAAACGTAATAAGACCGATAATTCAATGTAAATATGGATAAAAGGATGGGCAAACAGACAAATAAACGGGTATACAGAAGAATAGGAGGCTAGACGACTGTAGTAACCGACGTTTGGACAGATTAATGTACAGACAGATGAATAGACATACGGGCAAACAGAATAGATTTACGGACCGATAATTCGATGTGAAGATGAATAGAAGGATGGGCAAACATACAAAAAGATGGACGGACGTACAGACAAATAAACGATTATACGGATGAACAGAAGGCTAGACGACTGTAGGAACAGAAGATTAGACCAATTAATGCTCAGACTGACGAATAGATGTACGGGAGAACGGAATAGATAGACAGACCGATAATTCGATGTAAAGATGAATAGAAGAATGGGCAAACAGACAAACAGATGGATGGACGTACAGACAAATAAACGGGTATACAGATGAACAGAAGGCTAGACGACTGTAGGAGTAGACGTTTGGACAGATTAATGTACAAACAGACGAATAGACGTACGGGCAAACGGAATAGATATACGGACCGATAATTCTATGTAAAGATGAATAGAATAATGGGCAAACAGACAAACAGATGGATGGACGTACAGACAAATAAACGGGTATAGAGACGAACAAAAGGCTAAATTAATAGATGAACAGACGTTTAGACAGATTAATTGACAAACAATCTGTCCGCCAGTGAGATGGGTGGACGGATGGAAAAATATACGGTTGTAAAGAAGGGCAAGGGGACTGTGGATGAATGGCCAGAGATTTGGATAGATAGATTGATGGACAGTCTAACGAACAGACAAACAGGGGTACGAACAAGTTGATGTGTTTGGACGGATTGTTGGAGATACAGATGGACAGATGGACGTTTACGGATGCATAAATGGATGACTAGACGGATGCATGGCCAAGTTTTTGAACAGATTGATAGGTAAACAGATGGATAGACGAATATGCTAATAAATAAATAGATAGACCAAAAGTTAGACGTAAAGACGAATAGATAAACAAACAGATAGACAAATGGACAAATTATATACTGGAATAATAAGGTATAGAGGGTTGAGGGGATAGAAGGATATACGCACTGATAGGTAGATGTATAGGTGGATTGATAGATAGGTTAATAGATGTCAGAACGAATGAATGGACAGACGAATGATGTCTGTAGATAAATGATCAAGCGACTGACAGACCGATAAACTGATGAAAGCCAACAATGTCCTGTAACAGATGGAAACAGTGTAAAATCAATTCCCTTGGAAGTACCGAACACAATGATTTACAAGTTTATTGGCCACGCCTCATTTTGGGCATTACAAACTCCAATGCAAACTGTGTGATTTAACACATCGGCATTAAAAATTCACAAACAACAACAAAGAGCTCACACCAACAATAACAATAACGAACGGCATCAGAAATGCTCAACAACAGCAACAAGGACTTTGAGCAGCTGTAGCAACGAACAGCAATAACAACAACAAAAACCTTTTCATTGCATTACAAATTAAGTTGGCAACACTTACCAGACGCCAATGCTCGCCCAACTTTACTTCCACTCACCCACACACACACACATACATATTGTACTTTCCAAGCTATGATATGCTGCCGTCTGTCGACTTGGCGTGCCAAAGGCAAATTTGTTGTTGTATAATTTTCGCATGTTCTATTTTACTTTCTCTTTTGCGTGTTTCACCAGCATTGCGATGGCGCCTCAAGATGTCAGTCAAGCAACGGAACCGAATGATACACACACATACACATGTAACATGCCGCCAAACGAAATCAAATTGCTGCCGGTTTCTTTTTGGTTGTGTGTATATACACTTTTGTTGTAAATTCTGGTTGTTGCCGCTATTTTTGTATGTTTCGCTATTTTCAACTAGACACATTTATGTGTTTGTGTGTGTGTGTGTAGGTGCACGTGTGCGAGCCAGTGGGTGTGCGTGCCGCCTACAAGTATGCTAGATATTTTTATTGCATTTGCCTTTGAGCATTGAGAAGCACAATATAACAACATAACAAACGGTAAATATGGAAAGGACAAAAAAGGCAGCCTGTCAGTTGCCTGCTGCCAGTTGTTTTTGTTTTTTGCTTTTACGTTGTTGTTATTTTTTCTTTACTTATGTTGAGTTTGCTATTAGCTGCGCCCACAGAAGACCCCGAGAAATCTCATCATTTCGGCTAAGCGACGCATGCAATACGCGCTTCGAGTCGCATGTTAAGTCGTTGCTTACTTTTTTCGTTTTTTTGCTTTTGCGGCGTGTTTTTCTATTGTCTATTAAGCTGTCTGTGATGTCCGTCTCTATGACTGTTTGCTTGGCTTGTGTGTGTGGGTGGATGAAAAACACACATGAGTGGCATGAGTGGCAAATTTGTGTGTGCTTTTTATGTGCATTTTTATTGCGCTGATTTTGCTTATTGCTGGCACATAAAAACCGGCTAAAGAGCTGCGAGCTGATGGAACAGATAAAACGTTGATATCGAAATAACAGTCTATATGTAACAATAATTTTATGAGCCGCAAAAAGGCAACACTGTTTGATTATTGCAAGAAATTTATGAGCTCAATGCTTATTTCGAGAAATATTGAAAGTGTCAGAAATTGGAAATATATTCATATATAGGTAGGTACAGTGGCACACACAAGTGGGTTTTGGGGGTTCAAACCTCTCAAATATAAGACATTTCTGGTGGCATAAATGGGTTCCAAATGAAATCGAACTCAAAACTTGTACGAAAAACCGTTCAAGACAAAATCCTGTTTGCGTCACTGTATATTTTTTTAGTTACACAAATGTTTGTTGAACTAATCGCTCATGGTTGACGAAATCAAACAACTTTAAATAGCCAACGTTTGCTTAAAGTTGCCGAAGCCAACTAGTGTGTTGACCTTATTTCAATTTATCTATTAGCCGACAAATTTGCCTTTTCCCCGACACGCCATTGACGCCCACGTGCTCAACATGTCGTATACGCAATATTAATTACACGCGCCGTACACTGAGCTGCCGCCCATTGTGCGCTCGTTGTTTACCCAATCGAAATAAGTTTATTTTTAGCTAAGCCAACCCAACAATCCACCAGCCACACACCCAGCTGTGCGCAGTTTTTCGATTAAATTCTGAAGCGCCATTCCGAGCTGGTTGGGCAACAAATCCGCATAGCATGCGGCAGGCCGCACATTACTGAGCTCGTTTGCTTCACTTTCAAGTTGACACTGGCAAATTTCTACAGCTACTATCTACTTGTTGTTGTTGTTATTGTTTTCTTTATTGGTATTGTTGACTTTGATTGTGGTTTGTCGGCTGACAGCTGTGTAATGTGCGTCTTCTGTTATGGTATTTGGCTGCCTATTTGCTATTATTGAATCCGAAATTTATGAGTGAAATGATATTTTAGAAAGTTCAAGCTTTTAAGCTTATATTTTGTGCAATATAATAGAATTATTTTGAGGGGTTTAAGTTAGGTTAGAAATAATTTTCGTAATTTTAATTACTTTTATTGATGCTCAGTGAAAGAGGAGAAAATGTCTGAATATTCTAATGAATTCATTATTTACATTTTGGTCTGGGAATAATCTGACTAATTGTGGTCTCTACTACTGATTTCAGGAAGAACGAAAAAAGACATAAAAAATGAAAAAAGACATAAAAATATTTAAAAAAAAACTAAAACAAGTGCATACAATCAGTTGGGCAAATAGTAATTCATTTTTGAGAGTTCATTCTCATCTTTTACACTCAATATCATTTGAAATCATATTTGCTACCCACAATTTAAAAAAATATATATATATATTGTTACGAAAATAAGTTCTCTAGGATTATTCGTCTCTCTAGATTGTGCTTGAAAAATAAAACACACTTCAATTACTCAACGTAAAACGCAATCAAAAACCAACAATCACTTTATTTACAAATTTACACTTTGCTTGTCTTTACAATTGCTACTACTTATTGGACTATTCCGTGTTTCACCTTTGCTTGTTCAAATAAGACTTGTCACTCTGTGCTGTACCCAACTGCCTGTTATATACTTGTCTGCTTATCGCACCGATTGTTCTTGCACATTCCAGTTGTCCTATCTCTCGATCGTTGTCGCAAATCCCATTACATAAAAAGCATTCATGCATAGCACAGCGACAGGATGCCCATCGTTACAATATTTTGGAGGTTTGAACCGGAAAGAAGATTGATTACAATCAAATTTGTATCCCTGGGAACACTGAATTCGGATAAAGATCTGTCCGACTTTCCTCCTGTCAGCAGGGCTAATTATGGGACATTCATTAGCTTCATCCATTTTATTTAAATTAAAGTAGCTTCAGGGTGGTTCTGGGTTCAGGTCAGTGACGTCTTTCTTTTCGAATTGGCCGAATGACGCGTCTCAGTGAAGCATAATGTGTCGGAAGTAAAAAAACTGCTCGAAATTCGTATGGGCAAAGAATTTGGAGAGCTTAAATACTTAGTTTTCAAAGAACTTCAACCGCTTCTGAATTCAAAATCTAACTTTTCTAAGAGACCACAATGTCTTTTTCAGAAGCACTTCCAAATTTGCACTGAAAATCCTAATTTACTTTTTAAAGATTTTCGTATTCAAATTTCATTTCAATTCTCATTTTATTCAAATCTGCAAAATGCTTCTGTAGTCAGCACTTTCCTTCCTTTCTGTGCTGGACAAGAACTTTTAAATAGATTCGTTTCTGCATTCGTCTACGCTCTGAAAATCCTAGTTTACTTTTTAAAGATTTTCATATTCATATTTGCGTTCAAATCTGTAAAACGCTTTTCTAATCAGCAGTTCCATTTTATTTTATTTAATTGCACTAAAACCCAAGTTTGCATTTACTTTTTAAAGATTTTCCTACACACATTTTCACTATAATTCTATAAAATTCTGCAAAATTGAAATTTAAAGATTTTCCTACACACATTTTCACTATAATTCTATAAAATTCTGCAAAATTGAAAACTGAAAATCCCAGTTCGTACTCGTTTTTTAAAGACTTTCATATTCACATTTTCACTATAATTCGGTAAAATTCTGAAATATTGAAAACTGAAAATCCAAGTTCGCATGCGCTTTTTAAAGACTTTCATATTCACATTTTCACTATAATTCTGTACAAAAGAACTTGTTGCTGTACTGTTCTGAGCTCAGTTCGGTCAAGTGTTTTTTCTTTTTTACATATTTGGTCAATTGGGACATCAGTCACTAATTAAAGCTGGTGCAAAAGTTAGTCAAATTTGTAGTTAAATTAATGACATTTATAAATTAATTACATTTTAGGAAGATCTCAACTGAATTAAAGATAATTATGACTACAAAGATAAAAATATCTTTGTTCACAAATGCATTAAAAATTTTAAAAAAATATTCACAATTTTAAAAATACTTTGTTTACTCCCATAATGTCACAACTTCATTATAAAACAACAATTAAATTAAAAAAAAAAATTTGCGCTCATTTAACTAATGTTGACACATTGAGGCAGATAACAAACAAAACTGACACAAGTGACAACCCAGCAGCGCTTTTAGTATCAACGCAGTCATAACACGTAATACTGAAAAAACATGACAAAAACAATCAACACTGCTGTCTCTTTATTATCTTCATTATCTTCATAATCACTATAATCATAATCACTACAAAAAAACCCTCACATTATAATCACTGTCAGTGTCATCAAAACAGCACAAACTCGCTCTCTCCCTCCCCCACTCACTCACACCCACCCACATCCATGCATTGCTACTGCTTGCCGCTCTTGATGTCCGCAAACGCCTTCTGCCACAGCTTATCAAAGTGTTTCGGCAATTTGCTGCGCACCATTTCGCTGTACGCCTTCGCGCCTCGGAAGTTGGCCTCCGCATAGTAGGGCAGCTCGGCCATGCGCGCCAGCCACGCCGCCAGCTTGGGATACTTGGCCGCATCCACGGCCACCAGCGCCATGTTCATCGAGCTGACAGTTGCCACTGTGCAAAGGTCGGCAACCGTGAGCGCATCGCCCGCCAAGTAGTCGTTTCCGCCCAGAATTGCGTCCAGCGTTGCGTAGGCTTCGTGTATCTGAGCGATCTTCTCCTTGGGTATGTCGGTGACATTATGCATAAATAGTGGGCGAGTGATTTGCCTGACGCACGTGTACCACAGCACGCCCGTCTCGTAGTACAGGCGCTGGTCAACGAGCGCTCGCCGACAATAGTCCTTCGGATAGAGCGCATCGTCCTTGCCGTATTTGCGCGCCAGATAGCAGCAAATTGCATGCGAGTCCACAATGATGTCGTTGCCATCCTCCAGTGTGGGCACCGTGTGTTGCGGATTCTTGGCCACGAATTCCGGCTTCAGATGCTCGCCGGCCGTCACATCGACGTGGCGCAGTTCGTAGTCCAAATTGAGTGCATTCAGCGTGAGCAGCACAGCACGAACCGGCGCACTCAGCTCGTTGCCGTACAACACCAACTTTGTGGATGACATTTGGCGCAGCACACTCGAATCAGATTGGGATCTTTTGTACAAAGTGCGAATACGTGATGAGAGCGTCCGAAAGCTGTGCACCGATATTTATACTTTCGGTGTTGCTTGTTGTTGGCATGTGTTGGTTGCGTTTTTATGATAAGATATCAAACAATGATGTCAGCGTGAAATTGGCGTGACTGATGTGTGTGTGACTATGTGTGAGTGAGTATGAAATCGTATCTCTCCGAAGAGCGATGAATTGTGTGGCTTGAGCTACAATCGGTTCAAGTTTCATTGGTTCAAATCGCATAACCTTAGCAGTCATTCCATGTTGGTTTTTCTGAAAACTAAGGAGCTTTTCTTGCGGCAACTTCAATATAACATCCGATTTGTGACACGTTCGAACTATATGAAGCCTTACAAATGAGACCACATATGGTCAGTCATTATGTTTTTCCGAAATTCAAATTTTAGTTTATGCTTAATGACGACGATTCATTGTAAATGACAATTACACAATAGAAATTAAACAATGGAAATAGAAGAAAACTTTACAGACACTTTAAATGCACTTCGTCACTCATCTATTTATAAAGTTTATATCTATCTATCTATCTATCTATCTATCTATCTATCTATCTATCTATCTATCTATCTATCTATCTATCTATCTATCTATCTATCTATCTATCTATCTATCTATCTATCTATCTATCTATCTATCTATCTATCTATCTATCTATCTATCTATCTATCTATCTATCTATCTATCTATCTATCTATCTATCTATTTATCTATCTATCTATCTATCTATCTATCTATTTATCTATCTATCTATCTATCTATCTATCTATCTATCTATCTATCTATCTATCTATCTATCTATCTATCTATATATCTATCTATCTATCTATCTATCTATCTATCTATCTATCTATCTATCTATCTATCTATCTATCTATCTATCTATCTATCTATCTATCTATCTATCTATCTATCTATCTATCTATCTATCTATCTATCTATCTATCTATCTATCTATCTATCTATCTATCTATCTATCTA
Organism: Melieria omissa; assembly: GCA_963971225.1. Classification (NCBI taxonomy): domain Eukaryota; kingdom Metazoa; phylum Arthropoda; class Insecta; order Diptera; family Ulidiidae; genus Melieria; species Melieria omissa. Next base: position 11,182,496 of record OZ020269.1, read on the forward strand.
TCTATCTATCTATCTATCTATCTATCTATCTATCTATCTATCTATCTATCTATCTATCTATCTATCTATCTATCTATCTATCTATCTATCTATCTATCTATCTATCTATCTATCTATCTATCTATCTATCTATCTATCTATCTATCTATCTATCTATCTATCTATCTATCTATCTATCTGTCTATCTATCTATCTATCTATCTATCTATCTATCTATCTATCTATCTATCTATCTATCTATCTATCTATCTATCTATCTATCTATCTATCTATCTATCTATCTATCTATCTATCTATCTATCTATCTATCTATCTATCTATCACACAATTGGACAAAGGCGTCTTTTTTGCGTAATTAAAATCCAATCCAGTTGAATAAATTTATCTTCCTAAAGATAAGAGCCAAAGCATTCTACAAATATATTTTGGGTAGTGCTACTTTCAAGTCTATGCACCCTACCCCAATGCCAAAACTACTCTCTCTCCCCGTGTAAACGTCATTCAAGATCATCTCAAACCTTCCTATGAGCAGACAGCTACAACTATTGTACTTTCCTTGCGTCACAAACAATTGCGGCTTGTAAATCTAAAATAACATCAAAATAAAAATACACGTTTAATTATAAAATTGCTGCAATACCTAATAATTGTGTGAGCTATTTGCAAAAAAAAAAACCATTACCTAATAAAAACAAATTGTCGGAAAGTAGTCTTTGTAAGCATGAAGATGTGTTATCGTTTTTCGTTGTATTGTGTGGCTGTTACTGTATACAATGTTGCTGCAACATGTTTCCATAACTAAACAAGTTGAAACTTCTTAGAACGAACTAGTTGTTCAGAATTTTAGGTCTTTTTCCTGACACGTTAAGTGTAAGACAGCTTGTACTTCGTCTTCTTTTGAAAGACAGTCATCACAGAGGTCGTGGTATACCTAGTTTTTCAGCATATTTGCCTATAGAGCAGTGTCCTGGTAGTACAGAATTTACTGTGCAGATGTTGTTTCGGTCAAGTCAATACGAAATCTTCAAAGTTATCTATAAAAGCAGATTTAAGTTTTAATTTACAAAAAATTGTTAAACTTTTTCAGGTCTTTCAATGTGGTTATGGTAGCATGTGGTTGACTAGTAGACATGTTTTTGAAGAAAGAACTACTGCATACTTACCAGAGAACGGCAACGAGTGATTGCAGAAACGTTCATACGTAATCAACACCCTAAAAAAAATGCCTTTGCGTACATACTCAAACACACATGTTAGATGTTGATTTTAAATCAATCGAACCATGTTCTTCTTGTTTGCTCTGTGATCATACTCAGCGGTTGTCGTTTCGGGTGTTTGCTCGTTTGGCTCAACAATGATTATTTTGATTAAGAACAAAACGCAACATGCACAAATAAACGCGTAAGAGTTTTTGCATACGCTGGCAGAGAAGAAATAGTGAACCAAACAGATGAAAAAGCAAAATAGTTTTACAACAAACAAATTCATATTTATTTTCATTTCTATGTCTTACATAAAACTAAGTAATGAGTATTCAACAAAACATTAACATAAATAAAAGAACAATTTCAATTATTGTTTTATTACATTACACAATAAATACTTATACTCATATGTTGATAAAATAGGGTTTTAATTTTTAAAATTTTTGTAGTATGAGTTCAGAAATAATAAGCTGTCTACAGATTTCGGCCCAAGACGGTTTCCCTTTTCGATGATTATGTTACATTGCCAGCCAATGAAAAACTTCGTTCAGCGGCTGCACTACTAGCCGGAATTGATTCCGATAGTACGCTCCATATTACACTTCTCCCCTTACGTCGCGGCTCCAATGTGTAAACACTTTTCGCAATTTGCTCTAACACAAAAGCTTGGCCGTCTGACATTTTTTCTTGAAATGTGAAATGTTTGCTTGACCATTGAAACAACTAAATGCAAATAATTATTTGATTCCTTATCACCTTTGGTTACTCCTCATACGAAATGCAACGCCAACGCACGTTGATTCAAACAGGTTACAAGTTCGATAAGCCGACTCACACTCACCCGAGCGAACGTTCGCCAACATGATTCTGATTACATTCAACACTGGGCTGAAGTGAGTGATTAAATGTGAGTAATAATTTTAGTGTATGATGAAATCCAGATAATAGTGATTTTTGCAGTTCTCTGATACTTACTCACTAAGAACATAAAAGATATGGAAAATTGTCGCTTGGAGAAATAAGCGACATAATCCATAATGCATAGATTGTAAGAAGAATGGTTTAGAAATGGAGCCTGGGAGATTATTGTACAGGTAAGGGACCCAAAATCGAAACGATCTCCCTGAGTAATGCATAGATCGTAGAAATAATGGTTTGGGAATAACGTCTGGGAGATTATTCCATAGGCAAGCGTCCCAAAATCGAAACAATTTCTTTTAGTAATGCATGGACCATAGAAAGAATGATTTAAGAATGGCGGCTGAGAGATTTTTTTTATAGGCAAGCGACCCAAAATCGAAACGATTTTCCTCCCTAAAGCATAGCTCGGAGAAAAAATGGTTTGGGAATCGAGTCTGGGAGAATATTTCATAGGTAAAGGGCCCAAAATCAAAACAATCTTCCTCTGTAATGCGTGAATCATAGAAAGAATGGTTTGGGAATGGCGTTTGGGAGATTTTTTCATAGGCAAGGGACCCAAAATCAAAACCATCTTCCTCCGCAATGCGAAGATCGTAAAGAGAATGGTTTGGGAATGGCGTCTAGGAGATTTTTTCATAGGCAAGGGACCCAAAATCGAAACCATCTTCCTCCGCAATGCGAAGAAAGAATGGTTTGGGAATGGCGTCTGGGAGATTATTTCATAGGCACGCGACTCAAGATCGAAACGACCTTCCTCCCTAAAGCATAGATCGTAGAAAGAATGGTTTGGGAATGGAGTCAGCGAGATAATTTCATAGGCAAGAGGCGCAAACTCGAAACGATCTTCTCTCGTTAAAGCGTAGATCATAGAAAGAATGGTTTGGGAATAGAGTCTGGGAGATTATTTCATAGGCAAGCAACCCTAAATCGAAAAACTCTTATTTTTTTCTTCTTTTTGAGAATGGCGTCTGGGAGATTATTTCATAGACAAGTGGCCCAATAGCGAAACAATCTTCCTCCGTAATGAAAAGATTGAAGAAATTTTTTGTAGGGTTTGCATGAGCTTCGACAGGTGTTCGAATGTGTCGTGAAATGGTTCGAACTGATAGCAGCCGATAACTCAAAATTGTGAGCTACATACATAACACTTTTAGTAATCACATCAAATCATATCGCACCCCTCTCAAAGCAAACCAAAAAAGTAAAATTTTTTAACGCACATGTCTCATTGTGGCAAACACGCAGTGAATTCAACACGTGTCGACACTTTGAATGATTTGCACTTTTCAAACTAGAATCCCAGCTTTATGGACACACTTACAAATATGTTTCTGCACCTGACTCATCACCCACTTGGCTTCTTGTAAAGCTGCCCAAAGCGTGTTTTGTTTAGTGTTGATGCTATCGGCATTTTCGGCGCCAAGCTGGTCAACTTTGTCAAAAGCTTTCATTGCATAACTAAGGCAGTTTTTGTGCGTTCATCGTGACGTTTCAACCTATCCCACAGTTTGTTTGCCAGCACTCCGCACTCGCTTACAGCGTATCGCGACCAGCGACATAATGACTACAACAACAACCAACCGATAACCAAATAACTTATCAATTATACAAAAGACCCACTTCAAAGAGCTTTTTTGGCCACCACAAAATCCCCTTAAGAATGTGAGAAAATTAAGTAAGTCGGTCGGTCTTTAGCTTCGAACGTTCGCACAACGCCATTCAGTCAGTAGCCGCTAGCGCGCCACAGCAGTACACATTCTTGCCACACGCTCCGTTCCTCGAAAACGCTCTGACCGAAAAATGTCCAACTTGGTGTTGTATGGAATCGATGCGAGTCCGCCGGTACGCGCCTGCCTGCTCACGCTGAAGGCACTCGGACTGCCGTTCGAGTACAAAGTCGTCAATCTGCTGGCCGGCGAGCACATGACCGAGGAGTTCCGCAAACATAATCCGCAGCACACGGTGCCGGTGCTGAACGACAACGGGACCTGGATCTGGGACTCGCATGCCATCTGCGGTTATCTGGTGGACAAGTACGCCAAGGACGACTCGCTCTACCCGAAGGATCTGGCAAAGCGCGCCCAGGTCAATCAGCGCATGTACTTCGATGCGAGCATTCTGTTCATGGCGCTGCGCAACATTGCGGCGCCAATGCTCCGCAACAACATCTGCATTGTGCTGAAGGAGAAGACACAAAACATTGTCGAAGGCTACGACTTGTTGGAGCAGTTCCTCGCCGACAAACCGTACCTGACCGGCGACAGCATGACAATTGCCGATTTCTGCTGTTTGGCCACGGTGACATCGCTGCAAGGCATAGTGGATATCAATTTTGCCAAATATCCCAAGCTGCACGACTGGCAGCAGCGCATGGCCCAGCTGCCCTACTACGAAGAAGCCAACGGCAAAGGCGGTGCCATGCACGTCGGCCTCTTCAAGTCCAAGCTGACCACTGTGATTGTGTAGCTGCGCTAGTGATTTCTTGACTCCAGTGAACATAAATACTACGTACAAATAATACAAACACACATACAAACACATATATCGACATTTAATCGATGGGTCATGCAGACTCGGCGATTAAGTGTGAATACCGATACGAGTTGCTATGCAATTTGGCAATAAAATGTACACGTTGTTTTAATCAAAGTTATGTTTTGTTGTTGTTGTTCTTGGGGTGAAACCGGTTAAGACTTTATTTAAGTACTTAATAGATCAATCGATGGAGTTTAGGTTGACTTGTAAAAAAAATTTACAGCTGGGAAAGAAGCAGCTTACAAAATTGTCGCAATCCTACTATCGAATTATTGGAGTGGAGAGTCAGAAAGTCAGCTGACTCAAGTTGCGACAACGTATGGAAATATATTTGAATTCTACAGATTTTATAAATTCTACTGTTTCGTTACAATAAATAAAATGTAAAGGGAAATCTGAAAATTTGAAATAAGTGAGGTTAAGTAAGGTTAGTGATAGAACGTTCTCTTCATCAAATTTGTATTTTTTTGTTTATTTTAAACGATTACCACAACTGTGAGCACTGTTCCTGTTAAAATTAATTAAACAAATAACTTCAAATAAATAAATTAATTAATTAATAAATAAATAATAAATAAATAAATAGAAAAAGATTCAGAACGTGGAATAGTGGTAATTCTGGAAACTTTTGATGAAGCTTTATGTGCCGCATTTTCACACAGTTGGGAAGTATCCAGGTGTATTTTGTTTTAAATCCCGTTTGAAAGTTCTTCTTCTTCTTAACTGGCAAAGAAGAAAGAAAAAAGTTTGAAAGTTTGGGTCAGCTCATTAGGGGCGAGCCCCGCCAATACCAGAGCTAGTGGTACCACCACATAAGTTTCTCTATTCAAAGTGAATCAGTAAATCAGTTCAAATTCTTGAAGCATTTTAGCAAATCCAATAACTTGGGTTGCTTTAGATTTGCCAGGCTTATCAGAATTTTATTGGCATGAGTTAGAATTGAAAGGTAAGAATGTCGCAATCTTACAATCGTATACACGGAGTCTTATCGTAGCAAAGGCAGCAAATCAGCTGACACAAGTTCTATGCCATTGAACCATTCCAGCCATAATCTATGCAAGCGATATTGCAAACTATTCATAACAAATCTGAAATCTACAAATTCTTCAAATTTTACTTTACTGAAACCTGAAAAATGTGAGGTTAAGTTATCAGGTGTACATCTTTGCTTCCGCCGTTTTCCGATAGGTGGCTGTACCGGCTGAGGCTGGTTGAAATATATAGATGGTAATGCCTTTAAAGTGAGTGTGGACAGTGCCTAACGAATTGTCATAGCCGTTTCAGTGACAGTTGTTCTTGTTTTCGTATTATTCACGCAATTCTCGCCATTTGCGGGAAGTTTTACTTTTCTGTTACAATTCGAAAAAAAATGCAGCTGAAGCGCATCGAATGCTCTCAGAAACTTACGGTGATGCTGCTCTGAGTGAAAGAACGTGTCGGGAGTGGTTTCAACGTTTTAAAAATGGTGATTTCGATGTCGAAGACAAACATGGTGGTGGAAGAGAAAAAACCTTCAAAGATGAACAACTAGAAGCATTGCTTGATGAAGATTCGTGCCAAACCCAAGAAGAGCTTGCCGAATCGTTGGGAGTGAGTCAGCAAGCCATTTCAAAACGTCTCAAGCGGCCACAATATCAAGAGCGACATGACAAAGTCATCCTCCAACACGACAATGCTCGGCCTCACGTCGCAAAAGTGGTCAAAAAGTACCTGGAAACGCTGAAATGGGAAGTCTTGCCCCACCCGCCGTATTCCCCAGATGTCGCCCCTTCTGACTTCCACCTATTCCGTTCGATGGCACACGCCCTGGCAGATCAACATTTTCAATCCTTCGAAGAATTGGAAAAATGGATTGCTTCATGGATAGCGTCAAAAGAGGACTCCTTTTTTCGAGCCGGGATCCGAAAATTGCCGGAAAGATGGGAGAAAGTTGTCGCTAGCGACGGACAATACTTTGAATAATACATCTGTAAGCACTTTTTCGCAATAAAGCTTTTAATTTTGGAAAAAAACGGCGGAAGCAAAGTTGTACACCTGATAGTTCAGCAATATTCATATTTCCAATATTATTTCAGTTTCCTCTTCACCTGTACAGCTACCGCAGACTTCACTAGACGATAGGTGACATTTTAAGAGCTCCAAAGCAAAAACAAGTTTAGCTAAAAATAAGCTGTCTTTCTCGAGTTAAATGATGAGCGAAGCATCACATATCTATTAATTTTTTATTTCAATGTCTATATTACACAAAATTTTTATGACATTCCATTACATACGAGTTCAGTTCGGGTCAAATTGTCGAAAGCTTCATGCAAATCAATTTTAGTTTTTATTTTGTATCAACATTTTTGTTGTTCATTGTTTAAACTTAATTAGCAACAGATTGTTAAAAATTTAGCATAATTTTCTTCATCTAGGCATTTGGTTATTTCATTCGCCAGTTGTTAATTCACCGTGATGTCATTTATTAAAAAACAAATATTTAGTCGACTTTAAAACTGAGATCTGTTTTTTTAGATTGAGGTAAACAAATTTTCAAACATCCAATAACGTTGAATAATTTCCATCATTGTTTACCTGAATGAGCTTTCATTAAGTGCCAAGAACTTGACGAATAATTTGTGCAAATATTGGCTTTATATGACAATGATGACATGTACTGATGATAGCTTAAAGCTCTGCAGCATAAAAAACTTTAACATATTCAGCGCAAACATTATGAAAAGGTTAAGACTTAACATGCTTAATTGGATAGCAAGTCATCGTTACCACTTGATGCATTGTCATCGTGAGGCAGCCCTACAACTTAAGCTTTAGGTCTTAGCTTTGGCAATACGGCTGAGTATAAGCTTTAGCTTCGCTCACAACACATGGCTTATTTTTCTAGCTGCTCAGTGCTTTATTTTCTAACAAATGCTAACAATAAGCAAACAAAGAGAAACAAAGAGCAAATTTGATTAAAGCAGTTTGTGAATAAACATGGAAATGTTGATTTCTTAAATGACAACTTTGGACATTGGTCAGTTTTATGTATGAGTACTTATACTCCGCTTAGAGTAACTAGGGTTTTTTCACGTTAGTATGAAGATTACATCGACCATGACACCACGAAGGTTGGCATTAAATAATCAAACAAAATTATAATTAGAATGTCTAAGGGTATCGACATATCTGAAACAGATTTTACTAGGTTTTTTAAGGAAGAACTGAGTAGAACTTGAACGAAATTCTCTTAATGTAAAGTTGGAATATTGAAACTAAATCTGACATAGATTTTACTAGGGTTTAAGTTACTAGGAACTTCCGGCAATTCTCCTACTATAAAGTTGAGATATTGAAATTAAATCTGGTATAGATTTTACAAGGGCTCCAACTAAGAACTAAGACGAACTTGAGATGAGTAGCGATATTGAATCATAGAAATTTAACACCTAAATCTGACTAAAAAGTTGAGATATTGAAACTTTATCTGCTATACATTTTACTAGAGCTGCAACTAAGAACTGAGTAGAATTTGAGCGAAATCCTCTAACTGAAAAGTTGAGACATTGAGACTTAAACTGCTATAGATTTTGGAGCTCCAACTAAATCCAGAGTGGAATTTGAGCGACATTTTTTTACTATAAAGTTGAGATATTGAAACCAACCTGTTATAAATATTACTATAGGTCCAACTAAGACCTGAGTAGAATTTGAGCGAATTCTTCTTACTATAAAGTTGAGATATTGAAACTAAATCTCCTACAAGTTTTACTAGAGCTCCAACTAAGAACTGAGTAGAACTTAAGCGAAGTATTCTTACTATAAAGTTGTGATAAGGAAAGTAAATCCTTTATAGATTTTACTAGAGCTCCAACTAAGAACTGAGTAGAACTTAAAATTAGTAGCTTCTGGAGAAATAAGGGAAATGACTACGTCCGCCAAATTTTTGTATTGGTCAACTACGAATAGCGCACCAATCGATTTTCCAACACCAAAATACAAATAAATAGCGCAATAAATACTCAATTCAATGCCATGGTTTCAACATTAGTTCTAACAACATTAATTGGACTATTAAGCATGCACTTTCCGAGCATATATCAAGTTGGCAAGTTTTTATGATAAAGATTACAGCAGTGATCAGCAGCGTAGCCTCGTTACGAGGAGGGTTAATAAAACTAAATATTAAATTAGGTTTTCAGAAACTTATTCTAAATTGTCCTTAATTTTGTAACCCTTCAATAATTCATGTTCAATAATACTTTTAGGTAGTAAACGTTTTAGGCAGTCAAATCTCAACATAAACGGCTGTAATAGTTTCTTAAAGTTCTAAAAATACTAAATGCACAGGGCCGACATTTAGTTTGACATGATCGTGTTTGCTTAAGCAAAATTTTATAATAGTTTTAGTAAATTTCCAAGGTTATTATCGTAAGACTTGAAGTTGGAAGAAAGGTTTGAGCCCTTGGCTGTGAAATTCCCAAGTTCAAAAGTTCCTTCGTCTTTGCCTACGCCTCTGGCAACAATTAGCTGTTTAGCGTCATCATAGGCTGTGCATTAAACTGAACTATGAGCAGAAGGCAAAAACTAATATAAAAATAAATATAGAAGTACATAATCAGGTTATGGTGAAGCACCTAATCATATATAAGTAGCTGATCAGCTATTTACGCATTCACCTATCTAACCGATTCAAGCAGATCTGCTGATAAATCAGATTTCCATGGGGCGCACGAAAAAATTAAAAAAAAAAATATCACATTAGTTGATAAGGAAAACACAGGTACACACTCGGTGGCGGTCAAAGCACGAAACTTATGAGGCCCAAATAAATAAACGAGAAACACTTATTACACACAACACTATTTAAACTAATTTTTTGTCATTTTTCATTAATTTTTGTTTCATTAACAGTACTGGATTCATTGAATATCGAAATGTACATATACAAGTATATATGTACATATATATAAACAATACCTAACTTGACAATTCTGTTTTCTGGATGAATCATAACTTTTGCATGCATTAATGAAAATTACTGTTATATTGCAACTTAAAAATAAAAGTCATTGAATGATTGTTATTGACGGCTTAATGATTATTGATTGCCTTAAAAAATAAAAGTCACTGACTGATTTTTATTGATGAATTTTATAAATAAGCCACGGGAAGATTTTTATTGATGACTTAAAAAATAATAAAAAAAATTATAAAAAAAGTCACTGATTGATTTTAATTTTAAATGTCATCGAATGATTTTTATTGATGACTTAAAAAATTAAATTCACTGAATGATTTTTATTGATTACTTTTATAAATAAAAGTAAAAAAAATAAAATAAATAAATAAAAATCCAAAAAACTGTTATTTGTAGACTAATATGAAAAGAATACAAAATAATTGTTATTATACGATTTTATTTCTTAATTTTTCCATAAAAATTACAAAACCAAAGTTTATTGCCAAGTTTGATTCTCGTTGCGAAAAGAAATGTATTGGCATATTTCATTTATTTGTATAAACTTTCCTTCATAGTATTTTTTTCCAAATATAGTTTTCATAAATAACTGTTATTTTCGATCCCTGGTACAAATAAATCTCCCAAATTTCTGTTCTTATAAAACATTAAACTTCAGAATTCGATTGGGGCCTAAGAGGTTACAAATAATTGCATCAGTGATTGGAAGACACCAAAACTAATAGCGGACAGTCTTTCAGCGCATCTTCAACAACTTATTTGCACACAGTGACATAGTCATGGCTACGAGTACTTAACTTCATTTCAATAATTTAATCTCAATGGTTATCGTATAAACCGGATTTTTAAAAGACAGATGTTTATGGTCAATCGACCCTCCTGACAATACAAATATACATGTAAAATTTTATACCATCAACGACTTCTTAATAATGAACATAAACTGACATACCACTGTAGGGTGCAGCCCAACAACAACCGACGTGCTCAACGGCAACTGAGCGCCAGGTACTCACCTGAGCGCCAATTGCTATCTCTGCGTGTAGAGTAATCAATATCAAAACAAAACAGATTGTCTCACTCCGCGTTCGTCTATCTGCCGCTTACGAGCCATAAATACATAACTGCCATGCTATCTGCACACTTTATACGTCATATTATATGTCAAATTACATGCTGCAAATACATAAATAATTATCTGTGTATTCACCTAATGATGACAATCGCTCAGAACAGAGCATGGCCGAAATTTGGCCCTTCTAGCCAGTCTATAAAAATGAAGAGAATCTCTTCAACGACATCAGTTTCTACCATACAGTGAACTCGAACACAACAAAAACACCAGCAAAGATGTCACCGAAAATCACACTCTACGGCTTCGAAATGAGTCCTCCGTCGCGCGCCGTCGTACTTACACTCAACGCCCTCAAGGTGGAGTACAACTGGAAGGAGACCAATTTGCTGGCTGGCGAAACCATGTCACCCGAATACCAGAAGAAAAATCCACAGCACACCATACCAATGCTGGAGGACGACGGCAAATACATTTGGGACTCGCATGCCATCTGCGCCTATCTGGTGCGCAAATATGGCCGAACGGACGCGCTCTACCCGCGCGACTACTATCAGCGTGCGGTGGTCGATCAGCGAATGCACTTCGAGAACAGTGTCCTGTACATGAGCTGCATGCGTCCAGCCATATTTCCCATTTTCAAAGGAGAGTTGAGCAAAGAGAAATTCGACGAGGTGGTGAAGAACATTCAGGGCGCCTACGATATGCTGGAGAAGTTCCTGGGCAGTAATCAGTATGTGGCAGGCGATGGACTAACCATTGCCGATCTGAGCATTGTCAGCACACTGTCATCGGTGGTCAGTGTGTCGCCGTTGAATGCGGCCAAGCAGCCGAAATTGACGGCCTGGTTCGAGCGCATCAAACAGTTGCCGTACTACGAGGAGGCAAATGGGCGGGGCGCCATGAAAATTCACCACATGATCAAAGACAAGTTGGAGCAGTACAAATGAAATTTTAAATGAAACAAACTTTTTTAATTGTGTAAAATAGTTAGATTTATTACTAATATTAAGAAAACGCTGTACGGTTTATTACATAGATGAAGAAAACATAAATTATGTACAAATATTTGTAATTTAAATATTTTTAATTTATTTTATTTTTTATTTTTTAATTTTGTAAGAATTAGATTCTTATTTTTCCGGTACAATATGCAAAACTTTAAAGTTGAAAGCTTTCAATTTTGTTATCAATCAACAACTTTATGAAATAAAAGCAAAGGAATTGTTTTGTCACTCACTCAAAATGAGCAACTACACTCAAAACCTTTGAAACTTGCACTCAAACAACAATCAATAACCAATAATCTTTTAATTATTAGTTTTTAATAATTTCCCTATCATTTCAAAGATACGAGTTGATTAGTTTGGACATAGGAGACATACGTCTTTGGACCCATAATCAAAAGTGCAGTTTAAGATCATTGACAGCGCTTAAAATGTGCAATTTTGGTAAAATTTATAGTTCAGAGAAAGTGAGGTTTCAATATTGAAAGAAGAACAAAGAAAAAGAGTTGCGAATGCGATTACTCGCTGCAATATGTAAATAAAACCGGCTGAAAACGATAATTCAGAAAGTCTGTTTAAATATTCTAAAATACTATATAAATTGATACAAGAAATCTAGTACTATATATCGATTCTTTCTTTATTGGGTCATTGTGTTTGCCCGTAGGTCAAGAAGTGTCGAGTTGGTAATCTGTCGAAATGGTGAAATATCTCAACATCTCTAACCCTTTCGACCTCAAAGCTGCCTGAGAGCCACTCCACCTATTTGTCATCTTATAGCAAAAGCTACGATTGATTTATGGGTTTAATTTAAGTAGGCACCAACAAATTAATATTTTTAGAAGTGAATTCAAAGCAAACTACAAAAATTGTACTGTAATACCCAAAATAATTTCCAACAATTTGCAGCGATATCAGGAAAAGTTTGTGTTTTAATTGAAGTCTACGAATTGGGCGCGTTTGATCAAAACCCTGTTTCTTTAATAATGGTTAAAAAAAATCAATAAGTGATAATTTTGTATTTTTCCATAAATATTATATAAGTTTTTTGTAATTAAAAAATATTGAGACAAAATTTTTTTTAACCTTTTTAAGCTAAAATTGTTCAAACAACCTCTGGAACTCTAACAAAGAGGCGTGGCGACTAAAATACTGCAATTTAAATACAATATCGAGACACAGGTTACAAATCGCAGTCGAAAAGGGCTAAATAGCCAGCACAATAAAATAACACAGCCTGTGAGAATAAACAAGCAAAACAATCAAACTCCCAAAAGTAGGTAATGCCATATAAAAATTTCGTCAAATCACGGTGTGTTGCAAAAAACCCATTCAAATAGGTAGTTAAGCTAAAAAAGACCACCAACAACAATATGGCATTATGGCATTGAACGACTTATTAAGGTGCTACATCTAGAACAACCAACTTTTACAGTCTAAAGAATTGCACCCAATTTGATATCTGTTTACTGCACTTAACTTTTAACTTTTTTAATAAAATTGCATCAAAATTGTATGTCACATTCATTTAAAGTTTCAAATATCCATAAATTAATTTCTTTTGTTTAGTAAAGGAGGCGGAAAATCTTTATAAAAACTAGTAGACTGGTATCTATCAGTCTTGTCTCCAACGCGTTGGCTCGTTTAATAAAAAAAATACCAGAAACCACCCTTTGTACAGAGATTTGCCTCTTTGGACCACATAGTGAGACCTTTTTAGTCATAAATTAATTGATATCCAAAATTTTATACCAACCCTACTTAGAAATTTCTATCAGATTTTAATTGAAACAACAGCAGCATCTGTTCAATTACCATCCTTCATTTTTACTTCTAAATGATTTCTCATGTAAACCATCTAATTGACAGACACTGGTACCTCGATGCTTCTGACCATTTTCATCTGATCACTACAATCACCGTTCCTACTCTTTGTAGGGCATAATGACGCATCGATGGCTTAAAAACAAATGAGCTTAAAGTGTTCAAGTTCAAAAACAGAGAAACACAACGCAGTCCCGAAATTTTTGTTTGAGTGTTTCCTTCTCACTCAAATTTGCACTCTTCAAACTGGTTGCGTTTTCTATACAAAATTTAATATTATTTCACGCATTCAGACACACGCACATTTCACTGTTGACCAACACACATTCTGTCAACTCGCCTATAAAGTCAACCACAATTTCGTAGGAGCTTTCAGTTTGTATCCAACAACGCAACGCAATCCAACAAAAAAAATGAGTCCCAAACTGACACTCTACGGCATAGAGATGAGTCCGCCGGTGCGCGCTGTCCAGCTCACACTGAAAGCACTCAATCTGGACTACAATTTCCAATCGGTGGACCCACACAAGGGTGAACACTTGTCACCCGAGTATCTCAAGAAAAACCCCCAGCACACCATACCCACACTGGAGGATGATGGCAAATTCCTGGGCGATTCGCATGCCATCTGCGCCTATCTGGTGCGCAAATATGGCAAAACGGACGCACTCTATCCGAAGGACTTCTATCAGCGTGCAGTGGTCGATCAGCGAATGCACTATGAGGATGGCGTCATTTTTATTGGCTGCCTCAGGCAAGTGATTGCACCAATGATGCAGGGCGACATCACCAAAGAGCAACTCGCCACCGCAGCGAAGAGTGTCAACGACATCTACGCTATGCTGGAGGCATTCCTGAGCATCAATCGGTACATGGCCGGCAGCGGTATGACCATTGCCGATCTGAGCATTGTCTCGACAGTGTCGTCGCTGATGCCTGCAGTGCCAATAGAGGCGGACAAGTATCCCAAGCTGAAGGCCTGGTTCGAGCGCATGCAACAGTTGCCATACTACGAGGCGGCCAATGGCGCCGGTGCCAAGCAGATTCAGGTCATGCTGCAGGAGAAGCTGGCAAAGTTCAAGTGAATTGTTTATAATATATATTTAGTTGCTTAGTTGTAGTTGTACATAGATATTGTATATTTATATTGGAAGTAAACACTGTAAAGTGTTTGGTATAAGCAAGGCGACAAATAAATAAACCCATTGAGAAAAGCGAATTCCATTGCTTCGAGTTGACTTTTCTCTGACTAGCAGCAAAAAGTATAGAACATTGTATATTGTAGAAAATTGTATATTCCTTGCTAGCAGTGACAACATTGGAACTGTGCTAAATCGCTTTTTAAGACTCTAGCAGCAGAGTCAAGAAGAGCCAAGAGTCAGAGTCAAGTTAAGAATCAAGCAATCAGTAAGCGCAGAGTCTTAAAAAGCGATTTAGCACAGTTCCAATGTTGTCACTGCTAGCAAAGAATATACAATTTTCTACAATATACAATGTTCTATACTTTTTGCTGCTTGTTTCTTAAATGCATTTGACCATTTGTGCTGAATCATCCAAGTGTGTCATTGCCGAACCCTCCGCAACCAAAGAGCTAATTACTGCTAAGGGTTCACTATGATCGGCTTATGGGAATAACAAATAGGGCGCACCTGTATGAGCGCGAGAGCAAACTATTTACTGTTTATGTTGTGTTGAGAATGAGTTCTACTTTTTTTTTAACCAAAACATTTCAAATATATTTCGTTCCGGCCGGCTTTTACTGCTCATGTGACTTGCAAATTGTGTACGAAAGCTTTGGTAAGCTCTCTCTCTCTTTTCTATGTCAACAATTGTTTACTTCTCGAGAGCGATTGCTCAGACCACGCACACATTGCTATGCAAATAAAAGAAGAAAACTAAGTAGTAAGTTGGCCGATTAATCGGCATGCGATACGCAATTCAGTCAGTAATTAAATTATTCTTGAAAAGTAACCGATTTTTATTAGAAATTTAACTAATTGTATGAAATGTAAGTAGAAAAATTTATTTGTGAGGGGTTGTTGTTTGCCGATTAATCGGCATTGGCAAAAATCACCGATTATTTAGCCGATATGTAATTGTGACAGTAATTAAATACTTCTTCAAGAGTGACAGAAATTAAAGTCTCTAAGATTTTTTTTTTAATTTAACAAATTGTATGAAATGTTTATTTGGAAATTTAGAAGAAGAAGAAACTCATGAGTATTTTTTGACCGATTAATCGGAATGGGTCCACAATTACCGATTATTTAGCTAAGACGTAATTCAGCCAGTAGTATAATGCTTCTTCAGAATTAACAGAAGTAAAGGTCGAAGATTTGTTTTGTTTAAATTTTAACAAATTGTATGAAATGTAGTTAGGAAAGTTTATATGGAAATTCAGCAGAAAAAAAGTAGGATATGATTAGTATTTGTTGACCGATTAATGGGAATGGGCCCTAAATTACCGATTATTTACTCGATACGTAATTCTGTCAGTAATTAGATTCTTCATCAAAAGTGACTGAAGTCAGATTTATTTTATTAAAAATTTAACAAATTGTATGAAATGGGTGAAAGTTCATTTGGAAATTCAGAAGAAGAAAACAGAGAATCTGAGGGCTAGACCGATGAATCGAGATGGGCCCAAAATTACCAATTATTTAGCCGATACTTAATTCAGTCAGTAATTTAATTTTTCTTCAATGTCTCTAACATAAATCATGTTATCAAAAATTTAAAAAATTGTTTGAAATTTAACAACATTTATTTGGAAACTCAGAAGAAGAAAAAAGAGAATCTGAGGGTAGTTGTTGGCCGATTAATCGGCATTAGCAAAAACCACCTTTTATTTAGCCGATACGTAATTCAGTCAGCAATTGAATGCTTCTTCAGAAGTGTCGCAAGGTTTGGTTTATTGAAAGGTTAACAATTTTTGTTAAATTTATGAACATTTGTTTGGAATTTCAGAAGAAAAAAAAGGGAATATGAGGGTTAATTTTTTACCGAAAATTGCTGATTATTTAGTCGATACGTAGTTTAGTCATTAATAAAATTATTTCTTTCTCTATACAAATTCTATAAAATGTACGAAAATTTATTTGGCAATTAATTTAATTAAATAAATTTACATCTTCATGTGTATTGAGAATATAAAAATTTGACTGCATTTCAGCTTTAGTGCCTTTTATGATCTTTACATCAGAATGTGTTATAATTTTTCTTTGGTGTTCTATTTCAATGACTAATTAGTATCGGTCGGATCGGATCGGATTAATTAGTATCGGTCAATCGTCACGAGATCGATAAATCTAAACTACTACTACTACTTCTACCTACTATTTGAATAAAATAGTAGAGTAGTCAATCAGTCTGACTCATTATTTAGTATCGGTCAGTTGCCATGAGGCCAATACATCTGTATCTGGTATCGGTCGCATACTAAATAAGTGGGTATCTTTTTTAATACTCGACAAAGAAACACTAAACAGTGTTGCCAGATCAGAAAATTTCCTCCTAGATTTAGGAGATTTTTGGCCTTTAGGAGAATTTTTAGGAGGAAGAATTTTTTAGCAGAAAGTTTAGGAGATTTATATTTTATGTTAGGGGATTTTTCGGATCCTTAAAAAATGTTTGGGAAATTTGTGGATTTTATGATGTATTGGAAACACTGGCAGCAAAACATATTTTGGCAACTATTTTTATAGTCAAAGCACCCTATTGTGTTATGGCCAAACTCCATAAAGCGCGTTTCAGGCGTTCGGGGCTTGTCGTGTTATGGCGTTTCTCGCGTTATTCGCGTTGCAAATGGTCAAACTCCATAAAGCGCGTTTCAGGCGTCAGCTTTTTCGTCTTACGTCAGCTGATGCTAATTTTAAATTGGCAAACTGCTGATTGATTTCGTTGTGAATTTTGAAAAACAACGAAATGAAATTGCTATACGACGTTAAAGACTTTATAGAATTTACTGATTTCATTTTAAACACAATAAATGCATATCGAACATTGCAAAAAATAAAAAAAGATTCAGTTGAATTCAATTTGTAGCAATTTATTTCACAGGGATGAGCAAAATTCGATCGATAACGAATAAGCTATCGAATTTCCAATACAGCGAAGACTAAGTTTCGTCTGAAGAATTATGAATTATGCTAATTTTTAGAAATTTCTCCACATTTTATGTTAAAATATTGAATTTCAAATGTTTCTTAAATGTATTTAATAGCTTTCGTGTAAAATAAATGCATCCGACTTTTGCGATAACACAAGTTTGTTATCGGCATTACCATTTAACCAGATAATGTATGACATCTTTAGGAGCTCTGTCAGCTGTTTGACGTCGTTAAGCGAGAAACGCCAGAGAAAGTTGAAAAAAGTTCAACTTTTGCCGCGTTTCGGGCGTATCGACGTCAAGTCATGGAGTTTGCTTCATACAAATACACTGATTCAACTTTTTCTCGAAACACGAGGAACGCCAAAAACCACGATACGCTTGAAACGCGCTTTATGGAGTTTGGCCATTAGAAAGTTGTAAGCTTACAAAATGTAAGCTCGTTCTATCTCGTTCTCACTTATTGCTGTCACAATGAAATCCCGCCAAAAATTTGACTTTTTGTTAAAGATAAATAAAAAAGGTTGCAATAAAAAAATGTATTTAATTTTATTTTTTATGAGAAATTCAATTCCTTTAAAATTTAGGACATTTGTTTTTCTTTTGGGAGGAAATTTTATTATTTTTTAAGATTTAGGAGAAAGTAGTTTAAGATTTCTGGCAACACTGGCACTAAATAAGAAGATAAATGTTGATTATCGTGGCGCTACTATCTATCGACCGATTCTTAACATAACATTCTTAACAAACTTAATAAAATCTTCGACACCTCTGAAATTAAATGCAACATAAATTACCCGAAGCAGTAAAGGAGAAACCTAAGACGAGCTGTATTCAAATCATTGAAGAGAATGCTACACTCCTGGGAACAAAAAAACATGGAGAGCGTACTGACAATTCTAAGCAAAAAACTTAGAGAGAAGTGGAAGTTTGTTCAGGGCCTTCGATCGACAGTGAAAATAATAATCAATAAGTATACAGGTAGATGTAAACAAAACTCTACATTTTAATACAACACTATATCACTGTTTCTGTCCCTTTCGCTAAATGAATATTTATACTTGTACGAAAAAAATCGAAAAATCCATTTATGCAATAAAATTCTTTAAATAAATTTACTGGGTATTAGTTCCACACCAATTCAGCAAATAAATTTGCTACCGAAACGACTTTATGTAAATGCTTAGATTATTTAGAGTCAAAAAACTCAAATCTACTAGACAGACTCAACTGGTTATGAACAATGGGCAAATCGATTTGTGTAGTGAATTAGTCAGCACAACTGTGACTGAATAGAATCAAAGTTCAAACAAGGTTCCAATTGAACTCTGATTTGCAAAGAGTAAAACAGCAAAATTGAGGCTGAAACATGAACATTAAATTAATTATTTTCTATTTTTAATGCAACTATAACAAAACACACAAACCCCAAATGGTTTTACTTTCTTCACAATGTAATTCGCAGTGCTGAATGTTTACAGTTCACAAGTTCAACAAAAAAAAAAGCAACGGCCCAGTACAAGCAATCGACGGTATTTATCCCACAAGTCTGAATGTTTCCATGCGATTTTGTTTATAAAAATATTAGACCGAACAATAAATACTTTACTTGCACGCACATACCCATCGACACAGACGGGCCAATACACACCGCCTCCAAGTGGCTATAAAGTCGGCCAATTGTTCTACTTGACCATCAGTTTCGGGGCAAAAGTGAACCGTGCAACAGTGCAATGACCAATTCGAAAATCACACTCTACGGCACCGCCATCAGTCCGCCGACGCGTGCTGTGCAACTGACACTGAAGGCGCTCAATCTGAACTACGCCTGGAAGGAAATCAATCCGTTGACCGGCGAGCACAAGTCACCCGAATATCTCAAAAAAACCCCCAGCACACTGTTCCCACGCTGGAGGATGATGGCAAATTCCTGGGCGACTCGCATGCCATCTGCGCCTATCTGGTGCGCAAATATGGCAAAACGGATGCGCTCTATCCGAAGGACTTCTATCAGCGCGCAGTGGTCGATCAGCGGCTGCACTACGAGAACGGCGTCTTGTTCATGAGATGCATACGACCAGCGGTGCGTCCCATATTGAAGGGCGAGCTGACCAAAGATAAATTCGATGAGGTCGCTCAGAGAGTGCTCGAGGCTTTCGATATGCTGGAGACATTCTTGGGCGGCAGCCAGTACATGGCCGGCAGCAGTCTGACCATTGCCGACTTCAGCATTGTGGCCACTGTGTCGTCGCTGGTTCATATTCGAACGTTCAATGCGGCTAAGCACAAGAAACTGGCCGCCTGGCTGCAGCGCATGCAGCAGCTGCCGTACTATGCGGAAGCGAATGGCGACGGTGTGGCCAAGGTGCAGGCCATGCTGCAGGATAAGTTGGCACCGTTCAAGTAAAATGTGTGGAAATGTTAATGTTTTGACGTTTACAGCTTTGATATGATTTGTTTGTACTGTGGAGGAATAAAATCAATTTCAAGTTCTCAAGTAATTGTTTGGGCAAAATTAGTTCAATAAAAAAACATTGTTTATTAAAATCAAAATAAGTAAGTATAGATAAAAATAAACAAAACAATTAAACAAAAAATATAAAATAATTTGTTTGCTACTGTGGAAGAATACAATCAACTTCAAGTACTCAAAGAATTTTTTGTGCAAAATTATTTAAATAAAAAAAAATTGTTATTAAAATCAAAATAAGTACCTATAGATAAAAATAAACAAAACAATTAAACAAAAAATTAAAAATAATCAAACCAAGTTAGAATTTCTACTAATTTTGTAATTAATTTGGTTAGCCGAAAGTTTGTTAATTACTTAGCAATTAGGTATTCAGTTCTATTTAAAATTATTATTAATAAAATACGCCGAGTCACACATCCATAAATACATCTTCAACTATTTATCTGCTAAGCGGCAAATTTCCTGCGATCAACAAAATTTCACGCAAACGGCAATAAAACTCAACGCTCAATTGCTCAGCCAATGGAATAAATACAGACTCTCCATCCATCCATGTATGTTTGTATGTATGTTACTATGTATTTGCGCTCCCGCACTTGAAAATTACTTAGCATCTCCCAACTAACAGAGCTCGAACTGTTCGATGTGTGGTCGCAAAGCTTTCGCGCACAATTCACTGCGACCTCCAGCACTGCACCTGGAACGTGTGCCACAAGTTGTGTACAAATACTCAAACGCATTGTTACATTCAATAAAAAGCGCCGCACTCGACAGTGGCGACTCAGTTGCGCGCACCAAACGCCACCGACAGCCACAATTCGAATCCCGTTCACCACAATCGCTGACCGTCAACTACCCAACCAAATGGGCAAATTAGTGTTGTACGGCTTGGAGCCGAGCCCGCCGGTGCGCGCCTGTCTGCTTACACTCAAAGCGCTCGACTTGCCGTACGAATTCAAGGTGGTCGACTTGTTGCAGGGCGAGAATCTCAGCGCAGAGTTTGTGGCAAAGAATCCGCAGCACACGGTGCCGCTGCTGGAGGACGACGGCCACAGCATCTGGGACTCGCACGCCATTTGCGCCTATCTGGTGCGCAAGTACGGCAAGGACGACACGCTCTACCCGAAGGACTTTCGCAAGCGCGCCCTCACCGATCAGCGATTGCACTTCGAGTCGGGCGTGGTGTTTCAGGGCGCGCTGCGCAACACCACCGAGCCGCTGTTCTTCCACAACGTGACCAACATTCCGCAACGCAACATCGATGCAGTGGTGCGCGTCTACGAGATGCTGGAGAGCTTCCTGCAGCAGCAGCCGTACATGGCGGGCGAGCAACAGACCATTGCCGATTTCAGTCTGATCTCGACGGTTACTTCGCTGGTGGCGCTGGCGCCAATCGATGCAGCAAAATACCCAAAACTGACCGCCTGGATTGGGCGCATCAGCAAGTTGCCCTACTATGAGGAAGCGAACGGCAAGGGAGCTGCAATGCTTGTCGAAATGATCAAAGCCAAGAATATAAAAATTGTAAAGTGAATGCATTTAGCCAAATAAGACATCGAGTGCAGTGATTAGTTTCGGAAAAGTTTTAATGGTTTGAAGTGCAGTGCAATGGAAAAAGATGAAGAAGAAGAAGAGAATATTTCCAGTTGTTATAGTAAAAAATACAAACATGTAACTTGCATTTTATAAGCACAAAATATAATAAAGTTGTTGAATTTGCATTAGAAATGTTCATCTGTATTGTGGCAAGAAATAAATATCTACAAACATATATAAACAAATATCTTTATGCAACATTTACTCAGATATAACAGCTGTGAGCTGTGAATCTATGAAACCACGAATATATTCTTCCCTTTGATTACATTTCTGTTTCCTATATTCTTCGCTTTTCTTTTCTTTTAGCAGAAAATGACAAACTCTAAGAAGAAAGTAATTTTATTTTTTTTCCCCCTTCGAGTATAGACTCAACGAATGACAAATTCAGCCTTTTCTTTTCTTTGAGCTAACTGACACAAACTTCTTAGAGTAAAAGGAATTTCCTTTGATTACCATCAAAAAACTCCCATCCGCCTTCCAAATCGATATACAATTGTAGGTTCCTTCCAGTCATGAACGCACAACATTATTATTTCTGGGCCATAATTTGGTTATTAAGCTTTCGCATCAGTTATATGTCGAAAGATTTTCTGTTCTAAATCAACCAATCTTTCAACCACAAAGGTCCTTTGACACATAACTAAGATTTGAACTAACAAAAATATTTCCGAGGTCAGTTAATAAAACGAATTTTAGTACACATGTCCCCAACATTTTCAGCCAAGTATATTTATAAATTTTATAAAATGGATTTCATTTCTACTTTGATTTCAAGAAGTTTTAGTTTAAGACAGAATATGTGTAGCATTCTGACAATTGTATTATTATTTTTTACTTTATTATTTAAAAATAAGGCAACTTTTCTAACTCTCTAATGAATATGAGCCAATTTACTAATCAAGTAAAAAATTCTTTTGATGCCCAAAGAGGTAAATTGTGTGGCCCTAAAGTGTAACAAACGCCGCCTGTGAAATGTCTTACTGAGTTGTTCGTAGCCATTTATTATTTATTTTTATTTTAATTTATTTAATAAGATATATTTTTCTTATTTTATTTCATTTTATTTTATATTATTTTATTTTGTTTTATTTTATTTTGTCTTAATTTAGTTTATTTTATTTTATTTTATTTTATTTTATTTTATTTTATTTTATTTTATTTTATTTTATTTTATTTTATTTTATTTCATTTCATTTCATTTTATTTTATTTTATTTTATTTTATTTTATTTTATTTTATTTTATTTTATTTTATTTTATTTTATTTTATTTTACTTTATTTTATTTTATTTTAATTTATTTTGTTTTGTTTTATTTTATTTTGTCTTAATTTAGTTTATTTTATTTTATTTTATTTTATTTTATTTTATTTTATTTTATTTTATTTCATGTTATTTTATTTTAGTTTTTTATTTATTATTTATTTATTTATTAATTTTTATATTTTTTTATTTTATTTTTATTATTTCTTTTATTTTTTTATTTGTAATTTATATTATCTTTTAGTATTTATTTTTTTTATTTATTTCTTATTTTATTTTATTATTTATTCTATTAATTACTTATTTTTTCGAATAAATCTGTGCAGTTGGTCCAGTCTTGTTCCAGTCTTCAGTCTAGCTATCATATCCGAATTGTCAAAACTTTCACCAAGAAACAAAGTTAATAAATAAAGCAACACAAGTCAGAAATTATTCACCAAGCGAATTTCTTTCTAACTGTAGCAATTTAATTATAGCTTGAATAGAAGCAGAGAAGGTTCTCTTCTCTTCCATTCTAAAAAAAAATTCTAAAATATTCTCAAAACAACTTTCTACTGAAAAAACTTGCCACTGAAAGTTTCTTTCCTTTGATACGCCGCACAGTGATTCGACTCCATACAAAATTGGGACAAAAATAGAAGGAGTGCTCTAAATTCGCTGAAAATTTGCAAGTCAACCTTTAAAAAGGAGCGATTTTAAAAAGTTCGACCTTGAAAGGCCGCAAACGGGGTCTTGGATTTGGTCGGATTGTTTTAAAATTTTGTATATATATAATAATAATAATAATAATTGATTGGCACGACAGCCCGCTTACGCGAGACTAAGGCCTAGCTTCCCGCAACCACCCGTGTTGTGCGTGTGAATTTTGTACGCGGGTGGAAGGGACCTACAGTTTTATGCCGGTTCCGAACGGCAGGTTGGGAGCTTTTTCATAGGCAATTTTTACTCTCAGAGGTTTGCCATTTCCAGCTGAGAGGACAGCCACCGAAAGAGAAAACGAGTTTTCCGTTATTTTTTTAGGTGTTACTACATGCAGTATTCGATCTTGCGTCGCTCTGCATGCGACTCGCTGGACCGCGCACTAACCAACTGAGCCACGGCGGCTGTATTTTGTATACAGTTTGTATATATATACTCAAATAAAAATAACGAAATACGTATTTCAGCGTTTTTGAAAATTCGACCTTCAAAGGGTGGAAAGAGGGTGATGAAGTTGCTTGAAAAAACCCATTTTTGGTTTTATTTCCGTAGAGCTTCACATAGAGATGACACAGCTATGAAGATGCAATGCTATGATAAAATGTCCAGGATGAAAGAAAATAACTGCCATTTTTTAAACCGTTCAGTTTATTCAGTTTCATTATCATCAAATATGATGTTTTTAATCCCACACAAACAGTTAAATTGAAATAAAACTATTTTACAAATAGTTTTCTCCCATAGTTTTCTTCGTTATTGTAAACAAGTGTAATTTTAACAAAATGCAAGGTAATTTTAACAAAATTGCCTTCCTCAACTTTTCCATATTCTCCAAAAAATATGAGCATTAAATCACACTTTAGCAAAAACTCGTTTAGCAATGGGAAAAATAGGATAATATGGCTCTAAGCGGGTTAAATGCGTAAGTCAAACCCATTTTTATATAGAACATTGATAAATTGAGACATTGGATTTGTTAATATAGACATTTTCATATTTTATGAAAGACTTCCGTATGGCAACTCTGCCTTTAGTGGGCGGACCGTGCCCATTTTTTATAGCGACTTTACTACTATACTTTTTCTTTCCAGTTACATCACTTTCTGAGCGTACCAAGCTCCGTACCAAAGTGAATGTTCCGGTGGGCACCTCAACGTAGGGTAGAAAAAACCAATTTTTTAGTTAGAGTAGTTTACACAAATTCTATTATTTTCCAAGATCGCAGGAAATCGCAGAATTTTTTTTAATGATCCAAAAGAAGAAAGTCCATTCTATAGGATTACGTAAAAAAGTAGATGTAATAATGCGCAATTCGACATTTGCGATCTACAAAAATAACAGTTTTTATAGCTTTTAGTAAAAAAAATGTGTTGTTTAAATAACTTACAACCCCGTTTTTATTTAACTTTTTTTCAAAATAGCTCCTGAAATGATGTTTTGGACTCTTATAAGTGCATAGCAGTAACATTTTCTCCGATTGAAGCGAAAACAGTGGTTTGGTTACGTTTTCAATTGTTGACGCTCAAAACTGCATTTTATCATAAAACAATTTTTCTAGAATTTGATCAACTTGTAAATGCTATAACTTTCTCAAAATTTACCCGATTAAGAAATAATTTTAGATCTTGCTTAATGAAAGTATTATCTTTCAAATGACAGCAATTTCTTTGAAATCGGTGACATACAATTTTTATATTTTTGTCCCACTTCGGATCACTGTGCGCCGCGTCGTTGAAATAAAGCAATATGACAAAAATCCTAGGTTTCGTCAATAATTGAGTTGCAAACGTAAAACTTTGTTTATAATCATTTTGACCAATAAGATTATTTTGGAATTATTTGGCCCCTTTTTTACTGCATGTAGTCACGCGATTTTCGACTTTTTATTTAATTTTTAATGTACTGAGTTCAATTCACTTTTCAACCACAAAAAATGTTTACAATTTTCTATTAACCCCCAAACGCATGAGTGTTTTTTATTCTTATTCTTCTTGTTGGTATTCTTATTCTTCAAATTATTTTTCATAGCATAGCATAGTTTTTCCCTGTTAAAAATTTTTTAGAACTTTACTTTAACCCACAAACGCATGAATGAATGAAAACTGCTTTAAAAAAATTTATATTAAATATTAGCAAAAGGAATTTGAGTTCAGTAATGATTTCAAAAAATCATACCTGGGGTTTAATTTGAAGATATTTACAATTATGTCACGCCGTCTTGAAGCTAACCTATGCATTTTAGGGTCGAAAAGAGAGCCGAAAAGTTCTCTAAAGTTCCAATTCCATACGATTTTTCACGATCTGAAACTCCCAGTCAACCATCAAAATAGTCCCACAACTTTAAATTATTCTTCTTCTTTTTCTCCTTCTTCTTTTCTTCCTCTTTTTCTTCTTCTTCCTTCTTTTTTCCCCATAATGGTAGAGTTTGTTTATAATTTCTGCTGACCGTGGTATGCAATTTTCATACTTAAGAAACGGTTGCCAAGTCACTTTAAAATTCACTCAATAATAAAAGTGGAGTTCAGCCTTCATAGCAGTTTAGGTGTAAAGTTGCTATCATAGCAATCTGTCGCTGCAACTACTTTCAAAAAAATGCGAAAATTCAAGAATTGCCACGATAGCAGCTTTACACCTAAAACGCTATGAAGAGTGAACTCCACTAATATTTCATATTCAAATCAACTGAAATGTTCATGTTAATCCTTCGAATATACCCGCTCCTTTTTTTTTATTTTGTCGTTACTGATTCTGGCTTCTAATTACTGATACGACGCTCGCTTATCTTTTTTACAAATTATGTAAATATTTTTAGCTCTTCAACTGCCAACATTTCCTATGCGTTAATTACGAATAGGTGAGTGCAAATAATATGTAAGTATGTAAGTACTCATATTTAATAAAAGCTTTTTATATGTCAATTACAGATAATAGAAAATAAGTATGTCAGTCATTCAGAATTGAGGTTCAACTAGCGGCTGATAACTTTTCCCCTTATGAACAGCTGTGCTTGAAAACTATTTTTATAGGAGAGAACACGCAGATGACTTTGCCATTTTATGATTGCATAATGCGATTTTATTGTTATTGCTTTCGAGATTCGAATTGTACACAAAAGAAATATGTGTTCTAAAGCCTAAATGAATGTTGTTGATTTTGAGGGCATTCGAGGTCTTTGATAATCAAAGTAAAAATCTATAATAAGACA
The DNA here is from genome assembly GCA_963971225.1 of Melieria omissa. Taxonomy (NCBI): domain Eukaryota; kingdom Metazoa; phylum Arthropoda; class Insecta; order Diptera; family Ulidiidae; genus Melieria; species Melieria omissa. The sequence goes on from OZ020269.1 coordinate 11,209,365, forward strand.
AATGCTTATGGAATTTTTGTGACAACAGTTTGCCGGAAAGGATTTAATTCATTCTAAAAAGTTATATAAATTTACATATGTAAATTGAATTTTCAAATTTTATTTTATTTTTAATTTAATTTTAATTTATTTTAATTTTTATTTTATTAAATATTCAAATTAGGTATATTCAAATTAATATCTTTAAAGCAGCTCTTTTTTAATTTAATTTAATTCTTTTTATTTTGTTAAATATTCAAATTATGTCTATTCAAATTAATATCTTTTAGCTCATAAATTCCTAAAGAAGTCATGTGACTTTTTGTCGCAGAACAGCTGCAAATAATTCGCATTAGCAAAAGTTTTTTGCACTTTCTAATTTAGTAAATATTAAAGAACCTTCAGTTCAGCGAAAGCAGTGCGCGATTTTGTTAAGTATTCATTCCCCAACTGAACAACGTTTTCTTTCGACCACCTCAGAGCAGCTGCAATTGATTCCCATTAAAATGGGTTCCCTCACTTCCTGATAAAGTTTTGAAGAACTTCGACTCCTGCAGGTGCTGTGTGAAATTCCACACAAGCGCACAGGTGCGTTTCCATTGACCGCCCATGACCAACGCTTCGCGTGTTTCCAAGTGGGAAATTGATCACTAATTGCATATAAATATTAGCTCAGATTGCCTGTGCGCAGAAGTAATTGTTTATTGTTGCATCTGGACACTGGCCGTGCGCTGAGGCGCTTAGCACGACACTGGCCAGCTAGTCGGGGAAGCTCAGCTCTCAGTTCCGCACGCACCAAACGTCGGCAAAAACATTTACTTTCGAATCAGACGTAGACGTTCGAGACAAAGTTCAAAGCTCTGCTGTGCGCTGTCGCATACACAAAACGCCCGCAGCCGATTTAGTATCAGTTCCAAAGCAGCGCTTGACTCTATCGCCAGACAGGCACAATCCGCTCCGTCAGTCATCGAACTACACACAGCCAATTAATTCGAATTCGTCAAACGCCAAACGCAACAATGGGAAAACTGGTGCTCTACGGCATCGAGGCCAGTCCGCCGGTGCGCGCCTGCAAGCTGACCCTGCACGCGCTCGATCTGCAATACGAATTCAAGTTGGTCAATCTGCTGGCGGGCGAGCACAAGTCCAAGGAGTTTCTGGCCAAGAATCCACAACACACGGTGCCGCTGCTCGAGGACGACGGCCGTCACATCTGGGACTCGCATGCCATCTGCGCCTATCTAGTGCGCAAGTACGCCAAGGACGACACGCTCTATCCGAAGGACTACTACCAGCGTGCCGTGGTCGATCAGCGACTGCACTTTGACTCGGGCGTCCTCTTTCAGGGCTGTTTGCGTAACATTGCACTGCCGGTGTTCTATCGCAATGCCAGCGAAGTGCCGCGCGAGAAAATCGATGCCATCTACGAGGCGTACGATTTTCTGGAGAGTTTTCTTGCCAGCGCGCAGTCTTATCTGGGCGGTGCCACGCTGACGTTGGCGGACTTTAGCTGCATCTCAACAGTGTCCAGCCTGGTTGGCCTGGCGCCGGTGGACGCGGCCAAGTATCCCAAGCTGAGCGCCTGGATGGAACGCATGAGCAAGCTGCCCTACTACAACTCCGCCAACGGCAACGGCGCCCAGATGCTCATCGATCTGTTTAGTGCAAAAATCAAAAAGATTGTCGACTAAGCGCTCACCGATCGGCTGAATGCAAACATGAATGTAATTTACAATTCAAATTCAAGCAAGTTATTACATGTCGTTGTTGTTGCTGTTGGCGTTGTGTTCTATTACTATTGTTAATCGTTGTCCGTGAGTGAGCTGAGCGCTGTGGTGGGGTTTGTTGTAGCCGGTTTAAGTGGCAACACAGCAGCACTAATCGCAGCAATTTGCGAATTAAGTATCAACGAGTGTGCTACGCTTAGTTGAAAAATCACTGGGGCGGGACTGCTGCAAGACGCTATAGTGTTAAATTTGATGCTTTGTTTTATTGCACATAACCATGTATAGTTTTATCGACTCGAATGTGTACATGTAACATTACATAATTGCATTGTATATAAAAAATGTTTACAAAAATATTTATCTCGTTTTTTTTACATTAATCACATTAAGAAAAGTGCACAAAATGTATATTTTCTTTGTTTGCAAGAAATGTTTACAAAAATATTTGTCTTCTGTTTTTTCTGTTTCTTCACAAGTTTTTTTGTATTAATTACAATAAGAAATGTGTACAAAATTTATATTTTCTTTGTTTGCAATAGCAAATCACATATTACAAATTTTTGCGCTACGCAAATTGTATATCTAAATGCCAAACTATTGAAAGCAATACAAAATACACAATTTTCAGAGGTCAGTTTTGTTTTATCAAAACACAAGTTCGTTTGTTTAGACAAAATGCAAGTATCCGTTGTTAAAGGTGTAAAATATATACAATTTCTCATTTTTTGTGGTCAAAGTTGAACATAACAAATTATAAACTTTTTTGAAACAGTAATTTTTTATAATTAAAAACAAAAATATTATAAAATATTCATCAATGTGGAGTTTTTATGAACTCTATGGCTGGAAAACTCACACATTTGTTTTTTCTCTTATTTCTTATTTATGTTTTCCTATTCTCTTTTTTTCTGTGCAGTAATTATTTAATTAAAATTTTTTCTACACATTTTCTTACTATTTAAAGATTTTTTGCTTAAATCAGTTTTATATAATTTCGTATTAAATTTTGTATTTAAAACTTTAACATATGAAACATAACATTTTAAAACTATACAATTTTAATTGTTGAATACAACCTTTTACTAGTTTTACGATTTTTTTAATAGGAAAAATGTTCAAGTATTCTAGACAAATCAAATAATTTTTGTTTGTGTTTACGTTGAATTGTAATGGAATGGTCGAAAAAATTGTTAATTATTAAAATCGTTTTTATTCGGAATTATTTGCTGAAATAATCGATACATTTCTCTGCCGAAAAAATATTAAAATTATATATTAAGTTTTTTAAAAGAACGTTTTCGAGCAGCACTTTTCTTTTTCATTCCTTTGCTTTTAAGAATTTGCTTTCAATACCTGGCATTGCTTCTTTAAACATTCGTATACCTTTGTTTAAATATTCAAAATAACACCAGCAAAATATTACATTATTAGATCTACAGACTGCAGTAGCAGTGGCAGCCATGGGCTTAAAACTTAAATCTTACACATTATACTTTAAATTTATTTGATCTAAAAAACTTGCAAGGATGCACCGAATATATTGAAGCGAAACAATACAACAGAAATACAGAAAAGTAGTTAAATTTCACAAAAACGCGACGTGGTAACAACGCTGTTTATAAAGTAAATAGGAAATGTGTCCAGTCACTGGGTCAACGTGTGTGCAGAGCGGTCAAGACATGCTGATAAGCAACCGAATACCTGATAGCGACGAGGTATTCGCAAGTGAATTCAGCGCTGCGACAATGAGAACTTTAGCAATTCCTAATAATTTATTTAGTTTGTATTGTCGATAGTTTTTCCTTAATAATATTGCACTTTTTTATTACATTTATGTTACGTAACGCACCAACTACGATCGCTTTGTTATATGTTCGAGAAGTTGAATGCAACACATTGATTTCCCTTCTGGTATAGAAGTGCGATCTGCTCAAACTTCCAACCAATTTTGAGTGAAATTAACATTTTAAATGAGATTTTTGCAATTTTAGCAAAATGAAACTTCTCAGCTACGAAAACGCAGTTGCACAGTGTTATCAGGCAGGTAAACAAAGGTATTGATCGCAACAAATTATAATAAACTGTAAGAAATCAACAAAATGCGATAGTTGCGTCACTGGCCCGATAACACTGACCAGCTGAAGCAACAACAATCAAACAACCAAACAGTTGGCACAGCCGTGTACACTTGTCTGCGATCGACGAATTATTTTGGGTAGTTGAAGCAAAGCAAATCAAACAGCCAACGACAGTTCAATTGTCATGAAGATTGCCGCTGATTTGCGTTGGCACGCACACACATACTAGGACAGACAAAATGTGTCTGTGCGACCATTATTGCAAATGCGCGTTCACTGCAAAGCACAGCATACATCGCACAGCGTGCTTCTTCCACCGCGTACCGCGCACCTCTCATTGCTTACTTGACGTATTGGCATTTCGTCGATCTGTTTCCGCCTTCCAGACCAGCTTCATGCGCTGCACCACCTCGCGATAGTTCGATTCCCAAAGAAGCGTTGTCAGCCGACCTAGCGTGGCCACGCCATCTTCCGCATTGCGCTGCCACTGCAGCAGCAACTGGTAGATGACCTACAAGCAAAAGATTAGAAACATCGAGTGCAATTTGTTACTGTACGTGCCTCTTTAATGCCGCCATGCATCTGATGATCGATGAGCGCCTGCTCGATCTGGCCCTCTGAGTGTCCCAGCGCACGCATCACTGCCTTCCAGCCCTCACCCAGGTGCGTCGCTACCGTGTCTAGCATGCGATGACTGGGTTCTTCGCGGGACTGCATCATTGCCACAATGCTGGTGGTCTTGCGTGGTGGCTGGCGTTTACCACTATCCGTCGAGGTCGTAAGGCTGCCACTAACTGGTTCATCTGTGCAACTGCTTTTACGTGAACTGTTGGCTGTGGCGCTAATGTTGCTGTTGATGTTGTAGACGGAGCCAAAGTGTAGCTTGTTGATGTTGGAAAACTGCATCACCAACTGCTGCTGTGCATTATGCACGTTCATTGTGTTCATTGTGGGACCACTAGCGAGCGCATTGGCGCCGCTGCCTAAAGCCAAGGCTCCAGCGCCTCCACTGCTCATATCACTCATTGGTGCGAGGCTGCTGGGCACCACTTCCAGCGAATTGTAGTTGGGATCGGAGAGTTCGCGCACCACCGACTCGGTCAACTCAGCGGAAGCAGTGGGCGTATTGCTGACACTCGCAGGCGGATTGTTGGCATCTGGCGGATCGTTTATAGGCAGTGCATCGGTTTCCAGATGTCCAACAGTAGTCTGCTTGCCATTGCTGCGTGCGCTGGTTACGGTGCAAGTGTCCTTGTTGCCGTTGTTGTTGCCAAAAATATTTTTAGGCAATAAATCTTTAAACTTGGGCATCTGACTTGTGTCCTTCAACAGCGCTGTACGATAAAATGTGTTCTGAACTTATCTTTGCCCTTTTCGATTTTAATTTTTTATTTTTTAAGTACTCCGGAAATTCCAAGAATTCGCTGTTTTCAACAAAGCTATAAAAAACAAGAATTTGCACAACAAACGTCAAATAAGAACAGTGCTACCATAGTGAAAATGACTATGAGTGCTACCAAGTTCCACTGTTCAATGTGCCATTCCACTTGATTCCGTTTGTTCCATTTCCTGAGGTTAAAATTTAATCAGTGGTGCTTGTTTTTGGCATTTCAGGAACATTTTTCAAGCAAGTAAGTTGATTTCTTGGTGCGGAGCTGCGTGTGATTATTTTTAATAGCACATATTGCTTAAGTTTGTTGCTAAAGTTACAATAAAAGTTTATTGTAATCAAATTTACTTAAACATTTCTTAATTATGTTTTCGTTGCAGTAAACGTCAAAGGTATTTGGTGCAACTGAAGTCAAACGTAATTTTGCAAATTGCGTTGCTGCACAACAACAAGGCACACAATAACAAACGGAAACAAAGTGAAAATTGTGGAAAACCCCTAAGCGAAAAGTGAAACATTTTACAAAATTTCCAATAAGAATTGTGTAAAATTGAAATTTTCATTTGTACAATTCCATAAAAATCCATTAACATTCCGCTTGGTAAAGAGCGTACGAGCAATTGTTTGCAGCACTGATGACTCATCGCCTGTTGACGTAGTTGGCAGCAACGACGATAAACCTCAAAGCAGAGACCCGCAATTCAAGGTCTTTCACTTTGAGCACCAAATTATCAAAATACAAAAAACAAGCACTTGCCGACTTCCCACTCCCACTTAATATCATCGAACATACTTAATAGCCAAAGTGTAAAAACCGCATTCCATCCGACACGCGACATGAAAACCACCATCAGCGCAACATCCACCACTAATACAACCAGCGTCAGCAGCAGCAACGCACCCTCGGTCAGCATTGTGCCCAAGACGGAAGCGCCGGATGCGACGTTGCAATTTCAAACACCAAACGCAGCGGCCCCAGTAGCGAGTAACGTTGGCTTGAGCAGCGCCAACAAGCGTCCTGTTTCGCTCGATTTGAACAAAGTTGCTGCCAAGAAGCAGCGACTTGTGGCACCTTCGCCGCTCAATCTGGACTCGCCCGATTTTCAAACCCTCAAGACGCTGGACACTCCGGACATTGAGAAGATTTTGCTGTCTAGCACCATGTTGCAAACGCCGCAACCGGGCGTAGTCTTTCCCAGCAAAGTGGGCGCGGTAAGTTAGAGCAATTATCAAACTTTGCAAATCCATAGTGAACTTATGGTTGTTTTGCTTTCCAGGTTACCTCGGAGCAGGAGGCCTATGCTAAGGGATTCGAGGAGGCTCTAAGCAATCTGCACAATAGCAAAAACTCGCTGATAACTACTGGCAGCACTACTGGCGCCACCAATGCTACCAATAGTGCTCCGGCCACAACCACTGCTGCTGGCACTGGCATGAGCGGTGGTTCTTTCACTTACACCAATTTGGGTACGAAACTAGATTTTTACTGTCACAAATGTGTATTAAAGATTTCATGTTTTATTTACATAGAATCATTTCCGGTGGCCATCAAGGACGAACCACAGAATCCGCCCGCTTCGCCGCCACTCAATCCCATCGACATGGAAACGCAGGAGAAAATTAAATTGGAGCGAAAACGACAACGCAATCGCGTTGCCGCCTCCAAGTGTCGCAAACGCAAGCTGGAGCGCATTTCTAAGTTGGAAGAAAAAGTAAAGGTGCTCAAAGGAGAAAACACCGACCTCGGCGCAGTGGTGAAGAGTCTGAAGGATCACGTGGCGCAGCTCAAGGAGCAGGTGATGGATCACATGAATTCCGGCTGCACGATTAACATGTTGAATGAGGCCGCGCTGCAGTCCGGCAAATAACACGAGGATTTGGTTGACGATGTCGTACCGTTAGAGGGGAACCGTAGGGGGAAGAAAAGTGTAGGCGCGCAACATCGCAGCATTGCAGTGGAAGTGGACGAAGAAGAAGCAGAGACAGAGACCGAATTGAAGCTGGCACAGTGCAGTAGTAACACGTTGCCTGTGCTGGTGCAGGATCACCAACACAAACAACAACAACAACACGAGGAGCAAGAACATACCGATACCGTGGCCGATTTGCATCTGAACGACAGCATCATCAATGTGATTGAGCAGCACATGCCCATCGAGCTGTTCATGGAGACACCGCCGCTGACGGGCGATGGCGCCTCTACGCATTCGACCAATTCGATGTGCTCCACCACAATGGGCGACAGTGAACCGTCGTTGGCCAATACATGCAGCAGCAATACAGCCAGCAATGCACTGCTGGCGCTAGACCCAAACACTGTGGAGAATGCAGAAGATGGCGAAACCGGCGAGCGACCCCTAGTATTAGTTATAATCACCGATTACAACATGCAGCAATAACTGCACTGCAATAGTCAGCTTATGTTCAATGCTTGCACGCTCTGTGTTATAGCTTAAGTGCCTTTCTAATGCAAGAGGGGAAACAGCAAAAAAATAGCAGCAAATGTTCCATGTTCCGTGCAAATGCGATAGAAAGCAGCCCCTGCACCAACACTTGTACTAACTTATTGCCTTAATATAAATGTTTTATTTGTTGATTTGCTGTGCTTGCGCGCCAAGCGTTTTTTATATATATATATGTATATTTTTTGTTTTGCTTTTTATACATACATACATGTGTACTAATTGTATATGTAACTTTATGCTAAATATTTGATAAGTGAAAAATTTGCAATAACAACCATTCAAGTGTTCACTACGGGCGCTTAAATGTGAAATAAAATGTTGAAACAATAACCACTGACTTTTGGCTGTTTATTGGTCCAAAACGTGTTGGGGGGAATTTTCGAACCAGAGACTGGAATTAAAACCGCAACTTGTGTCGTGCTTTATTTCGATTTTTTTCCATCTTTATTTTTAAATAAATAGTACAATAATTTAAATGTTTACTAGTCGCATTAGCCATTAGTATAATGTTAGTTCTAAATGTATGATGCTACTATGGATGACGATGAAGGGTGTGTGTGGGAGTGTTTGTTTGCAGGAGAAGCAAGTTTCCTGTAAGATAACAACCGTCGTTCTTAGTAGTTTTCTTGTTAATCTCTACTCTTCATTCACCACTTGCTGCTGCTGCTGTTTCAACGATCTGCAGACATAAAAAGACCTCCGCCAGGGGTATGCCGCAAAATTTACACATGGCTGACGCCTTAACATTCCAAGTAAAATTACAACAAAATGTTGAAGAATATTTATGATTTTTGCATTGAGCTATTGGTGAAATAGATGAGCTCAGTTGTAAATGAAAATCACTAACTACAATTCAGACTGGTAAACTTATTCCATACATTTTTTTATGATAAATTATTGAAGAAAAAGCAAATAGTGTGAATGTGATGCTAAAACAATTTTTGATGTTGGAACAATTCGCTACAACAAAACGGCCTTCAGGGGGATTGAAATAGCAGTTAATTTCTAACCAAAAGTAGACTACTAAAAGCGCTTTGAGTATTGACTGTAGTAACCACATTTTGCAAAGCACACTTTCAGGCTGACTGAATGTTTATGTTGGTCATTTTTCTTGAGTCTAAATTTCAGTACGAACTTTTTGAATGAACGGCAGTGTGGGTGTATTTTTTTCAATTTACGTGTCAGTGTTTTTCCAGCAACATTTCAATGAACGACAAATCATTTTATTTTAACGCAAATTCACATTCACACTACTGCTTGCAAAAAGTTATTAAAATTATTAAAGCTAAATACAATTAATGCAAGCAACTTAAATAAGTTTCAATGCGACTTTGACTGCGCTGCTAGTGAAGCCAGGAATTGCATGAATTTTGCAAAGCAATGTTGAACAGTTAAGTTTTAATTTTATAATAATTTTTAGTTAATGTTATTTGTTTTTTTTATGATTATATTTTATAGTTATATATTAATTTTATTTATATTTATATTATTTATTATATTTTGTTATAGTTTTTTCACAAATCGAATATTTGTATTATGGTTTATTACATTTTTATGTACATAGATATTTTTTTATAGTTAATTAAATTGTTTTAAAATTTTTTTTAAATATTTAAATTTTAATTACAGTTTTGAATTGTATGTTGAATTTTATAATTTTATAAATACTTTTTATTTTATTTTGTGTGTATATTTTTAAAAGTTTTTCTTTCAACAAAAATTTTTTTATAACGTAGTAAATGAAATAATTTCTTGCAATTAAGGTTTTGTTATTTTTGAAATAATGTTTGTTCAACGCACTGGCTTAGACAGCATCAGTCAAATGCCGCACTACAAAGTGTGTGTATGTATGTATGCTCAGTTTTTTTTAATTATGAAAAGTCATCATTTTCCAATGACAATTCGATGCATTCAAGTTGGCATCAAAAAACTGAACATTTACAATGGATTTTGCATTTTAAGTTAAGACTAACATTTAAATGCTTAATTGATTAATGCGAATTGTATTTAATTTTAATTTCACATACTCCAATAATTTTTTTTGGTTATAATAAAATTTTAGTGGCAATCACCGCTTTTTGCTCCAATAACTTTAAGGTATAGAAAAAAGTTAAGAAAAAGAAAATAAAAAATTTATAAAAAATAAATATCAAAAAATTTGAATACCACAAACTTAAGAGATTCATTATTTGTGACGATTTGGCTGAGAAATTTTGTTATGCTGGACAATTGATAATAATACTTTAAGACAATCAAGACGATTCGGCTGTGTGCTACATTTCTTCATTTAGTTATATAAGTTATATTCTTTATTATTTATTTGTAAGTTTATTAGGACTTTAAACTATATGTGACTCTGCTAATAATAACTAACAGCTGCTAGTTTCATGGCTTATTTTGCATTGCCTTAATCATGTTACGTGCTCATTCAACACATCTTTATTAATTTTTTAAGGTATGTATTTACTTCTTGCTGTATTCATTAGTTCTAAATAGATGTAATTCCCATACATTTATATTTTTATCAATTTTTTTACATTTATTTTTGTTGAATAGGATGCATTCTTTTGTCAAATTTTCAATATTTTGTATGCTTCGGTTACGTAGTGAATGTTTACATTTGCATAGTTTTAAGTTTCTAGTTTAAATTGTATGAATTAAAGCTTTTCAGTGCTTTATTGATCAAAAATACAAAACGCAAAAACACAATTATTGAACAAGCAATGCAAATCAGAGTTCAACATTCAAGTAACTATTATTTAATGTAAATCTCATTTATGTTATTGAAGCTAATTATATAGTTATTGAAAATATTAGTTTGACTGCCTTGCAACTACATAAAAATTTCCACACACAGCTTGTCAGCTTGCATCATTATGAATTGTCCAATTATGTGCCAAAATGTTTCAACTCAAAAAATTTATTACAATTATTAGACTTTAAATTTATAAATAACATACAAGACTTTGCATTATCATATTTTTATTATTGTTGTTGTTGGGAGCGGCGCATCCATTTGTGTACATGTAATTAGTTTATAAATTAAATCAATGACGAAACTCGATTCACCACACGATTTTCATTCCATCAGTTGATAAATAGTTTCATCATCGTTATAATTACAATGATTATAATTCATTATTAGTGTTCATTATTACGACGAGTTCCATCATCGAATCGCTGTTTATCAAAGCCAACAGCAGTTGTTTTCCACGCGCAACTGCTGCTGTATTGATTTCTTTTAAAAATAAAATAAAAATTTCAAATTGTTAGCGTAGCTGCCTGAGGTCGTGTCTGTGTGATCGACACCGGCATCGCACCGTAATAAGCTTTCAAGTAAATTTATTGAATTTAAAATTTTTATATTTATTTTTATTGCATGAATTATGCACAATGTGGCGCTAAAATACGACCACAAGTTTTATTTTGCATTGCATTTTCCTTTCTATCATTTCATTATTCTCATTATTCGACGCTGTGTTTTCTTCTTTTTTGTTTTTTGCATAGAACCAGTTGAGCAAAACTTTTATTTAATTTTGATTTTCAGCAAACTTTATAAATTAGTTTATTCGTGTATTCTCAATGCTTTCAGTTGCGTTCAACAATAGAATTTAAGTTAGACTTTTAATGGATAGAAATATGACATCACAATCTTCACCATCTTTTTCTGTTCATTTCATAACGTTTCACTTAAAGCAAAAACAAACAATATTTATACAGAAATCAATGGTAAATCAAAGCAAAAGTTAATTTTCAGCAACGTACAATTATTGCCGCTATTCTGCTTATAGTCGTTTAGCATTTTCCATTTTTTTTTCATATTTCTTTAAGCGATAAATATAAATTTTCGTTAACATAATAGGAAAATTTAACTAATACCTTTGCTCTATTTCAAAAATAATAAATAGGTAAAACAAAAAAATAGTGAATAAGAAAAAATAAGCAAGCAGTTTGTTGCATTTTCTTCAGATTTCAGAATTTTCGGTTATCTAGTTGCACTCGGTTTTGGTACGAACGAATTTCGCAGTGTTCGCTCCATTTTGGCGCTATTGGACGAGAGATTGCAATTTCGTTGCCAACTGATTTATTGTAGTTGTTGCCGTTGTCAGCTGCAGCTGCAGTTGTTTAATTTGTTGCACTGTTCAGGCCCAGCTCGCTGAGTATTTTCAAAGCGTTCTTGGCAGCATCGTTCTGTGACTCCTCGGAGCTGGTGCCCACGCCGTGACAGATCTGTGGCGGATTCGTCGAAAGCGTAACAATGGTGAGAAATTCCTTATGATTGCCTTTAGGGTAATCGGAAAAATTCACCTGAAAATGTCGATTTTTAATTACCAAAATCAATCCGGTTAGATTTTCAAAATAAAACAACATACTTCGAAGCCTAAAAGTTTGGCCAGATACAAGAGATGATCCTTCATGTGCACACCGCCACTAGTGCTGGAGCTGCTCGTGCTGGCAGTGGTGCTACTGGTGTTGGCACTAGCAACAGCAACAGGTGCAGCTGTTGGTTCACATGCAACTACAGTCACTGTCTCCGTTGAAGTGCTGCTAGCGGCAGCTGGCTGTTCGATGCTCTTCGTGCTGGCGGCAGCTGGCTTTTCGATACTGCTGGCTCTAACTGGCTGCTCGATGCTCTTCACAACGCTGATGGTTGTCTCCTTGTCGTTGTCTGCGCTGCTGTTGGCGGGCACAATGCTCACATTGTCTGTAGCCACTACTGTGGCAGTTGTGGTTGGCGCAACTGTTGTTACTGCTGATGATTCAATTTGTGTGCACTCTACAGTTTCCGTTAGGCGGCAAGTGTTGTCGACAGTAGCCTTCACTGGTATTTCTTTCACTTTTTTGGTAGTATCTGTTGTCGAATTTTAAGCGAAATTCATGCATTACTTTTTTCAAATCGTACTCTAGAAAATTTCATGATTTACACTCACGTTTTTTATTTTGTCGCAGTATCAAAATGCCGGGCACTTGCCCTGCCGGTGTTGACACCAATGGCACTTCCATATTGGCAGCAACAGTTGGCGGTGTTGTAGCCACTATTGCAGCGCTCGCTCTAAGTGCCGCAGACTCAATTGCATTGCTGTCAGTTGTGGCTGCTACTGACCCGCTGGGTTTACTTGTAGCTTCCACTTCCGATTGCGGGTTGTTGACACCGTCATCCAAGCCCATAGCAATGAGCAGATCTTCAACAACCAAATTTGCATCACATTGAAAATTATGTCACCAAGAAAACTAAACTATTACTCACTCTGCGCCGCATTGCGCTTGGCTAGTTTTTTACTGCTGCCAGTGCCACGTGCAACCATGCCTTGCGCTGTCACCTCAATAATAAACTCTCGACGCCGCGAATTCTCGTTGCCATTCTTTGCTATCAGCTCAAAGACGGGTTCCTTCTCCTTGCGATTTTGTTGCAGCTGTATCAGACGCGTAATGGGATTCTCGCCGTCGACGTCCGCATCGGTCTTCTCCTTGATTGAGGCGCCAGCACGTTTGCGCCGCTCCATGCCACCACTGCCGCTTTTGCCGCCGACAGCGTCGCCCATTGTTGGCTTTCCAGGCGTTTTTACTTTGATGCGCTTCACCGGCGACTTAGTAGGCGTGAGCGGTGGCAATTTCTTCAGCTCGTCGAGCATCTTCTCGGCAGCGCGTTTCTTCGAAATCTTCTTGCCGTTGCCCTCGCCCTCGGTTACTATGGAGCCCACAATGCAGGCAGTGATAAAGTTCTTCATATGCGCCGGCCCCTCTTCGCGCAGCACTTTGAAGTGTACGGTCATGTTGCGCTTGATGCCGATCTCGTGCACCAGCGAAATGGGCGACTTGCTGTCGCTCTCCTCCAGACTGTGGTTCAGTATCTCGTTCAGCTGATTGGTGGCCTGCGTCTTCAGTACCTGCAGTGCGCGCGCGGCCGCATCGTGTTTGGCCTGCTGCAACGTGCGGCCAATGCCCACGAATTTCTGCTTGCCCACGATCAGCGTCACCTTGCACGGCGTAGTGGGCAAGCCGTAGCCAGCGCCCGGATGCGCATGATGACCGGCCATCATGCCATTGTGAACGCCAGGCGGCGGCAGTGGTGGCGCCAGCATTGGGTAGCGTGGATGATACTTGGGCATGTAGGGGCGGTGGCCGAAGCGCTGCTGTGCTGGATGCTGCATGGGCGGCGGCATGTAGCCGCCATTGCGTCGCATGTATGACGGATCCATCATGCGAGGGTGTGGCGGCGGTGCGTGTGCTGGCAGCATGTGCCCGCCGACGCCGAGCGGAGGCGGTGGGTGCTGTGGTGCACCGTAAGGTGGGGCAAGCATGGCTTCGGGTGGGGGTCCAATGGCATCGGGTGGTGCTATCTGACGTGGATCAAAGAGGTAGTAGGTCTGCTGGCCCAGCTTCATGGCAAGCGCATTGAGCTCGACGGTGGGCGTAATGTTGGCGCGCGAAGAACATGCCTCGTCGCCGCGTCGATTCACCTTCGGCACGGGGTGTTTGTACTTGGTTTTCTCGACAGCCTCTGCGGCAGCCAAATGCTGAGCCTTCTTAATCTTGAAGCCCTCGGCGGAATACTCTTCATCGCCCAGTTTCAATGTGACGGTGAAACGCTTGCAATGGGCGGGGCCCTTCTCACTGGTCAGACGATATTGATGGGTAATCTGATGGAAGTGTGATTGCGTGTTTAATTAAAATTAAAATCTATGTATTGAATTCAAAATTAAGACTATCTCACTTCATAATGAACAATTTACTGTTTCAGTTGCAATAGCAATTTGCTTACTTTATTAAATCGCGCCAACTCGTTGACGAGACACATGGGCGTCTTTTCTTTCGAATTCTTCGAAACCGAACTGTCTTCATTCGGCAGTAATGTGCTGTTGGCATTAATGTTGTTACTGTGAACGCTGCTGTTGCTAATTGGCTCCTCACTAGAGTTGGCGCTGGCATCCTGAATATTCTCTTTGTTGGCTTCTTTGGACGCATCTTAAAGAAAGATTGAATAATTGTGAACAAATTTTAATTACATTAGTGGTGCTCCTCACCTTCCCCGGCTGCCATCGCACAAGCACTGCCATTGTCTGTTGGCGTCACAGCTCCGTTGCCACCATTCGTGGTTTCGGCGTTTAAGTCCATATTGTTGTTGTTATTGGCGTTCACAGCCTCCACACTTTTCACTACCGGCGCCGTGGTGCTCACCTCAATGTTGTTCACCGCTGCGCTGCTGTGTAGGCGTGTCTTGAGCGCGCGATTCGGATTCTGCAGAATCGACTTTGGCGGCATTGACGCATTAATGTTGTTGTACTTGGACTTGCTGTTGCTATTGCAGGCATAGTAATGCGGCTGCTGTTGCTGTTGCGCCGGTGGCGGCTGCCGGTGTTGCTGGTGCGTCTGTTGAGCTTGCGGCGGCAATAGTGGCGCCTGCTGTTGCTGTTGCTGATGCTGATTGTTGCTGGTGATGATTATGTTATTGCCGCTGTTGTTGCCTCCTTTGGTGACGTTGCTCGCTGCCATGGGTTTTGATTGTTGTGGATTTTGTTGTTGCTGCTGCACATGCACATTCATGTGCGGCATATGCTGCTGATGCTGCTGGTGATGATGCGCCGATGGATGACGTGGCTGCTGGTGCTGCTGTGGCACCACGGCCAGATGTGGTTGCTGTTGCTGCTGCGATGCCGGCGGCGGCATATGCGGCGCGTGATTGTATTGCGGTGGTGGCTGATGGTAGTTGCTTTTACTGGTGTTGTTATTGTTGTTATTCAAGTGTTGATGCTGCTGGCGCAACTTTTGCAATTGTGTGCTGGCCTGCAGCGGTGCCGGCTGATGATGCTGGGCAGACGCCTGATTCAATCTGAAGCAGAACACATTATTCGAAATTATTCAACTTGGTCAATTCGTTGCTCGAGACAGTTGAAGACGGTTCAATGCAGGTAAAGTTAGCGAGTAACTGTTTTCAATTCTCATTTTTGTATTTTTTATATTTGATTTTAATTAATTAATGAATTTCAGGTGATTTTTCTTATTTTAATATTTCTTTCATATTTGCATTATTAAATTTTGTATTTATTTTATTTTTATTAACTTTTCATTTTTTATATTTTTCATTTAACCCTTTCGGTACTTCTTTTTTGTTTTTAACTTTAAAAGTCATTCTTTTCCATTTTATTACTGTTTATGCCTACATAATGAATAATCAAAAGTCATTTTTTAAAATATTGTTCGAAAAAGTGGTTTTTGGGCATCATGAAATATGGCATAGTAAAAAATAAAAAAAATCGTACAGCCTTAGTGAACTATATTTGGGATCTAACTTTTTTTACACTTATTAAAGCAATAAATACCTACTAGATTACTTACATAAACCTATAAAATAAATTGATTTTTGTATTAGAATAAATAAAAGTACGAAGTGACCTCTTTTTGTAAAATACGCAGCTCGATAGGACTGCGCACTTTCGGAACCCTTACAATTTACTTGGTACACTAATGAAAATATTTTTTTCATTATTTGATATAAAAACCTTCAGAGAAAAATACAAAAATTTAAAAATATAGTATCCACAAGTTTTTGACCTAAAACAGGCACTGAAAAGAGACTATGCCATATGGCATAGAATAACCGAAAGGGTTAATTAGAAAAATTGTGTATTAATTTTATTTCATATTTTGTATTTAATTAGAAAAAAATTTTTATTAATTTTATTTTATATTTTTTATTTAATTCGAAAATTTTGTAAATTTTGTATTTATTGTATTTTTATTTTATTATTGATTTTCATTTTTAATATTTTTTATTTAAATATAACAATTTTGTATTAATTTTATTTTTTATTTAATTAGAAAACTTAGTAAATTTTGTACTTATTTGATTTTTATTAACTTTTCATTTTCATTTTGTATTAATTTTATTTTATATTTTGTATTTAATTAGAAAAAAATTTGTATTAATTTTATTTTAAATTTTTTATTTAATTAGAAAACTTGGTAAATTTTGTATTTATTTGATTTTTATTAACTTTTCATTTTTTATATTTTTTATTTAATTCGAAAAATTGTGTATTAATTTTATTTTATATTTTGTATTTAATTAGAAAATTTTTTAAATTTTGTATTTATTTTATTTTTATTAACTTTTTATTTTATATGTTTTATTTAATTATAAAAAATTTTTATTAATTTTATTTTATATTTTTTATTTAATTAACAAAATTGTTCCGTAAAACTACATTTTTCATTATCGGTCCTTTCCAATATAGCAACAATTAGGATTAAATTTTTAAAAATTCTTTAAACTATTCATCGACGTTTTCTTATTGATCGTTTTTTCTTATCAACGTGTTTTGTTTATTTGTATTTCACTGACCGCGACCGACTGACAAGAGTCACCAAGCACAACCATTCAGAGCATATCAACAGCTGAGCTTTGTGGTTAGCGAAATGTGGATACAATTTCAAACTCACACCAAACACAACAACAATAAGGACGAACAAAACTGTGTTGCTGTACGCACAGCCACAGAAAGGCAAACGAACGCTTTGCGTAAAGGATTAGACAACGCACTGTCGTCGCGCATGCGCAGCCCAAACACAGCGGCACACTCAGCATCACTGCGCAGACAGACAGCAGCGCATTGAATCTGCTTCTAGCAAAGTCGCACAAATCGGAAATGCAAATATGATCCTGGCCGACTACCCCTGAAAGAGTGAAGCAGCTACAAAAAATTCCTCAGAAGCAGCAACAAAAAAATAGTTGCTGACCCCTCTGCAACCAGGCAACGAGCCTCATAGCCTGTGCCATTCCACTCGTGCACAGATCATTTATTGTGTCCATTCAGAGCAAAACCGTCCGCGTCCGCCAAACAAAAGCATGAACTCCAAAAACAACACAAAAGCGTTGTGGTGTTTTGTTGTTGTTATTGTTGCGTGTCACTGGCAACGCATGCGACATTTGCTGCTGTCAGAGAGTGGCGCGTTGACAAATAAATCCAACTTCATCGATTCGCAGAGGTTGATGCGCCACTGGCACCGACAGCGACAGCAAAGCTGCGCCAATACCGGCAGCGAGCGTTTGTTGAGGCAATTGCTGCCGCCACACACAACAATAAGTGCAACGTTGTCGTCTAATTCGCTTAAACAGCGGCAACGGGCGTTTTGTTGCGATTGTTCGCCGCTTCTCTGATTTTTGTTCTTTTCGGTTCGGTTGCTTCATTTCATTTCCCTTTGCCCTTCTCCCCACTTAAAGTGTCATTTCGCGTGTAATTTCGACTTATGCGTTTTTAGTGCTGTGGTCTTTGACGGCGGAGTGATGAGGCCGTCGGCATTTCGCAACGAAATGCAATTTGAATGAATCAGAAACAGCAACAGCGGCGCAGACCTTCGAATATGTCAACTGCAATTAGTCGTTGAGAGGTTCAACTGCGCAGCCAGCTGAAATTTTTGACAATTTCACAGTGCAACGAAGCGGTTAATAAACCACTCAGCCTAATGGGCTAACATTCTGAAGATCAGATCACAGCGACAGTAACCCAATTATTGAGAACTCTGCGCAGGCAGTTTTAAAGTCAAATTGGCTTAAAGATTTGGAATTCGAATGCAAATGGTTTCCAACTATTGTACCAGATGGATTGGTAGTTGAATTCTGGATTGTGGAAGTGCTGGATCACTGCATAGAAGGTGCACTTCTGGTTAGAAGTTTGATCTTAAGTGGAGGCATTGAACAACAGTTGAAGTGTGGATAGCTATTTCGAAGGTGGACCTTTCGTGGGAAAGTGGATCGTTAGCTGAAAGTTTGTTCAATAACCAAAATCACCTAACTAATCATCTAACTAAACTAGGAATGCGTGAAAACGGGTATTGCAGGTTCGGCTTGCAGGAAAAAGAGACCTATACTAGGAAAATGCCCTGTACTCATGCATAAAAGAAAGAAGCATCTGGGGACCATCTTACATCAGGTGCAGACTGGGTATCCAGAGGTTTAGGAAACATATTAAAATTCCTCTCGGATACTGGACTCACTGATAGTCTTTGAGGTCCAAGAAGGGGACGAAATAGATCTACCAGGTCGCATAATCCCCATCAATAATAATAATAATCAAAAGGTGCAGCTTTAGTCAGAAGGAGGGAATCTATTAGAAGAAGCCACCACCAACCATCAATTTTCTATTAACGAATTACAACTACAACAAACTGGCCAAACTTGATTATCACGTCATATAGCTGACCTGGTAACTGGGAAGAAGGCCAAAAGTTCCACTACGCAATCATTTTACAGCATGCTTCAGGGGTGTTTTCAACAAATGCATGAAAGTTCAATTTTAATGGCCTTTCGATGATAGCAAAATGTGGGTTTTAGCAAATCGGATTTTGGCTAATCAAAATGTTGAACTAAATAAAATTGATTTTGTATTTTTTGGCCACTTCCAGAGGTCTAGTTTTGTACCATATTTGTCTAGTTTTGCAGCACAATTCTAGATGAAACGTTTGTCTTCTGGCAAATGTGAATAAATGTGTATGTATAATTTTAATTTTCACACGTTACGAAAGCGAAACAATGAGCGACTGTCTTTGCTCGAGTGGCGGCAGCATAAAGTGTTGCTGTGCCGTTGAAGTGGTAGGAAAACCAAACCAACGCTGGCACAGATGAGCGCACGAAAACAGGAAAGCGACAGACTGCGTTCGAATGGGAAAATATGCTAAACAGTAGCGAAACACACACACACACACACGTACAAGGACAACAAACCCGTTGCACTAAACGGAAGTCATGCTGTGTATCAAGGCAGTCAGCCTGCCAACCAGAGACCCGGCCGACCCGACCTGACTGGCATATAAAAATTTTAATTTATGAGTTGAGAACATAAAAAAGGCGATGAGTTGCCCGACTTGCTGCCACATAGCGAACGCGTTTACATAATTACCGATCGCTAGGACCATCAGCGCGAAGGTGTGGACAGACATGGCATGAGAACTTTTGGCTACGTACAAAAATATTCAAATTCCAATGCGACAGCACTTACCGCGGGTGGTGATCGCGCACATGCAGCGTTGCTGCACTGGCTACGGCCGTGCCGGGCGGAGGAGGCGGTACCGATGGGCCGTTGTTGATGTGCGGCGGCGGCGGCGGCGGTGCCATGTGGTGGGCGCGCATGTGTGGCGGTGCAACGCGTGCGGCGTGAGCGTGATGATGCATGTGCAGGCGGTGCGTGCACGCAGCTTCTAAGCAAATAAACGTATTATTGAAAATAATTCACCAAGTGCCAACTGCAGCGATGCGCCAAACTGTAAAGAGGGCAAAGAGACAAAAAGGGAAAATATTGAAATGTTGCATGGACAAGAATGTCAGCGATGGTAATAATTCAAATTATGCAAAATAGAAATGCAACTGCGGCGGTGACTGCATTCGGTCGTTGGGCTGTGTGACTGCTCATCGGTTTGTTTGTTTGTTTGCGAAGTGTTGTTGCTATTGTTGTTGTTGTGCGCTTTGCAATGCATGTTTTCAACACATGCATTGTTGCAGCAAATGGGCTTTAATCGCCGCGCCATAAATGCAATGCGCAAGTGTTGTTATTGTTATTGTTGTTGTTGCGCAAATCAAGACAGGCTTTGGCTAAGCAATTGCAAGGATATCAACGGTCGTTGCCTACTTAGCTGCTGCTGCTGCTGTTGCTGCTGCAACCACCCCAAGATCCTGCAGCGTGGCAAATGTAATGCAATGCAACAACAACAACAACAGTAGGGGTCTTTTTAAAAAATGCAGTTGCATTGCCATTCACTCGAGCACATTTGTTTCAAAGTTGCAGCTGCAATTCTCGCATTGCTCGCCAGTTGATGAGATCAATGAATGACTTTAGTTTTCAAGTTTTAAGTTTTCAAATATTATCTATGGTGTTTATTGATCAAATGAAGATGAAGATCACGAGAAGATGAAGAAAACTAAAGAACGAAGAAGAGAACTTAAACTGTCAAGAAAATATTGAGGTCATTGAACTCTTGGAAAATATGAAAATATAAAATGCCAATAAAGCAGATAGAAGGGTTGCGTTTTCTTCTGCAATTTGACTTAATAGATTTAGGTTAGATTGAAGGGAATCATCAAAGAACATAAGACTGACATAGAAAAGATTTACGAGTATCTGAGCTTTAAAATGTTTTACATATAAACTCCTGGAAAATATGAAAATATAAAATGCCAATAAAGCAAATAGAAGGGTTGCGTTTTCCTCTGCAATTTGACTTAATAGATTTAGGTTAGATTGGAGGGAATCATCAAAGAACATAAGACTGACATAGAAAAGATTTACGAGTATTTGAGCCTTAAAACGTTTTACATACAAAATCAAATATTGTTCATGGAATGCTGCATTTAATTGAAGGTAGACGCCGTTTTTAACCGATTACAGCTATTCTTATACTGAATAGATGATAAGTAATCAACATCACATGGATTGTAATGCAAATCGAATGAATAGTTTTGCAGTTTTTGATGTTTATTGGAGTCAACATTATTAACTGACCACCGTAAACGATCTCAAACCAACATTAGTCGTTCGTCTAAACTTAAAACTTATACCTAAGTTAATATATAAGTTGTTTGACCAGAGGGCATGGTCATCGAGACATTCAGTCTTTACAATATTCCAATTATGGCAGCTCATAAAATGTCTGCACGCATTTTAGTTGACATTTCCCTTTTGTGGAAATTTCAAGGCAAAGCATGCGGCAAACAATTTCAGACCTATTGGGGCCACTTTATATATTAGATATATATATTTTTTGTCTATTTTCTAGTTTAAAAATAGATCAGAGATACACAAGTTTCGAATAGTGTTGGCACAATTTTAATAACAAATTTTCCATAATGCGTCTCATACATCAGATCTTTAATCTTTAAACTAAATAGAATTCCTGACATCTTCATAGCATTGTACAAACTTTTATTGAAAGAGAAAGGCGCGTCGATTTGTTGGCGTGGTTGTGGCTTTTGCCAAGTCTCAAGCCGACTATGCCGCCCACTGAAAATGCCAAAGGTCAGGCGACATTAAACTAGTGGAATATTTAAAATTGTATGCCCACACACAACCACAGACAATGATTTGGTCGGCGCCAAAGGTAGCGCGGCGATGCCTAATTGGCTTTCAGTTAAGTAGCCAATGCTATTTTCGATGCAATTGAGTTTCAGACGCTCTACAACAACAACAATATTGCAAGCATTAGAACATCTGACATATATATGCATACTTATCCATGCCCTCCCTGCCACCCATTGAAAAAGTACACAGACTGTCGCCGTTGCAACAACAAACCTCGCAAGCAGACGAGCCAACCAGCCAGCCAGCTCTCTCTCTACTCGACACACACCGCACAATTGCAAACGCCAACGTTCCATACTCACCGACTCGAACTGCAGCAACTGGAGGAGGAATTGTACGTGCAGGCAGGCGTTTCGCAATCGTGCCCCAATTGCTGAGAATTTTCGTTTATAGCATTCAAATTAGTGGCTTCAATGCTTGGAAATGCTGCTTTTTGCCTTTTCTCTCTCTAAACACTTTTTATATTGATTACAAATTTTACACTTTCTTTGTTTGACTTGGCTTTTTCCCTATCTTTATTTTATTTAACTTTTTGCATCTGCCCTTTCGGTGTTCTTTTATGATTCTATGCGATTTTATTTCATTTTTCTCTTCTCCCACTTTGACTTTTAGATTAAATTACTAATTAAAGACTAATTTCACTTAAATTTAATTGCTGAACTTTTATTGAATTCATGCGCACTGTTTTGTATTTGTTATGCTGTGGCGAATTTAGTGCTGTTTTATCTTAATTTTGGCGATTTATTTAAATTTTAGTTAACGTGCGGCCATATTTTGAGCTGCGGCTACGATGGAACTCGAAGAATAATAAAGGCAAAAGGACAAGAAGTGACGCAGTGTTGCATGTGCGCGGTGCCAAAATCTGTTCCCATTGGGTTGGCGGACTGGAAACTGTTCCCGTATGCTAAAAAAAAATCACTGTATTGAAATCAATGTTTTGTTAATTTATGTTGGAGTAAACACTCGACTATTTAGAGGTGAAATTGTATATTGTTTACCTATTATCAATAATTATTTCAAGTAAATAATTGAAGGGTTTTGCGGTTGAAATTTCAGTATTTTCTTATTGGAATGTGTAATGGCAAAAATTTGGCTATGGCAATGCTGTCCAAATGCTGCCATAGTCAATTGACTATTAAACTTGATTGCAATTCTTATTGAGTTTTAGGTTGCTATCGATTCCGAACAGCAATTTCTAGAAACTTTTTATAAGTAATTGGAATCTTAAAGATTGTCCTTGCTAAGAAAGAAGCCATAGAAATGAAAAGCGAATATTTTTATAGTTTAGTGTAGGCTGCTAACTAACTCATCGGATGAATTTAAATTCCTTGATTTTTTTCCATACTTTGTACAAAGTGCAAATAGAATTTCGGTGCGGGATTATTGAGACAAAGGAATTACTGTTATGAGAATTGAAATTCATAAACAAGTTTTAAAAATTTTCTAAGAAATTGTCATATAATTTTACTCTGGTAATGCTGTAATACAAAGGGCTGAAAAGTTATCTTGCACATATCAAATTTGTTTGAAATAAAGTCTAAAAAAAGTTTAAAAATATGCGTATACACATATGTATCAAAAAAATAGTAAGAAAAATAATACAACCCTTGGAAAATTGCTGAAGGGGCTAATTCTTTCCATACTTGAAATAAATAGTTGTATGAAATTGTATGTAAATAATTGTGTAAAAAAATTAAATGTAACGATATCTTATGGAAAAAAGCAGCTATGAAGTATTTATGACAAATTTAATTAGTGATTAAAAACTCAGCTATGAAGTATTTATGACAAATTTAATTTGTGATTAAATTTATGCAAGTTGACGTAGACATAAAAACAGTATATAAAACTTTTTCAATTTCAAGCTGTGGCAAAATTAAACTTAATTAAGTAATTTAAATGAAAAATTTGCATAGAAAAATCTTACATAACAGTTACACATTGGACCTGAACTAGAGCAATCATTGGAAATTAATTTGAAAAAAAGCTGAAACTTGATGCCGATCACTTGTCACTACAAGCTGACACAATCACCAACACACAATTTTATCAGATTTTGATTTTTTAACCGATATTAATCAGACCGAGGTCAATGCATTAATTTGAAGTTATCTTAAAAAAAAACAACTGATTGATAGAAAGCCTAACATGATGAATTTAATAGTGTATTAAAATTTTTTTTATTTGGTAGGACAACAAAAAAATGTATCAAGCTACAACTTCAACACTGTTCTCTTTCACACCTTGCAAGTGTTGGAAGTACCAAAACCGAACAGTGCGCAAATAATTCATTTGTTGAACTTGACACACTACTTTCTCCACTCAAACATCAATAAATCAAAATTGCTTCCATGATTATATTCCACACCAAAATTGTTCAACGCATGATCCAATCAGCTTCATTGGCTCCACAAGCTGTGTAACGTAAAACTAAAGTCGTCGGTATCGAATTCTTTGATGATTTTATTGCTGCATGAGGATTAATTTATTGTTGATAATAATCCGGCGTATTATGAAATTGATTATGTTTCTTGTTATTGCTGTATTAAGTATGCTGATCACCTTTCTTTGTGGATGTTTGGCGTTTTATTGATTGGGCCCAAATAAAATCTGGCAATATGAAAAATTAAAAAGAAATGAAATATTTCTGGCAATCTTGTGATAAAAAGGGGAAAGAGCAGCCCATCATCATTATCATCACAATCATCATTATTAACTTCATGGTGTTTATTATTGCCCACAGATTTAGTGAAATGAACTAACACAATGTTGTCGATGTTCGATGGACCTGTTGCTGCTGTTGCCTGTTCAACGCTTATTCGATTGCTGCTGAATTTTATTATGATGTAATTTTATTTTGTTGTTTTTGTTGTTGTCGAATCAAACAAAATTGGTTTCATATGTTAATCGTTAATAGTGTTGTCGATGCGCTGCTGCTGGTTGGTCTTTGTGAGCAGAAGCGGAAATGTGACTGCAGCAAAATGGCGCGCCCGCATTTGCAACGGTACTAAACTATTGTGACGCTAATTGGCCGACAGTCGAGAGTAATGGCCAGACGGTGGGACGTGACGTCAAATAGTTTTACGCTGATATCACACGAACGAAGCGGTTCGAAGCACATTGACTGCCATTATGACACTTTGCATGAGTTGAACACTTTCGCCCACAACAGTGACAGCACTTTCCCATCAGTGCGACTTTTTCGTTCCTTTTTTCTTCCCACGCGGCAATTTTCTTTTCTTTTTTGGAAAATTTTCACAAAAATAGTTTAAACAATCCAAACAATAAATCTAACCAACACTCTTCGCTCGACCCGCAGTGCCGGGTTTGATTTACCGCCAATATGTCACCACTCGTTATTGTGCACAGGTAGTCAAGACGCGTGCTCCATTAAATTTGCATAATTTGCCTAATATTTGCTACTAACAGGAGATTAGATAATAGCAACTCTGGCTAGCTGAGAAATTCAGAAAATGTTTACAATAAAATATAAATAAAATACCAAAAAAAATAAAGTTTACTTGACGAAAAATAAAAATAAAATCAAAGAAATGAAAATGAAAAATAAAAAAATAAAAAAGAAAATAAAAATAAATTAATTTCTGCCATTATAAAATCATTACCAGCGCAACGGGCTATTTATGCAAGTGTGTGTGTATGTGTGTGTGTATGAGCATCTTTACACTTTGACATAATTGATTACAACACAATGTGACGATCGAAATGACTGTTGCCAGCAGGGTCTCTTGGTTTCTCGAAAATCCCCAATGAACTCGTCCTAACCCCAAAATGCCGCCAGCCAGTTTTGCTGACTATGTGTGCTCAAAATTCAGTCAGCGGCACTCGGCAATGCAATAAACAACAGCAACAACACAAAATAAAATACCCAAAACAAATGTTTGAAAGAAAGTGAAATTTATATTACTGGCTTTTGTTGTTGTTTCGTTAACATTTCTTATTGCTTTCTCTCTCTTTCTCTACAACGTTTTTGTTTCTGTCTGCATTGTTGCTGTCTGCAGGGTTTTGTTTCTTAATTAATTTCCGTGTGGTGTTTCACAATGTTGGATTAATCTGTTGTGTGTTGCATTGCTGTTGTTGTTGTTGCAGTTATCTTGCTCTATCTGTTGTCTTGTTGCATACGTAAAATTGCATGAGTTGTTTTTTAGTATTTGTTTACTAAAACGACAAAATAGTAAAATCGATTTGCACTCAAAATATTTTAATTTGTGCTCGTTGCCAAACACAATGCGGCTTTGCGATTGAGGCATCAAAATTCCAAATGCGCAAAAATATGCAATATTACAAAATGTGACATGCATGAATGTTCAAATGGATGGATGAGTGTGTGTCTTAAGCAGAGGCGGCGGGGTTGGGGGGTTCAAAGCTGTCCAAATACAAATAAATTAATGCTTTTGAATGGTATTGGGTTCAAAAGTTTTACGCAAATCGCACCAAATGGAATCCTGTGTGCACCACTGGTCTGGAGCATGAATTTGAAACTGTTTAGTTGTGAATATTAATTTTTAAATTAAAATTCAGGGACTTAACTTTTATAAGATAAAAAAGAAATAATTGCAATGTAACTATTAAAATGCAGCATAAATTTTATTTGTTGGTTATAATAATTATTCGCGACACTTAATTTTTACGTTGCGTAATATCTGTTATGAGAAACAAATGAGAAACAAATAGTTTTTTTTCGTTCTCGATAATAATTATTTTGGAATTGTTTTTGTTTACGTTGCTTTATAACTTTTATTTATGATTTTTTGTTATTTACATTGCCGACAACTATTATTTTGAGACAATTTTTTTATGTTGCTTCATAACTTTCATGAAAGAATTTTTTGTTTTACGTTGCCTTACCACATTTTGAGTATGAATTGATTTTTAATTGTTTAGTTGTTGGTGGAAATTAAGTTTAAGCAGTTAATTTGCCTCTGTCAATTTAAAACAATTATAAATAAATTCATATCCAGCATGTGATAAATCAACGCACAAGTTTTTTTTTAATGAAAAAAAAATCGTAAATAAAAGTTATGAAGCAACGTAAAAAACAAAAATCCTCAAAAATCAGTTGGGTATTAAGCGGTCCAGTATCCCCTTCTTCGCATTTGACATGTGCCACAGGGGTACCAAGTCGCCATATGCATACTGGTCCCGCCCTTCGAAATAACCTTCCCGCCCTAAAGGAAGCTCTTTCGCAAGTGATTGCCGCCCTCAATCCCGTAGGGTTTCCACCCCCGGAAATAATGGAAAATCGCTTTGAACCCACCACTCCTGCAAACTCATTCCCAAACCGGCAAATTCCCCCCGTCGTTGCCAACCGTTTCGTTCCGCAGGATGGCTTTCGCCTCTAACGAGACAGAGAAAAAGGATTCGAGAAGAGCGTTGGCTTGACGCCACTCGTTCCACACCCCCAATAACTGAAGGAAATTGCAATCCCTCGCAATTCCTCATTACACCTCCTCCATCCCCGGTCCGAAAAGAGCACATTTGCCATTCGAGTGCGACTTGCTCCAAGCGCTGCAAATCCTGCATACGTCGGAATGATCGGGTATGAACTCCAAGATCTATAAGATCTCCCTCTTGGGTGGAACGGCTCCAGCAATTCTTCGGTGCTGAGCCAAACGGTCTTGTTCAAACAGTTCCAATTCCGGATCAAAGAGCCGTTAACTGCCACCACCCTCTCGAAGAGCAAACCGACATTCTCACTCGGTTCTCCTGCTTTTCTCGAGCCCTACGAGCACACAAGTATCCCCCCCAAGTACCCCTCATAACTCACGCTCGAAATTCTTTCTACTTCCATTAAAGAAATGGCAGCTCAGCCAATTTATATTCGGCCTTATGCTGAATATCGTCATCGTCTGAAAAAATGACGATACGGCAACTTTCGTATGCTGCTCATCGTCGTATCGTCAGCTGACGACGGAGTGCTATGCTCGTCATCGTTATCGCCTTCGCCTTTCGTCTATCGACGAATATTTCCATCGTCGGAAATTTTGCTGACGAAACTAAAACGATACTGAAATAAAATTGGGATCTCCCGTTTCCCAATGGCTTCCCTTTTCCAGGGAAGGGAGCGTAGTGTGGTGGTAACATAGGTAACAAGGTTGGCTGTGGTATTTTCTGCAGTCAGCGAAGCGAAGCCCCAGCTTTTCCTTCCACCTGATCATTGCAGTGTCTTCCAGGCAGAAGTAATGGCCATTTACCAGGTTTCTATATGACTTATCTGCGAAAACGCGTACAAAGCGGATATCCACATATACTCGGACAGTCAGGCAGCCATCAAGCCGCTCGCGGAGGCGACCACCTCATCTAGGCTCGTCTTGGACTTCCAAAAATTCGTAATCACCCTAGCTAAAGGCTCCAACGTCTCATTATTTTGGGTGCCAGGGCACAAGGTATCGTAGGCCACTGCGAGGTGGGCGAACTCGCTGGAGCAGAACGCTGCTTACCGAGGCCGCATCCTTCCTCCCAGTGGGGGCTCCACTTGCATTGGTCAAAGAAAAAGAAATTACTTGGTTTCAGGCAACGCAAATAAGTCCACTGTTTGCATTAACAGCCTCCGCTGCACCGTCAAAGATTTATTTTCTTCCTCGTCGCTTGAAAAAAAACAGCTCGTAATCCATTTATTTTTCAAATAAACACACAAATCATTTGAAGTAACAGAATTTCCCACGTGAAATACCCAAAACAAAAAATTTCCCACTCATAGAGTTGCCGTGTTTATTCAGTGCACAACGTTTCGTCTACGTTGCTTGTACAGCATACCGAAGTGTCGACGAAACGATAGATTTGACGATACACATAGACGATCGTCAACGATGAGTGAGACGACATTCAGCATAAGGCCGATTGTTACGAAAATCCCAAGTTTTCCAAGGTTCGTTTGGATTGTGTTTGAAAATAAAACAACTTAAATTATTCAGCGCAAAACGCAGTCAGAAACTAACAATCACTTTATTTACAGATTTATACTTCGCTTGTATCTACACTTGTTACCACTTTGCTTGCTCAACACAGACTCCCCTCTTGCGCTGCTACTGCTGCTTTTATTCTAGTTTTCTTATCGCGCCGCAGTTTCTTGCACATTCCAGTTGTACTTTCTATCTCGATTGTTCTAGCAAAGCTCATCACATTTCGCGAACCATCCTTGCCGCGGCATAATTTGATTGCAATATGCAATGGCAGCCGTGATGGCTAAATAAGTGCTGTCTCTAGTGACCTGTCGATCCCGCCTCCAATCCCTTCCTTTCCTTGTCTTTTTATACTCATGTTTCCCCTTATTTTCTGCTCCCCGGCTTCCGTTTGTTGTAAATTAACTATTTAAATTTTAATTTATTGTTATTTATTTTTATTACATTAATTACTGTCACCATTTTAAGGCTTCTTAATAAAAAGCATGCAATTTTTGCTCAATTATGTCTATTTACATATAAAATCAACAGCCAGTTGATTCAAAAAAACAAAATCACAATGCAAAAACACAGAAAACAAGATCAGGGACCGCCTTGCTTTGTCTACCTGTACCTACTTAGCATGTCAACAAAATTAACAGCTGAGTGCAGAAGCATCTAAAAATATAAAAATTATTAAGTTATAAAAAACAAAACAAAAAGTGTCAATAACATGTGTCAACAATGGCTAAAATTGCAATACCTAATATTTTATTTATAAAAAAAGTTTAGTAGATACATAAGACATGCAGAAGTCGCATTGATTGTCGCTTCGTTTGTAGTGTTGAAATTTGCATACACATACGATAATACATTACTGAAACATTGGTAATGTGCATTGATAAACATGAGCAATTGACAAGGGATCATCAATCACTTTTGAATGTTAACAAATTTAATTAATGACATGATACGGGTGGCATTTGTTGCTAAAGTAAAAAACAACAACAACAACAACGTTAGATGCAGTAGCAAAAATTATTTTAGAAAGTTTTATACAAAAGTTGAAGGTTTTTCTATAAATTGACACTGAGAATTGAATTGCAGAGAGAGAATAGTAATAATCCATTTTTTCTGTCATTGACAAAATTTGCTATAACACAAAGAGAAGTTGGAAATGACTGTTGCAAGGGGAGTCCATTTAGGACTCTTTGTAAAGCCACAATCATTTGGATTCAGATTCACTTTCTTACAAAACCAGTTTGAGCTTCTAAAGATTGCAGAACAAGTTCATAGAGAATTAAGTACACTTTTCCTATTTCTTGAGCTTCCAAGGAAGATAAGTAGACTGTGAATAGTTTTTCAATTATTTTCAGATTGTAGGAGAAGAAGTTACTAAAGTGACTTCTTTTTCTCTTAAAGATAGCAAAAAAAGTTTATAGCGGATAAAGTACACTTTTCTTCCCCTTTCTTGAGCTTTTAATGAAGCTTAGTAGACTGTGAACTATTTACAGATTGTAGGAGTAGAAGTTGCTAAAGTGAGTTCTCCTTCTCTTAGAGATTACAGAACAAATTTATAGAGGATAAAGTACACTTTTCCTCTTTCTTGAGCTTCCAAGGAAGCTTAGTAGACTGTGAATAGTACATCGAATATTTTCAGATTGTAGAAGAAGAAGTCACTACAGTGAGTTCTCGTTCTCTTATAGATTGTAGAACAAGAAGATAAAGTACACTTTTGCTCTTTCTTCAGCTTTCAAGAAAGCTACGTAGACTGTGAATAGTTCATCAACTATTTACAGATTGTAGAAGAAGAAGTTGCTAAAGTGAGTTCCACTTCTCTTAGAGGTTGCAGAACTAGTTCATAGAGGATAAAGTACACTTTTTCTCTTTCTTGAGCTTCCAATGAAGCTTGGTAAACTGTGAACAGTTTATCGACTCTTTACAGATTGTAGAAGAAGAAGTTACTAAAGTGAGTTATCATTCTCTTAGAGATTGCAGAACAACTTCACAGAGAATTAAGTACACTATTCCTCTTTCTTGTGCTTCCAAAGAAGATAAGTAGACTGTGAATAGTTTATCGATTATTTTCAGATTGTAGTAGAAGAAGTTGCTAAAGTGAGTTCTCCTTCTTTTAGAGATTGCAGAACAAGTTCACAGAGAATTAAGTACACTATTCCTCTTTCTTGAGCTTCCAAGGAAGATAAGTAGACTGTGAATAGTTTATCGATTATTTTCAGATTGTAGAAGAAGATGTTGCTAAAGTGTGTTCTCCTTCTCTTAGAGATTGCAAAATAGATATCTAATGTGGATAGAGGAATTATGCAATTACACTGTACAACACAAAAATATAACAAGGTTCTGACAACGGATTCTGGTAGAGGGAGTGAAATATACCTACGTATATCAGCGTTTTGAAAGTTTACGACTGAATTGTTTTTTAGGGGATTCAAAGTTTTCCCGTTTAGCACGTGAATAAGTACGAAATAAACACTTAAGCATATTTTCAGTTTTGGCTTAACTCTGGCTTTCAAGTTAATTTCTGAGCTTTGCTGTATTCAGAGACCTGTAGTAGAATTTTATGGCGAATATTTTCATGGTACATTTTGTCCTTAAAAAGTCCTGTTTTATAGGACATTTTTGGCATTTTCGAAAAAAAGTGTCAAACTGGCCCACACAATTAGGAGCTACAGGATTAAAATGCTCCACAAAAATGTTCTTCGTAGTATTTTAGATGAAATTGCTAAACACATCATATACCTAAAAGGTGAGGTTACATGGTTTTCGTATGCCGATTCACCATAAGAATGTGCAAAAAGGGGAAAACTTTGACCCCCCATAACAAAATTTTAGACGTAAACTTTCAATTTTGATTTTGTTGTGCAGTGTTATTGAAAATATTATTATGACCCAATGTTGTTGCAAAGCATGACCCATCAGAAAACCAGGTCTCTCATCATGATTCATGATTCATCATGATCTCACCAATCAACTCTTTACTGGACTAATTTACTTACCACTTCGTTCTTCTTGTCCAATCCGTACATCTGATTCCATTTGAAGTGTTTGGTTCATGTAGAATCGAAATTCTTCAAATATTTTTCGGCCGTCGGCGAATACTGTTTGGGAGTTGCAGTTCCAAGCGCCATTCATGTTTTGCTGGTGATCTTCTTTGCTTTTTTTGCTTGCTTTGGAATCCTTCATTTGTCATTTTGCTCTGCCTATCGAATACAAATGTTTATATTTCGAATATAAAATATTTCATCTGATTTGCAGTCAAATTTGGTGCACATTAACTCTCCTCAAATGACCCGCACAAAATCGCAAATTTTATTAAATTAATTACCTAGCCTACTGCTAACTGAAGGCACAAACTGCCTCGCCCATATCTATTCGCACTATCGAAAATTCAATGCCATAGCAAAGCGTATCAATTAACAAAAATTGCCAACAAGCCACATACGCACTGTACTCGTATACTGCGGTGCGTCTCAATGGTCAACTGTTCGAATTTAATTGGCTTTTGTTTTGACTGAATTGCTTACAAGCCCGCACGCGCTAACCATCCTTTAACACAACTAAGATATGCACCAAAAAATTCAATCAATTTCTCAAGTTCAAATACGCCCATTCACTTATGGCAGTTTATGTTTTGCAAAAACATATCAATAAAACGAAAACAACTCTTCTACAAGCGAGGTGCCAAATATAAAATGAAATGCAATTCAATGCAAACGCACAATTTGCACAGCTGTCATAATTATTTTCATATAATTAGAATGAAATATAGGTCACATTGTTGATTGACAGCCAACACCTCAAACAGCCACAACAAGTGCAATGCAATTAAAAATTTCATTTCAATATTGATGCCGAACAAATAGCAAAACACTGAACTATTTAATGTCATACTGAGCAGATCAGTTGAATTGGGCATTGCAAAGCATGCATAATTAATTGATTAATTTTTATTTGTAATTAAGCTGATAATTGATTGCGGCGAAAGTGCGTCGGCCCCTGATCCAATCGCACTATTGCCAAACGATCGGCGATCGGTGCGCTACACAGCCTAAAGCACATCAAATATGCACGAAAATGGCCATCACCGATTTTCTCACATGCAAAGTCGAAATTTCCGTAAGCCCATTGACACGCACCGAAAAACGCAAACGCAAACGCGATCGTCTGTCCGCGGGGCACAGCAATTATGCCTGTAAACCGTCTCTTGGGCTGATGCTGCGCCCTAGGAAACGTTTTCTGTTCGCGCCTGCCTGATTTTTTATGTAATGCATGCGTAATGCGTTTATATATATGTGTGTATGTGTGTGTAAGAGTGTGTGCGTGTTGTTTTTAAATATGCAAACAGTTGTGATATTTTTCAGCTCGCCCATTTTCTTTCTTTCTTTATTTTAAGTTGTTTTTTTAATGTATGTTTTCTTCATTCAAACTATCGACGTGCCGCATTTAAATTCCAATTAACAACAACAACAAAATAAATACATGTGGCAGCCTGTGTGTGGCTGCAGTTGGTGGCAACGAGTTCAAGACCCGTTGTTGAATCGTCGTTTTCCGGTTCTGCCATTTACATTGATGATGTTTGATGAATGGAACACATGGGAATTTTATGTAATCGTTGGCGTATGAGTTGGCCAGTGAATCTATAATGAGTTAATATTTGTAAAAAAGTTTCCTAGCCTAACAGTTACCTAATCCTTTTCAAGTAATAATTTTACTAGAGAAAAAGTCTCTTAAAAATTTTCATTAATAGAGAAAAGAACGCTCAACTCGTAATTCATAAAAAATTTTGCAAAGGCCATAGCCGGATAAGGCTATTTAGGTTATGTTTATACCGCACACATAACCTAAAAAATTTAATTTCATAAAATTTTTATTAAATTTCATTTTTTAATGAAATAAGTTTAATTTAAATAGTTTTTCATTTATAATTTAATTATTTAATTTCATTAAATTTTTTTAGATATTACGCAGCTGGAAAAAAATCTAGCAAAAATATCTGTGGTCAAAAGCAATAACCGCCTAAGTCGTTTTAAAGTTTTAGCGCGTAGTAACCTTAAAAAAAATTTGTTTAATTACAATTTATTTTTTTTTTAAATTAAAAAATTACATTTTATTTGTTTTTGGTGTGACGCAGGTAAAAAAATCTGGAAAAAATATATGTTGTTGAACATTATATGAGAAATATATAAAAATTGGTGAGTTTAACCGATTTTTCTGGTAATGCATCCAAGTGATATTTACAATATGTCCCAATCTCATCTTAATCGGATGACTACTTAGAAGGTTATTAACGATTGATATTATTATTAAATAATAGTTCTGGCAGTTCGGAAATTAACTCTTATGGACTAAAACTCTAGGAAATGGTTACCTACAGGGTGGGCGGAAAGTTTCTGCATACAGAAAAAAAACACCGTAAAGGTTCATTTGTATTGCTTTTCAAAATTTTTGTTATTTAAACCACTAAATCCTATCCAAGCAAAGTTCAATCGATCATTCATATTGTGTATGTGTGCCATTTTTTTCGTAGCACTCCAGGACTCGCTTTCGAAAACTTTCGCACAAACGAACCGGGCTTTACGCATTCATCCCATTCCGTGCTCTCCAACCAAAGCTCTTGCAGGAGTAACTTGACTTGAGTTATAATGGGCGAGAGCCATCCTGCCGGGTCAAAAAGTTTTGCGACCGCAGAGAGACTCTGTCGCTTCGTGGCAGAACTCGTTTCGGAGATGGGAACGATCGAATACGAGAATGTGACAGGCAGTTTTCGCACAAGTTGTGTATTCGTACTGCCTTCACTCGGTCTCGAACAGACATTTTTTTGAAGGTGGCGCAGAATTTGAGCGCGAGTTATGGGTTGGAGTACGGTGGTAGCCAAAAAAAATACAAACACAACTGCTGTGCTCAACGGACAAGTTTATTCTGAATCTGAATTTGATTTTTACTTAAAACGAAAGTACAAAGGTGCTTACGTACTAATTTACAATAATGCTTACTAACTAAAAAGTTTCATGAGAACCGTAGTTGCGTAAGTAGCAGGTTCGGATTTCTGAAGTTGGATTTTTATTTAAACGAAAATACAAAGGTGCTTACGTACTAATTTACAATAATGCTTACTGACTAAAACGTTCTGTGGGAACCGTTGTTGCGTAAGTGGCGGGTTCGGGTTTCTGGAGTTGGCTGGAAACGCTGCGTCAGTGGTTATCGGTGGTGGCGTTGGGTGCCAACGTAACTCCTCCCCCCCTAGTATAAAGCGACGGCCAGAGCGAATGAGTGAGGGTTGGAGCGTTAGTTGGGGTCGTTTCAGCGCTGTATTTGATTGTTGGTCTTCTTGTTAAATAGATGATGACGAGTATGACTGATAATCCAAGTGTTGTTAATGCTGCGTATGAGTAGTTGATCTTCTGCGTTGATTCTTCTCTTAATGTGTTTGTTGTGTCGATTTGGAGATCGTGGAGCTTCTGTAAATTAAGTTTGTCTATGATAACTTCTGGGTGGATTTCGCTGTATGTGGCTGGAGCTATGTGGACTGCGTCCCAGTAGATGGTTGGGTCATTTTTGTATGTCACGTCCTTGATTTTTACGTTGCAGTTGTGAAATCGCAGGATTGCTGTTCCTCTGATGATGTGGTTTTTCTCGCTGCATGTTGAGTTGATGGGAGTTTCTGGTGCGTTGATGAATATTAAGACGTTCGGTTCTGGTTGCGTGATTTCTCTGATTTTGCCAATATCGTTTATAGTGCAGTGCGCCTTTAGGCTCTGCATGATGCGGCCCAGACAGGTTGAGTTTGTTGAGAGTTCTTGTCTAGTCGATTGAGGGCAGTAGTATGTGTTCTCTATTCTTGGACATGTTTCGTGGAAAAACTGAATGTTGGTCTTACTATATGTTACATATGGTTCAATATTTATGATCTTTGTTTCGTTTATTGGGAGTGGGATTATATGGTAAAATGTATAGTTAAGTTTGGATAAATTTGGTATTTGGATATTAAAGATAATATTGGTATTATTGTAATATGCCTGGAGTTTTAAGAGTTCGTAGATGTGTTCATTAGAAATTATATCTATTGATTGGTTTCTTAAATATGAAGCGATCTCTTCAAGTTCGATTGGGCTAAGGATAGATTTAGAGATGGTGTTAAATTTGGCGAGGATGATCGCTTCTGCTATGTTAGATAAATGGTTATTAAGTAAATCTATGTTAAAGTTGATTTGATTCATATATTGAAATTCTAGTATTGTGTCTTCTTCCGTTTTGATTTTGTTTGCTATACTTTCGAAAAATATTTTTATTGTATTTTGTTCCTTATTTATATGACTTGTTAGGTTTTGGAATCTTTCCGTCATTAAGGTGTTAATTCTGTTTTGTTTTGTTAACATATTTTGGTTTTGTAACCCTATAGTGTGTATTTCGTGTATTTGTTTGTTTATGCTGTTGGCGTCATTTGCGTCCATGTTACCCGTGATGAATTTTACCGCCGTACCCATTGCGTTGAAGAGTCCTCGTTTTTCCCTTTTTAAGGGTAATAGGGATTGTAATTTGTTGTTTAATTCATTTAGTTTGAGTCGTGTGATTTGTGTGAAATGTGTGTTTATGTGTTGGCTTTCAAATGACTTCAGGGTGTTATACATGTTTTGAATGTTTATGTTGTATTCTGTAAGGTTGACTATGTGGATTAGATTATTAAAATTTTCGATGATTTTTGCTGGTCCTAAATTAAGCTGTATTATGTTTTGTTCGTTACTAATATTTTGCACTTCTATAGTTTGTGTGTAGGCTCTTGCAAGTGTTAACCTGTAAAGAGATTTGTATGAAATGGTGTTTAGGCTTTGCGTTTTCTTCTGATTTTAGACTTATGTAGTTTTTGGTTCTTGTTAGTTGTAAGTGTGATTTTGTTATCTTTTATAACTTTTTGTTTTGTGAACCTGGGTGTCAGTTTATTTCTTCTGTTTTCTTTCTTAAAAATAGTGTTTCCTTCTTGGTCTTCTGGTTCTGTACGGGTAGTGTTAAGTTTGTCTATCCTAGTGTCGCAGAGATTTTTCATTTTGTCTTTTATTAAAGGGAAAAGTTTTGTCTGGAATTCGTTTAATTTTTGTAGGTATTCGTGCTCATTGTTGAAGGTTATATTGTCATGAAACTTGTATGTTTTACCGAAAAATAGTTCATACGGCGTGTAACGGGTTGCTGAATGGATAGAGTTGTTATATGTTATTAGTGTTTCGGAAAGTATTTCGTCATGGTCGAGGTCTAAATTTTTTTGTTTTCGAGTGGTTAGGATAATCCTGTATATTTCTGTTAGGGTTGAGTGCAGTCGCTCAACAGGTGCGTTGCTGCTAGTTTGTTGAAATGATGTGAAGTGTAATTTAATGTCGAACTGTCGGCAAAAATCTTTAAATATGTTTGACATGAACTCCGATCCTTGGTCAGATACGATTTCCTTCGGTAGGCCGTAGGTGCTGATGTACGTCTTAATTGATTTCAAGACGTGTAGGCTATTTCTTATAGGAAGTGTATAAGCTGCGGCGAACTTTGAAAATTTGTCAATCATAGTGAGTGTTTGTTGGTTGTTTATTGTATATATATCAATGTGTACGATATCTAAGGGTTGGTTTGGGGTTTCAGGTTTTTGGAATAGGGGTCTTGGTGGGTTTCGATCATATTTTAAGGTTTGGCATGTCTCGCAGTTGTTAATTGTGTGATTGATTTTTTGTCTCATATTTGGAAAATAATATATTCTTCTGATGTGGTGGTAGCATTCTGTTATGCCCCTGTGATTGTTATTTTTATGATATTCGTTGATAATTTTTTCTTGTTCGTCGGATTCCGTCACGTCGGTAAGT
This sequence comes from Melieria omissa, assembly GCA_963971225.1. Lineage (NCBI taxonomy): Eukaryota > Metazoa > Arthropoda > Insecta > Diptera > Ulidiidae > Melieria > Melieria omissa. Next base: position 11,246,827 of record OZ020269.1, read on the forward strand.
AGTTCGGTGCATCTGATAATTTTGAACATTTTATTATTACTGAAGTATTTCGAGTAAACTTGTTGTACCATTTTGAAGGTTTCGTCGTCTGTGTATATTGCTGATTGTCTATTGTATGGGAGAAATTTCTTAAAGGTGTCTATTATGAAATCTTCTGTGAATGTTGCGTTGTACACTATGCGTCGTTGTTTGTTCCTAAATGGTAGTGTGAGCTTTGTTTCTGAAAGCTGATTGGATTTCAAAAGTATGAGCTGGAGATTAAAATCGTTTATTGGTCTCTCCGATATTGGGATGCCGTCATCTAGGTTTTCTTCGGCGGAGTGAATTGTATTACATGTGCCGTGGTTCGATGTTAGGTCGTTGATATGTACTTCGGTGTTCTCGGTGTTGTCAATTCTGATGCGGCTCAGAGCATCTGCGTTCGTGTTTTGTTTCCCTTTTTTGTATACGACTTCATAGTCGAATTCTTCGAGTTTGAGGCGCCAACGCACTAGTTTAGAGTTGGGCTCTTTCAAACTCATTAGCCAGGTAAGTGGTCTATGGTCGGTGACTATTGAGAATTTGCGACCAAATAAGTATGGTCTGAAATATTTTGTGGCCCATATTATTGCCAATAGTTCTTTCTCTATGGTAGAGTAATTTATTTCTGAGTCTGATAAGGTCCTGCTGGCGAAACATACCGGTTTGTCATTACCGATGCTTCCTTGTGAGAGTACGGCTCCCAGTGCGAAATTGCTCGCATCTGTTGTGAGAACAAACGGTCTCGAAAAGTCGGGGTATTGTAGGATGGGGTCATTCATTAGGATGTTCTTGCAAATTTCGAATGTCTTAATGTATCTGTCATCGAGAGTAATGGTTTTGTTTTTCTTTAGGCACTCTGTGAGTGGTTTGGTCAGTTTTGCAAAGTCTTTTATGAACTTGCGGTAGTAACCAAGAAGTCCGATGAAGGCTTTAATGTCTTTCTGTGTTTTTGGAATTGGAAAATTTTTGATTGCGCTTATTTTCGCTGGGTTTGGGCGGATGCCCTTAGTTGAGACAATGTGACCTAAAAAGGCGATTTCCTTTTTCAGGAATTCGGACTTGTCTAGTTGGATTTTGAAATTAGAGGATTTAAGTTTTTTGAAAACAGTTTTAAGGTTGTCCATATGTTCTTGTAGGGATGTTGAATATATAATGATATCGTCCAAGTATACCAAGCATATTTTCCCGACTAAGTCTCTAAGAACGTTGTCCATCACTCTTTGGAACGTTGATGGAGCATTCTTAAGCCCGAAGGGCATCCTTAAGTACTCATAGTGGCCGCCTTCGACTGTGAAAGCTGTCTTTGCAATGTCGTCAGGGTGCATCTCTATTTGGTGGAAACCGCTGGCTAAGTCTAGAGTTGAAAAGTATATGCACTTCCCGAGTTTGTCCAGTATTTCCGTTATGTTCGGGATTGGGTATCTGTCCGAGATGGTTTTTTCGTTAAGTTTTCTATAGTCAATAACTAGGCGCCACTTCTTCTTGCCACTGGCGTCTAGTTTTTTAGGGACTATCCACACCGGAGAGCTCCAAGGTGAGTAGCTCGGGCGAATGATGCCTTGGTCGAGCATATTGGAGATTTGGTTTTGTACCTCGGTTTTGTGGATATATGGGTAGCGGTACGATTTAGTGTAAATGGGTATGTCGTCCGTGGTTGTTATTTTATGTTTTATCTCATTAGTGAAGGTTAGTTGTTCACCTTCTTTAAAGAATAAGTCTGCGTATTCCTTGCATGTTTTTAGTAGTATTCCTTTTTCTTCTGGGTTGAGGTGGTCAGTTCGGATAAAGTTTTTTATATCTGTTTGGATGGCGTTAGGGGTTGTCTGGACAGTGAAATTGTTAATTTCTATGAAGTTGGTTGTGTTGTAGGGCTGTACTTTCAAAGGTTGTTCTATCAAGATTTCTATTTCTGCTTTCGAGGTGTTTGTGACCTCTACCGGGCTGTACCAATCTTTTGCGTTGTATATTCCCTGTGAGATATGAACATTTGGTTGTATTTGCGTGTACTTCACAAATATGTCGCCGTCACGAGTGTCTACGGGGATCTTGATAATTTTCCTAGCTTGTGGTGGTATGAGAATTTTTCCGGAAGTAAGGTTTGGTTTGAGTTTTAAGGGAATTTCTGCGTGCTTTGTGGTAAGTGTTTTTGTTCTGAGGTCAATTTGGGCATCTAGTTGGGTTAAGATATCTAGTCCGAGGAGGCCATCGAAGTAGTTATGGAATTTGAAAAGGTAGAATTTTGATTTTCCTGCTTGCTTGAATTCAGTGAAGAAGGGCAGATATACTTTTTTTGTGATTTGATGTTGGTTTAGGATTGTTGATATAGTGATAGGTGGGCAAGTGATTTGAAGTTTTTTATCTACAAGTTCCGGGTTGATGAAAGAAGAGGACGCGCCGGTATCTATGAGAAATCTCAGTTGGTGATTGTGTTGATCTGTTACATTTATGTAGGGGAGGGTTGTGCCGTGCTTATTTATATCTAAATATCCCGTTGGTTTCTCGAGGCTATCATGCGAAAATTTCGTTCTTCTTCGTCTGAGTCGATTTCAAAATTGAAGTCTGGTTTTTGGGTTGGTTTTGGTTCGAAGTTGATATTGTTGAGCTCTCCTCCGTGGTCTGGTCTAGGGTTGAACTTAGAGTATCTTGATGTTGCCGTGCGCATACTCTGGTCGTAATTGTTCCGGTGCATAGTTGAGCGTTTAAAGTTCGAAGTTCCTGAGCTCGTGTCCATTGGCTCTGGTTTCGGGATGTTGCGGTTATTGAAGAAGTTGTTGTTGTTACGAGGTGTCGTTTGACTGAAGTTTCTATTGTAGTTGGTTTGAATAGGAGTTATTTGGTTAAATGAGGAGGTTTGTGGAGTATGTTGCCTATATTGCGTAAATGTTTTGTTTTGGAATCTGTATGGGTGTTGGCGGTTGAAAGGAGTAGGTTGAGGTTTAAAGTATTGTTGGTAGGGATTTTGGTAAACGGTTGACTTTTGGTATGCGATATTTTGCTCTTTAATACAGTAATCTAAAGCGATGGCTAGGGAGTCCGGTCTCATTGCCCGAATGCTTGAACCGAGTGGTTCTTTCAAACCTGTCAAAAAGGAGTTTAGGCACATTTCCGCAAATAGTTCTTTTTTTGCCTTGATCACGCTTTGATCGTTTTCGTTAATTAAAAGATTGTTGTTAAGTGTCGATTGAATCTCGACTACTTGGCTGTAGAAGTCTTCTACCGATCTAAACTGCCTTAGGTTGTGGAGATCCCTGATTAGTGAAGTTTCAGTCCTCCTATCAGCATAATGTAAGATTAGGTTGTTCTTAATGTCGTCCCATATAAGTTGTGTTCCGTGTATATTTAATATTTCGCTGGCTTTCCCTTCTATTTTGTTACGGATAGCTCTGAGCAGAATTTGTCCATGTGTCGTGCTGTCAGTTGCCCTAATATGTTGAAGGATTTCTTCGACGTTACTAATGAATTCGTAAAGGCATTTGGGGTTGCCATCGAATCGAGGTAGATCCTTGATGGCATCTGGGATCCTTAGGGAATTGAATATATCGTTTTGGGTGGTTGTTTGTATTTGGGAATGTTGGTGGTTGTTTGAAAGCATTATGTTAGATTCAATTTCTATGTTGGGTAATGTAGATGCGGATGTGGATGCTGCAGGTATTAAATCTATGGGTTCAAATGCCTCAGGTATTGAGTTAAGGCTTTTACTTTTGAAAATTTTTGGGACTTTATATGGAAAATAGTTGTGTTTTCTTGGCATTTATGTGTTTAATTCGATTGTATTGTGGCAAATTTTTCCTTTTATCTTTCGTTAATATCTTCGGTCATTCGATCAATATAATTTTTCTTTTAAAATTTGTATTTGTGTAGATATATTTTGTTGTTGTTGGCTTTGCTTTGCCACTGCACAGATTGAATCAAAACTTGATTTGTTGGCTTTACCGCTGTACAGATATGCTCTCTGTACTCCTGTTTTTAACATTGATATACCCTCACTGTCTCAAACGAGGATGGGCTTAGCGCAAATCGTAATTGATTTTGATATTTAATGTTTTCCTTTGAATCGTTCCCTACAAATCGCTGTACCAATATGCTCTTGGTACTCCTGTTGTAATGGACTAGTGATATACCGTCACCGCCCCTACGAGGATGGATTTGAGGGAAATTCGTTTGTATGGTTTTTTATTTAATTTTTTGTGCTTCCCAATGCGTGCCTTAAAAAAATTTTTTTTTCTTTCTATGCTTTAATTTGCTTTTGTTTTCTTTTTGTTATTGTTATGGCTCTCTTTTAACCTGGAGGGTCTCGTAAGAATCGCAGATTTGAGTTTTGTTATGCGTAACTGTAAGGTTCAGTTAGTTAATTTTTGTGTTTAGAGGCTGTACAAGCTTTGATTTATATTTATTATTATTGTATACCTATGTGAAAGCGGTGTTTGTTTGAATGTCCTGAATTTGATTATTAACGGGAGGTGTGTCCTTATGGTTTATGTGTAGTACAGTATATGTCTAAGATGATATATATGTAGTATATAAGCATATGTATTAAAATGGTTGGATACAATTTATTTGTTTTCCTTTCAATTCGGTTCAGTTTTTACAATTCGTAATTAAGTGTACTAATGTATATAATGGTTGAACACGAAATTCTTTATTTAATTTTCATTTACAAATATTCTTAAAATTCGATTTTTTTTTCTTGAATCTCTTTATTTATATATAAAATATAATAAATTTTCTAGTATATCTTCCTCACTCCCTTACAATAATTAAAATTTTCCTTTTATATTCAGTTTCCCACTTACATGCACACCAGCACTCCGTACCACTTCATTGTTTTTTTTGTCCGGTCCGTGAATTAAAGAGTTGGAACTCGCCGATTAAATGTTTGTGCTGCTTTGATGTCCCAAATTCAGGATCAGGATGTCGGCAAACTCAGGATCGTCGATTTTCCTTCGTGGATTCCTGTGCCTCGTATTCCCAGTTTTGATATATTATTCACTCGCGATAGCACTAACTTTTAATCGTTTTTCACGGCCTAGCCGACTGCGCCAGTTATGGGTTGGAGTACGGTGGTAGCCAAAAAAAATACAAACACAACTGCTGTGCTCAACGGACAAGTTTATTCTGAATCTGAATTTGATTTTTACTTAAAACGAAAGTACAAAGGTGCTTACGTACTAATTTACAATAATGCTTACTAACTAAAAAGTTTCATGAGAACCGTAGTTGCGTAAGTAGCAGGTTCGGATTTCTGAAGTTGGATTTTTATTTAAACGAAAATACAAAGGTGCTTACGTACTAATTTACAATAATGCTTACTGACTAAAACGTTCTGTGGGAACCGTTGTTGCGTAAGTGGCGGGTTCGGGTTTCTGGAGTTGGCTGGAAACGCTGCGTCAGTGGTTATCGGTGGTGGCGTTGGGTGCCAACGTAACTCGCGTGAGGAGCGCCGCAAATCGGACATGAAAAAGTCCGCTCACTTTCCACCAAAAAATTCTGAGTTCTGTTGAAACCCCGGTTCGGAGGCAACCCGGACTTGATCGGTTTAACGGTGTTGAGCCGTTCCACGACCTCATATCTCCTGGTAAGGAAATCATCCATTTGCTCCCAAGTTGGGAGATCTTTACGGGAACTGAGAGATTGTTCCCATAGAGATAAAGTCTCCTCTGGAAGTTTTGTGGAGCAAATGTATACCAGGATTGGGTCCCAACTCTCTGTCGAGACGCCTTGAGATGCTAAGACGGACAGAGAATTGTTGATTGTCGATTGAAGCCTTTGGAGCACTTCACTGTTTTCAGTTGCCACTTGAGGGAGACTCAAGATCGTTTTGACCTGTTTGTCAACTAGAATGCGCCGATTTTCGAATCGTGATTTCAGCGCATTCCATGCCAGTTCAAAGTTCGCATCGCTTAATGCGTACTGCTTCACAATCGCGCCAGCTTTTCCGGCTGTTTTGTATCTGAGGTGATACAATTTCTGGGCAGAGGTGAGTTTAGGGTGGTTTATGTAAACCGCCGTAAACATGTCACGGAAGGACAGGATTTCTGTGTCGCATGGTGGCACATTCAGGCAAATAGAATTATTTGCCTGCTCAGACGCTGAATGTGTAGAAGTTTCAGCTGGACGTGCTGTTTCAGCGGGGGGAGGTTGCTCAACGTCCATAAGATCTGAGATCTAGCCGATTGTTTGGTATGCTCGATCTCGGCATAGCTCCAACTTGCTTCGAGCAAGAAGCTTGAAGTTGCTTGGCAGGTCGTCATCAGGGGTGATACCGACTTTTCTGTATGCTGCCTTTACATCTTCATAATAGCCGTTCAAGTCGGCTTGAGCTGCCTTGAGCATGGGCATAGTCAATTCTTCAATTGCACGCGAGGTGAATTGTGTGCAAAAGTGGACTAGATTGTCCGCTTCGAAAATGAAGGCACTCATGGAGGGATCATGAGCCACTTCCTTTTGAGATTTTCGAATCTCGACTGTTTGTGCCCTGGTGGTGCGTTTTTTGGGGATTGCACCCAATAGGTCGGAACTAAGGCCCTCCGTCTCGGTGTCAGGCGTCCGAACGAATTTCGCCGACGGCTCTGATGATACCGAGAGGGGATCCGACTCAGCTTTATTGCTGGTGGATCTGTCGGGCGACCTGTTAGCAGTCCACGAAAGATAAGCACGTAGCTAACGTGAGAAACGAAATTTACCGAACGAGATGTACGATCAATGTTCGGACCACGAGAGTTTGTCCAACAAGACAAAGTAATTTTTAGAAATGGAAAAAATCACTGAAAGAAAAACCCAAGAATGTGGTAGAATTCCACAGGAAAATAAGCCAAAAAAGGATGTTTTTTCCTCCTTGTGTACCACCGCACGGAATGGATTGGCTTTGGCCAATGATATGGCCGAATAATAAGTTGAAGTCTATTGGCAGGTTTTGGACTCCGAAATACTTAATCTTGAATCCTGGACCAGATATGTTCAATAGTATTTTTTTTGTTCCTTGTTCACTCCTCTCGGGAGCATAGGGCCTCCACAAGACAGCCTTGTGTTGGTTACATTAATCAGTTGTGTTGTTCTGCCAGGGTAGGTGATTGGCCGCAGGTAGGTTCAATAGGATTAAGATCTGGCGAATTTCCCGGCCAGTCTTCCCATATTAGCTTAAATAGACTTTTAGCAACACTTATTGACTGTTTCGCCGTATGACATCGCGCACCATCCTGCATTAAAATCGATATAGATGTACGAGGGAATTGCTTAGGATTTTCAAACCATCCCATTATTGGGGATTTCCCTATTTCGTTTTCAAATAAAACAAGCAATCAGAATTTTAACCATATTACAATTGAAACGATGTATGCAGAAATTAAAACTAATATTAAAAAATTTTTTCAAACAAAATTGGCCGTTTGGCACTTTGCTCTTCCTTATTCGGCTATGGCCTTTGTTTTATTTACATAGAATATTTTTTACCACTGAACATTTTATTTCAGTTCTTTGCATATTTTTGTTGAAAACTTATTAGGAATTGTGAAATAACAAACAACAAATTTATTTGGTTTAAACACGTTTACGAACATGAATGTCATAGCATTAATTTTAATTTAGTCCAATTATTATATATGTAATTTGTTATAACTTTCAATTGAAATTAATTAGTTAATTAAAAACCCTGCATTCGGTTAAAATCTAATATTCTATCAGGTGTACAACTTTGCTTCCGCCGTTTTCCGGCGTTGTCATCGCCGTTTCAGTTGTTCTTGTTTTCGCATTATTCACGCTCGAAAATGTCCGTTTATGTGCCCAATTCTCGCCATTTGCGGGAAGTTTTACTTTTCTGTTACAATTCGAAAAAAAATGCAGCTGAAGCGCATCGAATGCTCTCAAAAACTTACGGTGATGCTGCTCTGAGTGAAAGAACGTGTCGGGAGTGGTTTCAACGTTTTAAAAATGGTGATTTCGATGTCGAATATCAAGAGCGACATGACAAAGTCATCCTCCAACACGACAATGCTCGGCCTCACGTCGCAAAAGTGGTCAAAAAGTACCTGGAAACGCTGAAATGGGAAGTCTTGCCCCACCCGCCGTATTCCCCAGATGTCGCCCCTTCTGACTTCCACCTATTCCGTTCGATGGCACACGGCCTGGCAGATCAACATTTTCAATCCTTCGAAGAATTGGAAAAATGGATTGCTTCATGGATAGCGTCAAAAGAGGACTCCTTTTTTCGAGCCGGGATCCGAAAATTGCCGGAAAGATGGGAGAAAGTTGTCGCTAGCGACGGACAATACTTTGAATAATACATCTGTAAGCACTTTTTCGCAATAACGCTTTTAATTTTCGAAAAAAACGGCGGAAGCAAAGTTGTACACCTGATAACTAGTATTGAAAAATATTTCTAGTTTGTCTATATTTACAGCTTACTTTACTGTCCGTGAATGCCTTAAATCAAATACTAATTACATCTTACTACTTGTTGCCAAAATTACGTATGTTGAGATTTAGAAGTCACGTTTTTTCCAAAAAGAAAATCCTATATACGAGTATGTAGGTGTTGTACTATCTTTGATTTAACTCAGGAAACTCTATTTTAGTATAAATTGAATCGATTACCAATCAACGAGGCGGGCACTTTTGACTAAAGAAGTAATTTTTCAACTTCGTAATAAAAGAGAAAAGCATCAACTGATGCTGCAACGAAGTAAAAGTAACAATAGGTCATAACTTCAATTTTTGCTGGACGGTACTTGGGACGATAACTTAGGAAACTATGATTAATAGAGAAGAACGTAGGGTACCTCAGCCCGCAAGAACTTTAAAGTCTCATTAGGAGATGATCTTTCGCTAAAAGTAATATACTCTATGATGTATTCCAATGCAAATAGAGTTTAATAGAATTTCGAAGAACATCTTAATGGATTTTGCGTCTTCCAAAACGATTTTTTTTTAATACAATTTAATCCTTATACTTTGTTGATAGTTCATTTTATGATTAATTTTGTATTACTATTAATTATCTGTTTAGTTCAATTCTCATTAGTCTGTAAGCTTTCAATTGCATTAGACTATTTAATTTATAATAAATGAAATGAAAATACTACTATAATTTTAGATCATTCATGAACGCAGTGCTTCACGTCACCTCATTAGAAATCAGATCCATCTATTAAGATTTTTATCCTGAAAGTAGCACCCGGCGAATGCAATAAAACTATTTCAACGCTTAAATAAATGTTCCAAAGATTTTTCATAGCTTTATTGAGACATAGACTTCATTCTCATTAGCCACCTTTCTTTTTTGATCCCAATCAAATTTGAATACCTTGCTGAAAGTAATTGTTCTACACTCGGCAACCAAAACCAGTGAATTAAAGAAACAAGACTATAATAACACTTGATCCATGACATTCATTGAGATGTTGGTTACATATTTTTATAAAATTATCTACACGTATGGTGAACTATCTATCAACAGCTCTCAATAAATTAACTGACAAGAATGAACACATTTCACTGTTACCCATTTCTACAACAAATTTGTTTGTATTCGCATCTTTTTTGAAAAATGCCCACTTACTTTTAACACAAACTGCATTGCATTGCCTCATCTTTACACATTCATTCACACTGCTGTGCAAATAAATGCCATACAAAAGTATTTGCTCAACTGCGTACTACTCCAATTTTCAACATTCCAAAAACATTTCTATATATAAAACCAACTTGCATAGCAAATTCGCAGTCGAGTGCGTAACAGTCCAGCAAGTGTCAGCAGCATGTCGCATACAGTGGCTGCAATTCTATTGTCAACTGTGTTATTGCTAACCGGTTGCGTTGCTTTAGTGTTGCCTGTAGACGAAACACAGAACGCTGAGGACGAATTCGATGAGTTTTTGAAGTTTGCTGCCGTTCCTGATTTTGCGCCCAACATCAACACTGACAACTTTCAGCGTCTGAGTGAGAATTTCCTTGCCAATCAGGATCAAATAATGCAGCAGCTGTTGGGACAATTGTTCTTGTATACGGCAAACGATGCATCGCAGAGGGATGTTTGGAATGCGAATGCAAAGAGGGAAGTCGATGAAGATTACAATGAGGCAAATGTTGCAAGTAACGAAAGTGTGGACGAAGAGCGGCCAGAGGGCGATGGGTTGTTTGAGGAAGAAGAGGATGAGAATGCTGTGCGTGAAGAAGATAATTAATGTTAAAGTAAAAAGCGATTTGAACTATTTACATAAGTGACAAAAGAAAGGAGACAACGCACTATGCGGTTTTTTAGGTTAAGTGTTATACGTGTGAAAAAATATTGTTTTAAAAAATCCACGATTATATTTTGTGCCAATAAATAAGTTATTAAGTATTAATTTGCAGTATGATTCTGGTAATGCGGTTTGTATTACATGTTCCAATGAAATTTGACGGATTCAAAAAACAGTGCAAAATTCATATTAAACATTTACGGATTGACTGACTGGTTAAGTGAAAAAGTGATGGAATTAAAGCAAAGGAAGTAAGTAAGGAATGAAGGGTTCATTGCAATTAGGTTTATACCAAAATACCAGACAGACTAAATTTTAACCCTTTCGACTCCAAACTTGCCTGAGAGCAACTTCACCAATTTGTCATCCCATAGCAAAAGCTACGATTGTTTTATGGGTTTAATTTAAGTAAGCACCAACAAATTAATATTTTTAGAAGTGAATTGAAAGCACATTACAAACATTTTATTGTAATCCCCAAAATAATTTCCAAAAATTTGCAGCGATTTTAGGGAAAGTTTGTGTTCTAATTGAAGTCAACGAATTGGGCGCGTTTGATCAAAACCCTGTTTCTTTCGTAATGATTGAATAAAATCTAAAAGTGATAATTTTGTATTTTTCATTAAATATAAAATAATTTTTTTGTTATTAAAAAATATTGATAAAACATTTATTTAAACCCGTTTTAAGCTAAAATTGTTCACAAGTAAACTAACTCTAGAACTCTAACAAGGAAGCGTGTCGTGTGCACACTTCTTAGGTTGGTGTTTCATGATTTAAATACCAAAAGTAATATCCAGGCACGAGGTAAAATTCGGGGTTGAAAGGGTTAATCATTAAATATTTATATATACAATCTTTCTATTCCAAAATTCAATAAGGGGCCTCATGTTGCTTAGATGTTCTATGCTTTGAAAAGCATAAAGCATTTTCTATAATCTCTTGGAAGTATGAGGCTACATAAGACATTGAAGGATGAACATAAATAAAAGAGCAATGTGCCATAAAAAAATTGCTGAAAAAGTTTTTATATGCAGTTTAAAATATTACTTACTAATTGCGCTGACATAAATTAGCAATAAACTAAAAAATGTGTTTCTCCCAACTTGTGACTAACTATTACGAAAATATTAATAAAATAATAAAATAAATTCTTTTCAAATTCCATTAAGAAATCACAAATAAAAAAACGAGGTGAGAAAACAGAAATTTCTGACAACTTGCCCCAGGCTGCAGTGATTATTTTCAGACTTGAAACGTTTATTTTGTTCGTACAAGCACAAACGGCACAAAGGAACACAGCTCAATTGAGTCGGTCGTTGAAACAATGAACCACATAGGTACGCATAATTAATTTACTCAATAGCCAAAAATAAGAATACAATAATATAACGTTTATGAAAACGTATACAAATGCAGACAAAATGTCTAAAACAAACAACTTGACACGAGCAGTGCGCAAACAATATTTTGGTATAATGCTCGAGTGTGTGGAACGAAACTGATTTTTTGTTCATGCCACTTGGATGGCTGACGTTCTTAGAGACAACTGCTGGGTGTTTTAATTGAATTTGAGCCTAAGCTGCTTAGCGGAAAACACATTGAGACACACGACATGCACGTAAGATCCACTCTTTGCTATTGATGTCTTATGGTTGTGATGACCTTAGGTTAGGAAAGCAAAGACTTTGAATAGTCGCCGGCTTAAAAGGTATTAAAATAAGTGTTAAGTGTTAATAACGGAAGTAAACAATGGCGCCAAAAGGTAGAGTGTCAAACATGACACAAAAATACTATGCGAGACGCTTGAATGGAGTTGTCACGAACCGAAGCAGAATACGTCATAATTTGGCAGCTGATTTTGATCGTTTTGAAAGCATTCTATTGCGTTTTGAAAGCATACTATTGCGGATGTTGAAAATATGGACAACTAAGATAGAATCGTAGAGATGGTTGGCTGATGGTAGATCAGGAACTGTTTGCTGTGCAGAGTAAGAATCGCTATTGTCTCTAGCAGTGCACAGAAGCAGGATTTTTTTCAAAACGCAGTTAGATAATGTGGAATTTTGAACATTTACATACATTTTCATGTAAGATTTGAAAATATTTAATACTGCAAACAAATTATTTTATGTTTTTGTAATATCATTCCTTCAGATGAGTAATGTCTCTAATATGTTTAAAATTGGTTTATAAAATAATTTAATCTTAATTTTAGACTAAACCTTTTGGTTTTAAATAAATTTTTTCATTTAATTTTATTAAATCTAATTAAATTTAAAATAATAATTAATGTACATTTACATGTAATATTTGAAAATATTTAATATTGCAAACAAAGTTATTTATGTTTTTGTAATATCATTCTTTCTCTATATCATTCTTGCCTCTAATATGTTTAAATATAGCTTATAAAATAATGTAATCTTAATTTCTGACCAAACCTTTTAGATTTCATCTCGCACACAGCAATGCCTGGCGCCTGTCCTTCCATTGTCTGCTCTGTGATTTCAAGTGCAAGTAACTTTTTTACGCCTCCGTGTCCATAAGAGTCTATTTATTTTTCTCAATTAATTGTGTTTACTTTAATATCAGAACAAACGCCTAAACGCAGCGAAATAAATGAAACAATGACTTAGCAATTTTTTGCCCTACTTTGCAATGATTTATCGCTGCGATCGTGTTGCGCTGGTTTTTCAATGTGAAGGCGTCGAAATTATGGTAAGGAAATACTTATTGTTTTTGGCACACTGCAACTTCCTACAAAGTTTGATATTTTAAATTAATAAAAGTGCAAAATATTGAAAATATACAAACGAAACACTTGAACTCAATTATTGCTTGAGATAAGTGAATGTGCCCTCATGGCATTGCAGTTGACTGTACTTGAATGCGACAGATAACCTTGTTTAATTGCAACACTACAACCCAACAAAAACAATTATATGTCAATACTTTTCATATTCAATTTAAACAATTTCTAATATGCAGAAAATACTCCTGAACACATTATGGAAAAAATTAATGAAATGTTTTCAAAAAATGTAAAATAAAAACGTAAAAACGTATTTTTCTTAAATTTTGGTAGATTTAATTGTTTGAGTGCTTTAGTAGTCTGAAGATTTGATCGCTTTACTGTTTCAGAGAACTTGACTCACTAAAAGAGGACAAACTGAAAAACATGATTGGTGTTCGGGTGAGTCACCTTAGGACTACTTTCCGAAGATTTTTATAAGACCAGCATGGATGAAAAATATAAGCAGAACTTACTTCTACTTGTCCTGTATTCTCTAGAAAAAGGAAGTTTTACCTGAATGAGTTCTTCTTTGATAGCCTGGGAGATAGAACCCATTAGAATATTCAGTCTACTTTCTGACAGGAGTTAGTATAAAAAAAATAAGTTAAATTTTAACTTATTTTATTCTATCAAATCAGTTTTTAGATTTTGTGAATACAGAAGTTTTGCTTTCTTGTATTAATTTAAAATATGATGATGGAGTTCACTCTTAATAGCATTTTAGGTATGAGAAAGCAATCATAGTAATCTTTCGTTACAACTGCTTTCAAAAACATTGGGAAAATTCCAAAATTGCTATTATAGTACCGATAGTGAGTACCGCTTATATATTTAAAAAATAACATATAAGTATTATAACTTTTTTTTGTTAAATGGAAGCGTTAATTTAACTCAAGAAAACTTAATTCTGCTGAAAAATCAACCCGAATTTCAAATCATCTCTACTTAACTCCACTCAATTCAAATCTACTGAATTCAAATCTACCCAAGTCAAACTTACTTTCAACTCGACTCGACTCAAAGCTAACTTAATTTTACTGAACTGAACTCAACAAAGTTCAAAGCCTTCTCCATTTAACTCAATTCAAAAGAGCTCAATTCAAATCAACTCAACTTTGAACTCAACTCAATTCAACTCAAGTCAATTAAACTCCTAATTTAAAGCTAACTTAATTTAATTAAATTCAACGGAACTCAACTCAAGTCAACCCTACTTTCAGCTCGACTCAACTCAAACCAAAGCTAACTTAATTTAACTGAACTCAATTCAACAAAATTTAAAGCTAATTTCATTACGCCCAATTTAACGGAACTCAATTCAAGTGAACTCATGCCAGCCCAACTTTAAACTCGACTAAACCCACTCGAAGCTAACTTAATTTAACTCAATTCAAATAAACTCCACTCAACTCAACTAAATTCACCACAATTTAATGCTAACTTAATTAATTCAATTAAACGGAACTCAACTCAACTTTCAACTCAACTCAATTCTACACAACTCAACTCAATGTAAGTTAACTCAACTCAAAGCTAACTTAATTGAAATAATTTCAACTAAACTCAAGTCAAGTCATGTCAACCCAACTTTCAACTCGACTTAATTCACTCAATGCTAACTTAATTTAACTCGACTCGAATTAACTCCACTCATCTCGATTCAACCCAATTCAAAGACAACTTAATCTAATTCAACGGAACTCAACTCGAGTTAACTTAACTTTCAACTCAACTCACCTTTGGTGAACTCAACTCAAAGCTAACTTAATTTAACTCAACTTAACTCTACAACACTCAACTCAAAGCTCACTGTACTTAACTCAATTCATTTCAATTCAATTCATTTCAATTCAATTAAGTTTAATTCAATTTAATTCAATTTAATTAAATTCAACTCAATTCAGTTCAAATCAAATCAAATCAAATCAAATCAAATCTAATCAAAGCAAGGAAAAGAAAAGAAAAGAAAAGAAAAGAAAAGAAAAGAAAAGAAAAGAAAAGAAAAGAAAAGAAAAGAAAAGAAAAGAAAAGAAAAGAAAAGAAAAGAAAAGAAAAGAAAAGAAAAGAAAAGAAAAGAAAAGAAAAGCAAATCAATTCAATTCAATTCAGTTTGATTTCATTTAACTCAGCTCAACTTCACTCAACTCAACTCAAGTTCATCCAACTTTCAGCTGACTGCATTCAAATGAAGCGAACTCCACTCAATTCATTACAACTCGATTCAATCCCAATAGCAAAGTTCATCTTTCTTCTTCAGTTCAGTTCGATTCATCATTGCATTAAAATTATGCGTCAGGCATTGAAATTGTGTTAAACAGTGTTATTGAACGTTAATAGTTAATGCATTAATTGATACTTTAAATTTAAATATGTTGAAAATTCTTCATAAAATTAATATTTTTGCCATTTAAAAGCAACGTCAACAATCTAAAGTGTCTAAAATAGTCGCTAATAAAATTATGTAGCCAGCCTTAAGCCAACTTAAGCCATGAAATCAAACTAAACACCAGTTAGTCGGCTGGGAACAGCAACTGTCGGTGGGGAGAAAAAGAAGCATAACTACTTTCAAAAAAATCAAAATGCATAAATTACCATAAATTGACAAAACACCGACATGCAAGAAAAATGTTTGGCATCTCATCGAACCGACCAGGTGGCGAACATAAGTGCACAACTGTTGATGTTATCTGGGAAAATTGGCTAATACCCACATTGGGCAGCCGCCACCAGCACTTGTCACTAGAGTCAGTCGATTTTATTGATTATGCCAACAAAATTATAAATCAAATTCAGTGTGATTGAGCTGCAATCAAATTGAACTGGATTCTAAGGCATGGCGAGGCGGTCGTTTCACACCTTTAATTTGCCAAATTATGGGTGACCATCCATCAAAGTGTCGAAGCGGCATTCTGCCAGTTTTGGTTATGGCTATTATTGACGCAGGGATGGTACCGACTATAGGGGTCATCACTACTGGCGTCACGCTTCATGTTGGTTGGGCACCTGTGCGTGGCGCATGCGTAACGGTTTTTGCTTTGTTGCTTTTCATTTTCGGAATTTTTTCGATGGGTATTTCGGCAGGCAACCAGCAGAAATGCGGATATCGTACAGACACACCAATTTATAAAACACAAAAAAATTCATTTAAATCGAACAACGATGTAACAGCCGGCAACAAGCGAAACAATGTAGATACTTATTTGGTGTTGTCTTTGAATGTGCACAAATTTTTCAAATATTTCCTATTTTATAACCCATAAAAAATAACAGCAACTATATTTAAATATTCATAAATATTTAAAAATGCGGCAACTGACAGCAAACCAAAAAAAAAAATGAGTCAACCAGTTTAATGCGTAACCGTTCAGCGCCGCTGGCTGAATATGCACACACATACTTTGAGTGACTGTGTGTGTGTGTGTGTGTGTGGGTGCGGATGTGTGCGCCTGAAAACGAAAGTGAACGTATTTCGAGTTGAATTTCTTTTGGGCAGGTCCACACCGCCTCCAACTTGACCGAAGCGCGTCAGCGATAAACTTAAATTCAAGTTGTCGCTACTATTGTTGTTGTTTTTGTTGTTATGGCTGCTGCCTTGATGTTTCATTCATTTGCAATGCGACTGGCGGCGGCATTTCTTCTCTGTTTTTGTATTTCGTTTTGAGTTTTCTTCTGTCTGCTTTTGGCTTCTCTTTTTTTTAATCCCACCACTACTGGCAATTTTTGTCCGCTTCTTTTTTGTTGTTATTTGTCTTGACAACATTTCGGGCCGCATGTCAGCTGCCCAGTCGTCAACAATGCTGCTGCTGCTGCTGTGCATGTTGTTGCTTTTGTAGCTGGTTGTTGACGCGCTTTGGGTCAGCAGCAACTGCCGTCGCAAACAGCAATTGCAAAAACAACAACAACAACATCAATGGCAATCCAGCATTTCGGCAACGATCTTCATCAGCCGCATGATCGCATACGCAATCGATTGTTTCTTTTTCTTGTTGTTATTGTTGCTGTATCTTTTTCCTGCTCGATTGTTGTTTGTGTATTATTCTTCGTTGATTTTGTATGCTATTTTTATTGCCGCTGGTGCTGGCGCTGACGATGGCGCTGCTGTCGATCTTTGGTCCGGGCGTCTTCACCAAATAATTTGGTTATCTTTGACTTTTGAGTTCAGTCTAAGTTCGCGTTTTCACCGGTCAAGTTTGTCGAGCGCTCGCAAACGGCAATTTACGTTTTTTTTTAACGTGCTTCTTCTTAAACTGTTTTTACTGTTCAGTGTCGAGTGCGCTTCGTGAAAGGATTACAACAAATGTAATCGTGTTAAGTCGTCTTAGTGAATTTTTTCTCTCTTTTTTAACTAATTAAACTTGAGCGAATATTTATTGGCTTTTAATTAATTGAGATTTTCAACAAACTACTAAAAATTGTGTTTTCGAAAAGGTGATTTTTCTGAAAATTTTTTGTGTGAAAAATAAAACAATATTGCTGCCTTGTTTCCACATATAAAGTGTTGAAAAAAGAGATTATTTTTTTTATAAAAAAAGAATTTATTATATTTCAGCAACACAAATTCGAATGGCTTAACGGTGCTTGTTAAGTGTATTTGTGTTTGCAGAGCGGCAACACAATCAAAAGGATTATTGCGGATTATAGAGGTTTGTGCTTGACAAATATGCGGCATTAATTTTCGAAACTTGGGCGAGTTAAACAACTTAAAAATTAAAATCAAAAATGCAAGTAATCGATATAAAGTTCAAGCCAAGGCTTGAGCGGAAACCCTGTTTGGGAACAAAATATCATTCGAAAATCAAACAAAACATTAGATGAAACTATACGGAAATATTCATTAGTAAATTTGCTTCATAATAGAATATATATTCAATAAAAATAAAATACAACAACTGATTTTTGCAATATTGATGCAAACTGCTCATTAAAGCAACTTAAGCATTCACTTTGAATCAACTACGAGTGAGTTATGAAATTTATGGAAATTTAATTGTTTTTGATAAACAAATAAAGACATAACGGCATATATAATAATCTCAAAAAACTGCACTGAATTTAATAGAATGATGAGAAATAATATTCGAAAATAACATAGTCACATTTCATGCTACTTTTGTATAAGAAATGTCAAAAGTTATACAATTTTGTATTTTTTGGCGGTTAAGAGTTGAATGACTGATAAGCGAAAATATTGATTCCTGAATTTATTGAGAGCCCAGTTCTTTAAATTATGTTCTATGGGAATGAGTCTATAGTTTTTACTACTTGAGACTCCCCTATTTGTATACAATATTTAAATTCCTGCTTATAGACACAATTTTTGCTGTTGAAAACCTAGTAAAATCCCATAGAAGTGCGCCAAGGTGCAATAATTGGTACATTTGTCTATAATTTAGGGGGTCATGGGCTTTAAAGTTGACCTCAGTCCATTCCTAAAAATCCCAAAATTCTTTTCAACCAACAACAAATAAACAAAATTGCTTTTTGTCGAGAAAACTTGAGAAGTTTTTCATAGGTAATATTTTTTCCGAAGGTTTGCCATAGTTTCTATCAAATGTTCGGTGCAGACTACAACGAGAACTCGAACCTGAAAAATTCAGCTTTGTCTAAGATTTCTTCTCACCTTTTTCTATTGCACGCTATCGGTCATTATATCCGCTTCATCAGCGGCTGTCGAATGCAGTCTCTTCCGCTTGTGAACTCCCCACAATTCGTCAGCATTTCTGATTTTATTTCGCACCATCACTTCACGGTACACCATTCGACAGCAGAAACAAATGAGCATCAAAATCAAACCAATCGATTTAGTGGTGCTGCACTTGAAACTGTAAAATCCATTGTCCGCTCGGTGAACTGACAGCAACATCGAGTCGTAAAAACCATGCGAAATTCTCTACACAGCGAAACAAATTCTTGTATGTTTAACTTTATGGCCGCGCACGCGCACGCGCAACCAAACCAAAAGCGTGCAATAAATTCTACGCTGCGATTCAATAAAATTCACACTAAATATATTCAACAAATCCAAGCACAAAACAAAAAATATAAATTGAAACAAAAAACAAAAAGTTCATGCAAACAATTTTTAAGTAAATGTTTTAATATGGAGCAATGAGCTTGTGAAAAGTTTCAATAGAACGAAGTATTTGTGTTTCTTTTGGCAGTTTCGCAGCTGGCAGCGAAACATGCACAGCCTTCAATATATATTTTTTTGAATATGCAAAGAAAGCGGTCAACTCAGATGTTTGATTTTTTGTATTTATTTAAATATTTATCCATTGTTTTTTTTTGTCATTGAGAAATTAAATATCAAAGTTTGATGAACCGGCTTTGACACTTTGACGTTGTCGTGAGTTTGGTTTTCTTATGTTTCAATTTGTCTTCTTTTAGATCCAATCAGAACATTGACTGTTCACGGTACACTGGGACCACACACACATTTACATATTCTAATACAATTCTGAATGCCAGAAAGTATAGTTTTTTATCTGTTTTTGGTCTTGTAAATTCAAATGCTTCATACATTTTTCAAGTTCAAGTTACACTTTTAGAGATTTTGACCGTTGAAGACAAGCTTTTTATTTTATAACTCGAGCTCGTTTGTATGATTTCAAATGCAAATATCAAAGAAGATGAATGCATTATCACGTCGAATATGTCAGACTTGGCAGTATAAAGCTGAAGAGCACCTACAACTGTTGTTATGGACCAACCAACTAAGCGATGATTTTTCACACCTCCATTGCTAATTAAAAACATTTGAACTTCCAACAGAAACAGAAACAAAGACACCAATATTTTGTATTGTAGAATAA
Source organism: Melieria omissa (assembly GCA_963971225.1). Taxonomy (NCBI): domain Eukaryota; kingdom Metazoa; phylum Arthropoda; class Insecta; order Diptera; family Ulidiidae; genus Melieria; species Melieria omissa. Next base: position 11,266,692 of record OZ020269.1, read on the forward strand.
ATTAGAATCAGTTAGGGTGATGGTGGTAGTGATGCTCAAATGGACCAAAAAAGAAACATTGACCCCAAATACTACACCACTTCCCCTTTGGCTAAAAGAGAGGGGGATTAAGTAAGTAAGGAGTAAGTAAGTCTTCAGACATTAATCACATAACACGACTGTGAGGATTATTTTACTGCTCAACAATCCTTAACTTTTTTTGGATTAAAATCGCCAAAGAAAACCCTGTGTTTGTCTTAATCTCGGACAATTTGTCCCGGACAATTTGACTTCTTTCGACACATTTCTTAATTTCACCATTCTTATAATTTTTTCGAATAATTTGTTCAAGACATTCTTTAAAGAATATTGGAACATATCCAAAATGGGCGACTATTTTCAGGCTTTATTGCACCAAATAGCCTCCCATGGATACAGATGTCTAGTTCCCATGCATTTTATGTCTGATCTGAAAATATAGGTCAAAAAACGAAAAATCTAACATTTAAGAATTTGAAATTTTTGAGAATTTAGTTTACAATTTTTGTGTCCCAAAACTCAATGACAGCTCATCAATTGCATTTTTATATTTTTTTAATAGGAGCGGTTTTCTAACAGATGGCGTAACTTGATTTTGTGAACAGTGATTCACCTTTCGAAATATGTGTTGGAAAGCTATTGTCATATATGTAGTTTTAGAATCAGTATGTGTCATTTAGCTGAAGCGTAAACAACAATACTTTTTTTTACTCTGAAAATTTAGAATTTTGTGCCGAATAATGTGTTTTTGCGGGGTGTACTTTTTCATTACTTCAATATTAAGAAGAAGGCTGCCGAAAGTCATCGTATTTTGGTGGAAGTGTATGGTGTGCATGCTCTAGCTGAGCGTACGTGCCAGAAGTGGTTTGCACGGTTTAAAAGTGGCAGTTTTGACTTGGAGGACGATGAACGGCCCGGACAGCCAAAAAATTTTGAAGATCACGAATTGGAGACATTGCTCGACCAAGATCCATCCCAAACGGAAGAAGAACAATACTTTGATGATGGACAATACTTTGAATATTAAATTCGTAACCATTTTTTCACAATACAGCTTGAATTTTCCAAAAAAAAAAGCCGCACGAATTAACCCGTACCCTTATTATATTTTAAATTAATTTTATTATATTTTATTTTATTTTATTTTATTTTATTTTATTTTATTTTATTTTATTTTATTTTTGTTTTTATTGTTATTTTATTTCATTTTACTTTATTCTAATTTATTTTATTGTATTTCATTTTATTTTATTTTATTATACTTTATTTTATGTTATTTGATTTTATTTTACTTTATTTTATTTGATTTTATTTTAGTTTATTTTATTTTATTTTATTTTATTTTATTTTATTTTATTTTATTTTATTTTATTTTATTTTATTTTATTTTATTTTATTTTATTTTATTTTATTTTATTTTATTTTAAATAAAATATTTCATTTCATTTTATTTTATTATATTTAATTTTATTTTATGTTTTTTTATTTATTTTGTTTTGTTTTATTTTATTTTATTTTATTTTATTTTATTTTATTTTATTTTATTTTATTTTATTTTATTTTATTTTATTTTATTTTATTTTATTTTATTTTATTTTATTTTATTTTATTTTATTTTATTTTATTTTATTTTATTTTATTTTATTTTATTTTATTTTATTTTATTTTATTTTATTTTATTTTATTTTATTTTATTTTATTTTATTTTGTTTTATTTTATTTTATTTTATTTTATTTTATTTTATTTTATTTTCTTTATTGTATTTTATTTTATTTTATTTTATTTTATTTTACTCCGCACCCTCTACACATTTGCATCCACCTGCCGTTCATCTCAATGCCGCGCGTCGAGCGCTCTCTCATCAGCCAATTATTTCCTGTCTGCACAGCAATAAATTCCATAATTTTACATTAAGCTAAATGAATGCCACAAATGCCAATTTAGTTAAATCAATTTCATTGACATGGCGCAAATTGATCACTGCCTTAAAAATGCACTGTGTTGAAAAAAATAAATAAAAAATTATTGTAGTAAAAATAGATCAGTGGTCAGCGAGCAATTGAAGTGTCATTTAACAAACTCAATTACCTGCCATTCACTTTTTTGTTGTTGTTATTGTTGTTGGTTGCTTTTTTGTGGTGGCGATGATGTTTTTATGGATCATCATATTTTTACAGATGTGTTAAATGGTTTTTTGTTTGTGTTTAATAGCAACAAAAACAATTTAAACCAAAACGGTGCGTACGTTCAAAGCAAAAGAAAAAAAAACAGAAAAATTCAAACAAAAAATTGAAGTAGAAATAAAACGAAATTGCGGTTTGTTGGCATTGTTGTTATTGTTCAAATGATAAGTTCATACAACTGTGCACGCATTTATTATGTATGCGTAGCGGCCGCTCTTGACAATGACCTTCACTGCAAATAAGCACAACAAAAACAAACACCAATGCTGAGAGCAGCAGTGAACCACTCAGCTGAATGTGCGGGATGCACGGCCAACTGTTGCTGGTTGCTGCTGCGTTGTACTGGCATAATAAACGAACATTTAATGCAACTTGAGATGAATTTATGTTGATTGTAAAGTGATCATTGGTGCACAGACTAGAGTTGCCTAAAAGTCAATTGACTTACAATTTGTAATTTGTTCAGTGGCAAAAGGGGGGAAAATTGGAAAAACCAACCAATTTTTCGATTAGTTGTGACCCCACGTTGAGTTAGTTGCAGCTGATGACGTTGGCACTTCGGGTGGTCATGATTGTGCAGGCCATGATTTTTTAGTGTAGGCAATCCCGCGTGCACTTGCAGTCTACACGATTTTAAGCGATCTGAGGGCGAACTTCGTCTGCGAAGTGATCCCATAGCGTTTGATAAACCTTCATTTTCCACTTCATTTCAATGGGTTTGAAATAGTATTTTCGAAGTATCTGTTAGCATCGAATGCCAAATTAAAAGTTAACAAGGTTTACTGTGCTGCAGTTCAATGAACGCTACAATGTGTAGTAAAATAATCAGTACATGCACTGTGAGAAGATGAGATAGATAGATATTAGATATTTTTAAGCATTTATTTTGAATTATTTATATTTTTTATTTAAATTGACTAATAAAAATTTCTTACATCGAAAATTAAAACGTATTTAAATCATAATTATTTTCTATTGTAAATTCATTTTTTTTAATTTTCAAATTAAAATAAAAAAAATTAAAATTAAAAAAGTAATGGAAATATATTTAGTAAAAATTAAAGTTAAAACTATTGAAAATATATTTAGTATTTTTAAATTAATTAATTTTAATTTGAAATTAAATTAAAAAAATATTTAAATTAAAATTAAAAATATAAAAAATATATTTAATACAAATACAAATACTTCATGATTAAAATGATTAAAATTAATTGAAAAAAAATTAAAACTTATTTAAATCATAATCATTTTCTATTGTGAATTCAGTTTTTTTAATTTTGTAAATTAAAATAAAAAAAATTAAAATTAAAAATATTGAAAATATATTTAGTAAAAATTAAAATTAAAAATATTGAAAATATATTTAGTATTTTAAAATTAATTAATTTTAATTTTTAAATTAAAACAAAAAAAATATTTAAATTAAAATTAAAAATACAAAATACAAATATATTTAATACAAATACAAATACTTGACCACGTTGAATAATTTAAAAAAGAAAATTGGTCTCTTTCTCCTTGTCATCCCACATTTGTAGCAGTGTAGTCACCATACTTTGCCTTTGTGAGGCTTTGTCTACTGTGGCAAATTTTCGCAGCAATTAAATTGTCATTAGAAAACATTTAAACTAACATTATATACGAACCTCTGGCGCACAGAGCGCTCGCAGTTATGCGCTGTCAGTGATTTGAGGTCCACTTAGTGGAGTAGCCGCCCCGATATTGCAGTTTTCAACGTAAATGTTTACATAGCTAAGCTAATAGTTAATCTAAAAAAAAAACAAATTGTTACTTGGCTTAACTGATTTGCTTAAACGGCTTAATGAAATCATTTGAATAACAAATGATCACAAATGAATGCCTGCCTTCAGCTTTCCATTAATTAAATAATAATAATTAAATGCACTAAATTGGTTTTTAAAAACTATAATACAAATCTGCTGCAGTGCAGCATCCTATTATTAAAAAAATTAATTAAATAAAAAACTATGAATGAATGAAATGAATGAATAAAAACAGTTCAATACTTATTTTTCAGTCTGTGAAGCTGTTAGACACTTCTATTCTAAATATAAACATTTTTTCATTCAACAATCTCAAAACTTTACAAATCACATGCAAATTTAAAGACAAACTTAAATGAAAAATATATTATATATTGTTTATATATATTTGATTAGCTTGTGTTTATTGTTATTGCACCACAAAAAAGCTTTGTCTCTATAAATCCATAAAAAAGCCTATAAATTTTATTATTGTTTTTTTATTAATCAATAAATTTGATTTGTCACAATAAACCAACGCACAAATTGAGCAATCAAATGCATTTATCAACTGCCAATTGTGAAAAAAAATTGTGAACGCATTTCCTTACAAGGTACTGGTCACACTTGGCAAGAGACACACGACAACACACGATGACAAAAGTTGCCATAAAATGTTATCGAGATGTTGAATGATTAATTGAGAAATCCACTGAAATCTATAAAATTGTGAATGAACGAAAAAACAAATTGCTGTTCAAAGCTTTTTATGCAGTATAACCTCAATTGCTGTAGATGTTTTTAATTTCAATAAAAAATTTACTTTTCTATTAAGAAACTATTGCAACGTTTTATATGAATTTAAAAATAATAAAATATAAATCAAATGTAATATGATGTAGAATTCAATGGTTTGAAATTTTCAGTTCGCATTTAGAGTCTTTAGTTTGTTACAGTGTCACACAATATACATATACCAGGAATATCAGTATGAAGTGAGCCTTTTTTTGCGAAAATAAAACACTAATTTTTAATGAAAAAGTAAAATTCAAAGTATTGGCCATTGCTAGCCACACATTTTGTCCATCTTTCAGGCAATTTTTGGACACCGCACTAATAGAATTGTTTGTCTTTTGAAGCAAACCAATCAGACACCCAATTTTCAACTTCCTCATAGGAATCGAAGTGCTGCTCAGCCAATGCGTGTCCCATCGATGAAAACAAATGGTAGTCGGAAAGAGCAAAGTCTGATCTGAAAGCTTTGATTGTATCCTGAACCGCTCTTGCTTTGTGTGCAGGTGCATTGCCATGGAGCAAAAATACCTTGTCGTGTCTTCTCGTCCATTCTGGTCGTTTTTCGATCAATGCGTGGTTCAAATTGATCATTCTGTCTGTAGCGATCAATATTAACGGTTTCGCCAGGTTTTAACAACTCGTAATACACCACGCCACTCTGGTCCCACCAAACACACAGCATCTTCTTGCCGAATCGATCTGGTTTTGCAGTCGATGTTGACGGTTGTCCCGGATAAATCCATGTTTTTCCGTTTAGGATTCTTACAATAGATCAATTTTTCATCGCCAGTAACAATTCGCAAAAGAAAAATTTCACAAGTGTTTTTTTCGGTTTTCCATCTGCCTTTCATTCAATTCATGTGGCACTCATTTTCCACACTTTTGAATCTTTCCCATAGCTTTTAAACGGACAGAAATTGTTGCTTGTGCAACATTTAACATTTCTGCCATTTGGTTTTGACTCAAAGTGTCATCTTTATCCAATATCGTTTGCAATTCGGCTTCTTCAAACTTTTTTGATGGTCTTCCACGTTCTTCATTTCTCACATCAAAATCATTATTTCTGACCCGTTGAAACCATCGTTTGCATGTTGCTCTTGATAGAGCATGATCATCATATGCCTCGACAAGCATTCGATGCGACTCTGCAGCACTTTTCTTCAAATGAAAACAGAAAATTAATGCTTTCCGCAAATCGTCACTATCTGCTACAAAATTCGACATTTTTAAAACAATGAAAAATTATGATGTTGTTTGTTCAATGACTTGATGTATACACTTAATTCTGTTTTTACACGGTCTTCTTTTACATGTTTTAGATTTAACACGGTTTAAAAATTAAAAAATTTTTAATTTTTTACACGATTTTATTCCATTTAGCACGAAATATTAAACATTTTTTTTTATTTTTAAACCGTGTTAAATCAAAACCGTGTAAAAAAGACCGTGTAAAAACAGAATTAGGTGTACTAAATACCTTGTGACCGAAAAGTTTCCGGAAATTTTAAATAAAACGCAAAATTCTTAATCTTCATCAATATTTATTTTATCTCCTTCAAAATATGCTCCATTAGAACCGATACACATATGCCAACGTTTCTTCCAATCATCAAAACATTTTTTATAGGCGCTTTCCGGTATGGCTTTGAGTTCCCTCTGCGAATTCTGTTTTACGTCTTCTTCTATGGATTCAAAACGCGTTCCTCTGAGTGGTAATTTGAGTTTGGGAAACAGGAAAAAGTCACACGGTGCAAGATCAGGTGAATACGGTGGCTGTTCGATGGTATTTATTGAATGTTTGGCCTTAAAATCGTTGATAATGTTGGCTCGGTGCGAGGGAGCATTATCGTCATGAAAAATCCATGAATTATCCTTGCACAATTGAGGCCGTTTACGGCGGATATTTTCACGCAAACGTCTTAAAACAGTCAAATAATAGTCTTTACCGACTGTTTGTCCTTCAGGAACGAATTCATGATGCACCACATCACGAATATCGAAGAAAACAATCAGCATTACCTTGATTTTCGAGCGACTGTGGCGTGGTTTTTTCGGTTTCGGCTCGTCTTTTCCTCTCCATTCCGATGATTGTTGGCTTGTTTGCATGTCGTACTCGTAGACCCATGTCTCGTCACCAGTTATGATGCGTTCCATGAAAGTTGGATCGGAATTGGCACGATCAGGCACGTCCAAAGAGACCTGTTCACGGTACTCATTTTGAAGAAAATTCTCAACAAAATCGCAACGCACTATTGAGGTGAACTGGTTTCAACAGCTGCCGTAAACAAACTGTCTGACAGATCGCGCTCATCTTTGGCATAGTAATTAAGGACAGTGCTACCAACCTATAGAAACTTAAAATATCGAAAAATATACAGCGCGCGAATTTTAAATGAGAATTTCCGGAAACTTTTCGGTCACAATGTATGCTTGACAGATGTCATAGCAACAAAACAAAACAAAAATTAAGGCTCGTTCACAACAAATATTCGCTATCGAGACATTTGTATCTTGAGGCTCACTTCATACTGATATACCTGGTACTTTGAAAATTAAGAGTTAGTTTTAATTACTTTTAATTAAGGAATTATTACAATGCTATATACTACTGTGTACAAAGAATACCCGGAATTTGTTTATAATTCAAAAAATCTTTATTTATTCTTCCAAATCAATTTCATCGCCTTCAAAGTAGTCCCCCCTCGATGCAATGCACTTATGCCAACGGACTTTCCAATCTTCGAAGCATGCCAAATAGTCACCTTCCGGTATGGCCTTCAATGCGCGCGCCGATTCACGTTGAATCTCTTCAATCGATTCAAAACGGTGTCCTCGAAGTGGTCTTTTGAGTTTGGAGAATACCCAGAAGTCACAAGGAGCTAAATCAGGCGAATACGGTGGCTGTGGAACGATATGAGTTTCATTTTTGGCGAAATGCTCACGAAGAACCAATGTCGTGTGAGATGGTGCATTATCGTAATGCAAAAACCAAGAGTTGTAAAAATCGCCGAATTCACTTTTTGCGTCTCACAAAACCAAGCGTAACTCAAACACTAATGAGAATTTTGACGTATAATTTGACATGTGAGCCTCTAACAGTTGTACCAACTTAAAAAAAAATAATTCGGCGAAAATATTTAACCGCGTAGTTTAAATGGGAAAATTCCGGGTATTCTTTGTACACCGTGGTAAGACTATAAAAATTCCAAAATATAAATTTTTTATAATGTAAATCTAAAAATTTTAAATTTTCAGTTCGTATTTAGAGTCTTTCGTTTTTTATAGTCAGACACAATACATATTTTTAAAATTTACAGTTATTTTTCTAGTTACAAGTACAAAAATTACTTTTAATTAAGGAATTATTACAATGTTACCAGGTACCAGGCGCCTATGAAACCGGTAACGACATCTAGCGGTAAATAGCCGAATATTTATAAACTTCGGAACCGTACCAAATTTCATGTCTACTTCTTCTGTCATATGTCAACAATATTCAGTTCACAATTTGTCAAGTTTCATCCAACAACGCATTGTTTGACGCTCCGGAAAATGTCGGATTACGTGCCTACAAATTACGATTTGCGGACACAGTTAATTTTGTGTTACCATTTGAAGAAAAAAACCTTCTAAAACCTGGTGAAACGGTTAACGGTGAACGTTACCAACAACAATTGGCCGATTTGAACCGTGCTATACGCCAAAAACGCCCAGAATATGAAGCCAGGCAACACAAAGTGATTTTCCTCGATGACAACGCACCACCACACCGCACTAGAGCCACCAAAGAATTGGTTGCATCGTACAACTGGGAAGCTCTTGCTCATGCGGCTTACTCACCAGACTTGGCGCCTTCGGATTATCACATGTTCGCATCGATGGGCCACGCATTAACGGAACGGCGCTTCAATTCTCACGCAGAAGTAAAAAAATGGATCGATGATTGGTTTCAGGCAAAAGACGAAAAATTTTTTTGGCGAGGCATCCATAAATTGCCTGAGAGATGGGAAAAATGTGTAGCTAGCGATGGCCATTACTTTGAAGAATAAAATTGTAATCATTTCCTCACAATAAACGTGTTTTTTCAAAAATAATTACCGGATTCATAGGCGCATATCTGGTATATATGACTGCAAAGATTCCAAAACATAAATTTCATATAAAAATCAAAAATTTTAAAATCTAAAATTTTCAGCTCGCACTTAGAGTCTTAAGTTTTTTACAGTCTCACACAAATCTTTGAAAATTAACAGTGTATTTTCTTGTTTCAAATTTATCAATTTCTGGCCGACTACAAAATCAAGTTTGTGTGTTGAGTCTTTTATTAATTCACTCAAAAATTCCACTGCTACCAGCCTCAAAAATTCATAAATTTTACCCAAAATTGCCATCAATTAAATGCTCAACATGTGTCAAAACGTTGACAAAAATGCTGTTCAACATTGATGAGAACATGGCTTAACGGCGACCACCAACGACGCTGACCATTAAACGTTTGTCTAAATGAAATGCAAATCAATTACACACTTTGAATTCTCAATCACTCAATTATTGTGTTTTTGGCTGCAACAATTTGTATACATCAAAAAATGTATAGAGCAGCAGCTGCACACATAGACACAAACATAATGAGTGTTGAGCGTTAAGCCATTAAAATAAGATAAAAAATGTGAGTACTGCTTAACAATCAATTCACGCCTTGGAGTTTCAACACCTTAGCGTGTTTAAATATGTTTTTAATTGATTATTAAAAAAAACAGGCGGCAATGGAGAAATGCGCAAGTGGCTCGTCATGCGTTGATTAATTGCGACCGTAGGCAGCAGCAGAATACAACATTTGCCAATTTGCCATGGTGGCCATTTTGGTGTTGTGGCAGAATTGTTGCTCAGCCATGTTGGGTTGTGAATCGTATTTCGTTCGCTTTCGACTTATTGGGTTGGGTTATTCGCCTTTATTTGTTGAGTAATTAAATACTTAAAAACAATTCAGCCAATTCGATTGATTTACAAGTTGTATGCGATGCGGAAGATGCTTCGGGGCAATGCGAGCATAAAATGTAAACAAGCAATGTGCATTTTTCTACTCAAGTACAAGAGTTTAATATTTAGTTGCATGAGTTGGAAAAATTCATGAAGATCACAAGCGGGTCGTTGGCTTAAAATAGCTTGAGATATGTTTTAGAAAAACAACTCCCACGTTTGGCTATATTTGAGCGCGTTAGTTCTCAAATCAATATGGACTTAAAATAAAAAAAGTAATTTTCCCACTAACATCTTACAATCAATTTGATTGCTTCATGCAAAGCACATTTTTCCCGCTTCTCATAAAAAAAACGACGAAAACTGCAAATTCATGCACTTGCAACTGACTGGGCAAGCAATCAGGCGGTTGTTTCCAATTGTTTTGATAAATAAAAACAGGCAGATGCTACAAAAATCTAAGATGTGCATTGCACAAGTCATGAAGTGGACTTGGCAGCACACAATTTCAGTTTAGTCAAATGTGAAATTATAAAAAAACCATCATGCTTTATTGGCTTTTAATGGAGACAGTTAATTTAAACGGCTGCGTCTGTGTGTGGGAGAGTTGAGGTGTGCGTGCTTGAGAGTTCTGGCAGTGAAAGGCGTTAACATGTGCCTAACTCGGTGTCAGAATGCGCTGAAGAAATTCAATTGGACTACAGTGCAAAAGTTACTTAAGTGTAAAATAGTTGTAATAATCGAATGGCATTGCAGCTTCATGCGAGCAAAGCAGCGTTTCCGCTTTGTAAGTGTTTCAGTTGTTATTTTTGAGAAGAAATTTTCAAAGCACGCAACTCCTACACTTCATACATTTTATAGTTCATTTAATATATTTTTTTATTATTATTATTTTATAATTCATTAAATATTTTTTATAATTTTGAGTATTAAAAAACTTTCATTTTTTTTTAATTCAATTCGAAATTTACGCCTAACGACATGCCTCGATTTGAGCTAATAGCTCCAATTTGCTCAACTCTTAATTTGTTTCGTTGGTGCAAGTACATAACTTTTGTTGTAATGCTCCAATGTTCATCAATCATTTGAACGTTTAATAAATAATCACAGCTAATTTATGCTAATAAGCGGCAAATAACAAAAAATTTGCGAAAAACTTGCAAAAAAATTGCAAAAACTAATTGAACTAATTGATTTTTTAATCTGTCTGGATGGTAACAAAGAGGACACAGTAGTCCAGATTATGTTACTACGAGAAATGCCCAGTGTGTAACTAGTAAGAAATATTAATGAAATTCTCAAGCTTTGCTTCTATTTAAGATCGATGTGACTGTTGTATTATGAATTGTTTTCGCTGCTTGCTGTCAGTTGAACCAAATGATCTAAGAGGCAAAGTATATCAAGTAGTCAGGTGCAAAGAAGTGAAGTTGGTGCAACTTCACTTCCGCTACAGGATTTTACTAAGGAGCGTTAAAATTTTGTGTGGTTATGACAAGAACATCACTTACTAATTTTTTAATTTTTGTTACTGAACCCTTTTTTATGTGTTGTTACAGCCATTTATTTCATTTTATATCATTATTAGCTTTAACATAAATTTTGTTATGCACAATTAGAAATTGAATTTTTCTTCATTTAATTATTTAGAAAATGTATCGGAATTGAAATAAAATGTTAAATGAAAAAAAAATAATTTTTTCTGCTTCATCTTTATTTACTAATGTAAATAAAAAAGTTCAAAAAGTCATTCAGTTCATTCAAGAAGTCATTAATTTATTTTACTCAAATATTCGATTTAAACTTCAAATTATTCAAAGGACAAAAACAATTTTCTTCTTAAAACCAAGGGGGGGTTCATATGTACACAAAGTAGCTTGTGGTAACAAAATAGCGAAAGTGTTCACTCAAGTTCTCAAGTTTGTGCCTTAAATCTTTTAATTCTGTTTGAGAACGTTTATTATTTTACGTATTTATTTATTAAAGTTCACTGTAAGAAGAAGACAATTTTATGTTAAGCCTTTCAAATCATTCCAATTTTTTGTTTTGGCAAAATCAATTTTCACTAAATTTTACTTGTTTAACTTTGTTTGAAAAAGCATATTTTAAAATCACATGGTTTGAGTTGAAGTTTTACCACTTATACAACTTGCCACCACTTGCCTCTTCAGGGTAGGTCAGGTTGACAATGCCGGATGGATCTTATCCTAAAAATAGGTCAAGAGGCTTCTAAATTCGATTGCATTTGATCAAACTATCTGAATGATTTTATGAAGCTAAGTAAGTTTTTGACATCATACAGACATCATAAACACAAATTCTTGCGGTAAGCCGGCTCCTACTGAACGTTGGACAACAAGAGAGGACATGCTAAAGAAAATGCTTTTCAATATTAAAGAGAATTTGTTCAATTTGAACTTTTTAACTGTTTTTTTAGTACTTATGTATTTCCTTTCATAGTTCCTTACTGACCTAACATAGGAGATAATAAATAAATTATTTTTGTAATTTTTATCAACGACATAGCCAATTGCTTTAAATTCTCTAAGAATCTTGTGTATGCTGATGATTTGAAGATTTACTCTTCAATATCATGTCTCTCAGACTCTCGCAATCTTCAAATGGACCTTGACAACGTTGTCGTTTGGTGTAATAAAAATAAGCTTAATTTAAATATAAATAAGTGTTTCCATGTGACCTATTCAAAATCCCGGTCCCCTATTCCCACTTCTTACCACATTGGTAGTTGTCACTTAGTGAATCCTACTGAAATTGCTAATCTAGGTGTTGTGTTTGATAATAGGCTCTCTTCCAAAGTCATTTAAATTTCTCATTAAAGTCATTTTCATTCTCTTTAAAGTCATTTTTTCGCCGTTTCAATTCTGATTTTACGGATCCGTATACTCTAAAGTTGCTCTATACCTCCCTGGTACAGTCTAAGCCACCTACGCGGCCTTCATTTGGAGACCCTACTATGACTCAATTGACTTGAACGAATCCAAAAAAATGTTTCTTCGTTACGCCCTACGTTCTTTGCATTTTGTTCACCCCATTCCCTCCTACCGATCTAGATGTCTGCTTGTTAATCTAAAGTCATTGGAGGGTAGGAGGAGTATTCTCTCACTTACCTTTGTCTTTAACCTAATACGGGGTGTGATAGACTGCCCTTACCTACTCGGACGTATACATTTGTTTATTCCGCAAAGATCGTTAAGATATCATGCCATTTTCTCTTTGGAGAGGGTAAGAAGAAATTACGCTTCTTTTGCCCCAATTTCTAGAGCTTTAAAAAAAATTAATGCTCTCAAATTCTTTTGTTTTAGACTTTTCCTATTCCGAAACCCATTTAAAATTGTGTCTGAATGAATTAATTAGCTAGGATATTTGTATATCTCACTTACATTTTGTAGTAATCTGTACAAACTTATGTATTATTCTTCTGGATTACTTTAAACAAAGAAAAAAAAAGGAATACAAATTCGGGGATATCTCCTAAAGTTCCACGTCAAATATTTGTTTCATTTACAATCAAAACCTTCCTTGAATTTATCATTAACATATTCAACACTTTTAATCAATTTGCCAGATTCCAGAAACCACTTCGACTTCGCATTGACCACCAACAAATTAAATAAACAAATAAACCTAATTTTTCCAACATTTCTTTTGCTTTGCATACGGATGAGGCGCATAGATATCGACAAATGTCTACGTAACGGTCCAGCGTAGATTAGCATATGAATAAAGTCCAAGCGGAACTTTAACGTCTGTCTAATAAAAATGCTGTGGTTGTTGTTGTTTTTGTTACTATTAGCCAATATCGATACGAAAGAGGCCAGACTTTTATTTCATTTAAATTTTCGTTTCGAGCGGCTTAATTTCGAACTTGTGTCCACTTTTATTATTCGTTTGCCAATTTTACACGACATTATTAGCTAATCTATAATCATAACAACAACAACAACACAAGATACAAATCATAACCAAATTGAAAGATATTGAATAACGATTAAGCAATTTCATAGCAGCGAAACGTGTTGACAACAGTTGGTGTAGCGTCGTTTTGGCGGCACGAAAGGGACCACAGCGTGACTTTTATTGGGCAAACATTTTTGGAATGATTAAGAAATTAGTAGTTGGTAATTTAGTTTATAAGGCGCGTGCATAGTTTTGGGGATTAACTCGTGAAAAAACGAAATATGGACAACGGATGTCAACGGGTTTCGGTTGCGATATTCGGCTCACTCTATGACTAATTTTGGGGTTGTTTTATGTTTAGTTAATAATGTTAAATCTAAATGGTTATTCAATTTGGAAATGTTGCAATTAAGATTGAACATTTGAATATTTAATCTTTTCAGCATAAGAACAGTCGGCGGCGCAACGCACACAGCAAACAATGCGAAAACCCAAAATGTTTGGTAAATATTAGAGAAATTCAAGTCAGTTACTTTTAAAGTGATACAGGTAAATTGTTAAAATTTTGTTTTAGGCATTGGAAGCTTAATATTTTTACTATGGTTCGGATGGGCAATGGCGGCCGATGGCACGTTTGAGGATGCGGACAAGGCAAAGGATTATACCAGGTGAGCGCAATGAGTGCTGAGAATGAAGGGAAATGTTAATTTTTATTGAGACTGGTTGAATGGAACATGTGTACTTTTCCAGCGGAAATTCAAATCAGCAATTTGATCTGCGACACACCATACCGGGCGAGCCCGAAGTCGACTATCCTATTTACAGCGAGGTGCCCCAGACGAGTTTTGAGTGCACGGATCGGCACGAAGGTAATGTTTCCGGCGTTGTTGTCCTAAAAAAACATTTAAGAATAAAACTTTCTGAAAATTACTGCATGAAAGTCTCATAAAATATTATTTTATAACATAAAAACTTCGATAGCCTCAAGAACTTGTTTCTATAAAATTATATTTTGATTATACAGTGGTGTCTGGATATAGTGAACTAATTATTGCAACGCCTGTTCACTGTATTGAGGTTGTTCACTATATCAAAGTCAACATATTTGTTCAAAAACTCATTTTATTTGCTCAAAATACAATTTGTTTCTATATTTAGAGGCTTGATGTCAAAATTTTGGTGTTCACTATATCGAGGTGTTTACTATAAAGGGGGTTCACTATACCCAGACACGACTGTATTTAATCCACTTGAATAATTCAAAAATTTAATTTCATTCTTCATTTGAATCAGAAAACTCTTTAATTTCATTATTAACAAAATGTATTTGAATTGAAGTAAACAGTCAAATTAAAAAAATTCTCTTTTTTGCTGCTTCATATTTATTTACTATGTAAAGATATAACAATCTAAAAGCTTATATTGTTTATACCTTAACATTCAGTTTATTAATTTTGTATTTTTTTTTAAACTTCAATTTATTCTAAGGACCAAAAAATGTTATTCTTAAAACCAAAGAGGGTTCATATGAAAACAAAGTAGCTTGTGACAACACAATAGCGAAAGGATTAATAAGGTTCAGTCAAGTTCAGATGAAGTTTGTGCCTTAAATCTTTTGACTCCATTTGAGAACGTTTCTTATATTACGTATTTATTTATTCAAGCTCACTGTAAGAAGAAGAAAAACATTTCTTTTTAGCATTTCAAATCGTTCCCAATTACTTTTTGCAAAACCAATTTTCACTAAATGCGTTCACTGTTGATTAAATTTAACTTGTTCAACTTTGTTTGAAGAAGCATATTTAGTTAAGTAATGTGACAGTTGTATAAATTTGCACATTTCTGTGGCCGTAAGGAATAATAGCCAAAGTCGATTTTATGAAGTTTTCAGGAGAGCACTTTTAATTTTTGATTTTGCTTTAGCTTGAACTAGATTAATTTTAGATTTTTGGGCGTAAAACATTCGTTTTAAGAGCAAAAGCCATAGAATTTTGTGTAGTAATACATTTGAATACGACGAATGCAATGGTGACAATAACTCAATTTTGTCCTAACCCGACTTTGGCTGTTATTCCTTATGGCCACAGATATGTCTTATTTTACCACTTATGAAATCTTCTTTATTGCCTTCACCCTATCTCCACAGGCTACTACGCCGACGTCGAGAGTCGCTGCCAGGCGTTTCGCATTTGCGCGCACACGTCACGCAGCGTGCATGGCTTTGGCTTTCTGTGTCCCAACGGTACACTTTTCAGTCAGAAGAATTTCGTCTGCGACTGGTATCGCAATGTCAACTGCGACGAGTCGGAGCAGTATTACAGCAAGAACGATATCAATCGCGTTGGCAGTAGCTACGACATGATGGAGCGTGTGCGTCAAATGATGGAATACCCCATGAAGACCATTTCGAAAGCGCTTCAGCGCGGCGGCAATACCACAGCACGACGTCCACCCACCACAAAGGCCGCTCACCAAACGCTCAAGAAGGAACTGCACAGCGCCGCGCCGCAGACTGCTCGTAAGAACACTGTCAGCAGCCGCGGCAGCGTCAGAAACTCACAGCGCGGTTCAGCACGCAAGCAAGCGGTGACGCGTGCGCAGGTAGAGTCGGTGCAGAGTTACAATCGCAAAGATGAGGCAACCGGTACCAGCACGCGAACGCAGAAGGACTCTATACGTACAACAAAAGTGCCCGATGACAGCAGTGAACAACGCATTGCTGGCGATCAGAGCACAAAGACAGTCAGCGTTGAGGAGACGGCCGCCAGTCAAACGAACGCTGCCAACAGCGACTCCGAGCGCGACGATGTGTACGTGAACAGTTTGGGAGAGCTGTCCACCGATCCGGGCGTAAGTTTCGATCGTACGAATGCGCACATCATAGCCGAGTCGCCGCGCTCGTATCACTACGGCAAAAAGCTGAACTTTGCCGAGAAGGTGAATGCCGCACTGAACGATCTGGTGGATCTGCCACCCACCAGTGGCGATGTGCTGGCACCCGACTATGTGAAAAACATGCGCAAGAGCACCGACGAAGCCACCCAAACCGATCTCGCCTCGAACATCAATGGACTGCTCGACGAGATCGCCTACGAGCTGGACCCAAATGTTTCGGGCTATCAGGTGCCTGCGCCGCAGAAAACAAAGCACGCCTTCAAATTTCTGAGTCGCGGCTTCTCGTCGCAGAGCGAGCGCGCCAAGGATTCACCGTATGTGTACGGCAAGCCCAAACAGACGGCAAGTACGATACGCTTCTCGGTAAGTCCAGCACTTCACAGTCACATTCACTCAACACTTTTTCGACTCTTTTCTATTTTCATTGAACTATTTTCTATATTTCCATACTTTTTTCATCTGTCTCGCTCTTCTACTATCATAACTGCCATGTTTCTTACTCTTCATTGCTATGCACACACGACACACTCCATCTACACCATTCAACAACACATTGACAACACAACAGCCAAACGAGCTGCCCGTCGAAGACAAGGATCACTTCGAGGCCAAGAACCAAAAGCACACAAACGCAACGCAGACAAACACAAACACAAATACTGACAACGCAGAAAATGCGCACACTTTCGAGAACTCCGAGGAGACCATACAGTTCACCATTATGACAACAACAACACCAGCGCCCACTGATGAGACCAGCGTTGCCGCCATAGAAGACAGCAATTTGTCGGAAGCAACGCTGCCGCCACTCGACGACTACTCCTATCTGAGTCCGCCACTGTTAGACGCACTGCTGCCGCCCACCACAGATGCAATTGAGGCCACCGAAGCGTCGCCATACGACTCGCAGGCACCAAGCACTGCGCCCTTGGTGGAGACAACCCTGTCGCCGGTATTTGCCGTAGTCACCATCACACCACCGCCACCAGGCTACGAAGAGAGTACAACCGCATTGGCCACGCCCAGCGACGAACCAACAGCGCTTACCGACAATGCGGAGAACGGCAATGACGTGAAGGAGCAACAACGCAACGTGGCCAAACATGCCGCACAGCTGCTGTTGGCTGGCGTCAAGCTCACCACTCTCGACAACGGCACCGAAAACGTGGCATTTGCCGCCGGTCTGAATGAACACAGCATCGGCGAGCTGCTCATACGGGTGGAGGATGAGTCGCTAAGTACACCGGCGCCGGATACCAGCACTGACTTTGCGCCGCCCACTACGATCACGGCCGTACCGCTGCCGGCCAGTAGCACCGAGAGCGGCAGCTTCTCGGAGCGCATACGCAACTATCGTCGCTTTGCTACGCTGCAACGTGCCACCGCGCGTCCCCTCGTCTACAGGTCCACAACAACCAAGGCGCCCAGCACCACCACAGCCAGCACAACAACAACGCGCAGCTATCTGAAGCGAGTGGCGGCTAGTCGGTTGCGTCTGTCGCGACTGGCCGCAGCCAATCGTGGCGCCAGCTCAGCACCAGTCGCGGAGAATGTTAACAATGTCGGACAAAACAACAACAACAATGAGCAATCGTCCGAGGCTGGCAAGAAAATTTCTGTGCGCAACATCGACAAAGAGCTGGGCAGCGCCAAAGGCTACGACAGTCGGCCGAATGCATTTGACAGCGAGGACAGTCGCAATGGTGTTGCCACCTGGGAGAGTGTGCGCAACAATTTGAAACGCTATCAGGTGAACCGCAAGCCGGGCCATACTCCCCACACAACGGCCGCGCCTGCCACCACCTCACGTGCAACAACACGCAACGCGCTTTTGCGTTCGCCCAATCGATTCGCCAACTTCAAGAGTCAGCGTGGCGGCAAAGAATCGCTCAGCACCACTTCGGCAGCACCGTACATACCGCCAGCAGCAGCGTCGACACCGCCAGCACCACAACAATCAACGCTACAACAACAGCTTACACAAACAATTTCCTACGACTCTCCACTATCCTCGTCACTCTCCAGCTCATCCGTTCACACTAACCAGAACAACCATAATCCAAACACTCTTACTTCACCCAAGTCGGTCGCCACTTCCGTCTCCTACTCCACTTCCGCATCTAGTTCATCCAAGAATTCACCAGCAGCTCCATCCATTCCGAACGCACTAACCAATGCTGCTTCCTACTCCATCACGTCGGAGTTGCCCGATGCCAGCTTTCTTTCCTTTGATAAGTTGACTCGCGCCATTGTAGACGATTCCGTTTTACAGAACTTCCAGGGCAGCTATCGGCCCTCCACCTCCTCCACCTACCAGCCCGTTGCGGCCAGCTTCGGCAATGCGATTGCGTCCAGTGTGCAAGCGACAACAAACGCGGCCGCACTGGGCTTTGGCCGAAGTCAGGCGCAAGGTAACAAAAACATGCAAAACTAGGGTAGTTCCAATTAGTTCCCAACAGTTGCTTTTCTTTATCATTCCGCCAGCTCCCTCCCAACTCACCGCACCGCAGCGCCCTCTAGTCCTACCCCAGGTACAACCAACGACATCGCTCGTGCCAACTACGGCCACTCCACGCGTCCTCATTGCACGCGCCGAGGGCCAACGCATCGAACCGAACTCGGTGTCGTCCATCATATCGGCGCTGGTGACGCAGAAGCCAAAAACAACTCAGACCAAGCCCTATGTGCCGCTTGATGATTTCCTCACGAAGAAATTCGGCGGCAGCACGGTGGCACAGAGTCATCACAAGACGACAGCAAGCACATTCTTCACACAACAACAATACCAATCAATTCCGACACATTCAAACATTCAACAGCAGCAACAACAAGTAGTACCTACGGCAGCAACGTATCAGACAAGTCAGCAGCAAGCGCAACAACATTATCAAAAGACAACAGCAACAGTGCCTACGATATTTGCGCAGCAGCCGCAACAACAACAACAACGACAGCAACAAGCACAGTACCATCAGCAACATCAACAACAGCCGCAGCAGCAGCAGCAGAAGCAACAATATCACCAACAGCACAAGCAACAGCAACAAACACATTTACAACAGCCACAACAGCAACAGTACAAACAACAGCAGTTCCAGCAGGTGGCAACCACAGCAACCACATTTCTGGCGCAACAACTACAACAACAACAATTGAGACAGGAGCAACAATATCAACGACAGCAATACCAAGAACAACAATTAAAGCAGCAGCAACATTTCCAACAAAAAAAGCAATACTCGAATACACAACAACAACAGCAACAGCAGCAACAGTTTACGCAACCACAACAGCAACAATATAAGCAACAATCAGCAAGGCAACAACAACCAACGTATTATCAGACTTCGACAACAACAGCTAAACAACAGCAACCACAACAACAACTACAGAAATTGCCATATTTACCGCCATTACAGCAAACCCAGCAAAACAACCAACAACAACAACAACAGCAAACACAAACATTTTCAACTAAGTTCAGCTATTCGCAACAACAACAACAACAACAGCAATACACACCTCAACAGCAGCAATCCACATCACAACAACAACAACAATCCCTGTCATCAAACATCACACCCAACATTTTCGCCTCATTCCAGCAACAACAACAGCTACCACAATTTCCGCCCCTAGTCTCGTCGGCAGCGCCCATATCGCCCACAGCTCCAACACTCGGCCAGACCACGCCCCCTGACCTGCCGCCCGAGCACGACGTTCACCTCAATGTTGAACTGCCAGCGCTGCCGAACGGCCTAATTCCGGCGCCCACCACGCTGGCTCAGCCCCAGACGCTGCAAAAGCGCATCGACACCGCCACGCCCACCGAGTACACGCAGCCCAGTGCGGCGGCCAGTACGGCCAGCACACCAGCCGTGAACTCGGTCTACAGCGGTGCCAGCTCGTACGAAGTGCCGCTCAGCAGCATCGGCCGACTGCCGAACGACATCACTCATCTATTGCGACGACTGCGTAAGCTGTAGCCAGTCTCTGAAGAGATAAACAAGCCAGAAAACTTAAATAATTGGGCAACTGTAGCAAAGTCTTAGGGAAATCAATTTTCTATCTACGCTCTCCAGCGCTCGTTGCATGCCGCAACTGCAACTGGCCACAACACATTAAACATCATCTTTTGTTAGATGAAAAACAGCAACAAATTTCACAAACAAAATCTTAACATTTTTTCGACTTTTCAGTTTTCGGCCGCAAAATCTTGAAAACGGCTGACGACGACTTTTCAATTGCATTCATTTATCGCTATGCTAAACTTTTCTTTTTTACAGTGTAAAAAAATATATATTAAGTGTTTAATTTGTCTAAGTGTAGGCGCCGAAATGTATGCTAGTATAATATTTATTTGTGTAAAATAAAAGAAAAATAAAAGAAATATGAAAATAAATCAAACTGCATTGCGTTCACTTGAACCTTAGCGTTGCACGAAAGACTTAAGACACAAACTGGTAAGAAGGGCAACAATCGTTATTGGCGTTTGAATCACATGCTGGGTGATATCACAACTGATGGCATATGGCGACTGAAACGAAAGACTCAAGACACAAACTTGTGGGTAAAGAATGTTTTTTGGCTGCATATTTGAACTAAATATATGATATCCATTTCATATATTTAGTTCATATAAAAATTGCATTAAACGACTACAAACGAAAGTCTTAAGACACAAACTTTATTGAAAAGAACTTTTTTTTTTGGTTGCATATTTGAACTAATAAAGAAAAGAATAAAAAAATTGCATAACATAACTACCAACGAAAGACTCAAAACACAAACTTCTGTAAAAAGAACATTTTGTTAGTTGCATATTTGAACTTAATATATGAAATGGATAAAAAAATTGCATTTAACGATTACAAATGAAAGACTTAAGACACAAACTTGATTGAAAAGAACATTTTGTTTGTTGCATATTTGAACTTAATATATGAAATTGATAAAAAAATTGCATTTAACGATTACAAATGAAAGACTTAAGACACAAACTTGATTGAAAAGAACATTTTGTTTGTTGCATATTTGAACTAATAAAGAAAAGAATAAAAAAATTGCATAAACAACTACAAACGAAAGACTGAAGACAAAAACTTGATTGAAAAAACATTTGGTTGGTTGCATATTTGAACTAAATATATGAAATGGATAAACAAAATTGCATTAACGAACACAAACGAAAAACTTAAGACACAAACTTATGTGAAAAGAACATTTTGTTGGCAGCGAGGGATGATACAAACCCACATATGTACATATCCAATGTTTGAAGAAAAGATCGGTTGATGTTATTTTTTTCGATTAAAAGAAACAATATGCATAGTTTATTTATGTCACAATTATATTGTTGTTGTCAATCAGTTTTTGTTCTCAGCACTGACACTCACTTTACGCTTGATTTCAATTTAACGCATACTTTTAGCCTCAATTTAAAATACAATTACATAATTTCATTACGCTTAGATACTGTTTTTTTTTGTTTTTTAGTTGTTGTTGTTCTTTAATTCGTTTCCAGTTATGCAAATATTGTTAAGTAAATACAGCATTGTCGTTGACACAGGCGCGTTATACATGCTTACAGCTGTAGTGCTAGGCGTGTCTGTCTGTAAATGTATGTCTGTGTTTGTGTGTTGCAGCTTAGTTATACAATTTTTGGTTTATGATTTCTTATTCAATTGTTTTACGTTGTCAAGTAGTACGAACAAAATTCTCCTTACATATTTTGTTTCGCACTTTTCATATGTTTTGCTCTCAATACAAGTAGTGGATCAATTCATTTCAAGCCATATCTCACCGTGTGTGTGTATTCAATAGTACAACGCAATAATGAGCAAACAATGAGATGCATTTGGCGATCCAGAACGCCTCAAAGTGTGTTTTTGAAGTCAAATGAAAACCCAAACAGCGCAAAACTTGTCTGCTGACAGAAGATGTTTTAACAATATTACAGTCAAATGTTGACAACACAAATGTAAACAAAATCCAAACCAAAGGAAATAAACACCGCAATTATCGCAATTGAAGATTTAATAAATACAATTTATTCCATTAGCATTGCTAGCGCTTAATCTGCTGTGTACAATTGAACTGGTGAACTTAAAAGCAAAAGCAAATACAATCGAAATATCAAACATCCACTCGTCTACGTTTCCTGTTTTCTATGCTTTACAAAAATTGTACAGTTTCAAGAAAAAATTTGATATCATTTATAGTTGGTGGCAAACATCATTTAGCATTTGATAAACTGTCTACTATGCATTGCAGTTGTATGCGAATGTATATACAGTTGTGGGCGATAGGGAAAACACGCTGGCAATGAGTATAATGCGAACGACTGCTGCGTGCGTTCACACAACGAATCGGACGGCGGAAAACGAATCGAACATTCTGCCTTCCGCGCGCTCACTTTGAAATTACAAAATACAATGGGTACGCTTCAATTACTAATTGTTAAATTTCTAATACTAAACGACTATTTACAATAGCTTACAGTTACAAATATATATTTGAATAGTAATTACTTAAAGCCGAACGCATTAAGAACTAGGCGAAATGGTTAAAATGTTTCATGGAATTTGTAAATTGTGAGGGAATTACTTTCGCTGCCTTCGCTCGCAGTGTCGTGTCTGCAAAATATCAGTTTCCGGTAATTCTATACGAATGCATACATTCACACAAGCATACATACAACGTATGGCTATTACTTAATATCGCACAGTGTCTATTGGAGTTTCGTATCGAGCGGTGAAGATAATCAAAATGTAAAATAATCGTAATAATAATCGCAGTAAAAGGTGTCACAAAATCTTACAATTGGGGATTGTACAAAAAGTTGAAAACCGTTACGCTTAACACTAACAAAATCCAAAAAGCAGCAGCAGCCCAACAGCAAAAACTCGGACGAACAATCTCGGTTCTCAGTGCTTGAATGCCGGCTATTCATGCAATTGAAGAAAATCGGTGTGTCTGTGTGTGTAGAGAAGCTTCTGGCAAGTTCTGTTCTCCAATTCGTTCTTAGTGTTGGTGAGATTTCCTTTTGCGACATGTCGTCAAGCGACGACGCGGACGGCAACGGCGACGACGGCATCCTCAGGAGGCTGAAGTGGACTTTGATTGTGGCAGCAATGGCGCCGCTGTCACGGTGGCAAAGTACTGTGCGGCAGGCGGTACAGCTAGCAGCGCTGTTGTGGCCATCGCCGCTGTCACTGTGCCAGCCCTGTGTCGTTGACAGTGCACCATCAGATTGGTTTCGTTGAGGCACCAGTGCGCTTCGCGCGCACACGGCACATGCGCCGCCGCCTTGCAGTCGCGTTGCAGACAGCACACAATTGCGCCCGGTTTGCTGCACAGCACACAGTGGTAGCGCGTGCTGTTCCACACCGCCGCATCCAAGCCCATGACGCGCGCGCCCACCAGAAACACATCCGGCGCCCACACGGTGCAGTCCTCATGCAGCCAGATCTCGTAGCTGCTCTCCGATACTTTGCACATGCCGGCAAAGGTGCGCTGCAGCGTAACATCGGCGCTACAATCGATCGGATCGACCACGACGGTGGCAACACTGCTGGTGGTGGCGCTGACAATGGAGTTGGCAGGTGATGACGTCAATGCATCGGTGGATTTCTTTTTCTTTTTAGCCTGTGGACGTTTTGGTAGAAGAATTTAAGCCAATCTGAAATTGTTCGGCCATTTTACTACTCACCATGGCAGAGCGAGGCGACATTTGCTGCGGCTGCCGCGTCGCTGGCATCACGGGTAAATTGCGCACGCTGTACTGCACCATGTCCATGCGCCGTCGCTTGCTTACGAACACCGCATCCAGATCGAGGGCATCGGGCGCACGCACCGCCGTCTTGTACTCCTCACAGTCGACCGACACCAGATATGGCCCGAAGAGGTCGCCCAGGCCCATCTTGTGCGGTCCGCGCTTGCAGAACACGCAGATCCACGTCGAGTCGGTGGTGTCCGCGTCGTACTTGTTGCTCAGCGTGGACGAGTGCATGCCGCGTATGTTTTTGCGGTCGTGCGCGTAGCCGACGGCGTTCACCTTTTTCGCCTTGGTCTGCTTCTCGTGGACATCCTCGGCGGCTAGCGGCGCATTGATCACACTCACGCTGCCGTCGCGCTTCACCAGTATGAACGGCGACTTGTACTTCGGCTCTGTCGCTGCCGCTGCATTGGAGCTCTCGCGTGCTGGCGGCGGCGGCGTCGTCTCATCATCTGAAGAGTTGGGCTGTTTGCGGCGTTGATGCTGTTGTGACTTGGCGCTCTTCACACAGTAGCGCCCAGCCGCGTTCCGGCTGTTGGCTTTGTTCGACTCGGCCGCAGCACCGCGTTGATTCTTGGCTTGTGACATGCCGCGCTTTTGTACGTTCGCATGGCGCCGACGACCCTTCTTTGGTGAGGTGGATTTCGAACTGCCGCCATTGGCTGATGGCTCCTTGCCAATCGAGCCCGATTTAGCGGCCAGAGCGGCAACTGCCGCGGCCGATGTGCTGGGCAACTCATCATCGATCAAGGAGACAATCAGCTCCTTGCTGTCCGGCGTCGCAAGCGGCCTGCCACGTTTCCCCGCACCTCTGACGACCACGTCGTCATCGTCATCCAAAGCGATGCGTAAATTGGCTGCATCCATGACCACGGAAAGTCGACGGCGAGGCGGTGCCACTCGTTTGGGCAATGTTGGTGCGACAGCAGACGCCGCTATTGGCTGTGCTGGGGGCGCGTTGACAGTCGAACGTTGTGTTATCGCTGGCAGCGACGCACTAACCTGGGCCGCAGCCACTGGTGATGCAGGGGGCGTGGGCGTGACCTTAACTGGACTGGGTAGCGTCGATTTTTTTGCTGCTTTTGTGGGTGGCGGTCCGTCGGGGCGTACGTGTAGTGCTGCCGTGTCGTTGTTGGGGTTCGGCTGCCGCTGCTGTTGATCCACTGCATCGCCAGTTGATAATGCCAAGGCCAGACTCAAGTCCCTAGCCACCTCTGCTGCGTGAGCGGGTGATTTTAGTGTAGCATCCTCACGTCCACTGGGCGCTGGTTCATCCTCAATGCCGGCAAACATTTCCTCCAGTTTGTTCTCCACCTGAAACCGTGAAAAATACGATTTTTTTATTAACAAAAAATACATAAAATGTGTTTATTTTATTATGTGCGATAAGGTGGCAGTGGATGTGTTGCTGGAGATTGAACAAATAACAGCTGAAGTCAGCCAAAATATTTCAAAATCAAAGAGCCATATCGATTTGCTTCACTATGATCCTAGTACACTTTCAATACTACTCTGATTTGTGTTATGGGCGCAAAGCGACACTTTGACATTTCCAAACTTAATGATGCGTATCGATCATTAACGAAGAGACGGACAGATTTACAGACATTACGCTGAAAACAAACTGAAAGGTCAGCGCAGACTACAAAATCATTTTACGAAATGCTGAACGTTACCCTTGTGTGCTTTTGAAATTGTACAGCAGCGTTTGATAGGTTTTCAAAAAAAGTTCGACTCGATTTTTTAATAATTTGATTATGATTGAAAAATTATTAAAATGAAGTTGATTTTGGAAAAACAAACTTTCGATCGAAAATTCACAAGGTGAAGAGTTACTTGTTGCCTGTGTAAAGTTCAAGCTAGAAGACGCATCTT
This sequence comes from Melieria omissa, assembly GCA_963971225.1. Lineage (NCBI taxonomy): Eukaryota > Metazoa > Arthropoda > Insecta > Diptera > Ulidiidae > Melieria > Melieria omissa. Next base: position 11,292,897 of record OZ020269.1, read on the forward strand.
GGGCCGCAAGGACTACAAGCCTACCTCTTCAAAGTAAATATCCTTCTTGTTGTTCAGATTGAGCGGCTCGTCGGGCGGCTTCTTGCTGCTCACACAATCTGCTTTGGCGTCCACCACGTCTCTGCTGTTGGCCGGCACTTTTGCCTCAACCTCTCGCAGATTCTCTTTTTCCATGATATCAGCTGCAGTAGTCGCAACGGCTGCTCCAATGTTGGTGTTGTCGGCGCCTTCTGGACGCGCTTTGGGCTTCGGCACCTTGCTGCCGTTGCTACTGCGCGTAGTGTTGCTACAGCTGGAGCTGCTTGACGAACTGCTACTGCTGCGACTGCAGCTCTGCGGACTCAATGGCCGTACAACGGCTGCAGCATTGGCCATGTTAGCGCCAGCCGCTTCAATAACGCTTGCTGTGTGTGTGGTTTTCGCGCTCTGCCCAACACTGATGTGTGTCGTCGTTTCCTTGTGCAGGTCATCGGCGGCCGCTACGGCATTATCATTGGCCACCACATTTGCGTTGTTGTACGAGTTACTGGAGCAATTCGAGTTCGAATTGTATTCGGCGTTTCGCAATTTCAGCGCCTGCCGTTGCTTCTTCGTCTTCGGGCTGCCGCTTAATTCCATGTCGCTTTTAATGCTCGAATTGCTGTTTGCATCACCACTGGTTTTGGCCAACATGGCACTGATCTTGTCGATGGTTTCTACGTCATCGCCGACAGACACGGGCACAGGCAATCGGCCGTTTTCAAGCGTCTGCACCTGCGGCGGCGACGTCTTCAGCTCATGTACCGGCGGCGTTGGGGAGGGTGGCGTATGTGGGCCGCTCGGCGCGCTCGCACCGATTGCGCCTGCCGACAGGCTGACACTTTGTGGAGCAGCTGTCTCCAAGCAGGTGCTAGCTGGCGATTTGCTGCTATGAAAAATGTAATCAATTGAAGAAATATGTTTAATCAGCCATTGTACACTCACATTTCCGCCTTTCGCGGCGAGCGGCGCTGTTGCTCCGGTGACGCCTTCGGACTTCTCGATATGCCGCTTTCGCTTCTCGCCAGCATTTGCTGCTGTTGCTGTTGGTTAGACGCTGTGTGTGCTTGCTGTGCGCCACTCAGATCCTCCGTCTCGCTGTCGTTAAAACTGCCGCCGGCTACTTTGTGTGCAGCGTGTTTGCGACGCTGACGGCAGCCGCTGCTGTTGCTGTTCGAATCGAGCGATTCACCGTTCGAAGAAGCTGCATCCGGTGAGGGCGACTCGGCGCTATCTGGCAAACAGACTGACGCAGCGCCCGTTTTGTAGCTGCTGGGTGGTGCATTGCTGTTTGCAGACAGATCGGCAATGCTGGCGTGTTCCACGTGTGTGGCTGGCAGCTTGGCGTCATCCGACATGGCGTACGACTCATTTAGCCGTGGCAAGTTCCCATGATGCGGCGGCGGCGCCGGTTGCTGGGCGGGCTGCATGGGCGACGGTTGCTGCTGATGCATATGCGGTGCTAGTTGTTGCAGCTGCGGTGGTGGTTGCGACTGATGTTGCTGTTGCGGTTGTTGTTGCTGCTGCTGCTGATGCATTTGCGCGTGCATGTGCGGTTGCCCATGATGCTGTTGGTGTTGCTGTTGTTGTTGCTGCTGCAGGTGATGGTGATGATGCGTGTGCGGCTGCGTATAATGCAGCGCATGCTGTGACTGCAATTGTGGCGGCAAATGTTGTTGTTGCTGCTGATGCGGCGGCTGCTGTTGCTGCTGATGATGTGAATACGCGTTTTGCGACTGCTGCTGCTGCAAATGTAGCTGATTATAGTCGAGTACGTTGCTGCCGCTGTGCAGTTGCGCACTGGCACCGCCGCTATGATGCAATACAGGTGACTGCGGCGTGGGCGGGGTATGGGGCCCGTTGTGCTTGCCGGGCGGATTGTTGTAGGGCGACTGTTGCTGTTGCTGTTGCTGCTGTTGTTGCTGGTGATGTTGATGGGTGTGATAGTTACGAATGGGCGAGTCTGCATTAATAGAAAATTTGGGTTAAATTGGTAACCTTAATCAAATTTTGTTTGACACAACTTACGCTTCTTGGGCGAGACTTGCGGCTGCTGCTGCTGCTGTTGTTGTTGTTGTTGGTGGTGTGGTGGCATTTTGCTGGACAACATTGCTGAATAGTTGCAGTCCTTGCTGACTAGTTCAACAGGCTTTTGGGCGCCTTTCGATTGCAGCTAAAGGAAGAAGTGAACAAAAATACAATAAGTAAAAAACAAACGAAACATAGATCATTTCATGTTTACCTCTGCCTCATAGCTGCGTTGCATGTGTGCAACCTTGGCGTAACTGTCACGTGCATCGTTTGCATCGCGCATATAGTGAACTGGACTGGGTCCAGCTGCAACGGCAGCGCCATTGTTGCTGCCGCCGTTGCCGTTGCCACTGTTGACTGGCGCGCCGGCTGTAGCCGTTGCTGGCGGCGGCAGCATGTTCTCACAATCGTTGCCATTGGCATTAAGATATTTACTAGGCGGCGCTGCGCTTGAACTGCCAGCAGCTGGAGAGGCTGCCGGTGGTGGTGCGGTGTTCGAAGATGAAATGCTCTGCATGCCACTGTGAGAGTGCTGCTGCGAGGCGGCAGGCGAACTCATTGTAGCCAATTGTGCGTGATGTGACTGCGACTGTTGTTGTTGTTGTTGCTGCTGCTGCTGCTGTGAGTGCGACATTTGCGACTGTGAATTGGTGGACAAATTGTGACTGCAAGAAACACAAAACGAACATAATAAGTGGGCAAAATAACGCAAAGAGTAGAGAAGGCTACACACATTGGATAATTGTTGGATGTGTGAATTTGTGTGGCTTGTTGCTGCTGTTGTTGTTGTTGTTGTTGTTGTTGTTGTTGTTGTTGGGATTGTTGATGCTGATGTTGCTGGTGTTGTTGCTGTTGCGCCTGCTGCTGATGCGGTGGCGTGGGCGGCGGTGGCGGCACCTGCTTGTGTCCGTACTCGTGCTGCAGCATGCCCGGCGGATGGCTGGCCTTGCTTAGCGGAGAGCCAGCGCTGCGACTAGACTGCAGCGACAAATCCATCGAATCGAAGGGCGATGGGCCACGCACGAAGGGTGGCAGCAGAGAGTTCATTTGATGTTCAAGCTGCATAGACAAAACGCAAGAGCAATGGAACATGTGAGACATATGAAGTTTAAGTGAAAAGATGCTAAAAGATAACTAGAAAATTAACTAACTAGAAAATTAAGAGCTAATAAAAAACTAATAAAAAGCTACGAGCAAATACGCTACATGCAACTAAATTATTTTAAACGAAATTATGATAATTTAAACTAAAAAAAATACAAAATAACATTAATAGTAATAACAAGCGTCACGTTTTCGTGGCAGCTTTTGTTAGCAAAATAGTTTAATACTTGTTTTGTAGCATTGCGTTAGTGTTAGAGTGCTTAGGGACGAGCAGATCGAAACAATGCTCTTAAGGACATAAAAAGTAATTCAACAACTATGTTTAACATTTCATTTTGAACAAACATTAGTTACGCCAACTGATAAATGCTCTTCGGTTAAGATATCTTTGAGTGCTTTGTGAATTTAAGCAATTTTATTTCAATGGATTTTTGTATACGCGGGGAAAGGAAGGAGAAAGCAAAGTTATATCGATGATTTTCATCAATGGAAAAAATGCTTTTTCTACAAATTTAGTTTTTGTTATTTATTAGTTTAAGCAATTTTATCTCAATGAATTTTTGTATACTTTTATGGGACGAAACAAAGTTTTAACGATGATTTTCATCAATGAAAAAAAATGCTTTTTCTACAAATTTAGTTTTTTGTTATTTGCATTAATATCTTTCAGACTAAAAAACAGGCCGGGCTGGTTATAATATCTATCTACCTATCTATCTATCTATCTATCTATCTATCTATCTATCTATCTATCTATCTATCTATCTATCTATCTATCTATCTATCTATCTATCTATCTATCTATCTATCTATCTATCTATCTATCTATCTATCTATCTATCTATCTATCTATAAATCTAATATCTAATATATTTACGTATTATAAATAGATACATTGCAAAATCTCCCTAAATGTCTTCGACTAAGTGCAAAGATATATCACGCTATGCTCAAAATGGACAATGGTATTTAATATATTTAATTTACTGAGACTACAACTTTACAACTACCATTACATATGGCAAAAACAAAAAACAACCACAACAAATGAATGAAATTAGCAAAGAAGTTAAAGCAAACAAACAAGCGACAATAACAAAAATAACAACAACAACAAAGTTGTGTGTATTATGTAATATTTGTTAGGATTTACATTTTTATGATTGGCCGACATGAAATTATAAATGGATTCCGGTGGCGGTGCCGGGGCATGCCAAGCCGATGGCGAACGCACCATTGGACGTTCGTTGGACATGTGCGCCAACTGTGGCTGCCTGGGTATATACGATGGTATCTAGATGGGTGATAGAGTACAACGAAAAAATGTTTATGTAGAGCTGGGATTTAGGTGCATCTTAGTTAATAACATCGCCGAATAGCATTAGTCGATTAAGTTTAGTTTGCTGTATTAATGGAAACACTGCGTTAGTAGCACACACGTTAAATAATGAAAAGTGTCAATGCTTAGTGCGCCTTAAACGATAGGAACGGCGGGCGCGATTCAACGACTCGGACCTCAATGTTGTGGGTATTATTTACCTGCAAGTGATTCCATGCGGGATTCTGCGTCGGTTGGCTAATGTGTCCATGCGGATTGTTGTTAGACATTATAGCTGACGCTGCTGATTTATGGGACTCGTCGATGAGCGCAGGCCAATTGCAATTTAATTCGGGATGTAATAGTTACAGGTGACGATTTGCAATACGCATTGGTGGGAGCCGAATAGTTTCGGCCTCTATTAATAGTTTTTTTTGTTTTTCTTAGAATGCTGTAATGAAAGCACAAAAATTGGTTGAATTAAGCATTGGGTTGGGACATTAAAAATTATGTAAAATTTGTTCATTTTGATTTTGTGTGATTATTTTAAGCGTGCGAATATTTTCAGTCTATCAACCCTTTCGCTATTTTGTTGCAACATGCTACTTTGTGGACGTCTGAACCCTCTATGGTTCCAGGAATAAATTTTTTATTGATCACTAGAATAGTTTGAAGTTTTAGGAAAAATACGAAATTAATAAACTAAAGATTTAAGTTTAAAGAAGAGAAGTATACACGTTTTTTTTAATGGTATATCTTGACATAGTAAAGGAAGAAGAAGCAGGAAAATTAGATAACTTTTTAATTTGGCGTTTTCTTTCAATTTAGATACTTTGTTTTTAGTTTGGCTGAAATAAATGAAGAAATATTCAAATTTTCGTTATGCGTAAATGGTTTTATGTTTAAGTAATTAATACAGCCACAACGATGTGCTTGCTCTCATAGAAAAAAATTTTTTTTAATTTAATTTTAATTTAAAAATTTCTTATGGAGTGTTGCTAATATAACCACATAGAAGCCTTAAACGTAAAATTTAAAATTTGAACTTAAGATTAAGATTCTGATAAAAACCTATTTATATTTTTGTTTACAAAATTAAAAATTAGTACAAACGCCTAAAATAGCTAAGTGCACAGATAGCTCATAATTGGAATGATAATGTTTTATCAACGCTGATTTTAATCAGTCACGAGTTTAACACTCTCACTACTAATGTGGCACATGTATGCCCTCTCAACTTTTTGCTGTCTTAAGTTCATTTTCACAAAACAACAAACACGTAACATGAATTTTAAAAAAATTGTTGATATATTCACAACAGTCTGCAATTTTAAATTAACCGCGAATGGATTAAAAGCTCTGATTACTCTGATTCCTTCGTTCTGCTGGTTTATATTCGTTTTAGTATGGGACACAATTTTGCATGTGAAAATTTTCAACACAAGCGTAGCAAAACACTAACTCGCTTGTTGCCAATACCTCCCATATAAGTTGTATGAAAATCAATCCTTGGGAACTTCAACATAACCTACAAAACCAATTTTCCCAATTATCAATTAACACAAGTTTGTGAGCCGCAGTCATATAACAGAGAATGCCTTAAAATCTGAATTCAACGAAATTGCATAGTGCTGTCAAAGATACAACATACAACTGATGGTCGTATTTTTTCCGGGTACCAAACAAGTCATGCGAATGGCTCCTTTGCCTCAATTACTGCTGTCAACATTTGTCCACCTCGAGATGCGACCCTCTGATCAGTTCATATAAACAGCGATTGCAGGCTGCCATATCTAACACGAGCATATTTTTTGATGCATGTTTAATTCGAACGAGGCATAATCACTCCAACAGTAGCAACAACACCACATATGAAATGTGCAACAATCATTCAAGTTGTCCACAACAAGAAAACTATTTGTTTTTTTTTTTGTATTTTCGCTGCAAACTTTCCGCCTATACACGCTGCTCAAACATAAAGAAGAATACGTTACACAGAAGCTGGGGTGTTGAGCGCATTCGCTGCTGCCGACGTGCAGACGGGCGCAAACTGAGCACAGCCCCTTTGAGCCGTCAGCGAAAACCACCCGTCAATGAGCGCTCATAATCAGCAGCTAATTTGTCCAATTTTGATTATTCACTTTTTAGCACTTTTTCCACTTCAATTAGCGCACCGCAAGAATGAAATAATACCGAGCAACGCAGTAAATTTTTTAAAGAAAAAAATATCCATACGCCGCACTAATCTCACCTATACACAATTGCTCTACTCCCTTTTGTGTTTCTACTCCGGTAATACCCAATTCGTCTTCCTTCAGCTTCGCCACTCGTTCTCGCTCTTTCTTACTCTATTCCTTCGGCTATTGCGCTAAACGCCGTCAAACGACAGCTGTCAAAGTACAAGCGCAGTGCGCTCTGTCAGCCAACTCACCATGGTTGCCAGTCGCTATCGTAATAAATTCAGTTTTACTAAAGTGTGCATTTTGTCTTGTTGCATATATATTTACATGGCAACCGTACTTTATAGAGAAGGCAAAAAGATGGTCTCCTTCTTTAGATTAAAGCAATACTAGATTAAAAACCATTTATAACAAAATATGAACAGTTCAGATGCACAAATGCAGCACTTTAGTCACTGACATTCATATAAATCCAACCAACACTTAATTTGTAAAATTTACTTTTTATAGTTCTATCTTACTCTAAATAACAACTATTCACATGACTCAATTGTCTTTTTTTATTTACTATGCCCATTGCCATTCAACTATTATATACTATTTTAATGCACTCTGGCATCCCTGCAGGTGGTAGCGCCGAGCACATTTCTGGCACTTCGTTGCAAGCCGCATCGGCGAATTGTCAACAATTTTGTTTTCATACTATTTTTCATCCACACAAATTCTGTTTACATCGCAAATATGCTATCCTACTCGCACATTTACCATGCAGCACTCGTTCTACTACTCACGTCTCATTTACGCATTCGTCAGACTGCGTAATCTACGACTCGTTCTTGCATTTTTCGCTTTTTCGTTATTTGCTTTTCGGCGAACTTCGATTTTCTTTCTTTCACACTGGTTCTTAACCACAACACTTTCTTCTTTTTTTTCTTTATAATGTGGATATTTTGCACAACTTGAATGGTGGGTACTAACCCAGTCGTTGCTTGCTTACTGAAGTTTTTACCTGCTCCGTGAGCAGTAGATGATTTTTTAAAGTTTGAAATCAGTTTTTGTTCTAATAATTTGCAAAATTCTCCGAAAAGTTTGGCAAATCCTAAGCAAAACGAGCACAATCTAATAAATTTTGTACAGGGTTGCAAAACCAGTTGGTTGAAGTGGATTGTAAATTTTTGGGGTGGCAGTGCATCTCAAAAAATAGAAGAGAATCGACACTTCCTTCAAATGTTTACTCAAGTTTATTACAATAAGCATTCAGAACGAAATGCGATTCTAAATATAGAAAATGTGTTGTGTACAAACTTCCAAGTAACTAAACGGTTTCGCACGTTTTCAAAATAATTTGTGTGTTATAACCAGAGTTGGGACACATTTCCTTAGGGTGCAACTTAGTTGTATTACATATTACTGGCTTCAAAAAGTTATAATTTTATATTTCACATTACTTGAGAACCAAAGTAATATAATAAAAACAAATTATACTTCAAAAATGTTGATAAAATTATAACTCGTAATACAAAACAAAAGTAATACAGTATTATCGTGATAATCCGGACAGTTAAAAACTGTCCGAATTATTAAAATATCCACATTACCAAGATTACAAAAAATGCGATTAAACGACTACTGAACACAAATGAAACTTATGTTTAATTGATTTAAAATTATTTTTGCCTACAAATTTTATTTGTAATATTTTATAAAAATTTTTAGTGATTTTGAAAAAAAAATTTTATTTTCATTTGACAAAGTTTTGTTTCATTTTTGTAGAGATTGTAGATTAGCTTAAAAAGTTACATTCTTCGACCTAATATGTTTAGAATCTTCCATTGCCTTTCTATTTAAATAGAAAACGACGTCTCCCCGTAAAAAAAAAGCCGACACAAATTCGTGTTCGGTTATTTGAGGTAAATTAAATGTGTGGTGTCCGGATTATGGAGTCTACAATATAAATCAATTGGGTGTCCGGATTAAAGCGTTGTCGAGATTTTACTGTACATGTATTACTTTTGAAAATGCCGAATATGGCAAATATTTGACTAGCTATTGCCTACAGTTTTGTCTGTATGGATGTAATATACAGCTTTAACTTTTACTAAATACCTCAAATTTAAGTTTCTTGCACCCTTATTTATTGCTTACAAGCTCTTGTAATATGTATTTATTCAATAGAATTAAAAAAAATTTATTCCCAAAACGATTTTACCTTTTGAATTCCCTAATTTCAAGAATTTTAAAAGTAACGCAAACCTAGAATTGAAGTGTCAGGCTTATATGAGCTAAATTACAGAAAACATTTGTTAAAAAAAGTACAAAAACTGTATAAAATGTAAAATTTATAAATGCAATATAATTCTAACATTCCATTACAGGATAACATAAAATAATGGAGTTGAAAACCTTTTCGGTTTAACACCATTTAAAATCTTTAGCTTAACCTTAATATCCAGAAGTGAGCCTCACAGTCTCAGGCTCACTTCTGGATATTAAGAAACCAAGTTAATGGTACGAGGGCGGGTCAATAAGTCCGTGACTTTTTGAATTTCCCGCTTCTTAATTGAAATGGCAACACTGCTCCCGTCAACAGTCATCTGTCAGTTGACTCTTGTCAAAAATTGAACAAGCTGCGACATTTAGTTTGTTTTTGATAGCCGTTAATATCAGACTACCGCGTTGACTGAGAAGAAAATGGAAAAAACTGAATTTCGTGTGCACGGGTGCACACATGTGCAGTTTCCATGGCAAAAATCCATGAATTGGGCTACGAATTGCTCCCTCATCCCGCCTATTCACCCGATCTAGCCACAAGTGCCTATTTCTTGTGCACAAACTTGAAGAAATGGCTCGGCGGAAGGAGCTTTGCCTCCAATGACGAAGTCATCTCACAAACAAATGCCTATTTTGAAGACCTCGACAAATCATATTTTTCGGAAGGGATAACAAACTGGAGAAACGTTGGGCTAAGTGTACAGATCTCAAAGGAGACTACGTTGAAAAATAAAATACCTTTTTATCTAAAAACCTGTGTTTCATTCAAAAAGTCACGGACTTATTGACCCGCCCTCGTAATAAGTGCTTTGGGAAAAGGTAATATTATTACTGATGGTTATTACTTTCGTGGAAAGTAGTAAGTTGTATTACTTGCTTTCGCCAAAAGTAATAACATCACGTAATATATTATGTTACATATTATATGAATTCCACCACTGGTTTTAACCATATCTATTGGCTCATTAGTCCGATAACGGGTTAAGACCCATCAGCTCGCAATTATTTATGTGAGTCAAATTTGTTTTATTTTTCGGCGAGTTGGAAGGATTTGCATTAAAAGTTACTTCTCACTCACAGGTTTGTCATATTTTTCTAAACTAGAAACCACCGGAAGACTTAATGTTTTTTGTTTTTATTTTTGAGTTACAATTTGACCTAATAGAGGTGTAAATGGTTACGTTATTCTTGAAAAGATCTTCGATTTTCGTGAATGCAGACGTATAACAAAAATGCTTTTAATTAATTGTTGCTTAGTTAAAATCGAAGTTTTAATTGCGAGTTTATCGAGATTTGGTTTACTTCCACGTAAACAGTGCTGCCAAGTTGTGGTTGGCTTGATTTTGCGCTTCCTTCACATCAGCTGTTATCCGCCTAGAGCGCGTTTTTGATTATATTTCTACGTTTGGTTTTGATTACATTTTATTTAGTTACAACAAAGTGTTTTAATGCAAGAAATGGTAAGTCAGGTTTGAATGAATATTGATTATATCTAAGATTGAGGTTTATTTTAGAACAACGGAGTTTTGCGCGGTGCTCTCATTGTGCTGGAGGGTTGTGACCGCAGCGGCAAAAGCACCTTAAGCCGTATGCTTTGTAAGTGATTAGAAGTCAAACTGTACAATTGCGTGTAGTAATAACATATTTGTACACTTTCAGTTGAATATCTGCAGTCGCGCGATGTGCTCGCCAAGCATATGTTCTTTCCCGAGCGATCATCACCCATTGGCCAAACCATTAATGCCTACCTGCGTAATCAGAGTGATCTGCCGGACGAAGTTATACATCTGCTGTTTACGGCTAATCGTTGGGAATTCAAAAATCAAATGGAGCAGCTGCTGACGTGTGGCACAACGCTGGTGGTCGATCGCTATTCGTACTCGGGTGCGGCTTACAGTGTGGCTAAAGGTTGGTCGGCGATTATATTTTTGTGTTGAAATCCAAACGTGCTAACGGCTGTGGTTGACAGGTTTGAATTACGACTGGTGCATGACGCCCGAAAAGGGTCTACTGCGGCCCGATGCTGTGTTCTATCTTAAGGCGCCCATAGAAAAGCTGTTGGAACGTGGCAATTTTGGCGAGGAAAGGTTTGTGCGCATAGTTTAGTGTTGTTTGCATACACTTGCTGAATAATACTCAGCCTGATTTTTTTTTAAATATGTATATGTAGATATGAGAAAGCAGATTTCCAGCGAAAAGTGGCCGCTGTCTTTGATGGTATTTACCAGAGGGAGCAAAGTTATTGGCACGAAGTCGATGCTACACAGTCGCTGGACAATATACTGTCGGAGATAGGAGCGCGCACCTTAAAAGTGCTGGAGCAAGTGCAACACAACCCGCTGAGCGTGTTGCAATAGCACATCGAAATATATGTATTATAGATATTGCAAAAACTAGATAAGTATAAAGAAAATAACTTCATGGTTATTTCGCATCGAAATGGCAATATGTTCAATGTATGTTCAAATGAGGATAAAATGAAGGAGCAGAGTAATTAAACGCATACCTGATGAACACAGTAGAAGTTGTCATACTGACCCTAATTCCCAGAAGTGAGCCTCAGAGTCTCACTAAAGATTTCAAATGGTGATAAATCCAAAAGATTTTCGATTCCATTATCTTATGAAATCCTCTAATGGAATATTAGAATTAATTTGCATTTATAAATTTAACATTTCAGACAGATTTTTCTTACTTTTTAAACAAATGTTTTCAGTAATTGAGCTCATATAAGCCTGACAGTCTGTCACTTCTGGGTTAACGTTTTAAAATTCTGAAAATTAGGGTTAATTTTCACATAAATTTGAAAATAAAATACAAATTGTGATATTTAATTGCCAGAAAAAGAAACTACAAATGTTTTATTGAATTCTTTCACAACAATCGCAATTTTTTTCCCCCTTGGAAAGAACTAAGTATTCTTGCACAGAGAAATCAATTAGTTTCTTACGGTTTCGAATTGGTTGTGAAAGAATTAAAAGGAAATAGTTTTTAGAGGTTGATTTTTAACAGCTTGCAACACGTCCTTGGTCATTTCAAGAATCTGAAGTCTAATGTCAGTCTCATTCAACTTGCCAGCGGTGTTGATTGTTTTCCAGTCATTGCCAACCATGAGCTTTATTTCTTCAAATGTGTCGGCCAAACGCTTATGACCTGCAGCCTCAAAAATCCTGCTGAAAGTTAGAAAGCATTTTTTAAAGTATATTAAGTTGTAGCAAGTACTAATGCCAATACCAGCGCTCGTCTGCGTATATTCTTTGATCCAGCATCTCTGGGGGCGTATTCAGGTAGAAAACAACATCCGGACGCAACAAATCGGTCTCAAGTATACGACACCATTGAAAATCGAGACCTAATGAATGTGCCAGCAAATAAAAGTTGAAAATGATTGATGTATGATGATTGAGATGAATGATTGAGTATCGACTATGACACCTCTAGCCACACCACAAGCTATCCCAGTGTATGAATACATGTCCACGATTAACGTTTTGCCCGACATCAGTTTGCTCCGCATGTCTGCTTTAAAATGGAAACGCTCTGAAGCGAAGGCCAACTGCACGCCTTTACTGCACGTCTCGATTTCTTTACATAAATACTTATTCACATATTCGCCAACATCCGTTGTCGGTCGGCGCTCGGGGAACGCCATAACATGCAGCGGTGTGTCCGCAAGGTCTTTCACTTAAAGTTAGATGTATGTATGTAATTATTTGTAACTTACGCCCGAGACACATCCTCACCCAAGAAATCAATGTATTTTGATTTTCCAACACTATCAAGGCCTTCAAACACAATAAAAGCTCCGCGATAACACTGCGAAATTAATAAAATTTGATGATTCTATTGTTCGTAGCGGTTAATCGATTCGAATTGTAACTGTAATTCACTCTAAATATCAGTATGAGTCATTTGACTAAAATGTAAACAACATAGTTTCTTTGTGTTTTAACCATTTGAACTTTTGCCCAATAAAACGCAATTTGCAGGAAGGGCTGATCTTTCGGCACAATGACACCCGGTCACATGGTGCAACAGACATGGATGTCTGTTGTAGGATGTAGGACATAGGATGTCCTACCCCACCCCACCCACCCGGCGTATTCACTTGTTCCGGTCGATGACTTCCGGCCTGGCCGAGCGGCACTTCACTTATTACGAAGAAGTCAAAAATTGGCTTGATGCTCAAATCGTCTCAAAAGATATGGAATTTTTTCAACGCGTAGACCATTAAAACATGAAAAAAGTCGTAGATAACGATGGACAATAGTTTGTATAAAATGCATTTGGCCAATTTTGCTGAGAAAGCGTATAAATTACAAAAGAACCCAAGAATTTATTTGTGCTCGCACATCAATGACACTCGATGCGATTGCAGTATTAATAAGTAAGCTTTCTAATTTCTTTATTTGTCCAGTTTTCGCTGCACTGCACCTTACCATTTTTATATACCAATCAAATACTGCTTTGACTTTTTGTTGGGTTAATGGGGATCCGTCAACTGATTTGTGTGCAGTGCTGATCAAAACTGTTTCAGTTTTCATCGAATGTGTCGAAGAAATTTCACACTTATCACTTATCATCATTTTACACTTATCATGTTGCGATAATTCTTGGGTAAGTAAATGCAAAGCTTTTGTAGACAAAAGAAAATTATTTTTTCTGGCAAATTTAAGTTAGTATAAAGTGCATTCCCACACGCGTTGGCAAATTTGAATCAAAAACACGCGCGTTGACAGTAATCAGAATTGCACTTTTTGCATTGAAAGATAACACTGTGCGACAATTTTGGGGTCATGGAATCTAACCCGGAACCGACCAAGACTAATCAATAGTACTCTCATAGAGTAACAAAACCCTAGCTGGGTTTTGCAAAGTTAGTTGCCTTTTACAAGTTACAGCCGTGTAAAGTTTCTGTGTATTAGGGTTTTTATAACCAGATTTTTCTTTAAAAGTCTTAAGATATTCAAAATTTTGTATTGCTGTCTTAAGAAAACTTGCTGCTAATGCTTAGATGAACAAATTCTCTGGACACTGTGTAACAAAATTATTACACCTTATCGAAATTTTGGGGGCCAATGTTACAAAAATCTAGGTTTTTTGATTGTAATAAAAAAATACGTGTTATTTACTCTATTAATATTAATGCAAAAACGCATTTGTTTTGCCAATAATAAAAAAAAATTGCTAAAACCTTTAACGTTGGTTTTTGCAAAATAAAGTGAAAAAATGTTCAAGTCTAAATTTGAAATTTTATTATACACATATGATTTTTTTTTATTTTAACGAGGAGGAAGCATCAAAAGCCGAAACCTTAACACACTAAACCTCCTCATGTCACAGACCGGAATCCCCTCCAGACACTACCGTTAAGTATTACATCAGAGGGCGGTTTTGAGCGCTCGGCTCACAGTATCGTTTTGCTGTCAAGTTAGTCGCTAGTTGCACTTACTAGGCTCCCGCACCGTAGGTCGTAAATAGGTCCCTCCCTATATTGTACACATATGTATAGGGTTTTCCAACAAGAGGTGTTATTGGTATTCAAAGAAAAATGCTATTTTTTGAGATAAATGATCGGATGTTTATTTCATAATAAAGAGGAAGGTATGCCGTTAATAATGAAAAACAACATCAGCCAAATGGCCACCACGACCACGCTTACAGGACCATATCCTTTTCATGAAATTTTCCATAACCAAATCGCAAAGTGGCTGCCCTATGTCCTCGATAACCTCACGAATTCTATCTTTGAGGTCTTGAATCGACGCTGGGCTGTTGGTGTACAACTTATCTTTCACGTGGCCCTAAAGGAAGAAGTCGCAAGGTGTTAAATCATAAGATCTCGGTGGCCAATTGTGATCACCTCTTCCAGAGATAACACGGTTCGGAAGCTTTTCCCGTAAAAGAGCAATGGTTTCGTTGCTTGTGTGGCACGTAGCGCCGTCTTGTTGAAAGTAAACGTTGTCCAGATCAATACCATCCAACTCCGACCATAAACAATCATTAATCATCTCTCGATAGCGCAATCCATTCACCGTAACTGTTGATCCAACCTCATTTTCGAAAAAGTAAGGTCTAATGACCCCGTCGGACCATAAACCGCACCTTCACATCTTCACACCTTCTTCACATCACTAACTTGTCCCAACAGCTCGAATTTTTCCACCAATTTCTGTATTGCGGTCCGACAAGGTGCTTCACGACGACCCAAAAATGCTTTAGTTTTGCGAACTGTGACTGCAAGATTTTCACCATTTTGTAGTGAATTTTAATATTTTCAATGCGTTGCTGAAGCGTGTAGCGTTTCATTTTTAGTAATGGCGTAGTTTCTACTTGTCAAATGTCAAAGAATAAAAGCTTCAAAAGTGACAGCTACCGATATACTGGGTGATTCAAAATAACACCTCTTGTTGGAAAACCCTATATTTCAGTGTGTTTGAAAAGCATCGTTTTCTCCTAAAAGAATCCTCCGGTTGCGTTTGCCGGCTTCACCAACAAATTTCCGCCAGTATGGCTTCAGGAGATTCCTTGCCTTTGTACCTGAGCAAATAAATTCGCTTTTTACAATGAAAATTTTAATTAATTAAAATATGTGTTTATGGTAGTAATAATAAAATAATAATTTACTGGCACGACAGCCCGCTTACGCGAGACTAAGGCCTAGCTTCCCGCAACCACCCGTGTTGTGCGTGTGAATTTTGTACGCGGGTGGCCGGTTCCGAACGGCAGGTTGGGAGCTTTTTCCTTGACAAATTTTGTCGGTGCTTTGAAATTGTTTGAGAATTTATTTAAATTTTTTTTCGATTCGGGCAACCTTGTGACCTACCTATGAAATCGTTCGGTGCGATATTTCTGTTCGCTAGGTTGAGCCGACAAAGTTTGTCGAAATTGGGGCAATCGTGTGATCCAAATAAAAAATGTTTTGCTCAATTGACAACTTCTGCGTAGTCAATGCCCGACCAGATCGGGCTATGATCGGCGCATTTGCGGCAGTCGTGGAACCTTAGTTTTAGAATGCACAGAGATTTGTGTGTTCACAGAAAACTGCATGGAGTCCTCACTGTACGTGCCAAATTGTGCTGACTGGCGCACATTGGCAAAGCAGCCAAACTTAATTTTTATGTTCAGTTTCCTAATGTGCATTGTTAAAAGATTCAGAAAATGCATTTTTTATATTAAAAACCCGCATTTCATCGTGTTGAAGAAACCCAAATTTTCTTCTCTATAGCGTAAATGTGGAGTCCAAGGTATCAAAAAAACAAACGAAAAACACCACTGAATTCTTTGAAAAATTATCTTTCAATGCAATTGTGATTACTGTCAACGCGCGTGTTTTTGATTCAAATTTGCCAACGCGTGTGGGAATGCACTTTATACTAACTTAAATTTGCCAAAATAAAGAATTTTCTTTTGTCTACAAAAGCTTTTTATTTACTTACCCAAGAATTATCGCAACATGATAAGTGTAACTTTATATAGACACATTCGATGAAAACTAGCTTCAGTTTTGATCAGCACTGCACACAAATCAGTCGACGGATTCCCATTAACCCAACAAAAAGTCAAAGCAGTATTTGATTGGTATAAAAAAATGGTAAAGTGCAGTACAGCAAAAGACTTGAAAACTAAAAAAAATTAGAAAGCTTACTTATTATAACTGCAATCGCATCGAGTGTCATTGATGTGCGAGCACAAATAAGTTCTTGGGTTCTTTTGTAATTTATACACTTTCTCAGCGAAACTGGCCAAATGCATTTTATACAAACTATTGTCCATCGTTATCTACGACTTTTTTCATGTTTTAATGGTCTACGCGTTGAAAAAATTCCATATCTTTTGAGACGATTTGAGCATGAAGCCAATTTTTGACTTCTTCGTAATAAGTGAAGTGCCGCTCGGCCAGACCGGAAGTCATCGACCGGAACAAGTGAATACGCGGGTGGGTGCGGTGGGGTAGGACATCCTATTAAAATGTCTGTTGCACCATGTGACCGGGTTTCATTGTGCCGAAAGATCAGCGCTTCCTGCAAATTGCATTTTATTGGGACACATTTTGACATGGTTAAAGCACAAAGAAACTATGTTGTTTACATTTTAGTAAAATGACTAATACTGATATTTAGAGTGAATTACATTTACGGTTCAATTCGATTAACCACTACGAACAATAAAATCAAATTTTATTAATTTTGCAGTGTTCTCGCGGAGCTTTTATTGTTTTTGAAGGCCTTGATAGTGTTGGAAAATCAAAATACATTGATTTTTTGGGTGAGGATGTGTCTCGGGAGTAAGTTACAAATAATTACATACATACATCTAACTTTAAGTGAAAGACCTTGCGGACACACCGCTGCATGTTATGGCGTTCCCCGAGCGCAGACCGACCACAACGGATGTTGGTGAATATGTGAATAAGTATTTATTTAAGGAAATCGAGACGTGCAGTAGAGGCGTGCAGTTGGCCTTCACTTCAGAGCGTTTCCATTTTAAAGCAGACATGCGGAACAAATTGATGTCGGGCAAAACGTTAATCGTGGACATGTATTCATACACTGGGATAGCTTGCGGTGTAGCTAGAGGTGTCATAGTCGATACTCAATCCTTAGTTTTATAGTTTCATTTTCAACTTTTATTTGCTGGCACATTCATTAGGTCTCGATTTTCAATGGTGTCGTATGCTTGAGACTGATTTGTTGCGTCCGGATGTTGTTTTCCAACTGATTACGCCCCCAGAGATGCTGGTTCAAAGAATAGACGCAGACGAGCGCTGGTACAACTAGCATTAGTACTTGCTACAACAACAACCTTTATATACTCTATGAAATGCTTTCTAACTTTCAGCAGGTTTTTTGAAGCTGCAGGTCATAAGAAATTGGCCGACACATTTGAAGAAATAAAGCTCATGGTTGGCAATGACTGGAAAACAATCAACACCGCTGGCAAGTTGAATGAGACTGACATTCGACTTCAGATTCTTGAAATGACAAAGGACGTGTTGCAAGCTGTTAAAAATCAACCTCTAAAAACTATTTCCTTTTAATTCTTTCACAACCCATTGAAAACCGTAAGAAACTAATTGACTTCTCTGTGCATGAATACTTATACTTAGTTCTTTCCAAGGGGGAAAAAAATTGCGATTTGTTGTGAAAGAATTCAATAAAACATTTGTAGTTTCATTTTCTGGCAATTAAATATCACAATTTGTATTTAATTTTCAAATTTATGTGGAAATTAACCCTAATTCTCAGCATTTTAAAAGTAACATTAACCCAGAAGTGTCAGACTGGGTTATATGAGCTCAATTACTAAAAACATTTGTTTAAAAAGTAAAAAGAAAACTGCATAAAATGTTAAATTTATAAATACAATTTAATTCTAACATTCCATTTGAGGATTACATAAAATAATGGAATCGAAAATCTTTTGGATTTATCACCATTTGAAATCTTTAGTGAGACTCTGAGGCTCACTTCTGGGAATTAGGGTCAGCATGACAACTTCTACTGTGTTCATCAGGGATGCGTTGGATTACTCAGCTCCTAAATTGTATCCTCATTTGAACATACATTGAACATATTGCCATTTCGTTGCGAAATAACCATGAAGTTATTTTCTTTATACTTATCTAGTTTTTGCAATATCTATAATACATATATTTCGATGTGCTAGTTCAACACGCTCAGCGGTTTGTGTTGCACTTGCTCCAGCAGTTTTAAGGTGCGCGCTCCTATCTCCGACAGTATATTGTCCAGCGACTGTGTAGCATCGACTTTGTGCCAATAACTCTGCTCTCTCTGGTAAATACGATCAAAGACAGCGGCTACTTTGCGCTGGAAATTTCTATAGTCTGGTGGAGACGAAAGGTGGTTAAGTCCACAGCTTTGGCTCTGAACATACTACAAATAAGTGTATGTATATTAAAGTCCTGCATGAATATATTCATCTTCGCGACTACACTACTGTACATACTGTACGGGTACTTGGTATTCGAAGAATGTGTACAACGAAATGAATAGAAACGAGAAGCGATGCTCGCTGGTTCCCGTTTCTATTCATATTCGGTGAATAGCGAACACTGCAGTGCTCGTATTCTGTGAGAAGCGAATACTGCAATGCTCGTATTCGGTAATCGAGAACTTTGCGAAGTATTCGAATATCAACAGTTTCATCGAATATTTTTATGCGCAGTATGTCACTTTTCCATGTGTATACTTGTGGTGCGGTTGAAGTGGCTTACTAGTTAATACGGAAAATGGAAATTATTGAAGAAAGTAGCATAACAAATAAATAGATATTTATATATAACATAAATATTTCTAAATAATCTTAGGAATAATAAAACGAGTATATTCGAATATTCAAGCAGTGTGTACTATTATTCGAATGCTTTTGTCCTCGTTTTCTCGCTTCGAGCGAATATGAATAAATAGTGTACGTCTACTTGTTTATGTTCGGAGCTTACTCGTACTCGAAGAAAGCTGTACTTGTATTCATTTGGACTGGTCCGCAGAGATGAAGTGAAGTATTCTATTCAAAAGCATTTGAATGTTTTCGAATAGCAAAAATGCATACTCGTGCAGTACTCTAATGTCTATGCATTACGGGTGCTCGGGTGATGCCCTTAATGCCATGCTTGAGCTACTTCCCCTAGATCTAAAAGTTCAAGAGGAAGCGATGAGAGCGACATGTCGGTTGTATTCCTATGCATACTGGCACGACAACAAGGACTCAAGTCATAGAGAAATCTTTAAGAGGTTGTCAGCGCAATATCCGTTGCTGCTGGCCCCTAAGGATTGCCTGATGCCCGTAGTATCCTTTGGGAGAAACTTTGAAGTGAGGTTCCCAACGTGCGGCCAATGGGACAATCCAGAGGCCATGCTAGGGCATCTGACGTATATTTTCTTCACTAACGGATCCAAGACCGACAAAGGTACTGGAGCTGCATGGCATCTCGACAAAAGTGTGTACTGCTACTACTCACTGGGTGGGCTGACTACCGTCTTTCAGACGGAAAATTTCGCCATTCTGAAGATAGCGGCATGGGTAATCGGAAGGAAATGGTGCGGGAAACGTATAGGAGTCTGTAGTGACAGTCAAGCTGCACTTAAGGCTCTGGAGAATGCGCGTGTTACCTCTAAGATTGTCCAAGAATGTAGGATGAAGCTAAAATCAGTCGTGAGACGTAATAAGCTCCAACTTAACTGGGTTCCGGGACACTGTGGTGTTCTAGGTAACAAAACTGCCGATGAACTAGACTGGAATTGGTGAACGATTTTTTGATTTCGATGCTCCGCAACCTCTCATTTTATGCGGTTTGGTGAAAAAATGCATGAGGCAAAAAATTTTGGGGGTAGGGTTCACAAAAGTTCACAAAAGTTCAAGTTCAAAAAAAGCTGGGAAATTCGACAAATTGCTAGTCAAAAGTTGCTCTTAGAGGGTTAAAATCTATGACCGACCCCTCTAGTTTTCCTTTTGAACATTTCTTTCAATCATACTCATCCCCTATCTCCAACCCTTAATGGAGCTCCCTTACAAAATGGTCGTTTTTATAAAATGGGCTCCCATTGCTCCCAGGTTGCCCCCAGATGTATCAAATGTATCACCGACACCCATTTATTTTCTCTTCCAAATATTTCTTCTAAACATACCTACCCGCTAACTCCTAGTCTTAAGGGGGCTGCCATACAAAACTGGCCATTTTCTATGCCATTGGCTCCCCACTTGCAAATGTAGTAGTTAAGTAAACGAGAAAACATCGTATCTCGGAAACTACTGAACCGAATTCAATGATTTGTTCAGCAATCTTGAGTACAAAAAATACAAAATTAATTAAGTTTCAGAAATTCACCACCAGAGGGCGGCACTATACGATCGGACTTGTGACGTTGACAACTTTTGGGTTTCTACAAAGCAAAAATCAAAATGTATTGTCGAAACCCCATTAACCTCCCCATTTTGAATATTGAATCCATTGCTAAGAATCTCCATGCAACACTAATTCCAATCTAGTGTACTCCCATGGAACCAGAACCAATAATCGGCAACAATCTAGCAGGAACCCTGGACTGGATCAAGTCCTGTATAAATAACCTACAAAGAGAACGTTGGTCTAGCTTGGGAAGCTGTAAGACTGCCAAGTGTTTTGTGAAAAGCCTGAACAGGAAAGCAGGGAATTTCCTCCAGTAGCTGAGAAGAAAAGACCTCCGTCGAATGGTCGGATTAATCACAGGACACAATCCATGGGGGCGACATATGGCCAACATGGGCATCTTCGAAGATCCGACTTGCACGTCTTGCCTGGAGGAGTTAGATAGTACAGAGCATTTTGTGCTGTGCATCTCTAGAACGAGATTGCGCACGCTGGGTTCAGATGTTATGAGAATGGACCAAGTTCATTCACTCACCCTGTGTGATTTCCTGAGATTCATTAATGGGAAGATCTCATAACCCTCTCTTCCTTTCAATCCACTTTCTCTTCTCTTTTCTGTTCGTTTTCCCATTCCCATCTCCTCTATCAACCTTTTTCCTGAGCCTAACGTATAATGGGCTATAAAACCTGAGTGCTTAAGCAATGTAACTTCCCTTAGGTTATATCCCCGGCTCCCACTCACATCCATCCATCCATCCAAGAGTCTCCTTTGTTTTTCTAGACATGCATAAGTAAACCAGACCATTTTGTTGCGCCCATAAATAATAATGCTTGATTTTTGGTCTTTATTTGCAGTTGCCCGAATAGTTAGTTCGCTGCATGCTGTGCTGTACTTTTCCCATATCAAAATTAATATACAATAATTATTACATAATTTTTACATACAATTGGCAATAAATATTAAAATGTTAGAGTCGTTTAAATTGACTGGCGTTATTGTTGCTACTCTGCGAAACTAAACAGCACCGGCTTCACAGTTATTTAAAGTGTTGTTGTTGTAAGTGGTGTGCTGATTGCCGACCGTTGTCCGTGGCCAGGTGGCGGTTAGTAGTTCACTTCGTACGCCTCGAAGCCGACATTGTCTGCGGCGGCGGTGGCTTGTCGGCGCTGGGCGTCCGCATCGTAGACCTGCAGCTGACGCGGCATCTGCCGGTAGCCCTCGCCCGACTCGTAGTCGGCATTGGGGCGCACGTTTGCCTGCGCCGTGTAGCGCTTCTGCGCGGCATGATAGGCAACAATGTCGCCCAGATTGTGCCGCGGCCACATGCACTCGCACCCGGACGGCACGATGCGCATCTCCGATTCCCAACAGTCGACGGTGGCCGCCTTGTTGCGACGTATCAGATGAATGGTGCGATTCAGCTGAATGCAGGAGAAGCCCGCCTCGGAGCAGATCTGCAAAGAACGACGGTGAATATGGGAAATAATGAGAATAGTCGCTTTGTTGCATGACTCACCTTGTTCTTGTTGAAGTCGTAATTGTGCGTGGACGCATAGTTGTGGGCACAGGTCACCTCAATGTAGTGGCGTGGTCGGTACTCGTAGCCGGACGTTTCCAGTGGTATCGAGACGCGCTTGGTGGGACACAGCGACTGGTAGGTGGTCTATGTTGAATGAGACAAAAATGTCGCTATCAATGCAAAGGTTCACTTAGGGGGAACAGTGGGACGGCCAATTAGGATGGAGGTGGATTTGTATTTACGTACACTTTCGCCGTGGTGCTCCTGAATTGGGTTGCCGCGTGCAACGCGCTTGCGCACGTTCTGTATGCCGTACGGCAGATCCAGGTTCAACTCCTCGGCATCAGCATCGTCCAGGTCCGCATTGGCGGCAGCTGTGCCTTCGGAGCGGTGTGCCGTCAGGCTGAACGGGCTGCCGGCTGTGAAACTATAAGAAGGGAAGAGAATATAATTGTTGTTAGCAAGGACAGGTTTTCGTTTATATAATGTGTCAAAAATATCCAATGAATCCTAGATGACATTGTCAACTCTTGAAATTACACATTTGGTAATCTTTGGTAATCGAATCAAAATTAAAGACTGAGCCTTACAACGGTCTGGATGGTTAGCGTCCATGCAGTGGCGTATTCAGGGGGTTGAACCCTCCCCGAAATAACTATTAGGACCAACTTCAAAACAATATACAAATTAAAAGGCATTTTTGGAATTTTAAGAATGTTAAAGAATTACTTTTTAAAACCCCCTCCCCCCGAAATATTTTTCTGAATCTGCCCTTGGCCCTGTATATGGCCATCCAAAGGAAAGTATTTTTTTTAAGTTTTTTAATCAGTTTACCGAAACCCAGAAGAAGTATCGCAAACCCAGTCAGACAGACGTTGCCTGAGCGCAACTTCACCTATTTGTCATCTTATAGGGAAAGCTACGATTGATTTATGGATTTACGTAGGCACCAACAAATTAATATTTTTAGAAGTGAATTCAAAGCAAATTGCAAAAATTTTACCGTTATCCCCAAAATAATTTCCAATAATTTTCAGCGATATCAGGGAAAGTTTGTATTCTAGTTGAAGTCTACAAATTGGGCGCGTTTAAATAAAATCGGGTGCGGTTGAATATAATCAAAAAGTGATAATTTTGTATTTTTCTATAAATATTATGTAATTAAAAAATATTTCGAAAAAATGTATTTAACCCGTTTTAAGCTATACATTTTCAAAAAGAAACTAGCTCTAGAACCCGAACAAAAAGGTGTGGCGACTTTAAATGTCGTGTGCACACTTCTTCTGTTTCATGATTTAAATAACAAAAAGTAATATCGAGACGCAGGATAAAATTCGGGGTCGAAAGGGTTAACACTTTTTTTCAACTGACTCTGCCAATCAAAAGCAAGTTGCATCGCGAGTCGCGTCGTTTCTTACCTTTCACTGTGTGCATTGTTGTTGTACTTTCCATTATCGTCACTGTCGTTGTTGTTGTTATTGCTGACAGCTGCCTCATTTAGGCCCGACAACTGTAAGCGAAAAGCATTCTCCATGGCCTCCGCATCAACGTCAGTGTTCAAATTGTGGGCGTGTCCATTGACCATTGTTTTGCCGTTTATGTTGTACTTGTGCTGGCGGCTGCTATCGCCATTGCTATTTAGTTGAGCTGACTGCTGCTGTTGGTGCTGCTGTCGTTGCAACATGTCATTGTAGCCGTTGTTGTTGTTGTGGTTGTTATGGCGCTCATTGTTTTCTTGACCATACAAATCATTTAAATGCTGCAATCGTTGCAAATTGGCCACATCGAAGGTATCAAATTCTGGCTGGTGTTGTTGTTGTTGTTGCTGCTTTCTCCAATCGGCGTTGATTTGTGACGTTTGTGCCGCTGATTGGACTTGTGCTTCTTCTTCTTGCTGCTGTTGTTGTTGTAGTCGTTGATTTTGTAGCTGTTGTTTTTGTTGCAAAATGTGTTGTTGCATGTATAATGTCTGATCATTGTTATTGTATGCATTATCCGTGTAATGATCCCGAACAGTTGCGGTCGATTGTGTCAACGAGGCGGCGGCCGCTACGAGTAGCAACTGAATGTGTTGTATGAAAAAAGAAGAAGAAGAATAATGGTTAGTTTGAGTGTATAAACAAAAGAAATGTGAAACTTAGATGCGTTTCATTGGGGTATTTAATCCTTTCGCTATTTTTTTTGCTATGTGGTAACATGCT
Organism: Melieria omissa; assembly: GCA_963971225.1. Taxonomy (NCBI): domain Eukaryota; kingdom Metazoa; phylum Arthropoda; class Insecta; order Diptera; family Ulidiidae; genus Melieria; species Melieria omissa. The sequence goes on from OZ020269.1 coordinate 11,317,409, forward strand.
ACTTAGTGGTCGTCTGAACCCTCTGTGGTTTCAAGAATACATTTTTTGTTGGTCCTTAGAATAGTTTGAAGTTTTAGGAAAAATACGAAATTAATAAACTGAATATTTAAGTTTAAAGAAGAGAATTTTTTTTTATGGTATATCTTGACATAGTAAAGGAAGAAGAAGCAGAAAAATAAGTAAATAAACTTTTTAATTTGATGTTTTCTTTCAATTTAGATACTTTTTTTTGCTTTAATTTTGGCTGAAGTAAATGAAAAAATATTCAAATTTTCGTTATGCGTAAAAAGTTTTTTGTTACAGCTACAACAATATATAAAAACACTCAAAAATACAGGTTCCGAATATAAAAATAAAAAATATTCTTATGAAATGTTGCTTATAAAAGCCTTAAAAGTAACATTTAAAATTTTAACTTTCCAACAACAACTAAAACTTCATAATTTTGTTTGAAAGGAATTCATAGTCACAGTGGCCAAGATAGTCGAAGTTGCAGATTATAAGCAAAACAATTGTCTGACTGTCTTAGGTTGACAACTGAGTTGTAGAAAAAAAATTAAAATCTTGAAGCTAATTCAAACGACCACCAGTATTTTCTTCGGGCCCTAGAGCGACCCTTTTCTTATTAAGTATTAAAAAAAAATATTAAAAGGTATACAAAGATACAATCTGATACCACAGAAAGACCTGGGTTTGGGTAAAAATCTAACATTCGGATGAAACAAAAAAAAATCAAAAGAATACAATGTGTGCTTTTCTAACGTGGCCATGAAACTGTTCAGCAACATCAACATTTTTCATCTTGTCTCTTACGCCAAATGTGGCCGGAATCTATTGTCTCTTAAATGGGTCCCATAAGACTTTTCTGATGATTTGAGAATTTTGTCTCCCCAGCCAATCATCTATGTGTCACTAAAAGTCATCTCTAGCACTAAGAGCCACAGACAGTGATTTCATTCATTTCATTTCATGATCTCAGCTCAAGAAATTAGCCCATAATGCCGTTGCCATTCCAACCCAACGGTGGTGGGCACATTTCGCGCACGTGCAACATGACACAAGTACAACACCAGCAAATTACAATATTGCGCCACAGGCTTTGCGTTAATTCGCATAAACCTGCCACATTTTGGTCAAACAATTGTGACAACGTTATGTCTGTCTCTTTGCCACAATCACACACACGTTTGTCAGTTGCTATTACGAGTTGTTGTGTTGGTGGTATTTTGTTGCAGCTGGTCGAGTGCGCGCATTAGAATGCGTCGTATTTTGTTAGGCAAGTTGAGAAAAGTTGTTTGGAACTTGAGCTGCGTTGGGCCGCTTTCCAAATTTGTAGACGCGACAATTCTTCTCGATTCACCTTCTTGAGCATTCGCGCCGCGTAACGGTGCTGTGTTCAGCTTTATGCGCAGCGTTGTGCTCGTTTTCGCAGTGCTTCAAGTTTTCGCCAAAGCCTGAGCCATGAAAGGTTGTCTTGTGTGTTGCGCAAAAGTTTTGCTAGAAATTATCGGCTTTCTTTTATGTCACTTTTGCTGTGTTTTTAACGTTGTTGTGGCTGTTGTTGAAAGTTTGCTTCTGTTGTTGTTAGTTTTGTTTCGCAACAACCATTTTTACACACACACACATATACACTCGCCAACACATTTGCTCTGTTGTTGTGTTGCATTGCCGTGACCGGTGCAGTTTGTTGCTGCTATTGTTATTGTTGTTTTTATTGTTGTTATTGCATATTCAAAACATTTTCGTGACCAATTAGTGTCATTGCTGGCTGCCATGCTGCCACTTTATGTTTATTTAACAGGATTTTATTTTATCCAACAAAAATGGTAAGCGTGTCCTTGTGGTTTCACTGTTTGTTTGTTTTATTGTTGTTTTGTGTGAAGTTGGAGTTGTTTTAATGCTTTGCGGTCTGCTGTTGTCAATACGAGACAGTGGTTTGCAATCGGGTCTAAACATGCTTTCAGCAACCTCTGGCAGCAGAATCAAAACTCTAGAGTAAAAAACTTATACATAGCTTTAAGGAATCATTTTGAAAAAAAAGATTATAAATAGTCTAAGATTATTTTTTGTCCTCTGAAAGCATTGAAGGCTGCAGTAAAGCACTCAATAGTCATGTTAGTCATGTCAGTCAAACCTATACAGTCAGAAATGGCTAATGATGCCAGCCTCATTTTAGTCAATTTGAATATTTCTTCATTTACTTCAGCCAAAATTAAAAAAAAATGTATCTAAATTGAAAGAAAACGTCAAATTAAAAAGTTCTATAATTTTTCTGCTTCTTTTTCCTTTACTATGTGAAGATATATCATTAAAAAAAGTGTATACTTCTCTTCTTTAAACTTAAATATTCAGTTTATTAATTTCGTATTTTTCTTAAAACTTCAAACTATTCTAAGGACCAACAAAAAATGTATTCTTCAAACCACAGAGAGTTCAGACGTCCACAAAGTAGCATGTTGCCATATGGCAACAAAATCGTGAAAGGGTTAAGTTAGGCTAAGTTGGTTGGCCAGGTCTTGTACGCATAGACACTGCTTGGACCTTAGCGGTATTAGTTGGAGTTAGTGTTGCGAGTCAATATAAAAGTTATAGGTTAGAATGTGGGTGCTCCTAGTGAAGTTCAGCAGAGACTTACTGACGTGCTTGGGTTCTCCATCTAACTCAGAAATGAACGGGCTTACTCACTCAGTAAGGTGCAGACAGAAGCAAGAAATGTGCTCCAAGGTTTCCCTGGCAGCATTTTCTTTGAATATCCTTCAGTCATCCCACTTAGATATTAGTCTCCACAGATTGAAATTTGTAATTGTTTTTCAGTTCATGAAACTAAAATATACGTCAGCTCTCTTTCATTCCGTATCCAAATACGTTTCTACGTTTCCTTGTAATGGCCATGAAAGTGTTAAGTTGACACGTTTCGTATGGAAATAGTTGCTTTTACATTTTCTCTTTCGTTTACCTGCTCGTTTTGCATTGTTTGCTTTGTATATTTTTGCACAACTCACAGCAAACATTATGCAAGTGTTGCCACATTGTGATATGGAAATTTCTAAGCTGAGCACAATTAAAGTGCATCCAATATAAAGCACTAAGTTTTCATGGACACTTTTCTGGGAAATTGCTGTTTTTAAGAATTGAAATGAATATTAATGTTTAAAAACTTGTTTTAAATTTTTTTTGTTCTCAAATATTTATTGAAAACTTTTCAAACCAAACAAACCAAAAATATGTGCTTATATATTCCTTCAGGTGGTAACGCTCATGAAAATATGTCAAAAAACTTCTATGCAATCATAAAGTGTGAGTTTGCAGTAAACGTTTCAAATTATGCAATTAGCTAAAAATGCATAAATGTGCCTTTTTTGCAATTTTATGGTTGTTGTAGGCTCAACGACATGTCAACAGAATTCACAATGAAAGTAAAAATTTATATTTGTGTCTACTAAAGTGTGTAAAATGCACTGGTTGTCTGCTCTCGTCAGCATTTAGTGGCGACCACACGGCGTATGAGTAACATTGATTTAGATTATTTGGTATACACTAGGCATCGCAATCCCGGGATCCCGGGATCCCGGGATCCCGGACTTTTTCCAGTCCCGAAAATCCCGGGATTCAAATCTTTTAATCCCGGGATTTTCGGGATTGCAAAAGATGCTTCAAAGTTCAAATGAAATAAATTTAAAAGCACAAAAACCCAATTCCTTAACTGAAGGAGGAGGGAGGGGATAGAGGGCGTCTTTTGCAAAAGGCTTATAATTATTTACTAAGCATTCAACCAGCAAGTGTTGAATCTGAAAGATGTTTTCTCTCAGCAGGGTTTATTTGCAATAAATTTCGCTCTAGATTAGAGGGCAAAACATTTAATGCCTTAGTATTTTTAAGATCTCAGTTTTTAGTTAATCACAACGCTTAACTTTTTTATCGAAATATTCGAAGTAAAACTAAAAGTACTAACAAATTAACTATTTTATTTTTTTATCAAATATGCGTATATATGTACTTTATGATACATTTGATGCAAAGCAATAAGTTATGTTTGAAGTTAAATGTCAAATGAAAAACTTTTAAGTTAAACAAAATGTTGTCAAGGATGACTATGTTTATTTATTTGATTTAAATTTAAACTGACAATTTTGAATGTAATTGACAACTGATTGTAAATGACAACTGGATTTTGGTGATGTGCCGTGCACAACCAACCACTTCGACGACTCAACACCGACTGCCTCCCTTTCCGCCTTACAATGTGATTAAATTCAAGATAAAAAAATCTTAAAACTACCCCAAATGTGATTAAACTGTGTCCATTTTTATGGTAAATATATTATAAACAAGTATTTATGCAATTTGGTAAAATTGTTTTATTTTAAAAATTTGTTATTTGAATCCCGGGATTAAATCCCGGGATCCCGGGATTTGACTTTTCAATCCCGAAAATCCCGGGATCGCAAAATGGCAAAATATTGCGATCCCTAGTATATACGTGTCACGCGCAAAATTTTCGCTTTAATTTCTTAAGCCACATTCACAACAACAACAACAAATGCAGTTACCACAGTTACCGCTTGATTGCTTACAATTTGAACATTTTCCGCATCCTTAGCATTTAATCCTTCAAACGACCTTTGTGTCCGAGCCACCGATTGACCAGCAATTTGTGTGTGCCATGTAGTGTGCGAGTGCATGAAATATGCAACGTTGTGCGGCTGATTAATGCTGCACATGGCTCCATGGTGTTGAGGGAGGCGGTGTGCATGTGTGTGTATGTTATTTGCTAGCAAATGTGTTGGCGTTGTGCATTGAATTCTGGCTTGGAAAGCAGCCAAGAGCGCTTAATTCACTTTCGCCAACTATCCACATACATTGATTTATTGCGCACACAATGCAGCGATTTGCAGAACTTGAGACAATCAGCAGCTGTCTGCCGCTTGTCGCCGAGCAATCAGCGTTGCCAGTGTCATTGCGTTGTTAGGTAATTGCAACAGTTGGATTGACAATGGCGACTTGATGCGATGAATGGAGTGGAAACGCTAAACTTGTTAGCTGTTAGTGTTAAAGTTATGCAAGAGGGTGAATGTGGGGGGAAATGCTGAACACAGGTACTATGAATATGTCGAAAGGAATCAGAGGGAATTTAAGTTGTAATAGTGACAAAATGACCATGACTACTTTTTACATACACAACAACTGAGTTTAATAGTTTTGAGAACAGGCGAATAATTGAAGAATGAGATTACTAAGAGCCTCTAAATGTTCAGTAAATGTGTTTAAAGATTTTTGAAGATTTAAAATTTCCATTGAATGAGCTTAACTAACACTTGGGGTTGCTTGATTAGAAACTTTGCATGGCTGGACAGTTAGTAATAATGTGTTTTATTGTTTCATTAACTTCATTGCAGAATCTGTATGTCTTGCTGTCGGCTTAGCTTGCAGAGATGGTTGTTACAGAATAAATGTCCTTTTAAAGTAGCACATAACGCTCTAAGGTGACTTCAATTTCGATGAAGGGCTGACAGAGCTCTTTTTCTATCAAAGTTCGGAAAGTGACATAGCCCCTTAATGTGGTTTCAGCATTCTCTCTTGAGTTTTTGAACCCAGTTGGGGATTTCTTGTTTTGCATTACAACATTGAACATGGTGCTATGATTAACTCTTCTTATTTATCTAAGTAATGCATACTTTGATACTTCTTTTTAAAGTTCGTTTTAGAAGCTATTTTAGCCAATTCAACTCTTTGAAATACTTTATACTTTGATTATTGTAAGAGTTGTACGACTCTTTGTTGTTTACGAGTATTTCAGAAGCTATCTCAGTCAGTTAATGAAATCTGCTATTCAATTTCCTTATACAATATATATAGATATTTATTCACTCGTCCTTGAAGAAAGCAAAAATAGGAAGATTCTGGTTCTCAATGGTCAACAATATTCCATGTAATTGCGTCCTATTATTTCTATATGCACGAAAATATGCACATCAAACTTTTTTGAAAGTTTTTCTACACTTCCTACATGCTGCATTGCAACACTTTTAACTCTTTCGACCCCAAAGTTGCGAACCTTTCGACCCCTGAAAGCAACTTCACCTATTTGTCATCCTATAGCAAAAGCTACGATTGATTTATGGATTTAATTTACGTAGACACCAATAAATTAATAAATTTATAAGTGAATTCAAAGCAAATTACAACAATTTTACTGTTATCCCCAAAATAATTTCCAGCGATACCAGGGAATGTTTGTGTTCAAATTGAAGTCCATGAATTGGGCGCGTTTGATCAAAACCCTGTGTCTTTAATAATGGTTAAATAAAATCAAAAAGTGATAACTTGGTATTTTTCCATAAATATTAAACAAGTTTTTTGTAATTAAAAAATATTGATATAAAATATATTTAACCCATTTTAAGTTAAAATTGTTTAAAAGTAACTAGCTCTCGAACTCTAACAAAAAAGCGTGGCGACTTCTGACAAGTGTTTCATGATTTAAATACCTAAAAGAAATATCGAGACACGGGATAAAATTCGGTATCGAAAGGGTTAATAAAACCTTCACGCACATAACTTCACCATCGATATTTAGTTGAAAACTTAGCACATATAAAGCGATCAGTAGAGCAGAAGTAACAAAAAAATAGATGCCACAATGTTTGGCCTCATGCAAGAATGATTTTCTATATCGCCGTAACATGTAGTTTATATATATTTGTATATATTTTTTTATATATATTCGATAGGTAGTTGTGTGCATTTTCGAGCAATGCCCAAAAGAGTAGCCGAGAGTATTTATTGTTGTGGGGGAAAAATTTGCGCGCTGTGCCCGATAATAGTTGTTGGTTGTTGTTGTTGGTGTTGGGCGGCAACATAAATTCGCTCAACATAAATTCGCTCGCCTGCTTGCGCCCTCACACACTTTTTGAGTGAAGGGTAAATATTAAAATAACACCTACAATCGTTTTAGCTGGATTTCCCCACGGACCACAACACCGCACACAAGTTCGCATACTGCCACATGCCACATGCCGCGCAGCAATCTTGCGTTCGGTGTGAAAATTTTCTTGATGAAGGTTTACAGTTCATTTTCTTTTCAATTTCTTGCTATTGCTGTCGTTGGTTTTGTTTTGATTTGTGTGCGCGAATGCTTTGGTATCATTTCACATACGTGTGGTTGTCTGTGTGTGCGTGTGTCGGTTTTGTGGCAGTGCTATTGTTATTGTTGTTGTTGTTGTTTTACGCACAACTTAACAAGGACAAAAGCCAGCGCAGAGGCAGCGTTGCGTTATGCTGGCTTGAGTTGGTTTGAGGGCAGAAGATGTTAGCCACAAGTAAAACGAAATGCGCAAAAGGGACAACAAATGTGTTGAGTGGTTGTCATGTGTACAGAATTTCTGTAGGTGCGTGTGTGTGTGTGCATTTCGGTGTTAACTGCCACGACGTTGTAGAAATGTAATGAAAGTTAAGAAAAGTATTTTTATTTCAGATAAATGAATGCATAAATAAAAGAATCAATGTAAACAAAAGTATTGAAATTAAAAATGAAAATGAAAAATAGTAGGTAAAAAAATTTGAAAAAAAGTTTTGAAAAAACCAAAAACTTAATAAACATTTGAAGATTTTTTTAATAAAAGTATTAGATGACTTTATATGAGTTTTCTACAAATTAACATTAAAATTAACAAACCGAAGGCCCTGGAAGCCAGCGCCTTGGTCTCTAAGTGTGATAATTGTTTATAATTTTTGCTCTAATAAATAATAATAATGAGTTTTGTTCCAGCGCCACGCCCATAGCGCCACAATTGTCTTCGAAAAGCTTAAAAGTTGCATCAGTATGTTAAAAATTCTCAGTAAAGTATTAATTTCTTTTCACTTCTCCATTTGGAGTTTCATGCGTTCCGCAGAGTTTTCAGACAAAGGGATGGACAGCAAATTTTTCACATATGTAAATAATATGTAAATAAGTAATAGCTACATGAGTATATAATGAAAGAGAAATGCCGAATTGAAATCATTCGTTTTACTTCTTACTTTTATTTTCATATGAATATTACACTTTGGCTCTATGCTTATATTTACTTATGTGTGTGTGTATGTATTTTTGTGCGTGTTAAGACTGTCTGAAATACTTCAGACCCGTTTGCTTTTTTTTATTTTTCTTAAATCATTCTTTCTGACAGCGGTAACTGTCACGTAATCAAATTAATTTTCATACTTGACCAATCGTTTATGTGGTGTGAGCTTTTAGGCGTTAAAGTGTGGCAAGATTTATCTGATAATCGGTTTGTTAGACTGTTTGTTTATGTGTTGCGTGTTGGGAGTTCGAGCTGCCCCGAAGGGCCACATTTGAAATCTTTGCCAAATGTTTTGTGATATTCCTGACAGTTGAAAGTTGTTTGTTTAGTTTTGTTCTCATTGTTTTTGGATGCATGGTTCATGCTCAACTGGCTTTAGTTATGAAGGCTGGCCTTGGTGTACACATAAAAGATTTTAGCCGATTAGACGACTTTGATTAGACTGTCAATTTTATTTGGTTGTGGACCCATTGTGGGCGGAAATTGGTTTTGTGATTTAAATTTTTAAGTGCTCTCTTTGTGGCAGTTTGCAAAGTGTTTGATTAGTTTAGTAGAAATTTATTCTGAGTGTTTTAGCAGCATCATTGTTCAATGTTGAAACAGTTGGAAATGGTAAAATTTAAAATCTGCTTACATGTTTCATACTAAAAATCATCACTAAGCAATGAAATTTGCATTAAAAGTTGGTTTTACATGTAGGGATTTTGAGCACAACATAGCGGCCCTTGGGTTACTCAAGAGAAAGGTGCTTTGTTTTTGTGATTTGTTGCTCTGTTTGGGTTGGCAATGTCTATGGAATACGGACCAACAACGAACTATTTAAAGACATAAACGTAGCACAGCGAAATCATCGGTCCTGCTGGATGCCATGTCTGCCGTATGGACAACAGTGGCGGTAGTTGGAAATCAACGGCAAAGAGGCAGACCATCTCTCTACGGTGGAATAACCAAGTTGAGGTGGCTTTATCAACTCTTGGTGTTATCAACTTGAGAAGGCGCATGTTAAGTTGAGGTGCCTGCAGAAAACTGTTGCGGCAGAGCGCACAGTGTTGCGAGTAGTGAGAAAAATGCCAAATTGTTATATTTAACCACAAAAATCTGAGTAAGAGGTTTTGTTGTAAATATTTCAGTTAAGAGAAATCCCAAGTTTTAAGAAAAAATATTAGATAATATAGAAGTTATGCGCATTTAAAGTACACTCTCACAGTGTTGAAAAAAAATTTGTGTACAAATAGCACATTTTTTCTTTCACTTTGAGGTTCAATGTTTCAAAATCATTTATGAGCAGGTGCCTAAAACTTACTGTCGTCTTAAGTTAAATACATTTTTGATCTGCCAAGAACAAAATTCCGCTGATTTTACTCACCTCTGAGCAGTACCGTTACGAAGAAAATGAAACAAAGAAAACAAGTGAATAAAACTGAGTTAAAACTTTAAAGGTGATTAAAACACAAACACTTTTTATCACTTTCGAAATTTTTTGATATTTTGTTTTGACAAGTATGTACATTATGCTGTAAAAATTTCAGCTGTATTTATCGGTTAAGACTTTAGTGCAAATTCGCGATATTTTCACCGTTTGATTGAAAGCTAATGCAATCGGTCAAATAATGCTTTGCTGCTGATGGAAAAATTTGTTGAACATAGCTTCGGGAAATCAATTACGATTACTAAAATTACTATATTCGAAATAGAGGTGTTAATGAACTTTCGATAAACCACTTTGATTTTTTTCTTCGTACAAACCCAAAAGTTGACAACGTCACCTCACCTTTGTATGGGAGGCGCCCTCTGGTGGTGAATTTTTTAACTTGAATGAATTTTGTATTTTTTGCACTCAGGAATGTTGACGATTGTTGACTAAATCATTCAAATCGGTTCAGTGCTTTCCGAGATACGATGTTTCCTCGCTTACTTTACTAAATTTACAAGTGTGAAGCCATTTCTATTGAAAATTACTAATTTTGTATGGCAGCCACCTTAAGAGTTGGATATAGCGGTTAGGTGTTTATAGAAAAAATATTTAGAAAAGAAAATAAATGGGGGTAAGTCTCACATATGGTACGTCTGGGACCAACCTGAGAGCAGCGGGAGCCCACTTTCTAAAAACGATGATTTTGTAGGGAAGCCTAATTAAGGGTTGGAGATTGAGGGTAGGTATATTCGAAAGAAATATTCAGAAGGAAAAATTAGTATGGGTTAGTCTAAGATTTTAACCCTCTAAGAGCAACTTCTGAGCAGCCATGGAGCAATTTATCGAGATTTTATTTTCAATCACTTAAAAAAAAGCGCATTTTATCTATAAGTATACACATTTATAAATAAATTTATATTAAATTACAAATATTTTGAATATAGCTTTTATGAACTAAAATTATTTTCATTGTTAATATGAAGTTTTTTCATATTCGTTTGTATGGGAGGTGCTCGAAGTTTTCGTGCGATTTCATTGAAATTTTGCATAATAAGTTCTTTACTATACTATATTATAACTGTATACTGATAATAACTGTTTACTATGTAATAACTGTATACTGAATTTCATTTATGTACGACTACTCCTTCCATTTTTGTCAAAACTGTGGAGCATTGTCCGGTAACGAGTTGTTATGGCCAACTAAGAAGAAGAAGAATGCTTCCAAGTTTAATATTATCCAAATTTTGTTCATTTGTTAGATGTTCGTAGAATTAGTTGGTGTTTATTTCCTTCAATAATTAAAAAAAATTAAAATTAAAAACGAAAGAAAAGAAAAAAAAGAAAAGAATTTCTTTCATAAATCTTCAGCTCGATTTCATCTGACCACACAAGTTTATGTCAAACTTGTGTTCATGTTCTTCGTTTGCATTCCCTGTTCATTGTGGTTCAAGGTTTACTTGTCGAATTCTTCTTCTTCTTCTTACATTGAATATTTTTTTCCATAATTTCAATATTTCACTCACACAAATCTATTCCATATCCTGTGGCATTTGTTGATTTTATTCAAAACCAACAAAAAGTTGCAAGCACACAATTTAAGTTTGTCAGTTGCATTAAGCTTTACATTATGCTTGCAGTAGTTTTGTTGTTGTTTTAGTATTTATTTTTATTATTTTGTTTATGTTTTACTTGTGGATTGTGTTTTATTTTAAGCAAAGTTTAGATTACATGACAATTCTGCAGTCAAAGTTGTAGCCGCAACAACAATCGGGCACTTGTTGCATGTCGTTCGTGTTATTGCAATTGTTGGTTTGTTATGTAGAGTAGCGCAATAATGTCGAGCAAAGTGTGCCAAACATAAAATTGATGCCATTTGCTGTTGTAATGCACAGAGTTGCATTTCCGCAGGCTTTGACTGCTTGACGACGCTGGCTGATTGTTGAAATGACACAAAACTTTAGTTTGTCGTAAGGAAAACCGTAAGCCGTAAGCGTAATGCAAAAGTGTATCTGCAAAAGTATGAATAATATACACAGCACACACACACACACTCTCACATATTCTCTATTATTATTTATAGGACATCACAATGGTCGGTTGCACAGTGGTTGCTGCCATAGGCCAAAAATGAAAAATTCAAAGACCAAATTTTAAAACTCAAAGTAACTACGTAGTCTCCTATATAATCAAGCTTTCTAACGGTAAATTTTGTTTTGGTTTGATTCTTGCAGTTCTTTCTGAAAATAGCATCAGAAGTGAGAACATTTGTTTACTTGGTTAGTGCACTGTTTAACAATAATCAATTTTGAAATGTTAAAAACTTTATTGAAAAATCACCAAATTTAAAATTAAAATATTTTAAATTGAAAATACAAGTATCAAAACTTTATTTCAATTATTGAGATATATTAAAATTTAAGTGCACTTAAAAACAAAAATTAAAACTTACAACTACTATATTCTGGGTTTTTTCGTCTGGCTTCTAGAAATTCAATTAAAGTTTTAGTTTTGTTCCGCCTCCTTGGCCCCATTGATCTTTTTTTCTTAATACTAAGTCATGTTTTAAGATTACAATCTATTAGTTGCAGCTGCCAGCATGAACTCTGTACTACATTTTTTCATCCATTTAGAGGAACTTTCCTTCTAGCCTGACGCGCTATGTGGCCTCTGTGGTCTTCAAATTCGAAATCTTGTATTGATTTACATGCAAAAAGAATCTAATTTATTGCAACAGTTAGTAAGAGCAGCAAATATAAGTTTTTAGACAGTGCTATTCGAATTTTTAACGACCATGTCTGTGTTACTATTCAAGTTTTACTTCTATGAACTAAAATGAGTAAACTAATTCAAGAGTTCTAACGCTTATCAGCTGTAACGTTGGTTAAGTTCTATTCTCAATTATGCACTCATTTCATTGTGATAATCGAAATTGACATTAAGCAAACAATTTTGAAAGAAAAACGCAACTTCTATGTGAAATTTGCGACCAACCACACAAATTGCGCATTGCACTCGAATACGCCGACTATCGACTTTTAATAAAATATTTATCAGCTTAAACGGTAATTTTACTTGCGCACAGCTATATGAATTTTTATATATGTAAGTGTGTGTATGTGTGCGCTTCCAAGCAGTCTACGGTGCAGTCAGCCAGTTGCAGTCTCGAGTCCACTGCAGACTCGACTGGGGCTGAGGCTGGTGGCGACGTTGGCGCGACGAGCTGATACGAAAATTCGATAGCAAGAACTGCGTCAGTGCAGTCAGCGTTGTTAACTGGGCCCATTACTTGGCTGACTTTTGTTATTCGCTTTATTTCGTTCGTTGTTGCTGCTTGCTTTTTGTGTGTATTTGCATGCCGCAGCAGCAACAGCAGTAGTGGAAGGCATTCGATCCCAGCGGAGTATGGCAGCACGTTGCTGGGGCTTTTGGTTTTTGGGTTTCGGGTTTGGGCGACACTTAAACTCGTTGCTTGCTGCAGGCTGTGGTAGTGAAAGCTGCACACTGCCAAAAGAATAAAACAAGTCGTTCATTTTATTTGCTCTTCGTTTCCATGCTTTTTCTTATGATGATTTTTCTCTTTTGCTGTCGGACAGTTTAATTTGGATTTACCCCTGAGGGCAGACAGCAAGTGTCACAGCCATTCGGCTCGGCTTGGTTCGGCTCGAGTGGCGACGATGACGGCAGCAACGGTGGCGTCGCTTGTGGTCGAAGAGCTTCACGGGTTCAGAATTGAAACGTATTGGATTTTGTTGTGCTGCATGCACAGTGGCGGCGGCGGCGAGCGGAGTGTGAATTAAATTGATTGCGGAAAGAATAAATTCAAAATGAAAGGAGCAATCATTGGACTGAAATCGGACAAAGCTACACAGCCACATATGCAGAAAAATAAATGATTGCGCAATAAATGAATGACGCAACGAAAAATATGACGTTTGGTAGTGAAACATAAAAGCCCAAAGTGCTGGTTGGCATTGGACTTGAATAAGAATTGTTTGTTTTGTGTTTTTAATGTTAAATAAGATTTCAGAGGAGAGTGGAAATTTGCGTCATACGTTTTGATAAATTATTTTTGTATACATGGATAAATAAAACTAACATAAAAGCTTGAATGTAACATGGCTGTAAATGTGTTATTGTGCGGTTGAACTGACTTTTATTACAACCTGCGCTTTAAGTTATTTTAGTGTATTTTTTTTTGCCTTTACAACATGAAACAAAATAAGTCACACAATATTAAAAAAAAATTGTATTAAAAAAAATAATAATAATTTATGTGGTTCATAATGGGTTAAGAGGGCATGTATAGCAATTTTTAGTAAAATACGTTAATGAAAATCTATAAAAAATCATATCTTATTGAAAAGTTTTTAAATGAAAAGTGATAAATAATGCTCATAATGGGTTAAGAGGTGTGCTACCATCCGTTGTAGTAAAATACGTCCTTGAACACTGATTAATTATTTTTCTCGCATGGAAATCTATAAAAAGTCACAACTTATTAAAAACTTTTTTAATAACAAATTTATTAATATGACTCATAATGGGTTAAGAGGGCGTGTTACAACCATTTTAAGTAAAATGCGTTCAAAAACTCCGATGGCTTATTTTTCTGATCATGAAAATCTATAAAAAGTCACAACTTATTAAAAAGTTGTTTAATAAATATGACTCATAATGGGTTAAGACAGCGTGTTACAACCAGGTTTAGTAAAATACGTCCTTGAAATCTGCTTAATTATTTTCCTCAGCATGAAAATCTATAAAACGTCACAACTTATTAAAAAGTTTTTAGATAAAAATGTAATTAAGATGGCTTATAATGGGTTAAGAGAGTGTGCTACAACCATTTTTAATAAAATATGTCCTTGAAATCTGCTTAATTATTTTCCTCAGCATGAAAATCTATAAAAAGTCACAACTTATTAAAAAGTTGTTTAATACAAAATTGATTAATATGACTCATAATGGGTTAAGAGAGCGTGTTACAACCATTTTAAGTAAAATGCGTTCAAAAACTCTGATAGCTTATTTTTATTATCATGAAAATCCATAAAAAGTCGTAACTTATTTAAAGTTTTCAAGTAAAAATTGATTTATATGACTCACAATGGGTTAAGAGGGCATGTTACAACCATTTTTAGTAAACTACGTCCTTAAAATCTGCTTAATTACTTTTCTCAGCATGAAAATCTATAAAAAGTCACAACTTATTAAAAAGTTTTTTAATAAAAAAGTGATTAATATGGATCATAATGGGTTAAGAGAATATATTTTTCGCAAAATAATTTTATAAACGCCGATTACTTATTTTTCTCAGCATGAAAACCGACAATAGCCTATGAAAAGATTTTGTGAACAAAAATAACAAAGATGGCTCATAAAGGGTTAAGAGAGCGTGGTGTAGTTAGTTTTTATAAAATTACCTTTATAAATACTGATGACTTAGTTTTCTTGGTATGAAAATTGCCAAATTTACTAAAAATGCTATTAATAAAGTGGCTCATAAAGGGTTAAAAGAGCATGATACAGCTAGTTTTACTAAAACACTTTTATACATGCGAAATAATTGTTTTGTTCTGTAGTCTGAAAAGACTTTTGGGTTGGCGATTCAATTCTCTAAATCGTAGTACAGAAGCAATGCTATTTCTTACATATATCCAAATACGACATACATATGTGCAGTCCGTATATAATATGAAACCAGAATTTAAGTTTATAAAAAACAAACTATAGCAAGCAACAACGAAAGTGCCAAACATAACACACACTCACTCGTTTAGTTTAGCAACAAATTGTGTGTGAAAACAAATATTTTCAAATATAAATAAAAACACTCACACACATACACACACACACACGAACACAAACAAACAACAGATGTGTTCATGTGAACTATCTAACCGCTGCGCTTTGCACTTTGACGCGCATTTTGTCAACTGCAATGTCACCCGCGGGTTTAATTTTTCATTTTCACCATTAATTTAATTTTTTTTGGCGTTTGTTGCCACTTTCGCCAATTCGCTTGGCTTGTGTAGTGATTTTGTGACATGTGGTTGCTGTTGTTGTTGTTGTTGTTGTTGTTGATTTTTTTAGCTATTGGGCACAACAAGTGCACTGCTGCTATTAGCGACAGCGTTCGGTCGTTTGCGAGGTGACAGGGGGGCGTATGAGTAATGCACCAATTGCACTGATAACAGGAAGCGACGCTGGTGTTTGTGACAGTTTGTTTTAGAATTTTCAGATACGCCTTTTGAAGCGGTCTCTATTAACAATTGCAACTACTTTCGAGAATCAATCTAATCGTAATCACTTGTTTGACTAGTGATAAGTGTGCAACCAGTAACTCAATGTTTAACAATGTTCAGGCTTAATTTAAAACCGCACAATCTAAAGTCGCAGATTATTTTTTATTGTTTTGGGCTTTGGGAATTTGTGTGGTAATTGTTTGATTTTTACAATTATTGATTTTGCTGAGCTGATTTGCAGAGTTGTGTACAAATAAATAAATAATGATTTACAAAGTTGATAACTTTGATGTATTGTTTGAAGGCATCATTTTGCATTAGACGTGATTATATAATTAACTGGGAATGGGGAATTTTATGCAGTCAATCAGTCTTGTATTACTTTTGAAATCTGTTTGTTTTCAAGTATCAACTTTCGACTGAGTGACCTTCTTGAGTATTGCCTCTTTTTAGCTTTAAAATTTTGTTTGAATTTCAAATTGTTTTGAATAGTTGTGGTTCGAGATTTTCTTAATGGTTTTTTCTATATATTTGAATACTAAGTTTTTCTATAATATTTTAAAATAATTTTTAACTTAACAGTTTAAAGCTTTTTTGCTAGTAAAAATAAACAATAAATGTAGAATCAATCAGGTTACCGATTTCAATAAAATTTTTAATGTTTGTATTAATTTTAAATTTGTTTGAATCTGTTTCGTTTCACAAAGTGTCAATTTGACGCAAAGTGTAAAATTTTTAGATATCAAAATTTTTTTTCGAAAATTGTTTAGACATCTTGTTGAATAAAATGAAATGTATTAGTTTTCCAATAGATTGTTTTAGTAATCGGCATCTGTAAGTGTGATCGGATTACGCTAGACAGCTTTAAAGATTTGAAACTGCGTACTAAGAAAACTTCTCAGAAATTTTTGTGATTGCTTGACTCAGTTTTGTTTGAGAGCGCATCAAATTATGCACACAAGCAAAGCGAAAAGACGACATGTTTCTTCAATAAAGATGAAAACGTTGGTTGGGAGAAGGAAAATGTGAATTTTGTTTATCATTGTGATAGCCAATCAAGCGTAATTTTTCTTTTGGCGATGTTGTTCCTGTAATTTTGATATCAAACACTACGTGCTTTATTCGTGGTCCTGATTCTGTAACAGTAAGTAACGCGCAATTTGGGTTTTTATTGCATAATTTTTATGTCAAACGTAGTGCAACGCTCTGGAAGGTCAGTTGTCGAAAATGTCTATGAAATTATGGAAGTTATCGAGTCCAATTGTCATACAAGCACTGTTTCGAAAAAACCAATTAGAGCCATTTAAAGAAGACTGGATACAAAAACAATCTCGATGTATGGATGCCAAATGAGCTAAAGCACAAAAAACTTATGGATCGAATTCCCATCTGTGAATTGCTGCTGAATTGCAACAAAATCGATGCATTTTTGAAGCGAATGGAGATTGTTTATGAAAAGTGGATCACTTACGATAACGTCAAGCGAAAATGGTTTTGATTGAGTAGTGGCGAGTCGACGCAAATGGTGCTCAAGCCAGGATTGATAGTCAGAAAGGTTTTGCTATGTGTTTTTGTTGGGATTGTAAGATAATCAAAGACTATGAACTGCACTCCTACGGTCAATTTTCTAATGGGGATATGTACAGAAGCGGCCAGTTTTGGATAGCACTGCATAACAAAATCAAACTTTTTTGTAAATAACACGGTTTTGACAACGGATTCTGGTAGAGGGGGCAAAAAAAAGATATACGTGTATCCGCGTTTTGAAACTTTACATCTGCATTTTTTTTTAGGGGGTCAAAGTTTTCCCTTTTTGCTCATTCTTATGGTGAATCGGCATACGAAAACCATGTAACCTCACATTTTAGGTATATAATGTGTTCAGCAATTTGATGTAAAATACTACGAAGAACATTTTTGTGGAGCATTTTAACCCTGTAACTCTTATTTTTATGGGACAATTTGACCATTTTTTTCTAAAATGCCAAAAATGTCCTGCAAAACAGGACTTTTTAAGGACAACATTTAGCACGAAAATATGCGCCATAAAATTCTACTATAGGTCTCTGAATACATGAAAGCTCAGAAATTAACTTGAACGCCAGAATTAAGCCAACACTGAAAATGTGTTCAAGTGTTTATTTCGTACTTAATCAAAATTGGTAATAAAATGTCCTAAAAAACTTGCAAGTGGAATGGAAAAAACAATGGAATGAAAGTTTTTCTATTTCAGAACTTTGAAATAGAAAAAAATTTAGATGTATCTACAGACTGATCATTTGATACCCATATCTTCATCATTGCAAAATCGCAAATATTAAACAAAATATTTGAAATGTGTATATCCTTTAAAAAGGTTTTTGGGTCAGAAAATGAAAAACTGACTATGTCCGGATATTATAAATGGCCTCTAGTTTCACGTCTATATCAACATTTGGATGGGTCTCGGAAAAAAAATAAAAATTTTTGCACGACATAATAAATGAAAAGTTGGTGTTTTCACTTCGTGCATTATAACTTTTTCATTTTTCATTCAATTCTATTGATGTTAGGTTTCGTATTTGCTCAAATAATATATCTTTCATCTTAGATCTTAAAACCAGAGGAGCTCATTTATTTTATTCATAAAAAACCATTCGAAAATGTATAATTTTTGAAAATGGTGAAAAAATTCAATGTTTTTCAACTTTCATCGTCAGTAACTTCCCCAAATCTCATCGGATTTGGACAGTCTATATATTGTTTGAAAGGCTAGTTAATTATCTTCTGAACGATGGGTTACACATGTGTTAGTCGGATGGTTGATTTACGAGATATGTGCTCATGACTGAAATAAGAGGGGAAAACGAAGATTTTTCGATAACGCTTCTTAAGAAAATGTTTTGATTTTCAGTTTCGTGTTCAGCAGCCGAAAATTAGTCTAAAATATACTTTTATTTTGAGGAGCATTTTTCGTGTCGAGTAGTGTAACTTGTCTCGAGAGAAGATTGCAAAAATCAAGTTTCCCAGTTCTTTGCCAATAGGGATGCGATTTTATATGATAGAAGTCATAATAGAATTACTGTCAAACTGGCTACAAGCTATCGAACAGAACAGTGCATATTTGACATATTTGACAGTTATTTTGTCAAAAAAAAAAAAATTTTAATGATCTTTGTTAATGTCCTTTTATTGTAATTCTTTAATTTTTTCATAAAAATATAAACAACCAAGGAATTTTAACAATTACACATTTATGTTTAAAAACATGAAACAATTTAAGTTGTTTAATTAATAAAATAGTCAAAAAATGCAGCTCTTCACATATTGTGACATGAAGTAAACACAATGAAAATAAGCAAATGTAAATTTTTTACACCTATCGATCATTGGGTGAGATTTTTTCGTGTACGGCTGCAACATGACGCAGTTTCTACAGCAACATATTTTTGGTTTTGCAATTGAATGCTGCTTTGTCTGCTATTATTGTTGTCGATGCTTTTGGTATTGTTGCTGTCATATGTAGATTATCTTTTAACTTCATTCATATTTACACACACACACACACACACATGCAGACCTTCATTGTTTTGCGCACCTCTGCTTAATAATGGACAGACACACACAACTTGTATGGGTTGTTGAGTCATATTTTTGTTGCTTTTATTGTTCAGTGTGATTGTATGTGTGTGTGTGTGTGCGTGTGTTGGTGTTGGCGTTAAATTAATTATGATCTTTTTTTTTTATTAATTACCGCATGTGCACTCGTAAATGTGCAGCACTCATTGTGTCTGATTGTTGTTGTTGTCGTTGTAATTTTTATTGTTGATTTTTTTTTGCTTTTTTCGGTCGCCTGTTATTGTGTAATTTAATTAACTTTTGATGCTTATTCCTTAATTAAAAATATGCGTTGCCATTATTTTTACGGTTTGCTCAACGTTTCACGTTATCTGCCAATTGAAAGCGCATCAACACACACACACACATACAAGCTATGCGGATTACAAAAAAAAAAAAAAAATGTATATATAAAATTAAACAATTGACGCTTTTATTTGCCTTAATTGACATATTGCGTCGTCGGATTTATTTCTGCAGCCGGCGCAGTTGGCAACACATTTGTATGCGATAGCCGCAGCCGCCAATTGTTATCCCTGTTGATTTACAACATGTGAGCCTGAAATTACGCGCAATACTCCTCGACCTATAATTGCCCATTTTGGAGGCTTCAAACGTGCTAATGGGAAATTATGAGAAGGAATTGTTGGAATGGGCAATGTTTACAATGCGCACAAACGTGGCTCGGCTTCAAAAAGCCAATAAAATGTGTAGCGGCAAAAATTGGCATAAAAGAAACGAGAAAGTGTTGAACATCAAAACTGAAGCAAGTTTAAGAGAAACATGAACAAATTAAACAACTACGTTAGAATTAAAAATTAGAATTAAGAGTTTGGCCGCAGGAGTGCAGTTCTACTAAACACATATTAAAAGTTTTGTGATGATCAATCAAGGCTTGACCACCGTTTGCATTGGCTTACTGCTGTTTTCTCATGAATTGTTTTGCTTGACGTTGTTGTAAATGATTCTCTTCTCATAAGCAGTCAGCACTCGCTTCAGAAATGAGTCCATTTTGGTTGGTAGTCAGCAGCGATTCACAGGTGGACAGTTGATCCATTCGGACTTTTTTGGTTTAACTTGTTTGACAACATACGTTGAGCTTCTTTTGTATTATTCAAGTGATTCCAAATTGTTTTTTGTGTAATGCATAGCTTCGGTAGTGTCAAAGCAGTGCTTATATGATGTTAGAATTGGACAACTTTCATGATTTCATTGACACTTTGGACAACTGACCTTCCAGAGCGTAGTGCATGTTTGATAAAAAAATTATTGGAATGGGAACCAAAATTGCTCGTAAGTTGCTATTAGGACATTAGGACCTCAAATGAATTAAAATTAATAAAGGAAATCTGTAAAATGTGGCTTATTTTCTTCTTGCTCTTGGCCTTCTTTGATGCGCGTTCAAACAAAATTGAGTCAGGAAATCACCAAACTGTCTGAGAAGCTTTTCAAGTATGAAGACTTGTCTTTTTTAGATATAAAATACTAAAGTCATCGGTTAAAAATATAAATTTTTTTCCACTGCAATACTCAAATTTGAGCCACCAGCAAGGCGAATCAAAAAGACGAATGTTAAATGTTTAGATTTTATGTTTATTTGTTAAAAAATGGACTACTTCTAATATTTGTAAAAAACACAATAAGATCTACTTCAAACTTATTTGTGATTTATTGGCTACACCAAAAACATATGTGGCAAAAAATAATTTCAAACTACCTTAGGTTGGAATAGAAATGGATAAGAGTTGTTTGTTTTATTAAGGTCTGAAATGCTACAACGAATTGCCACAGGAACTGAAACTTTGTGAACATAATTTATTCACACATCTTACAACATCAACTAACAACAAGTTGATGTTGTAGGATGTGCAGATTATTAAAGAATGACAATTTTTTGAAAAAAACAAATTTTCCTATTGAAATACAAAACATAGGGATTCAGGTTTTTTCAAAGTTCTGGGCACATAGTGTTTTTGTTATATCACAATATTTCAACAAAAAGGAAGGAACAATTGTTGTAAGACCATAGCAGTAAGATAACGTTTTTTTATATTTACAACAAAAAATGTTAAATGAAATCGGACTGCAAAATTTTGAAGGGGATAAAAAATGAAAAAATATAAAAAATACTTAAACTTGTTAGAATATGGCGATATGTATATCAAATGAAAGAGGAAAAGCTCAAAAATAAAAAAAGGATATGAAAAAGATTCTTTGAAATTTTTAATCCTCTATATCCTTGAAAATTTATATAGAATTCTTGAAAAGTAATTGTGTTAAAATCTAATATATCCTTGATCACATGTACAAATTTTACTCCAACTTTATTGGTTCGAAAGTTATTGAAAAAAAGCGGATACTCTAATTCTAATTAGGTACCGAAATTTTAATTTATTTGAGTATCAATGTTTTAAATAATAAAAAGATACAAAATCAATGAAGCGAGAATAAATTGAAATGCAATTTTGACACGTGATCAAGAAGATTTTGGGTTCTAGGAAGAAAATTCTCAGAAATCTCTAAAGCAATAAATATTTCATGTTTGCTTGGCCATTCAAACCACTTTGAATGTGTGTCATGCAGTTAATTCCAGCAAATACACTTTGATAAAATTAATTATCATAAAATCAAATAATATAATTTTCGTTCTAAGCTTTCATAACCATTCTAAAACAATTTATTTATATATACTCATACAGTTTTTGCTTACATAGCAAATATTTTATTTTAGTTTTCAAGCAAAGAGTAAATCAAATTTAAGTCCACAAATGAAATATTATAATAAAGTGTGTTGGGCAATGCCAACAGTAGAATTCACTTTCACACAGCGTGTGTGAGTAAATACATTCATACACTCACTTACATATAGAGCCACACACACACTCACACAGCGGCCACACAGCCACGCACAACAATTAAAACGACATGAAAAAGTCGAAACAAGCCAATAAACTGGCTGCTGCGCAACGATGTGGCAGTGGAGCGGGTTGCCGGGGGCACAGATGCGACTGTGGCTGCGTCTGGATTTAGTGGCAATTTCACTTTAGAGTTTCTCCATTATGGCGCACAAAATTAAAGGCAACGCAATGCGATTTCAGTGAGAGTGAGTGGATGGATGCCTGAAGTTTGAGTGACTGCAAGTGCGCGTGTGGCATATGGCTGCTCAAATAGTTTAACGACTAGACGACGCGCCGGCACAGCGAGCGCAAAGGGTTCACACAATTTGTGTTTGAGTCTGTGAAATGTGCACCACACACACACACACATTTTTGATGGATCATCATGAAGCTGTGCGAAAACTTGGACATTTCTCTGTGCATTGAATTCATTGTATGTTTGCTTTTGTTCTCGCAGTTGTTGTTGCTACTAATGACCACACAGTGCCTAACGACTCAAGTCGTCAAAGAGTCGAACAATTTTTACAACTGAACTTTTAATGAATAGGGGGTTGAGCGGCTAAAAGTGAACTGGCACAAGTGCGGCCAACGACATTCAATGCAAGCAGACAGCTGCAATAAACTCCAATAAAAACGGCAAAGGAGGCCAATTCACCACTACAATCAGTCAGAAAGAAGAGGCAAGAAAATTCAGAAATACCAGCCGTCAGCCTCATCAAAGTTGTTAAACGTCAAAGCGTGCATCAGATGAGCACAGCCGATCCACAAAAAAGCCGTTGAAATATCAATGCGGTCGTAGTGAAGCGCGTCAATTACGCGGCCACATACCGAACACGCTGCAAGTTTACCACCACACATTTTTGTTGCTTTTCAGACTCTATGTCGAATGTCGGCACATTCATCACTAATAAATTAACCCACAAACACACACACACACACATACACTTGGCTATCCATGCACGCTGGCGTAGCATAAATTTTTTAACCCAGTGAAACATGTACGTTATGGAATGTGCGGATGAGCGAATTAGTTGGGCAAAGTTGGTTTGGAACTTGAGTACTGACGTGACTAAAAAAATGACAAAGTCGCTTTTTTGTTGTTTTGCAACATGAGGAAATAAGGTTTATTAGCAATACATCTTGTTTTAAGGGGCCGACTTCCTTTCAATAAAATAAAATAAAATAAAATAAAATAAAATAAAATAAAATAAAATAAAATAAAATAAAATAAAATAAAATAAAATAAAATAAAATAAAATAAAATAAAATAAAATAAAATAAAATAAAATAAAATAAAATAAAATAAAATGAAATAAAATAAAACAAAACGAAATAAAATAAAATAAAATAAAACAAAACGAAATAAAATAAAATAAAATAAAATGAAATAAAATAAAATAAAATAAAATAAAATAAAATAAAATAAAATAAAATAAAATAAAATAAAATAAAAGAAAAGAAAAGACAAAAAAGAAAAGAAAAGAAAATAAAAGAAAAAAATAATATAAAAAATAAAATAAAATAAAATAAAATAAAATAAAATAAAATAAAATAAAATCAGTAATATTGTCAACAACGTCAATTGTTCGTTCGTTTTTAAGTATTGAAAGTTAAATTGTATATATGCTTAAGAAAATACCATGTACCTGCAATAGTTTTATGTATCTTGTTGTTATACAACCGATATGTAATATTTAACCCTTAAGGAGTTCAATAATTCGTGAAATAAAATAAAATAAAATAAAATAAAATAAAATAAAATAAAATAAAATAAACGGCAGCCGCCGTGGCTCAGTTGGTTAGTGCGCGGTCCAGCGAGTCGCATGCAGAGCGACGCAAGATCGAATACTGCATGTAGTAACACCTAAAAAAAATAACGGGAAACTCGTTTTCTCTTTCGGTGGCTGTCCTCTCAGCTGGAAATGGCAAACCTCTGAGAGTAAAAATTGCCTATGAAAAAGCTCCCAACCTGCCGTTCGGAACCGGTATAAAACTGTAGGTCCCTTCCACCCGCGTACAAAATTCACACGCACAACACGGGTGGTTGCGGGAAGCTAGGCCTTAGTCTCGCGTAAGCGGGCTGTCGTGCCAATCAATTATTAAAAAATTAAAATTATTAAAATAAAATAAAATAAAAAGTTTTCCAACTTCACTTCTGCACCCAACAAATTTTCTCACTGGGTTATGACAAATGACCTTGTTGGCATTTGAGGGCTAAGCTAAAAGTGGTGCACGCCAGTAGGTTGCTACATGTTTTGCCCAGAAATCACAGAAAAAAATATATATAGGACGAGAACAGCACTTTGTATTTTATTGTCAACATTCATTTTGTAAAATGGATTTACAGCAATAAAACATAAATTCAGTCAATTTCCGCTTCAATGCAGGCAAAAGGGCAGCTACAAATACAACAAAACCAACAACAACAACACCAGCAGACACACACACACACACAAATGGGTGCGGCCAACAACAGAGCGAACGCGACATGTTTCTACTACTATTCGTGTTTTTGGTTCCATTGTTGTTGTTGTTGTTGTTGTTGTGAATTTGAGTGATTGAAATTTAGTATTTGCCACTTGCCATCCAATTCACCAGAGATTTGCTACGCCAGCAATGCGTTCCAGTGCCTTTCCACTCACTTGACGCATTTAGCATTTTGTGCGCTGACAGTTTTATCATTTATACGCCGCACCAAGCAGCCCGCCAGCCACTGTCATTGGATTTCAATCTGATGCCTAGCTACATTTAATAGCGTGCATGTGTGCGTGTGTGTGTGTGGTATGGCTGTGGCCGGGAACCCTACAACAAATGGGTGCGCCATATTGTGAACTGTTTGTCAATTTTATTATGATTAGAAACGAATGTTATTTATGTGCTTCGGGACCTTTCCAATTATGTTTAGCTTTTTCTTTTCGCGCCTTGCGCTGCCAGCCGAAGGCGGCGTCATAGAGCGGCGAATCGTTTGTCGACGCGGCGACTGTGTAACATATTGTTGGATAGTGGTTGTCCTGATTGTTTTGTTGTCGTTATAAATGCATATATGTGTATGTGTGTGTCTGTCTGTGTGATGGGTAAAGACATTCTGACGCTACTATTCTGCAGTTGTGGTTATTATGTTTTTGTTATTATTTGGCATTGGGTTCAATTAAATTGAAAAGAAGACAACAAAAGAGAGAGATAGCAGAAATCAATTAAGAAATGTTGATTGTGGATGAACATTTCTTCAGACTGCTTGTGGCGAGTCAATGTTTTTGTTATTGAGTATGAATTATTGGATAGCTTTAAGGATATTGAAGGATTTTGAAATTATTGTATGCTTTTATTATTTTATATTTTAATATTTAGAAAGCAATTATGAAAGATATTATAAAGTGAGTGTAATAGTGCTAAGAAAATACGTGGACAGTGCGATAAGTACTTAGCCCCACCGCCCGATGGTGCCACTATCGTAAGAGAAATTTACTATCGTGTAGTACATCCTCGTAGACGGCTACTGTCAAAATTTCAGACATATTGGATTTGTAGTTTTGTTTTGAAAGCGTGTGGAAACGAACGTGTCGGTCAGTGATTCGCCAAATTGGTCGCATTAGGCTACGAACAGCTGCCCCATCCATCGTATTCTCCAGATTTGTCCCGGACTTCTTTTTGTTTCCAAACTTGAAACTTGTCCGGCGAGTAACAGCAATTTGAGTCGAATGAGGAGGTTATCGCCACCACGGAGGCCTCCAGAAAACGTATTTTTCAGACGGGTTAAAGAAGTTGGAACATCGCTGGGTCAAGTGTATCGAGTTGAAAGGAGACTACGTTGAGAAATAAATCGCCACTTTTTCAAAATTTTCGTTTTTCTTTTGTAGACTAAATACTTATCGGACCATCCACGTAAGTATAAAAATTTGCAGAGTGAACTAAACATAGGAGCAAAAATAATGATTAAGTTCATGGAACACGAAAGAACAACGAGCTGAATGAGTTGCAAGGGCCCTCACGGTCTCCCTCTTTACAATTGATTTTCAGCTATCACGTCGAACACTCTTTCTTGCCGGAGCTTCATTGTCTACACAGGAGAAATGGTCGTAGCCGCTAGACATTGACTTCCATGTCTTTAAACAGGTAATATAGCTCGTTGTTCAATTATATTCGACAGTTGATGTTACTAGGAACAAGTCCAACGATTTAGAGAATTTTTCGAACTCTAATATAAGGAAGCATCACTTTCCCTAGAACTGTTAGCAATAGGCAAATCGTCCACTTCGGCAGAAATTCAATAGATTAACGCAACCAAAAAAGGGTATTAAGTCTTGTTGCAGCGGAGTGAAGAAGAAGTAAATCAAATTATCAACATTTTCTAATTAAAGCAAAAATCAGTCAGTGTTGTATACTTCTCCACACTAAAATCATAAAAATCACTGATTTTCTAATTTTTGTTGGTATATTTATATATTTAAAATAAAATATTATTGATATTAAAAACTATGTTATTTTTTTAAGAACTCAGTTCAAACCAGTACAAGTTTTTCATAGATCGTATGATCTCGTCAAATATCAATTCTATAATTTATGCTTTAAAACCTTTTGATATGAATTAATCCAAAGCGAGGATGATAAGTGGGACTGCAGCATAGATTTCAGACTCTATTCAAAAGAAAATGTTGAGTAAAATGTTCGGCACAGTCCTCTGAGTTATATAGTTCAGATACTAAAAGAGATGAGTAAAGTTAGAGTTGAACTTTGCAGACAGAGTTGAGCTCAGACAGTTCGAAGGCCTAAATTATAGCGACTTATCTAAGCTGATTTCCTAATCACAGCACTTAAAATCTTTAAGTAAGGGGCACTTAGAATCGAAAAGAAAATAAAATAAAATAAAATAAAATAAAATTACTAAAATAAAATAAATAAAAATTAATAAAAATAAAACAAAATAATATAGAATAGAATAAAATAAAATAAAATAAAATAAAATAAAATAAAATAAAATAAAACAAAATAAAATAAAATAAAATAAAATAAAATAAAATAAAATAAAATAAACTAAAATAAAATAAAATAAAATAAAATAAAATAAAATAAAATAAAATAAAATAAAATAAAATAAAATAAAATAAAATAAAATAAAATAAAATAAAATAAAATAAAATAAAATAAAATAATATAAAATAAAATAAAATACAATAAAATACAATAAAATCAAATAAAATAAAATAAAATAAAATAATAGAAAATAAAATAAAAATCAGGCAGTTGCTGACAACAGATTCATAGTTTTTCTTTTTAAATTTGTTCAGGACCAAAGAAAATGTAAGAAGGCTACAATGGTTCAAGCGCTAATCTTCAAAAGCTCTGTTTAGCTGTAAAACCTATTGAACTGAATCAGTGAATGTTAAAAAATTCATTTATTCCTGCAAAAAACTTACTAATTTTTGTGCGTAAAAAATTTATTAATAAATTTCATGTATCTTTACAAAATCATTGCTAATTTTTGTTGCCAAAAATCGCACTCCATACGTGCAGACAATTCCCTAAACATTCACATTCACACTCACACTCACATTGGCAGTAAACAACTTCCGCCGTCAAGCTCCGCAACACTCATTGATTTCATAATCAAGTGAACGTTGTGGCAACGGTCGCCAACAACACCAATGCCGCCGTTGAGTTATGTGCATAATAAAATAAATTAATTTGATGAATCAACAAACGTTGATAAGCAGCCACCCACGCGGCTCCGTATTGTATTTCATATTGAAGGGCAAACTGTCGAAAATGTGCCCAATAAATATGAGACAGCAATGGTTGCTGCTGTTGTTGTTGTTGTTATTTGTAGCTGCTCATTGCCGGTTGCGCTGCATTAAACACTGGGGAAGCCCGCAATTAGGCGAGGCAAATGACTGGCACAACTGGCGCGACTGATTGACGGAACACCATGTTAATTTATAACACACAGGCACAGTGCACAAAGCGTTATTGGATTTGTTATCTGTTGTTGTGGTTGTTGTTATGGTTGTTGTTGGGTATAGTGGCGCTAAAAGCCGGCAATGGCCAGTGTGATAAATTGATTGGCTTGGAAATAAATAAATAAATAAATATAAATGCTCGACGGTGCTATTAGCCGATGCTAATGATGTGTGCGGTGTTGTTGTTGTTGTTGGTATTGTGTTATGCTCATATTAGCTGCTTTTAGCAATTTGAGCACAACAATTTTGTGAATGTATGCAGTTTTTGGCAACTGATTTGATTAGATTTGAATGCAGAATTTGTGCTTTTCAATTTCACTGCTGGATTGTGTGCAGATTTAATTGTTGTAATTGCTGCAATGTTATATAGTTTAGTGTTTTATTTAGTACAATGAAATTGTATAATGAAAGTTGCTTGAAAAATTTAAAATTCATATTGTTTGGTGATAGAAATTTGTGTGTTTTTGTTGTGTGGAAAACTAAAATCAATTTGATTGATTTGATTTATGGAGAAAGCAGCTGTCAATTTGTGCGAAATGCAATGGAAATTTGATGGATGGGTGGTTTTGTATTTATGTATATAAACAACGATAAGAAGTCAGCTGAACATATTGGGTTGAAATTAAGCAGTCAGCGAGTTGGTAGGAAAAGCTGGCAGGGAAAGGTGCACAACTCTTTACGGGTCACAAAAATTGACCGAAACCGACACATTTAGAGAACATTCTATAATGTTTTGACCTATGGAGCTGAAAGAAAATGAAGCCATGATTGGTTTAGTAAGAAAGAACCTAACAAGGCCAGGTGTACAGGTCTTTATCAGATGGTGAGAATGAAATTTTCATGGGTGTACTTCATTCAATCGCTATTATCAGACAAGTGTGGGTTCTTAATGGCTAATAAGTAAGTTTAAATATATTCAAATTTTTAGTTTAACTGATTTTCATCGATATCTATTTTATTTCTTATAAAAAATTTGCGAAATATTGCCATGCAACGTACAGCTGGCATGTTAAGGTTGAGAACAGAGGACCTTTTAATTCGATAAAAAGCTAGTTTTGGCAGTTGTGGTAGTTTTAGTGCTAATAAATATTCTCCTTGCTTTTTAAATAATTTATAAAATATTAAAAATGTTTTGAAATCAATTTCTATTGATGCGACATACCTGGCGTATGAGTAACATTGACAAATTTCATATTATTTTGCTCCAGAAAAAGTTCAAAACATGCAAATACAATTTGTATAAATATGTGTACAATATACAACAATATATACTTAATATTTCAAGTAAGTGTGCTCAAACTTATTCCAGATTACGTATACGCCTTGATTTACTCACAAAAACATAATAAAGTACGCGTGTGTTTGCAGTACTTAAGCTAAAATAATGAAATTATGATTTACTTCGAAAGCAGCCGAAAGCAAAAATGCAAAACAAAAACAAAAAACAAAATCAAAAGAATCTAGTACAAGCAACGTCGCAGCATTGACGTCTTAACGAAGGTTGAGTGTTGTTTTGCGCATCGTCCATGGAAAAAGTTTTCATCAGATACAAAATTGTTGGTAATAAGTCGGTTACGTGACGCATGCTGCCAGAGAAATTTATAAAATAACAACAAAAACAACAACAACAGCAAACAACAGTTGGCAGCAAGTAACACGCCGAATGACTTTATCGGCGATTTTGAAGGTTTTCAACGTGGCTTTAGGAAAAGAACTTCAAGACGCCTAATGCATTACGCACAAAAGCAAAGGAACGCAGAAACGTAAAATGGCATTCAGGCAGCCATAGACAGAGCTGCAGCAATAAAAATAGACGTGACATAAAGACAGCGAGTAGCGCAGCGACGACACCGAAACCCTAACTTCAAACTCGAATCATAAACGCAAACGGTTATGCGGCAAATTGCAGCGCCGGAAAGACCACAATCGCACAAATGGCGCACGGGGCCAAGTCGTACACAAAAATGCCGCAGGTGAAGTTTAAATTGCAAAGCACCGAACGACAACGGCGAAGAAAACTTTCTCTCTTCTATGGCACAACTTGAACCATGCAGCAGCGAGCTATCACTCGACACTTGGGGTCTGAGGTTTAACTGCGGTGCGGTGTGGGTACTTGCGGCAACGCTTGTTAGGCTGCTGCGAAGCAGGGAGCAGATGTTTGGTCGACTCTAGTGAAGAATCACAAATAAAAAGGAAAACGTCATTTGCCAACAATGAGCCAGGAAACAGGTTGGCGGCGCGCTAAAGGCAAAATGGTGCAAAGGACAGGCGGGCTGCGGGAAAAGGTGCGTATCTGGAGTGGGACAGGAGCGCGACAATTACTCAACAATGAGTATGGTTCGTTGGAAGAAAGATCAATGTTTGTGTGCTGAGTGAGCTGGACGCTAAGATTGGTTTGTTGTTTGTTCGTTCGTTTGTTTGCCGTTGGGGTCGCTTAGCCCCAATTCGGTTGGCTCAATTGTTCAATGCTTACACAATCATCAAGCTGAGGCAAAGATATTTGTGACATTGCCTGCGGGTCTCGTTTGTTGGGCGCATTTATGGTGGTGGCGCTGTGGTGGCGGCGGTGATTGCGTATTTTTCTCTTTTATATATTTAAGTGTTGCTAGTTTAGTTTTAAATAATAGCTTCGACTGCTGACGGCGCTGGCTGTAAGTCAATTCAAGTTAATAGATTACAAAAAGTTAAAATGAGAAGGAAAATGTAAGTGTTATAAACTGGATGTGTAATGGAAAGTGAAGGTAAAATGAGAACTCTTGAGAAGGGAACTGCAGAGATGAAAATATATTTCAACACAAAATTTAAATGAATATGAAAGAAATTTAAAACAAGATAAATTGAAGTAATTTTAAAATTTTATCATGTTATTTAATTTAATAATTTAATAAGATTATTTAAAATGCATTTTTGTGCATGTTAATTAATTTCATAAAATTTTAAATAAATTTTATTAAATTAAAATTGCGTTATTTTTTTAAATTTTTTTATTTTATTTTATTTTTTTATTTTATTTTATTTTATTTAATTTTATTTTATTTCATTTTATTTTATTTTATTTTATTGTATTTTATTGTATTGTATTTTATATTATTTTATTTTATTTTATTTTATTTTATTTTATTTTATTTTATTTTATTTTATTTTATTTTATTTTATTTTATTTTATTTTATTTTATTTTATTTTATTTTATTTTATTTTATTTTTTGTTATGTTATTTAATGTTATGTCATTTAATTTAATTAAATTATTTTAAATGCATTTTATTAAATTAAAAATAAATTCAATTGATTCTAAATGAATAAAACTAAAATATCTACTTGTAGCCTAAAAATATCTGTACAGGGCGTATGAGTAACATTAATTAACCTACTTCCATCACTGATCTAATTAATCGTCAGTGATTTAACTAACCATCAGTGTTAATTAATGTTAACGTCAAACGTTAAAATGCATTAATAATACAAATTTAAATTTCTTTTGTACGGGGCGTATGAGCAACATTAATTAAATCACTGCCAACATATAACGCAACGTTCAGCGCATAACACACACGGTTAATGCGATGACGTACAAGTCTTTTGCTATCGAATAAGACAAAAAAAATAAAAAAATATATCTTGCAACAACAACAACGAAACCCACAGAAAACGTGTCATTGTCACTTGGCGAAGTGATTAAAATGAGCGACCATTAAAAACGAGCGAACGTCGCCGCCGATAAATGACGTGCAAATGTGTTGGTGTGCGTGCGTGCCGCTACGAGTGCGTGTTTGTGTGTATGTGTGTATAACTCAACGTTGTTGAAAATTTTCATTAAAGCCTCATGATGTGGCGACAGCTGTGCAATAACAAAAACAACAACAAATTAAACCACATGCCAGCGACACTGGCAACAACAACAACAACTACAATAACAATAACAAAACGAGTAAAATATTAACAACACGCTTCACAGCAAAGGCCATAAAGCTGCAGCCAAATGCTTAAGTGTTGAGCTGCCGAGCAAAAGTGTGAAAAATGGAAATTCGCCAAAGCTCTGAGCACTGAGTTGTGCAGCTGTTGCCGAAATGTAGCAGTGACTGTATGTAGTATGTATGTATGTGTGTAAATCAACAGAGCAGAGCAGCGGAGCCAGACAGCCCAGCCTAGTCGGTCAGTGTGCACAAGTTGAACGAGAGTTAACAAATTAAAAAAAAAGTGAGAAAATTCAAAAAATCACGTCTTGAAATGAGATACTTTTAAAACGATAAATGACATCATAAAGCATGGCTCAGTGAAAAACCACTTCAAACTTGTTCTCGTAGTTAATTTTTCATGAATTTTTGCAAGATTTGATATTTTCTATAAAATAATGCTTTTCAATTTTCGTCAGCATCTGTTCGTCATCAATATGAATGACTGCAGACAGTGTTCGAAATTTTTGCTATCGTTCAATGCTGGAAAATAATATTTGAAAGTTTAAGCGTTTAAGCAATTTGAAGCAAACCACAAAGCGTGGGCCAACTGAAAATATTGCACCACTTAGGCGGCCACTAAAGGAAATTACTTTTGCTCGAGAGCACAGAAAGAATATACAAAAACAACAACAACAACAACAAGAAAACAACCACTAGCTATGTAAACAAGCAATGTCAATGAACGAAGCGAACGAAAACAAATTGGAGAGCGGCAACAGCGAAGTGATAATGGCAAATAGCCAAATAAGAAATGGCAGTTGGATAGTTGAGAGTTTAAGATGATAGCTAAAGTTAGGTTATGTCAACGAATTGTAAGTAGAATTGGGTTAAAGAGAGTACAGCTTATTTGTCATTTCGTCATTTGGCAATAAACTCAGCTTTAAGAAAACTATGCTTTTCTAATAGAAAGTTAGACAAACGAACCCCTTTCTTACCTAATCAACCCAGTCAACTACTGCGCATTGAATCAAGCTCCTTTAAGAGTTTTTTGTTCGCCCTCGTTGGTAACTATGCACAGAAATAAATGTCAAATAGCATAAAAATATATTCTCCAAAAAAATTCCCACATTTCCCTGGCTGTTTTGGCTTTCAACAAATGTTACTCATACGCCTTCATAGGAACCAAGCAAACTTTTCTCAAATATTTGATCAATTTATAAACCCGCTTTAAGAGCCTAAATTCCAAAAGCCAAATGTTACTCATACGCCTTGTGCGCCTTCATCGAAATCACGCAAACTCTTCTCAAATATTTGATCAATTCATAAACCCGCTTTAAGAGCCCAGAATCGAAAAGCCAAATGTTACTCATACGCCTTGTGCGCCTTCATCGAAATCACGCAAATTCTTCTCAAATATTTGATCAATTCATAAACCCGCTTTAAGAGCCCAGAATCGAAAATCCAAATGTTACTCATACGCCTTGTGCGCCTTCATCGAAATCACGCTTTAAGCGCCTAAAATCAGGCAGCTTTTCTTAGAATGAACGTAAAATTTATTGTATTCATATCTGTTGGCCGTTATTTAAATGGCCAGCGGTGCACGTTAGTAGCAAAGAAATTCAGCAATGCAGCTGCGATAAAAATGCTGCGAAAGCACAACCAGCGGAAATGCGCACAGCGCGTGCAGTCAGCGGAAGTGCTGCACAAGCGGCAGCATATGCCGGCAGCTTGTGTGTGTTTGATTGCGAGGCTCCTGTCCAACTCATAGAGCGTTTCCGCGTAAGCTCGGATCGCATACGGCACAGCCGTTGCATTTATGCTCGTTTGAGCGAAATGAGCATTTTGTGTGCTGGCCGCGCAATGCGCTGCTCTGCTGCTGCAGTTGTTGCCTGTTTAACGCTTGAACTCGTGCCCGACAGTTCCGATCGCTGCGCGCGCAGCTGTTCAGCTGCTGGCTTCATGCTTCCCTCAACAAAATGTCGGCAATTTTGATAAATTTCCTGTACGAGTTGTGCGCTGCCAGCATTGGTGGCAGTAGCAGCGCCAGCCGGAAGCCTGTGCCAACAAATTTATGTGCAGTCTTAGAAAAATAATGATTATCCCTTTTTCATGCCTCACTCAATGCGGCGGATAGCTGCAATTGTTGTTGCTGCATTGCATTGCTATTGTTATTGTCGGTTTGGCAGCAATTGCAGTCAAGTTGTTGGTTGGAACGTAAGCGGCGCGCGTGAAAAATGCGCCCGTTGAGGTCTTGTGTGCAGGAAATGTTGAGAGCTGCCATAAAATATGGGCGCTGAAGGTGAATGGTGTCGGCATGATTGCGGCGAATTGCACGTATGATGCCGTAAGCGCAAATAGGAGTAAGCACCACTTATGTCGGTGCCGCTGACGGTCGCTGTTTGTTGCTGCTGCTGTAATTGTACTTGCAGTTGTTGCAATTTCGTTCAATATGGCCAGAAATGGATGCTGTCGCAAGGGAGTTGCACAATGTTCGAGTAGAAAAATACTACTTGGGATTGGGTGAAATGTGAGTGTGAGAAGGAAATTCAAGGAAGTGTTTTTTTTTAATATTTCAGTTTAGTTAGAGAGGAGTTTGGTTTCTATGGTAAAAATGAACTTTGTTTGATTTTAAAGTGCACTCGTTGACGATTTATGGCAGCATTTACTGATGAATGTTACTCATGCGCCATGTACGTCACAGTAGACTTCTTAGGTGTGTATGAAATGTGAGTGTGGAACAAAGGGACAAAGAAATTTGTTTAGATATTTTTGTACAGTTTGAGAAGAGTTTTTGGCTTGTATAATAAAAATGAACTTTGTATGATTTCAAAGTGGGTATGACATTCATGACATTGTTATCTAATAAATGTTACTCATGCGCCATGTATGGCACAGTAGACATTTTAGGTGCGCATGAAATGTGATTGTGGGACAAAGAAAGTTTTTGGTTTGTATGGTAAAATTTAACTTTGTATGATTTCAAAGTGGATCCGTTGATGATTCATGTCATTGTTATCTAATAAATGTTACTCATGCGTCATATATGCCTCAGTAGACATTTTAGGTGCGCATGAAATGTGATTGTGGGACAAAGGAAGTTTTTGGTTTGTATGGTAAAATTGAACTTTGTATGATTTTAAAGTGGATCCGTTGATGATTCATGTCATTGTTATCTAATAAATGTTACTCATGCGCCATGTATGTGGCGTAGACTTCTTAGATGTGTTGAAATGTTAGTGTGGGACAAAGTGAGTTTTTGGTTTGTAGCGTAAAAATGAACTTTGTATGATCTCAAAGCGTATCCGTTGGCGGTTTTTGGCAGCATTAACTAAAAAATGCTACTCATGCATCATTTGTGCCTCAATAGACTTCTTAGGTGTGTATGAAATTTGAATGTGGAAAGACACAATAAAAGTTTTAGAGATTATTTTGCCAACATTGTTAAGTTGAGAACTTTTTGATTTGTATTGGAAACAATTTCTGTTGTGTTGGGCAGAATTATACCTAATAGCAATAATAGCGAGCAAGTGCAACAGCAAATCACTGAACGAATTGGAAAAGATTATGAGCTGGAGAAATCGAAGGAACGAAGCATGATTAAGAGGCTGTTCAAAGTTACTGGTATATCGGAGAGACTCGCTAATGAGCGTATCGTAGAATGTTTAAGTGCACAAAATGATGCTTGTTTTGGCAAAGAATTTAAAATAATAAAAGTTTATGCAAATGTTAATAGAAGGGAAGAATGCTACAATGCAATAATTGAAACCGATGCTGTCACTTATGATAGCATCTTAGCACAAAAAAGGGTTAATATAGAATGGGATTCTTGTCTTGTATTTGAACATGTGAATATATTGAGATGCTTTAAGTGTTTTGGCTATAACCATAAAGCTAGCGAATGTATAAACAAAAAGGCATGTAGTAAATGTGCGGGAAACCATGATGTAAAAGACTGTAAATCTGATTGTGTTAAGTGTGTTAATTGTCATGAACTGGTACAGAAAAGATAATTAGATGTCAATGTAGATCATTCGGTATTCAGCAGAGATTGCCCAGCATTCAAAAGATGCATTCAAAACAAAAATATAAGTAAGGTTAAGAAATAGCAATCATCAAACTTAGACCTAACTTGTTTATATTTAAATATTAATAGTATACTAGCGAACAAAAATGAGATTGAGAGATTAGTAGAAATCAAGAAACCGACAATGATGTTATGCGCAGAAACATGTACAACAAAAGACATTACAGATCAAGAACTTGATATACTATCGTACAATTTAATACGATGTGATTCACACAGTAGACACACTGGTGGTGTTATGATGTACCTACAAAGTTCTATAAATTATGTTGTAGAGTACAACAAATCGATAGATAAGAATATTTGGTGCATAGTTATTCAAATAAAGCAAATAAGTCCAAAATGGCAAATAGGCATTGTTTATCATTCACCTAATTCCAGTGATGCAAATTTTATTAACTATTTAAGTGATGTTCTAGGTGGTACATGTGAATTGTCCAATAACTGCATCATTGTAGGTGATTTCAACATAAATTTAAATAAACAATCGACTTACAGTAATAAACTAATAGAACTTTTTAAATCATACTCGATGTACCAAAAAGTAGATTTCGATACTCGCATAACAGAAAGATCTACAACAAAAATTGACTTACTGTTTACAAACTCTAACAGTGTACAATGTGAAAGGCTGAATGAGTGTCGGATTTCAGATCATGAAACAATAAAATTTAATCTCGAAAGAAATGCTAATTTTCAAATGAGAAGTAGTGCAAAAATAGTCTCATGGGAGTTATATAATAACGAGATTCTTATGGAGTTCCTACGAAAACAAAACTTTAGTTCGTTTGATCAGTTTGACCTGGAAAACAAGGTGTTGTTCCTCAATAATACTATTATGGACGTTATGCTAAAGTTAACTTATGAAAAATCAATAAAAATTAAAATAATGAACAAGTGGTATGATAAGGAATTAGCCGTTCTAAATAAAAACAAGCTGAAATTATACAAAATAGCGCGAACAACGGGGATATGGGATGAATATAAACGTATCAAGACATTATATAAGAAACTAATAAGGAAAAAGAAGACCGAGTTTTTGGAGTATAAAATAACCAAAAATAGACATGATAGCAAATTGATGTGGAAATATTTGAAACAAACCATTTGCAGAACGGTTGAAAAACCACGCATAACGAAAATAATAATTAAAGGCCAACTGTACGAAAAAGAAACGGAATTAGCAAATAACTTAAACAAATATTTTTTGGAGAGCGTAGAAGAAATAGTTGACAACATTCCATCTAGTGCCATAAATTTGTTTAGTAAACCAATAAACACTGAACTCAAATTCATGCAAGTCTCTGTACAGGATATTGAAGATATAGTTCATAAATTCAAAAACAAAAAGGGAGGTAAGAAATTATTATCGGAAGGCGTCCTTAAGGACTCTATGCCATACATCGGCCACTTCTATACGACAATAGTAAATGACAGTCTTAAAGAAGGAATTGTACCGGATGTATGGAAGATCTCAGTAGTTGTTCCAATAGAAAAGGTCAAAGGGACTCTAAAAGCAGAGGAATTGCGACCGATTAATACTTTACCTTGCGATGAAAAGATTTTGGAAACTGTTGTAAAAAACCAATTAGTCAAATATTTGGAATTTAATAAAATAATTATTTCACAACAGTCGGGATTCAGACAAAAGCACTCGTATGAAACAGCGTTAAACCTGGTATTAGCGGGGTGGAATGAAGATATGAACGACAATAAATCTATTTTGGCTGTGTTTGTTGATCTCAAAAGAGCTTTTGAGACTATAGATCAGGACATTTTGTTGCGCAAGTTGTCTTTAATAGGTATAAGGAATGTTGAATTGAAATGGTTTAGAAGTTTTTTGAAAAACCGGAAGCAGAAAACAGTTATAGGTTCCTCTGTATCTGACAATATGAAAGTTAAAATCGGCCTGCCACAAGGTTCTGTTTTAGCTCCAATTTTATTCAACATTTACATAAATGATATTGTTTCATCACTTCAATTCAGTAGTATAAAGCTTTTTGCGGATGATGCGTTGATCATGATAAGTGGCAAGGACATAGATCAAATGAACGAAAAGCTGCAATCAGACTTAGACAGTTTTTATAGTTGGCTCTGTGCAAACAAACTCAAGCTTAATATTGATAAAACGAAATTTATGTTTATCACAAGAAACAACAAGTTAAACGTGAATGGACTGAAATTCAACGGAGTAGAGATTGGAAAAGTAAATAAAATCAAATATTTAGGTGTTGTAATTGATGAGAAACTGACATTCAAAGATCACATTAATTACACAATTAGTAAAATTGCCAATCAAATCTTCTTTATGAAAAGAACTTGCAAACATTTACAAAAATCATATAAAATCATGGTTTATAAGTCCATTATCGAACCGCACTTTATTTATTGCCCAACAATATTTTTTATAATGAAAGATAATCAAATTAAAAAGCTGCAAAAAATGCAAAACAAAGCAATGCGATTTATTTTGAAATCACGATATGATGCACATATAGGAGATATGCTGTGTAATCTTAACTGGCTTAGTGTAAAGCAGCAAATATTTTACTACACAATGAAGTTTATCCATAACATTCTAAATGGTAACTTACCTAATTACTTATACACTCACTTAAAATTCATAAACGAAACGCATAGCATTAATACAAGACAGAAAAATAATTTCAAACTTCCTAAAGTTGGAAGAGAAATGGAAAAAAATTGTTTGTTTTATAAAGGTCTGAAATCCTACAATGAGTTGCCAGAGGATTTAAAACATTGTAAAAAAATCTTATTCAAAACGAAGCTGTACAATTATTGTAAGACCTTAGCAATAAGATAATTTTATATTTATATTATATATTTTATGTTTATATTATATATTTATAACAAAAATGAAATATGAATTAGGCCTAAAAAGCCGTAAGAAATAAAATAAATACAAAAATAAATAAATAAATGTTACTTATACGTCATGTTTGCCCTCAATAGCTCAAATTAAAGAAATAAAAGTTTGAGTATTAAAATAAAAGAATTTAAAAAACTAAAAGTTTTAATAGTTTAGCTAATAAAGCTAGAAGGTCCTTAGCAGTTCAATAATTTATTTAAAAATTGTACAGGAGTGCTGTCAAACTCATACTTATACCTATTGGCACCTATTACATATGTATTTTAAAGCAGCTGTTCGATGGTTCGGGTTAATATTTCGTTATAGTTATGGATTCACAAATGTAATTGTTACTATGTTACTAATTTTTTTGTAGACTCATTTGGTGACTCAAAAGTGTACTTCAGCAGGATTATTTTATTTTTTTGTAACTTTTAAATCCATTCATGGTGCTATCAAATAATTATAAGGTATTTTTTTGCCACTCATTGAGCTTAAAAAAGTATTTAAAATCTTTGATTCATTTCTTAGTAATTTTTGTCGATTTTAAACATTTTGATGGTCCTATCAGTGGCTGCAGAAGCTGTGGAGATGAAGAAGAAGTGGAAACGATCCAACTGCCCGGCTCTGCAGGAACGCCGCACAGTGGCTGATTCTGCCGACGTAGGTTGCAAAAGTCGATTTTGTCATGTTCGATTTGGGGGAAACTTGTATACTTGTCCGAAAGATAAATGCTTGGACCTAAGAAATCCGAAAACCTTAACTAAATTGGACAAATAGTTTTGCTTGTAGAGCCCGTCAAAGTTGAGCAATTTTTAGAGTGTGAAATAATATCGCCAATTTGCACTTTTTCGGCAAAGCTGCAGTTTTAAAATTCGGAAAGGAGCAAATTAATCGAAACTTTTTGTACCAACATCGTAAAAGAAGGCATTTGTAGTAAATAATTAAATATAGAAAAAAAAGTTGGTTGTTGTTGTTGTCTTTTCATAGGCACTCACTTGAAGCATTGTTTTTATCACTATTTTTGAACTTTCGATAGACTTTCAAAAAAAAGGCCATACTTGCCTCGGTTCCGTCTTTGGGAAAATTGTTCACTAGTCTTCTGTGAGTACTGCCCTGAAGTATCGGGTGCCCGATTTTGCCCGACTGGATTTTACAGCGATTTTTCTGTGGTCACCTCGCGCAATTTTGTGCTTTCGGGTGCGTGCGTTCTAACAAGTTTGTCAAGATTTTGATAGTTAATCAATTACACGCGATCAAACTTGTTGCCAGGGCATGCAAATTTGGATTTTGGCTTAATTTAAGATGTGATACAAGCTTGCAACTTCATATTAAGTCTACTTTTTTTTCGGCGTATATTGCTGTAAGCTCGAAGTAAAGAATACTTTTACTGGATGCGCAGTTCGCACGTATGAAAAACAAGTTGGCTTTCATTTCCGCCAACCAGTCAATCATCAATGTATTCTTTGATGTGATGTTTTTGTTTGTTTGTAACAAAATACTAACACTGTGTCTGTCATACAATTTTAGAGTAAGTAAAGTTAGTTTCGAATTTAATTTGAACTAAACATCACTTCAATTCCGCCACTGCAACCAAACCGAAGAAGAAGCACAAAAATGTTTCTGAAAAATTCGAAGCCGTTTGAAATATTTACTATTTCGAAGACAAAGGAGAAGTTCGTTCTGGCTGTCGCTAAAGAAATTGGTTACGTCGAAGGAAGTTTGCCTGCAGCCAACACATCTTCGACTAAAGAGAAGGACTTAGGACTCCAGGACTTATCGCACTACGAAGTTGAAATGGATTGCGGCAAACCGTACCAAATTAAATTTTGTCCAGAATAATGAGGAGTGGTTAGAAAAAACAATTTACTTCGATGCAGCAGATGCATGCGCATAAGCGATGACCAACCACCGACATCAAAAGTGACAAAAGAAAGGCCGAAAAAGTCAACTCAGGACGGTGCGTCATTCACTAAAACAAGGAATCTTATGGA
The DNA here is from genome assembly GCA_963971225.1 of Melieria omissa. Classification (NCBI taxonomy): domain Eukaryota; kingdom Metazoa; phylum Arthropoda; class Insecta; order Diptera; family Ulidiidae; genus Melieria; species Melieria omissa. The sequence goes on from OZ020269.1 coordinate 11,358,425, forward strand.
GGCAACGGGGAAAATAATTACCACCCACTATTCAGAAGCTTTGACCATAAAATGAAATAAGGATCAGGAGAAAATTAAAGACATTATAGTGAAAGCAGTTTTACCAGCAAACTCGGATCGTATTAAAAGAATTAAAAACAGTATTCCCAACCCACGCAATGTGCTACCGCTCAAATATAGTCCTAATGAAGCTTTAGCATTGTTTTTGAACTTAGGATTGTCCAACAAAAACTGAGTTTTTACGTAAATTTTTCGAATTCTGGTTCTCATTTTGAAAGCAAAATTTATTAATTTTTATCTTTAAATTTGACTCTTTCAGCTTATTTCATAAAATTGTTATTACTTTTAATCTTTTTTAATGCATTTTCATTAATTTTGCAACTAAAACTTATCCTTGTTGCTCGCATTATTCTTATTTACAGTAAGCCGAACTTTGACAAAGTACCTCGATTGAGTTTATTTTTGGAATACAATAGCCTGATGAATTTCTAATCAACAGCAAAAAAAATTTTCCAATTATCTCTATTCGTTCAGGAGTTATTAATTTTGCAACCAGAAATGACGAATTGAGCCACTGTGCGCCGTCTCCGTACCTTGGGGTCAAGGTTCCTGGTAGACCTGGCGCGCAAATATCATAGTTGAAATTTCGGATCTACTCTCTTTCATCAAGGGGTTGAATTGGTTTGCCCCGGACTGAGAGCCACTGGCTAGCTCAAGAATCTTCTAAGAAGGGATTCACAATAGGCCATTTTGGCCTCCGAGTGGAAGTACTGCCTTTGGGACGCACACACCCTTCCCTACCTAACCTAACCTATGGGCTTATCAAATTATTAAAACTAATTTTTTCGACCAACAAATAATTTATTTAAGCAGCTTTAATTAATTTTCTTGTATCTTTTGGCAGTTTGAAATCATTGTGTGGTCATAAAATGATCAGAACTTCACTCATTGAACTCAAAACAGTACTTCAGCAGCTTGAAACCTTTTGTTTTGCAATTTTTGTAGCTTGTAACATTTTAATGGTCTTTCAAAACCACTAAAAGTTCTTTACAACAACTTGTATTTCAGCTAAATCCTTTTTTTAATTTTTGTTTGATTTAAACCCTTTTATGGTCCTTTAAAACCACTAAAGTTAATGCTTGGCACTTGTAGAAGTACTTTAACAGTCTTAATAAATGTTTTCGTAACTTTTTCAAACTATAAACCTTTTTATGATCTCATAAATTACTGACAACATACCTGCCTGAATACGTAGTTTTGATTGAAATGTTTTATGTTGTCATAAAATCAATACAACTCATTTCTTCAGTACTTGTTGAACCCAGAATGGAGTTTCAGCAGTTTTACATAATGTTGTCATTACTTAAGCCACGGTTTTTATAGTCTCATAAAATAAATGTTACTCATACGTTTTTCACTTATTGAATCAAAATAAGTCATGGATCGTTTTTAAACTTTATTGAATCTTTAAGACTTTAAGACTTTTATTCTCCCTTCTCCATTAGTTGACTTGTATCATCTGTGCCATGTAAACAGTCTTATCGATAAATAAAAACATTAAGTGGCTACATTCATGTAAAGTTCAACTTGAGCTTGTGCTCATTTGCATGCAATATTATTTATGTTGAAATTATCTTCATACTCATCGAATCAATATTAAGTTACGTATTCATTAAAACTTAATGCTTGTGCACGTAATGCAAAGTTTTTAATTGTCACTGCCTCAAGGCTCAATACGCAGCGAACACTTGCTGCTGATAATGTTTTGTAATTATGCTGCAACAGCGCAGTAATTAAGCCTTTAAATATCTTATAATGGCAAAATATTAATGCACACGAAAGTATGAATTTCTTAATTTTTAGTAGATTTTACAAGTAATTTATTTCTTATTCGTGTGAAATTTAAGACTGTGTTTTGCTGTACAGTAAACGGTAAAGTAGAGCAACATTCGAATCGAAGGGCCAAACAGGGTCTTAGAGAGGAAGCACAAGTGCACACTGCCATTGGAAAAGCTACTTATATCACTTATGCGCTGAGCTGTGTCACTTATTGACTCGGTGGACAAACGCCATGAAAATATTTAGAAGTATCAGCATTGTTTATGTAAAAAGAAGCAAACTGAAACGACTGCGATGATGTGCTGCGTAAGCATGCGAATGTATTAATGACTACTTAAGCATTTGCACAATTTTGCAGGCAATGATGCGTAAAGAAATGGAATTAACATAATGTTGCGAAAAGCAAACAAAAATTACAATTAAACCAAAATGAAAAGAGTATGAAATAGCTAAAAAGAAAGAGAGAGAGAGAGAAAGAGTTGAAGAGCGAGAAAGATCCATTAATTAAAAAGTAATGGAAGCAAGAGTGATGGAAAGTGTATTGCGATACATTATGAGTACAACAGCCTGTAAGTCTGTCCTCCTACCAGTTCGCCAGGAGACAATTAACAGAGCAGTCAATTCAATCGACTGAGAGCATTGCTGGAAGCAATTTAACAAGCACTCAAAAATTAACTCATTGCTCTCAACTTTAGCATCATTATCGAAGCACTTATGCAACATATAACAACAAAAACAACAGCAACAAGGACTATAAACATAATTACAACATTAAGATGAATATCCATGTACCGAGTGCTGTGTGTGCATATTTTGCTTCATATTGAAATGAAAATGAAACAACAAAAATGCAATAAAAACGATTGAATTTACTTGGCCGCCTTTCCAATGAATGATTTTGCTCATTTTATGCGTAATAAATGACTTTTGAGGCCCCCATACAAGTGGCGATATATACAGAAATACTGAATATACTTAATCAAAATGAACAAGAATTCATAAAAATAAAGTTGGCTGAAATTTATGGTGTTTGCTGGCTTAAATTTACACACTTATCGATATTTATGGCTTTCGAATTTCACTATTGTCTGCCTTCGATAGCATTCGGCCATTACACTTTGACTGTAAGTATGCACTTGTAGTCAGAGGGAAGAACCATCATGCAACCTGAGATGTAATTAACTGAAAGTGTAAACGGAGCAAAAATTGCATGCCAGTGGTTATAATGAAATTGTTTGGTAATATGGGAAGAGGCAAAGTTCTTGGAGAGAGGAGAATATTAAAAACTGATGTATTTTCAAGTGATTTTTTGGGTTGAATGCGTTATGAAACTTTAACTGTTGGTGCATATTGGTGACGTGTTATGCAATTCGCAGAACATATATATGATTACCTAAATGATTTCATACTTTTCTCTCTAACGGGGCGTATGAGTAATAATAATTAAAAAATAACTTAAGATGAGTTCATTTGAATGATTTTAAGCGATTTGTATGGATGTCAGCAGTTCAAACTAAACTAAGAAGTCTGTAATTTAAAATAGAGTGCACCAACGAGGCGTATGAGTAACATAATTTATTCATATTACTCATACGAGATAACACTTGAACTATGTACAAAATTTTTACACAATTTAATGAATTTTTCTCACACTTAGACCCACAAAGTGAACGCAGAAAACTTTCAAATTTCAGACTTTTCTCTCGAACGGGGCGTATGAGTAATAATAATTAAAAAAATAACTTCAGATGAGTTCATTTGAAAGATTTTCAGCTAATCGGAAGCAGTTCCAACTATACTAAGAAGTTTGTTATTTAAAACAGAGTGCACCAACGAGGCGTATGAGTAACATAATTTGTCATATCACTCATACGTGATAACATTGAACTATACACTCAAGTTTTACACAATTTAATAACTTTTGCCACTACACCCCACAAAGTGAACTCAGAAAACTTTTGAATTGAAATTCTCAGTACACTTAATACCTATAAGAGCTCATAGAATTCTTTATACCTCTGTTTGAGTAATTTTACTACACACTAATTAAACAATTCCAAAACCCAAAGCGGCGAGTCGTTTTGCTCGTTTTCGAAACATAAAATGCAGTCTTTCCATTGCAGCGTGTGCGAACAATCAAATGTAAAATTACTCATACGCCCCATGCATGCAAAATTAAAAGACCCTTAATGCAAAACGCATGGCCAGCTCAATTGAATTATGTGCGTTTGCTCTTCGTCAGCGACCTTTTGTCACGTCCGTCACATATCTTTTACAAAATTCCACTCCACTTCGAGTCGTAGTCGCGGGCAACTTTCACCGGTTAAGCATTTTCGAGCCATGCCAAACCATTCGCAGTCATTCATGCGGCTGGCACTTAACTTCCGTTGACTGTTCCCAGTGCTCGCTTGCTATTTGCTTTTGACTTTTGTGCCAGCCAACAGTCAGTCTCGCTGCGACTGAGTGCGGAATTTAAAATGCGCAGCCAAGCTGATTCTCAACTTTGGCATTGTTGCTGCGTTCAGCCTTCTGCGTTGCCATGTCTACCGGAAATAGACGCATCCAATGCACGGCAGCAGCGGCGACTGTCAACGAACTGCAAAAATGACTGCACACTTGTGCCACCGCTACCGCCACCACCAAGACCGCCACTGTCGCCCCCCTCAAAAGGACTAAGCGGTGTGCCAATGACCGTAGCGGCAAACACAAAGCGCACACTACCAACGCTACTTCCGCTCTAGCCGCATTAAAAGCGTTCGGCGCGCTCATAATAAAACAATTAAAATGGTCAAAGTTAGCGGCGCCACAACAAAATCGCAGTCCAACTTGCCGCATCGCTGCAGTGGCCGTTGCAGTCATTGCAACTGGATGCGCGCGTTCATTCTTGCGGCACCATGTCGCCGCATGCGGTCGAATGTGCACAGCGTGCCGGAGCAGTGGCAAGTGGGTGCAATTGACGAATTTGAAATGGTCGCTTCGCTGCGGCTTGCAATACCCAGAATCTGAAAAGTTTAATTGAAATTTATGGTTCTGGTTGGCTGTGGAGTTGGTGCGTCTGCTGCTGGCGATTTAAATTGCAAATCGAGATGATTTCAAGTCGGTGGCGAGCGGTGTGTGGTAATGGTGGCTTTTGTGTGAGAAAATGTTATGAATGCAGGCAGGAGACAAAGTACTGTGTGCGCCATAACATTTACAAGCACTTTTTTATGAAACTCCTGCAGTTAGCGGGGCGTATGAGTAACTTTAAATGTGCGTTGAAATGTTGGTACGTTTGTTAAGTTAGTAAAAACTTTTAAATTATAAGCATTTTCTTATGCTTGGCACATGAAATTAAATTAATGTTACTCATACGCCACGAGAGAATTTACATTTTTTTGAAAAAAAACAATTATTTAAACAAACTAAAGCACAGCCATGCACTTTTAAGACAACAATTATAAAGAGTAATGCCAGAGGTTTAAACTTTTGTGAAATAAATGCACTATTGAAGCCAAATTTTTTCGTTTTCAATGCTATAACTTCCATAAGCAAACACAAAATTTGAATAAAATTTCCATGTGATTGCACTAATGTTAGTCTTACGCCTTGAAATGCCTAAAATTATGCGCAATTTGCGTTAAAATCTCATATATCATGTGATGTGATGTGCTGTGATGACGTTACGATGAGCGAAGTGTAAATAATGGCGCCATAAATAGTAATAAATTCAGACCCAATTCACATTGAAGCATACTTGTTACATTTACTTTCCATATGTGTAAAAAGTTTTGGGTTTTTATTGAATTTTTTCTATCAAATTCTGAGAAATAAGCTGTTATTATTCCATTATTATATTATTTATGTATAATTCACGAAAATTTGGGTTGATTGTTGAATGTTTTTGCCTCATTTAAATTTATTTTTTATTCATTCATGTTACTATTTATTAAAAATTGCTATGAATTAATCAGATTTTGGGTCTATGAATTTTGTTACTTGAAAATAAAATTCATGTTACTTATACGCTCGGTTTTTTTTTTTATGAAAAGTGTGACTTTTTTACTTAATTTTTGTTTTAAAGTCAATTTTGCTGTTTAATGTTTAATTATTTCCACTATTTTCATACGAGAATTCTGGTTAAGCAATTTTACTCAATGTTTACATAGTGTAAGAAAATTGTGGCGTTTTTGAAATGATTTTTGATCCTAACTTCCCATTTCATGTTCATTTACTATCAACAAACGCCCCCTTGCACTTGAAAATCGTTGCAATTTGTTAACTGATGTTAAGTATTAAAGAGTTTTGCCGCTCAACATTTATTACATGTCACCCTTACTAAACGATACGTGCAAGAAAAGAAAAGAACGACAAAACAGTAGCAGCACTTTCAAACAATACGAGCAATTAAAAGTGAATTGTGGTCAACTGTTTGTGTGTGTGTGTGATTATATTAAATGCAGCACGTGTCAGACACATGTACGAGCGCCAACTAGCGATGCTTTGGAAATCCATTAAAAAGTGCAATGCTGTTCGGTTTGTTTGTGAACGCAAAGGCAAACGTGAGCGTATACGTAATACCACTTGAGCGCTAAGCTGGCTTTTGTACGAACGGAAAGACACTAAAGTGACATATGCAGCAAAGCACACAAACACTTGCGGTGGACAAAATGTAACTGCAACGCGTTCGGAGCTAAAGGGAATTGGAAATAAAGGTGGCAGCCAGTGCGAGGACGAGCGCAGCGACATTCGCAGCAGCAAATATTTGTGCAAACTAAGATTGGCAGAGAGACACGCAGGGAGCGAAGAGGAAGCATAGTGAAAAAAGACATTTGTAGAATATAGAAAAATACAACAAGTGAAAATATTGTGGAAATTGCATTGGTATAAAATAAACTAAAGTAAAAGCTACGAGCAGCGTGAAGGTGAACTAAACTCGTGTAAACAACAAACGCAATAAATGGCTTCAATTGCTCAAAAGTTTGCACAAGTGTTGCTGCTACGCAAACATGAGAGAGTGAAGAAGCCGAATGAGGATCGGTGGGGTGGTAAGTGCGACAAGTCACAAGAGGACAAAAACAAAAGCGCACTTAAGCGCTGTGTTAGTGTTAGGAGCGACGCCAAAACAAATAATAAACAATATGCAATGATGTGAGGCTGCAATTACACACACAGAGTGTAAGAGATTTCATTTGTCTGCTTGTGGGTGGCAACTAAGGCCGCATTAAATTCAATATGAGCAACTTTATGGAAGCAACAACAACAACAACAGCAAAGATACTAGAGCGCTGAAGCGAGGCAAAACTCTAAGGAAGAAACTTTAGGAAGAAGAAAGGTTGAATCGGGGTATAAAACTCAGTAACTAACCAGTCGCATTGCATTAGACAAATGTGAAAGTGATTCGAAATGACTTGTCAGCGTGTTAATTTGCTAAGTAAATTTGCAAACGTGCAAAATATTCTAACAAAAAAAAAAAACAAATAGGCGGGGAAAAACAAATCGCAAAAACGAAAATTGCAAATGTGAAACATGAGCAAAACAAATCCAACAACAAGAAAACGAAACCAAATAAAATCAACGCAACCTACGAAAATAATAACAATGGCTGCGAATGCGTTGAATTTGTGGCAGACTTGCTGCCCATTGTGCCCGAGCGGCAGTCGAACGAAAATGAGTGAGATGGGAAACTGGTAGCGACGGCATTCATTTATTGTAATTCAAAGACAATGCTGCGGCTTGTTAGCGGCGTAAAGTGTTGTGAATGTGCTGCAAGGGGAATGTATTGAAATGGGTTCGTGTGGCATGGCAGAGGAAACTGATTATAATTTCCTAACACGATTTCGGTGCGCGCATGCGGTACGTGCTCGCTCGAATGACATTCGTACGTTTGTTCGTTTCGTTTCTTTTACTTTCAGATTGTTTTTGGTTATTGTTGTTGTTTTTGGTTGGCTAGAATTTTGGTTTATCTATTGTTGTTTGTTGTTTGTTGCGCTCATTTTGGACGGTTGCGTGCTGCCATTGTTCATATGTAGTGGTGCGTGCGGCGCAGGACAATGCAGCCAGGATAACGTGTGCCGGGCGCGGGTTTCTTGCGTGCTGTGCTGGCCACTGCAAAATCACTCACTCAGCAATCGGATACGGTGTGTGTGCACTGTGTTTGTGTGTGTGTGTGTTTGACTATTGAGTGCCGCCTCGTTTCGGCTTCGGCAGGAAGGCGTACTGCGCGCACGCACAGCCATCAATTAGCGCTGAAGATTTAATTGTTACACGTGATAAGTTAATTTGACAATGCTAAGTGCAGTCGAATGCGTTCCAGAGAGTGCAAGGTAGATGGATAGAGCGAAGGCAGCAAGAGAGTAAGACTAATGGTTGAAGTTGGGTGGAGTCGTTGCAGCTGAAGTTGGCAATTTTCGATAGAATTTTATGAATTGACATATTCGGTGGGGTTTTTTTTTAATTTTGGAATATTTGGAAGAAAAAAATACTTTAATAAGTCGAAAGATAAATAAGTTAAAAAATAAATAAATCAATAAATAAATAAATAAAATATATAAAATAAAATAAAATAAAATAAAATAAAATTAAAATAAAATAAAATAAAATAAAATAAAATAAAATAAAATAAAATAAAACAAAATAAAATAAAATAAAATAAAATAAAATAAAATAAAATAAAATAAAATAAAATAAAATAAAATAAAATAAACTAAAATAAAATAAAATAAAATAAAATAAAATAAAATAAAATAAAATAAAATAAAATAAAATAAAATAAAATAAAATAAAATAAAATAAAATAAAATAAAATGAAATAAAACAAAGTAAAGTAAAGTAAAGTAAAATAAAATAAAATAAAATAAAATAAAATAAAAATTAAATTAATAAATAATTAAATAAATAAATAATAAATAATTGAAGAAATAAAAAATGAATATATAATAAATAAAATAATGAAAATAAATAAAATAAAAAAAAAATAAAAAAATTTAAAAATAAACAAAATAAATCTGAATCTTTGGCTGCCATGTCAATTAAGGTTAGTAAGTTTTTCAAAAGTTAATCGATGGATATTAAATCGATGTGCATATTAAACATATGAAATCATAATTGATGGTCTGAATTGATGGTCTGAATTTGTTTGTTTGAATTTATTGAATTTGTTGAATTTATTTGTGGATTTTGTTCATAAAATATAAAATTATTGTTACTCATACGCCCCGTTCGTATATGAATCTTGTGAAATTTTTTTATATGATTTTTAAAATATTCAAATATTTAATTATTGTTACTCATTCGCCCCGTTTTCATATGAAAATTGTGAAACTTTTTTCGTGATTTTTAAAATAAACTTAACTTTGTTCTAAAATATTCAATAAGTGTTACTCATACGCCCCGTTTTCATACGAAAATTGAGGCAATTTGTTCACTGTTGTTCAGGTATGCACAGTCAGGGTTTGTTGCCGAGGTTTTCAGTGGTCACTGCATCCTTGATGACATCACCAATTAATTCGGTAGCGTCTAACGTGACCATATGGTCACACTTCAAGTATGCTTCGTAAAAAATTGCGTAAAAATATGTTCTTACAAAAATTTGAAAGATAAAGAATTTCGACCTGATTCGAATTTTTCAAACAAATGATTGCTTGATGTACAATTTTTGAAAAATAATAAAGCAAAAAATTGATGTAAACGAAAACTATTTCCAATCAATTAATCAAACTTCATTTAAATTTCAGAAATTACTGTCAAGTTTTTTGAGCAAAGTTTTCACCCACAGCACTCTCTGTCTGTCTCGCAATAAAAAAAATTAATTAAAAGGATTGTCCAAACAAGGCAGCTTTACACTTTCAAGCAAAAGTCAAAGTTAAAATATTCTTCTGATTTAATTTCTTATGCAAACTTTTTAAAAAGAATCAATTGCTTTTTGCCAATATTTGACTGCCAACTTTATTCTCCATAAACATTTTCCTACATTTTTCCCCCATTCAAAACAAGAAATTCCTTTCTCTTACCAGTGTTTGTCGAACTGTTTGTTGTGTTCTTACGTTTCTTATTGTTGTTATTGAGCTGCCGATTTTCTTACCATTGATTCGTTTGCTTAAGCATTTGTTGTTGTCATTTGTTTGTTTTGTTATTGCTGCCATTGTTGTAACGTTAACCTTGCCTGCGGCTACTTGATCATTCATTTGTATACTTCCGTGCTTCCGTCCGTTTTAATCCCTTAAACGCAAACAGCATTTCGAATTTTTGCATTTTTTCCCTTTCAGTGTGATTCATTTGTATTTTGTTTTTGTGCGGGTCTCTAGCGAGAAAAAACAAATGGCACATGTGTAGAATTTTTAATGTGATTTTTCTGTCCATGGCTTGGCGTCGTCCTTATACCAACAACGCGCTGTGTTTGGTCCCATAAGTTGTATTGTTGTGTGCGGGTGAATTTTGTTTGGGTTTGTTATGTGAAATGTGCGCCTGGATTTTAACAATTTTTAAAGTGCGCTTCAAGCAATAAAATTTTAAATTAGTCTTTTGATCTGTGAAAATGCAGAAAGAACATTTATTGTTGACTGCGTTTTGCATGTCGAGTAGAAGTTTAATTTTATAAATGTTTCAAGGCACTTGGATTCAACTCAGGAAATCAAAACTCAACGAAACCTTGCAGTTTTGTCTAAGCGAAAGTGAAATGCAAAGCTTTGCAAGTCAACATTTATGCATTCATGCATTTGTTTTAACTAATTTGTAAATAAATTCAAACGTGCATTTGGCAATTTACGCCCAAAATTATACAACAATGAAAATTAGTCAAAAGCGCAGGAAATAAACCATAAAATTTAATTGTGTCAGTCGTGGCGAGGTCAGGTGTGTGCATTTTAATTAGCCGCGTCGACAAAACTAAATTTCACTCATTTCCGTCAGCCGCATAAATATGGCATGAAAATTTACAACAACAAAAAAATATACTAAATTATTTGAAAATACAAACGAAGCAAAAATTGTTGGCATTGACGCCAAAAACGTGTGGCAATGCGGCACTTGTTATGACTGCAAACAACAAAACATGGGCGTGTGCTTATGCAGTGGAATAAGCAATTAAAATATAACAGCAAACAACAACAACAACAACAAATAATGTAATAGAATGCGCCCAAGCGCGCTTTTTAATGCGTTCGCTGTTAAAATGCGCCGCGCGTGCAATTGCAACATAACACCAGTAAAGTACAAACAACAACAACAACAACAAAAATAAACATAACAGCCGCAACTCTGGTAGCAGCAGCCTTGCAACAATTGCAGGTAGTCATAAAAGCAAAACCCACCGCAACAACACTAACGACAACAACAAGCGTTACTATTTGAGCGGCTGCCAGGCCGCTTGTAAAATAAATCACAAAGTAATTTAACAACAGCCAAAACAAAGTTAAATTTGCAAAGTTCACCAATCCTGTGTGTGTGTGTTGGAATTTTGTATTATTTATTTTTTAGGTAATGCATTTTTTTGGTGGTTTTACAACAAGAAAAAACAGACAAACACGCAGCAACATGCAACCGAATAGCAAATAAATGCGTATGTTGCTGCATAAATTAAAAGCCCAAATGCAACCCTGTTGCCTCTGACAACCCTTCGGCCCTCCGCACATTTGTGTGCAGTTCAATGCAATTTATGACTTTTGGCGTCAATGTAAATATGCACATTGCTGTTTAATTATAGAAAGCAAACAACAAACAACACTGATGCGTACAACGTGGCGTATGAGTGTCATTAATTTGATATTTTTGCTTATAATTGGAAATTTTGTGTGGTAAAAGTAAAACGTAAATATGTACTGTGGGCAGATTTTGTGGTCGAATTAGTTTGACTATGTTTACAATTTAATGAATGCGTGGTGCGAAGTGTGTAAATTTTGTAATTTTCTAATCTGAGTTGAGGTTAAATTTGAATTTGAATTGAGTGAAAGTAATGAATTGAAATCAATAAGTGGGTTGATTTGATTTGGAATTTGTTGATAACAGAACAATGAATTTAAATGTAAGATGATTTGGTGATTACATCATAATTGAAGTGACATGGTTTAGTTAGATTAGTTAAATTAGTTGGATTAGTTAGATTAGTTAAATTAGTTGGATTAGTTAGATTAGTTGGATTTTTTAGATTAGTAAGATTAGTTCGATAAGTTCTATTATTTAGATTAGTTAGTTTAGTTAAGCTAGTGTAGTTAGATTAGTTTAGTTAGTTTAGTTAGTTTAGTTATTTCAGTTAGTATAGATAGTTTAATAAATTTAGTTAGTTAAGTTAGTTTAGTTAGTTTAGTTAGCTTAGTTAGTGTAGTTAGTTTAGTTAGTTTAGTTAGTTTAGTTAGTTTAGTTAGTTTAGTTAGTTTAGTTAGTTTAGTCAGTTTAGTTAGTTTAGTCAGTTTAGTCAGCTTAGTTAGTTTAGTCAGCTTAGTTAGTTTAGTTAGTTTAGTTAGTTTAGTTAGTTTAGTTAGTTTAGTTAGTTTAGTTAATTTCGTTAGTTTAGTTAGTTTAGTTAGTTTAGTTAGTTTAGTTAGTTTCGTTAGTTTAGTTAGGTTAGTTTAGTTAGTTTAGTTTAGTTAGTTTAGTTAGTTTAGTTAGTTTAGTTAGTTTAGTTAGTTTAGTTAGTTTAGTTAGTTTAGTTAGTTTAGTTAGTTTAGTTAGTTTAGTTAGTTTAGTTAGTTTAGTTAGTTTAGTTAGTTTCGTTAGTTTAGTTAGGTTAGTTTAGTTAGTTTAGTTTAGTTAGTTTAGTTAGTTTAGTTAGTTTAGTTAGTTTAGTTAGTTTAGTTAGTTTAGTTAGTTTAGTTAGTTTAGTTAGTTTAGTTAGTTTAGTTAGTTTAGTTAGTTTAGTTAGTTTAGTTAGTTTAGTTAGTTTAGTTAGTTTAGTTAGTTTAGTTAGTTTAGTTAGTTTAGTTAGTTTAGTTAGTTTAGTTAGTTTAGTTAGTTTAGTTAGTTTAGTTAGTTTAGTTAGTTTAGTTAGCTTAGTTAGTTCAGTTAGTTTAGTTAGTTTAGTTAGTTTAGTTAGTTTAGTTAGTTTAGTTAGTTTAGTTAGTTTAGTTAGTTTAGTTAGTTTAGTTAGTTTAGTTAGTTTAATTAGTTTAGTTAGTTTAGTTAGTTTAGTTAGTTTAGTTAGTTTAGTTAGTTTAGTTAGTTTAGTTAGTTTAGTTAGTTTAGTTAGTTTAGTTAGTTTAGTTAGTTTAGTTAGTTTAGTTAGTTTAGTTAGTTTAGTTAGTTTAGTTAGTGTAGTTAGTTTAGTTAGTTTAGTTAGTTTAGTTAGTTTAGTTAGTTTAGTTAGTTTAGTTAGTTTAGTTAGTTTAGTTAGTTTAGTTAGTTTAGTTAGTTTAGTTAGTTTAGTTAGTTTAGTTAGTTTAGTTAGTTTAGTTAGTTTAGTTAGTTTAGTTAGTTTAGTTAGTTTAGTTAGTTTAGTTAGTTTAGTTAGTTTAGTTAGTTTAGTTAGTTTAGTTAGTTTAGTTAGTTTAGTTAGTTTAGTTAGTTTAGTTAGTTTAGTTAGTTTAGTTAGTTTAGTTAGTTTAGTTAGTTTAGTTAGTTTAGTTAGTTTAGTTAGTTTAGTTAGTTTTGTTAGTTTTGTTAGTTTTGTTAGTTTTGTTAGTTTTGTTAGTTTTGTTAGTTTAGTTAGTTTAGTTAGTTTAGTTAGTTTAGTTAGTTTAGTTAGTTTAGTTAGTTTAGTTAGTTTAGTTAGTTTAGTTAGTTTAGTTAGTTTAGTTAGTTTAGTTAGTTTAGTTAGTTTAGTTAGTTTAGTTAGTTTAGTTAGTTTAGTTAGTTTAGTTAGTTTAGTTAGTTTAGTTAGTTTAGTTAGTTTAGTTAGTTTAATTAAGTAAGATAGTTAAGTTGGGTTAGATAGTTAAATAGTTTAGTAAGTTTAGTTAAATTGATTAATTAAGTTAGAATAGTTAGTATAGTTAGTTTAAATAGTTTAGTTAGTTGAAATAGTTTAGTTCGTTTAGTAAGTTTAGTTAGTTTAGTTAGTTAATAGTTAGTTAGTTAGTTAATAGTTAGTTAGTTAGTTAGTTAGTTAATAGTTATATTAATTAATTAAGTTAGTTAAGTTAGGTTAGTTAAATAGTTTAATTAGTTTAGTTAGATTAACTAATTAAGTTAGGTTAGTCAGTTGGAATAGTTGAAATAGTTTAGTTAGTTTTCTCAGTTTAGTTAGTTTACTAAGTTTAGTTAGATTAGTTAGATGAGTTAGTTTAGTTAGTTTAGTTCGATTAATTAGTTAAGTTAGTTTAGTTAGTTGAAATAGTTTAGTTAACTTAGTAAGATTAATTAATTAAGTAAGGTTCGATGAGTCAGTTGTTGAAATATTTAGTTAGTTAATTAGTAAATTAATTTGAAATTATTTAGTTAGTCACGAGTTGTTTTTTAGTGATCCATTCTGCATCTAATCATTCTGTTCTAATTGTGTGAACTGAATTGTATAGAATTGAATAAGATGAACAAGATTGAATTAAGCGACTAACTCTTGGCTTCCTTAAGCTCAGTCAATGCTTATTTCCCGCCATTAGTTGCTACAATCAATATTTACTTAATTTTATTAAAATTAATTTTTCTTAATTCCATTACAATGTTCTATACAGAAGTTCACATTTCCACATAAATAAAAATACAAAAATTTATTTAAAAAACTTCTACAAATTCATTTAAACGTTGTGCCAACTATTTGAAAAACTGTTAATTGAAAAAGCTGATAGCGAAAAACCATGTTTGGCATTTAGCTGCATTGCTATTACGATCAAATTAAATCCACTGCACTGGTCGGCTTTGCCAAAAAATAAAACTTTCCAGCAACAAAAACACACCAGTAGACAAATACGACCACAAAGCTGTCGCCAGCGTTGCCAGCTTGGCCGCCGAATATGGCAAGCAGTACAATTTTTTGAGGTTTCTTGCAACATAATTGTGGCGTCCGCACGCTTTTCCAAATAACAACAAATATTCAACAATAACAACAAATATATACACAAAATAAGTACAAACGAAATCCAGGCAAAAACAATTAAAAAATGAAATTAATACAAATGCAAAAGCGATAAAAGTTGCCAAGTGTTAGCGCAGTCGGCCGAATTGTGCGGCTTGTGCGAAAAATCGCAACAATTCGGCTGCAGCCGGTTACAATCAAAGTTGGTGGCAAATATTTGCGCGCGCCACATTGCAATGCCCGCAACGCAGCAGTGCGCGCCACAAACACAATTTTATTGCACCCCTGGCTGTTATGTGAAGGTTTATGCGCGTCGGCTGTCGGGGGTTAAGTTCTTTTCGTTGCACAGAAAATTATACAAATTCAAAAGAATTTAATTGCAATAAATTTGAAGAAAACTTTAAATTGACTGAAATGTGAAAATGCATTAAGTATAGTGCAGGTGCAACCAACAACAATAACAACAAACATACAATATTTTTTGTTAGGTAGAAGAATAGTTTAGAAGAGCGATTTTGATGATAGAAACTTTTTGTCTTTTGCTGGCACTTTAATTTGAATTTGGTATTTCGTTCTTATCTTAATTTTGTTGTAGTTGTTCTTATTATTTTATAGTGTTTGTTTTTGACTTAGCTGCAAAGTTTGACCATCTCGTACATGGCTTTTGGATTTGCGATACTTTCCATAAGTTTTTGGCATTGCTTTTGCGCTAAGCAACGCAACAGTTTTTAGAGAGCAAAGTTTTTTGGCATTTAGGTTATGTTGGCATTTATTTCTAGGTTATGGTAATTTTTGAAATGGAAATTGTTTAGAAAATTTTGATTTTTCTTCACTAACGAAAATAATGGCTGGTAAGCAAAATTCATTGGCGACAGAGAAAGGATTAACAGAATCGTTTGATAGGTCATAGTGGCTGCTACACACATTCACATTGACTCAGTGGCGCACACAGAATTTCATTTTTGGGAGAGGGGGGTTTTGCGTACAACTTTTGAGCCGAATACCATGTGAAACTATATTTTGTATCAGCAATTTTTGTGTTTGGGGAGATTGGGGATGCGCTACTGAAATCACCTCACTTTAGCTACCCAAACTTTAGTCTTTAGTAGAAACTTTATTATAGTAGATAAGATCATAATTGGTGATCTATTGGTATCTATGTTCAGGGAAGTCTCCAAAGCTCACAGTCATATTAAAAGTTTCACGTTTTCGTGGATTTAGGTGTTTGACGATCCCGATTGCTAACTAGTGTTGGCCCAAGTGCCTTCAAAGATGAGCTGCTCAGTGTTTTGTCCGCTGTTCCATGGGACCAGTAAGATCACTTACTGGTTCTAGTTCACGATAGGACATGTCTTCCTGAGACTCCAATCATGGTTAGGAAGCTAATAATTTCAGTCTAAGTCAGTCTTATCGAACTTATTATTCACTAACCAATCACCAATAATGTTATGAATAGTGTCAACAACAACTTTTAAGATCGCTGGGATATTTCTTTTCACAGAAAACTCTTTTGATCATATTTTCAGAATAACCACTAAACTCGAATCCAACAGAGTTATTATCAGTAGTCTTGAATTTAAAAACTGAGTAAATTGGAAAAATAATTGTCCAGATTGAATCTAGTCGAGACAGAAACCATTTTTCTATTGCCAGGCTGAAAGAAAAAGAAAAGGAAAATGTTTGAGGACGTTGGGAATGCAATTGCTCATCGATTTCGAGGGCGTAATGCTTCTTGCATTCATTAATATTCTGGAGTGAAAGAAACCAGAAGAATAAAATAACCAGAAACAGTGATAAAAAACAGCGTACACCTGATATCTGTATCCCATTTATATCCATAAAAAATTAATATGAATTATAAAAAATTTATTTGTTGTTCAATTTGTTGTTGTAGCTAAAGAGTAGGTAAAATATTTAATAACACCAATTAAAGATTGTATGGTAAAAATTATAGGTAAACAAATTCAACTAAGTTTTCAATGCGCAAAGGGGTATGTGAACCCTTAAACAAAAGAAAAATAATTTCTGCTTATATATTGATACGATGAGAAATTCTGTGCCGCACTGTACAAAAATGCTTTTCCCCGCACGAATGTTTTCCAAGCATACTTTTAGGCATGCACTGTGAAGTACAGCAAAACTGTTATAAATTCGCTTGGTATAGTCCGATATGGCAAGGATGGTTCTCGAAGAAATGGGCTGTGCGAGAATGGTCGAGCGCTTTCCAATTAGAAGTGCAAGAAACTTCGGCGCGATAAGAAAAGTGGTATAAAAGCAGCAGTGGCAGCGCAAGGGGTCGAGTCTGTGTTAAGCAAGCAAAGTGGCAACAAGTGTAGATACAAGCGAAGTGTGAATTCTGTAAATAAAGCGATTGTTAGTTTTGACTACGTTGCGCCGGATAACTGAAGTTGTTTTATTTTCAAAACCAATCCAAGCGAACCTGTGAAGTAATATTCGTAACATTTGGTGTCAGAAATTGGGGATTGTATTACTGAAAGTAAAATAAAATTATAAAAACGGAAACATGGTTAAACTGGAGCTGCTGAAGGTTGACCAGCTGAAGAAGGAGCTGGCTGCCTGGAATTTGCCGACTGCTGGCGGTAAGGTGGAGTTGCAGCTGCGTTTGCGAGAGGCGTGTGAATCAAGAGGCATTGATTGGGCTGCACACGAGTTCGGAACGCAGGAACAAGAGGCGTCGGCCAAGGTGGAGGAATCGCCTGCTGGTGCTGCGTCGATGCAAAGTACGGCTGCAGCGGCTACGCCACCACAAGCAATGGACATGAGCCAGTTAATGGTTGCACTTAAAGGCATGTTTGAGACTTCCAACCGTGAAATGGCAGCGAAACTAGAAACGACGAATCAAGAAATAGCAAGGATGGAAACGGCGACCCGTGAAATATCGGAGCAAATGGAAGCGTGCAACCGAGAAATGGCGACAAATTCTGCGCGCATAGAACAGAAGGTGGAGGAAATTTCCGATAGACTGAACGGGAAAGTTGAGCATCTTGAGACGCGAATGGACAAGTGGGACAAACGAGTTGACAGTCTGGAGGATTCGGTAAACAGGAAAATCGATGAGCGGCTTAGAGAGGTGCAGCCACGAGAATGTTTGCCGACGGTTCCGGAAAGTTTCGCCACCCGAACAGAAGTGCCTACTTATGATGGTGCTACGCCGTTCGATACATTTAAACTGCAATTCGACTTAGCTGCTTTGGAAAATCAGTGGACCGATATCAGGAAGGGTCGGAGATTGGCACTGGCGCTGAAAGGTCCTGCGGCTGAGGTAATGAAATCAGTTCCGGAATGCTCGAGAAGTGATTATGAGGCCGTCATGAGAGCGTTGGCAGCGAAGTACAGCAACGAGCACAACCATACGCTGTACTATTGTGAGCTGAAGAACCGCAGGCAAAGAGCCAGCGAGGCGCTGCAGACATATGCAGCAGACATTGAGCGGCTCGTACTGTTGTGCTACCCAAAATTCGGCGCTGATGATCTCGAAAGGATGAAGATTGAGTCGTTCATTGAAGGTCTTCATGATCCCGAGACACGTCGCAGTGCGTTGATGATGGGCAAGCCGACATTTAAGGAGACGGTGACCAGCGCGATGACATATGAAGCGACATGGATTGGAGGCAATCGGTATGCATCTGCAAGGATACGTCAAATCCAGCCGGACAGCGACATTTCGATCCAGGCCATAAGCTCTGAGACACCGGGCAGGCCACGGGTTGTCTCCTCTAAAGTTGTTTGCTGGACATGTGGCAAGCAGGGTCACATATCACGAGACTGCCGCCAACGAAAGAGGCGTTCCCGTTCTCGATCGCAATCGCCTGAAGCGAGGAATACTGACGATCGAGGCCCGGCCAACAAGCGCAGGGCTGAGGACGACGAGTCGTTAAACTAAAACGGATCAGCCCAAAGGGGCGTGAGCTGATCCCCACAACCTGCTGCCCCACCGTCCTTGTCTCGCAGTTGAAACGACAACCCAGCAGCTTGACGATTGAAGGAAAGATAGATGGAAAGTTGTTCGTGTTGACACTGGATACTGGAGCGTCATATTCGATCATAAAAAGGAAGCTTCTGAAGAACTGGGAACCACTGCATGGCATACAGCTGAGGACTGCGACTGGCGAGCGTGCGCCGGTAAGAGGGAAAGTAACAAAAACAATTGCTATCGGCACCAGCAGCCTGGAACATGAGTTCATCGTCGCGGACATATTGGACGACGTGATTATCGGCGTCGATTTCATGATTAGGCATGGTTTTACGCTGGACCTGAAAGAAAATGTGCTGAAGTATGCCAACGTTGAATTCCCCCTGCACACTGGCTATGAGCGAAGCGTGGCGGTAAGGAGAGTTGTCTCGTGTCAACATCAGAAGATACCAGCGAATTCCGAGGCGATCGTGTGGGCGAAAGTGGACGAGGACGGTGGGACAAGCCGGCTGTGGGTTGTAGAAGCGCCAAAACAAGGATACGACAACATAATAATCGGACGTACATTAGTGGAACCCAAAAATGGCAAAATACCAGTAAGGATACTCAACCCACTAAACACACCCAGATATGTCGAAAAAGATGCGGTGATTGGCGAGTGTAGAGAGGCTGAAGCAGTTGTCAATTGCGAAAGCAGTCCACCCGGAGGAAGTAAGAAAAGCGGTTCTAACATGGACGCCATACCGCAGAACCAGTGGAGCAGCGAATTGACAGCCGAGCAGAAACAGAAGGCGCGGTCACTCCTGCAGCACTATGGGTCAATATTTGCGACGGAAGCGGGCGGAAGAACAGCCATAGTGAAGCACAACATCGACACCGGAAATGCGAAACCAATCCGCCAACCGCCAAGACGAGTTCCTCTGGCCAAGAGGGAGGAGGTCGCAAATTTGATTGAAAACATGCATATAGAAAAGGTCATAGAGCCTTCGTCAGGTCCTTGGTGCTCGCCGGTCGTGCTAGTCAAGAAAAAGGATGGCAGTACCCGATTCTGTGTGGACTATCGGAAGCTCAATGACGTGACCAAGAAGGACAGCTATCCACTACCTCGGATCGATGACACCCTGGACACACTGTCAGGCACACAGTGGTTTTCTACACTCGACTTACGCAGCGGCTATTGGCAGGTGGAACTTGCAGACCAGGACAAGGAGAAAACGGCTTTTAGTGTTGGCGACGGTTTGTGGCAGTTCACCGTCATGCCGTTTGGACTCTGCAACGCACCAGCAACATTCGAGCGGCTAATGGAGCGTGTGCTGAAAGGGCTGCATTGGCGGACGTGTCTGGTATACCTCGACGACATAATCGTGATGGGCAAAAGCTTCGACGACCACCTGGAAAAGCTGAAGGGGGTATTTGAGCGAATACAGAAAGCCGGGCTTAAACTCAACCCAAAGAAGTGCTCGCTGTTCCAAAAAGAGGTCAAGTATTTGGGTCACACGGTTTCCGCTCGCGGAGTACATACGGACGAAGGCAAGATCACGGCGGTGAAGGAGTGGCCCCGGCCACGCAATCTACACGAACTCCGCAGTTTCCTGGGCCTGTGCACATACTACCGAAGATTCGTTCCAGGATTTGCGAACATAGCTGGCAGCTTGCACAAACTGACGAAAAAGAATCAAGCCTTCGCGTGGGGTGAAGAGCAGGAGCAGGCTTTTGCACGACTGAAGGAAAAACTGTGCACTGCTCCAATTCTGGCCTTCCCCGTTCCTGGAGAGATGTTTGTGCTGGATACAGATGCAAGTGGGCATAGTATTGGCGGTGTGCTGTCACAGATAATAGATGGCCAAGAACAAGTGATAGCGTACTACAGCAAAATTTTGTCAAAGCCTGAACGCAACTACTGTGTGACCCGAAGGGAGTTGCTCGCAGTACTGGAATGCGTGAAACACTTCCATAAATACCTGTATGGGCAAAAGTTTCGCCTGCGCACAGATCATGCGGCATTGAAATGGCTACTGAACTTTAAAGATCCGGAAGGCCAATTGGCGCGGTGGATCGAGCGGCTGCAGAGCTACGACTACACGGTAGAGCATCGCAAGGGTAGCAGCCATGGAAATGCCGATGCCTTGTCACGCCGTCCGTGCAAAACCGAATGCAGGCATTGTTCGCGAGCCGAAAGCAAAGAGCAGATAGTGGACGTACGATTGGTCAGCGTTCTGCCAGAGGAGGAGTGGTCTGCGGAGAGGATACAAAAGGACCAGCGCGAGGATACGGATCTTAAAAAAATCATTGAAGGCAAGGAGCAAGGCGCACGTCCAGACTGGCAGGAGATGGCCGGTGAGAGCCCGATCGCGAAGGCTTACTGGGCGCAGTGGCAAAGTCTGCGGCTGTCTGATGGTTGCCTATACCGCGAGTGGGAGAGTGAGGATGGCCGGACCAGCAATTCCCTAATTTTAGTCCCGAAATGCAGGATCAACGAGGTGATCGAGGCATACCATAACGACTCTAGCGGAGGGCACCTAGGCATCACAAAAACTGTCGCCAAAATAAAAAGGCGATTCTACTGGGTAGGATGCCAGGAGTCTGTCGCCGATTGGATTAAGAGCTGTGATCGATGTTCGGCTGCGAAAGGGCCAACAAGAAGATCTCGGGGCCGCATGCAGCAGTACAACATGGGAGCGCCCTTTGAGCGAATTGCCATGGACGTCGCCGGGCCATTCCCACTTAGCACTCAAGGCAACAAATATGTGCTGGTGGTGATGGACTATTTCAGCAAATGGCCCGAAGTGTATCCTATTCCTAACCAGGAGGCCACCACGGTCGCGGAAATGTTGGTAAACAACTGGGTGGCCAGATTTGGAGTTCCACTGGAGTTGCACTCGGATCAAGGCCGGAATTTCGAGTCTCTTGTATTAAAAGAAGTGTGTGAGCTACTAGGAATAAGGAAAACTCGCACCTGTCCTTTGCATCCCCAGTCCGACGGCATGGTGGAACGATTCAATCGCACACTGGAGGAATATCTGCGGAAAGTAGTAGGCAGGAATCAAAAGGATTGGGACACGCATATTCCGCTGTTCTTGATGGCGTATAGGTCAGCCCCGCACGATACGACATCACTCACTCCAGCCCGAGCAGTGTTCGGCACAGAGCTGAGATTGCCTGCTGACTTGAAGTTCGGAGTGGTCAGCACGACGGAAGGCGCTAAGACTGATTACGCAGTTAATAAGCGATCGGAGCTGGAAGAAATCCACCAGTTTATAAGGGACCGTATCCAACTGGTCAGCGATAAGATGAAAGCCAGATATGATCTACGAGCTAACACAGCGGGGTTCCAAGAAGGTGATCTGGTAATGCTTTACAACCCGCAGCGCAGGAAAGGTTTGTCTCCAAAGCTTCAAACGTCATGGGAAGGACCGTACAAAGTCGTGACCAGGATTAATGACGTGGTGTACAGGGTTCAACGCTGCTGCAGCGGAAACGCCAGGCTGAAAGTAGTCCATTTGGAGCGCCTGGCGTCTTACTCCGGCGGAGCCTCGGTACTTGTTCGGGACGAACAAGTCTAAGTGATGGACAGTGATACGATGAGAAATTCTGTGCCGCACTGTACAAAAATGCTTTTCCCCGCACGAATGTTTTCCAAGCATACTTTTAGGCATGCACTGTGAAGTACAGCAAAACTGTTATAAATTCGCTTGGTATAGTCCGATATGGCAAGGATGGTTCTCGAAGAAATGGGCTGTGCGAGAATGGTCGAGCGCTTTCCAATTAGAAGTGCAAGAAACTTCGGCGCGATAAGAAAAGTGGTATAAAAGCAGCAGTGGCAGCGCAAGGGGTCGAGTCTGTGTTAAGCAAGCAAAGTGGCAACAAGTGTAGATACAAGCGAAGTGTGAATTCTGTAAATAAAGCGATTGTTAGTTTTGACTACGTTGCGCCGGATAACTGAAGTTGTTTTATTTTCAAAACCAATCCAAGCGAACCTGTGAAGTAATATTCGTAACAATATGTTATGTTCCCTTGGTCGGATTTTCGCTTTATTAAAAATTTGCTATTTAAAGATTTGTATTACATTAGATAACACAACGACTCGTCCAAGTGCCACATTGCTTTGCTTGGTTCTTTTGGCGCTTAACTTGTTTTACTTTTTACCAAAAACAAAAAAAAACCTAATAACAATAATAAAATCTACAAGAAACAAAACAACAACAAAAGAACACTGATAGTACAAAACTCCACAAAGCAAAATCCCATTAGCTGCAAAAGGGTTCGCGCTAACGCTAAGCAGCCGCATGGAAGCTATCAGACAACAAACAGCAACCAGCCAGCAGTCAACAACGTTCGCTCGCCACGGCTCACACCGTTTCCGATGCAACTCAGCGCAACTGCAACTTCTGCTGCCTACTTATGCAAACTTGCACTGTTACTGTGTGTGTGTGTTTGTGCTGTGCGGACAACAGTTTCCTGATGTGCGCCCAAGAATTCATTTGTCGTATGTTCTACTTGATGCCATATCACATACGACATTCATGTTCGACAACAACAATAAGTATGCACGAAAGTGGGCAATTTTTGATATCAGCCAACACTCTCCATTTGCCACGGCCACGTTGTGCCGTTTGCTTTTGTTAATTTGAAATTTGTTTGGTCGTTTGGCGGAGCGGCTTTTGCAACGTTTGCATTTCGCGCGTTATTTGCCAATTCGTTTGGGCTGTGTGAATTGAATTAATTCAATTACGGTTTGCATATGCAAGTTGGCGTCGTCGGTCATCGATGCCGGTCGCTGGTCAGTTTGGTTGTTTGTCTTTTGTGCTGTGTGCGCGTTCAGTTTGATTGCATCGACGTTAGAGCGCCAAAAAGCAGGCAATGTGCAGGTGATTTGATGCAATTATCTTTGAGTAGCTTTGAAAGGTTGCAGTGTTTTTTTATTGAACTCATAAATAGTTTGTTTTGTGTGAGTTTTTTTGGGCGGATGAATTCACAGAGAAGAGATCGAACTTGCTTGCACTGTGATTGAAGAGATTTTTTAAAATGGGTTTTGCTTTCTTTGTGGAAAAAGTTCGGCAACAAAGTCAAGCAATGTCATAGGAATAGTTGATTTGTTTTTTGTTTTCTTTGACAAAGGACTTGATTCTCATTAGTGGTTTTATAATTGAATTGTTTTTACAGCACATAGCACTTAGTTCTAAATATTTTTTACTTTTTTATTAATAAAAAAATAATAAAACAAGGGACGGCCTGGACTTACAGTTTTTAAAATTAAAAAAAAAAATTAAATTAAAAAGAAGTAAAAATTAAAATTAAAATGAAATAAAATAAAATAAAATAAAATAAAATAAAATAAAATAAAATAAAATAAAATAAAATAAAGTAAAATAAAATAAAATAAAATAAAATAAAATAAAATAAAATAAAATAAAATAAAATAAAATAAAACAAATCAATATAAAATAAAATAAAACAAAATAATATACTAAAAAAAATAAAATAAATATAATAAAATAAAATTAAATCATATTAGTTCTCTTTTTTGAGTTTATTGCACATGAAAGAGATTTTTGTTTTAGACTATTTGAAACTTCACTGAAGTATATATAGTAAATACATACTATCTACATATGTACATACGAGTATGTGACCAATCATATTGAAAATAGTCATTGACAAGTCTTCTCTTTGATAAAGAAAACTTAATTGAACCTCGTTTGAAAGCACAAAGCTTGACATTCAATAAAATTGCATTGGCAAACTCAAAAAGCCAACTGCCACACCCAAGTTTTGTTTGTTTTTCAATAGCATTTTCGAAAGAACTTTTCAGCCACCACAAATGCTACTTCAATCAAGAATTTCCTTTTGTTGTTGTTGTTGTTATTTTTGCTATTGATAACAAGCGCTCAAAGGTGGCTGTCGTGCAGCGTGAGTGTCAACGGCAACGCTGCAACATTGCATGACAAATTCCCTGTCAATGTACGCATTGACATGTAAAGTCGTTGCATCACTTTTTTTCATCATACATATCACTGAACTTCTTCGGGACGCGGGGGCACAACGAAAAACTGCAAAACAAATGTGCAGAAAAGTTGAAAGCCAGCTGGGTGGGGAGTGTGGAAGTTGAGCTCAGTTCACCAAAATCGAAAAAGAAAGCCAAAACGTGTGTCGTTGGAAGACAAACGACGCACCGCAGCTGCACGCGCAAACGCACTTTAATCGACAGGCACAATGAACGACGATGCAGCAAACGAAACAAAACAACGGCGACTACGGCTGCGTCAGTATGAACTGCAGCCGCCGAGGCAGAGTGACAAGTTGCCGAGTGTGCGGCGTGTGGGGGTCTGGCAACGGCTTTGACGCATGTTGCATAAACATCAATGCAACGAGCACCAACACACACACACACATGTCGAGACTTGGGCGGACATATGGACGCTGGCAGCCGAGTGACAAGTGACAGGATATGCATACATGCGCAAAAAGATACTGCGCCCTGGGGTCGTGTCATTGCCGCTGCTCAAGCAGAAGTCTGCCTCTGTGTGTGTGTGTGTGTTCATGGCTGATGTTACCGCTGTTGTTATTGCTGTGTTTGTTGATGTTGATGGTGGCGATGGTGATGGTGATTTGCACGCATGATAAATTACACAAGCGTCATTCACATTCACATTCACATTCACACTCACACTCGCACTCACACACACTCATATACAGGCTGTGAAAAAACGTATGCGCTGTCGCCTGCACTTGAACACTGAGTGCACGTTGCATGCGAGGACATTTAGCGTGAAAGCGCGCATCGTGTCGATGACGATGGTGTTTGAATTTTGATTTTTGTGCAACACCAACTTAAATGTCCTCGACAACTTGCAGCCTGACGACATGTAAATGACTGCCAACGCAACAACCGCACCCATACATCAAGTTGCACCAAACTCGCTCGACACAAACGAGTTGAGTTGGGTGCGTAGCAATGTATCGCATTGCAAAAAGGAGGGGCGAAATATTTTTCGATGAGTACAGTTGAGTGGAGACGATGTGAGGGATTGGTTGCGAATGCGGTTTGGTGTTACGAGTACAATGTGCAGCATTTTCTGATGCGGTGTGGCGGGAGTTCAACGAGTGAGGCGAGTTGAGTTGGTTAGTTTGCAATGGCGCAAAGAGAGAGGTGGTGAGTAGGCAGTAGAGGTGAGATGTGCTAAGAAAGGGTTAAGTAAGATTAGTTGAAGGACTACGCTGACATGAGGTGAGTGAGGCTAGTTGAAGAGAAATTACCTTAACCCTTTTGACCCCGAATTTGACCCTGTGTCTCGATATTACTTTTAGGTATTTAAATCATGAATAAAAATTTTGTAAATTTTGTTTTGAAAATTGTTCATCAATATTTTTTATAATAAAAAAATTATTTAATATTTATGGAAAAATACAAAATTATAATTTTTTTATTTTATTTAACCATTATTAAAGAAACAGAGTTTTGATCAAACTCGCCCAATTCGTAGACTTCAATTAGAACACCAACTTTCCCTGATATAGCTGCAAATTATTGGAAATTATTTTGGGAACAACGGTAAAATTTTTGTAATTTGCTTTGAATGCACTTCTAAAAATATTAATTTGTTGGTGCCTACTTAAGTTAAACCCATAAATCAATCGCAGCTTTTGCTATAGGATGTTGCTTTCGGACAACTTTTGGGTCGAAAGGGTTAAGGTTTTGTTGCCCTAAGTTGACACATTTCAATGATGCAACATAAAGTAGATGAATATATATGACATCTATTGTTAATAATGGACTGTCAATGCTAAGTGATTTGAGTATAATTGAGGAAAGAGATTGTTAGTGGGTGAGGTGATAACGGATGAAGTGAGGCTATAGGGTGCGGTGATGTGATATGATGAGGCGAAGTTATGCGACATGAAAAGAGATGAGGTAAAGTTGGGTTTGGAATAAAAAGTGACAGGAGACAAAATATATGAAGTCGTTAACATCGGACTGTTAAAGCTAAGCAATGTTTATAGAAAAGGTTTATTTTATAATTCTTGATGCTAAGTGAGTTGAATATAAGTGAAAAGAGGCGAAACGTTGGTGGCTGAGGTGATAACAGGTGATATAAGGTGCTTTAGGGTGAAGTGATGCGACATGAGAAGAGATGAGGTAAAGTTGGGTTTTGAAAGGTTAAGTTTGGATTAGAGTAAGATTAGGTCAGATGAGATGATATGAGTTAAGTGAGGTGAGGTGAGATGGAATGAAATAAGTCAGCGTGTGATTTTCTGAGGTGAGATAAGATACAGCACGTTAAGATGATAATGATTTGAGGTGATGTAACATGAGGAGGTGCGATAATGGTGGGCGAGGTGCTGTGACATAAAGTGGTGAAGTGAACTGATGTGATGTGAAGAGAGATGAGGTAAAGTTGGATTTGGAGAGGTTAAATATGAATGAGATGAAATTATATAAGTTAAATGTAAGCATGGTTATGTGAGGTGAGGTGGGAAGAGGTGAGATTAGGTGAGGTGAGATTAAATAAAATAAGTCGGCGTGTGATTTTCTGAGGTGAGATAAGATGCAGCGCGTTAAAATTATGAATAATGGGGTTATGTAACGTGAAGAGGTGACGTGATGGTGGGTGAGGTGATGTGACATAAGGTGTGAGGTGAAGTTATGTGATATGAAGGGAAATGAGATAAAGTTGGGTTTGGAGAGGTTAAATACGGATCAGATAAAATTATATGAGTTAAGTGTAAGTATGGTTAAGTGAGTTGAGATTAAATGAAATCAGCCAACGTGTGGTTTTCTGAGGTGAGAACGTGTAATTTTCTAAGGTCATGGTAAGTGAGGTGTTGTAACATGAGGTGGTGAGATAATGAGATGGCAGGATGATGTGATATAAAGTGGTGAAGTGAAATGATTTAATATGAAAAGAGAAGAGGTAAAATTGGGTTTGGAGAGGATAACTATGGATCAGATGAAATGATATGAGTAAGTATGGTTATGTGAGGTAAGGTGAGATGAGATTAACATAAATGAAATAAGTCGGCGTGTGATTTTGCGAAGATAAAGCGTGTTGAGATCATAGTAAGTGAAGTGATGTAGCATGAGTTCGTGAGATAATAGTGGGCGAGGTGATGTGACATAAGGTATGAGGTGAAGTAATGTCACAGAAGGAGAAATGAGGTAAAGTTATGTTTGAAGAGGTTACGTAAAGGATGGGTTTAGGTAAAACCAAGTCAGATCGAGTGAGATGATATGGGTTAAGTTTAGGTATGGTCATGTAAGGTGAGACTAAGTAAAATAAGTTGAGGTGTGATTTATTGAGATAAGAAAAAAAACATTAGATTTATGGTAGGAGAAGTGATGTAACATGAGGAGATGAGGTGAGGTGATGTAACGTGAGAAGATGAGGTGAGGTGATGTTTGGCAAGGGATGTTACATGACTATGGATGAGATATAGTTAGGTTTGAAGAGGTAAAGTAAAGTGTAGAGTTGGATACAACTAGGTACGATAGGACCAGATCATACAGGACAAATAGATCCTATATGAGTTTAGCCCAGGTATGATTATGTGAGATGAGGTGAGTTAAGTTGAGCTGATGTCAGATGGTATAAAACGTATTTAGACGATGTAAGATGATTTAAGTTTAAATGATGTGCAGTGAGCTATAAATATGTAAGGTGCACTAATATAATGAGGAACAGTAATTCTAAGTGGGATAACATGGTTTAAGGGCCAAATAGAAATCATATCAGGTGATATTAGCTTATGAGAGAGTTTGTAAGCTGAGGTGAAATTAAGTGATGTGAGGTAAGATTATGTAAGATGAGAAGACATGAGTTGAGATATGGTGTAGTAAATGAATGAAGGTAAGTTTATGTTTTGATGAGGGGAATTGGGAGAGGCCAAACTGTAATAAGATAAGGAATTGTCAGGCGATATAAGAAAAGGTAAAGTGAGGTATTGAAAGGTACATTATGTTGAGTCAGTTGTAGTACATTAAACTGAGATAATGAAATATTCAATTAGATATAGTGATGACAGATAAGAAAACCGAAGTAGGATCCCATGGAGTCAAGATGAACGAGAGATTATAATAGATGAGGTGAGGTGTGAAAGTGTACTCGAAAAGTAAGGAGAGGTAGAGTGAGTTAAGATAAGTTTTGGTGACCTGGGTGAGATACATTTACATGCGATTTGACGAGATTTATGGCGGCAACGTAAGGTGTTCTGTGGTGTTCTGAGGTGAGGCAATAGCACGCAAGATTTTAAGGTTGATGCGATCTTACTTATTTTTCTTGAAAGGTGAAACCACCTACGGCAAAACGCGTGGAGTACAGTGAGATCAAGATGGAATTTATATAAATGAATTGAATTTATTTTATTGCTGATTTTAGTCTATTTTAAAATATTATTAATTGATATATAAAACTATTTGCACTAATACAAGTAACCAGAAACTTCCACAACTCTTCTCTCGTATAGACAGAAAGGTTTCTGTTTAATAATTCTCCGTTTGAGGCCAAATAGACTCAGTGCTATGCAAGGCTTGCAGTCTCTTTGCTCACACTTACACCATCATCACTATCTTCATCATCATAATCATAATCATAATCAATATAAGAAATTGCCTAAATATGCTAAGGATCAAATTTCAGAACGACAGTATGTAATGTGAGTTTAGCTTAGCGCAACTCGTGTCGAGTCAAACCGAAATATGGCAAACTAAATTGATATCAGGCGAGTTAGATTATAAACGAAATGGTGAGATTTGATTTCCACAAAACTGATAAAACAATACAAAAGCCAACGAACAAATTCAACGCCATAACTGTTTTTCTTATAATTGTATGAAATTACATTATTTCAAGTCGACTGCGATTTCAGTTGTTGCATGAAGACATGTCACAAGGCGTTTCCATGAGCGACACGAAGCATGTTAAACACCTACATGCACGCACACACACACACACACGCACATGTCATCTGTGGCATCAGATATGAGTACAGCACAGCCGAGAGAATACACTCAGACAAGGGGGAGTGAAACGAGTCTAATCACACAAGCACAGCAGAAATGTAAAGCGAGTTGACTTCAATGCTGGATGTGAAAACCAGCACAATTTCGTGTCAGTGGCGCTGTCCGCCTACGTGTCAACTCATTATTTCATGAACAGTTGCATGCGATCTGCTGTCGTCTCCTGGTATTCCCGATGGGCCTATTGTTGCTTAGCATTGGAACTGGATGACTATTTATGTGTGAATGAAATACGAAACTGGTGCCTCGATTTCCGAAAATTGATTGTAGAAATTTTGAGAATGTGAAAGCGAATACGGCGTAGCTATGGAATATTTATAAGCATACATTTAGGCGTGTGGGCGTTATAAGTTGTGTAGATGGCTTACTGAAGAAAAATAGAATTGAAAGCATGCTTTGATCATAATAAATCTGAACCATTGTTGAAGATGGGAAACAGCTCAATTTTTTTCCATGTCAACCTTGTCAGCATTTAGAAGCTTTGAAGCCTCATTTTGAATTAAACAATTTTTTTTAATTTAAATTTCTGTTTAATGTTTAGATTTTATATTGAAAATTTGTTTTTTATATTTTTTGTACTTACCAAACTTTTGAGCAGCATTTTGACCGACTTATGCTGAACTGGCAGTGAGCGAGTGTCAGAAAATAAAAAATAATGCAACTACTGCTGCAGATGTTTGCTGCCACACTTAACTGGTTGCTGACGCTGATTTAATTGTCAGTTCTCGATATGATTTTGTTGCTATTTCTATGCACTTCTTTTACTATTTCCTCTTTTTATTAGAATTTATTCACTTCAGTGTGCGCGACGAGTTCAACTCTGCGCGTTGTGGCGTTGAAATGAAGTGCAAGTGGGCGTACGCTGTTGAGGCATTGAAGGGTTAAATAAATTGCAAAATGTTACCTTCTGACATGAAATGCAAAATGCTGCACTGAATTTAACTGCTGAAAAAGCAATGCCAATGTAAAATATTATAATAAAATTCATAGACTTGAAAAATAGAAAAAGTAAAATTCAAAAATACAAAATATTTTAAATACGTTTCAACAAACTAAAAATAAATAATAAAAAAAATAAAAATAATATAAATTATAAAAAAATATCCAAATGTTGAAAATACAAAACACACCCACACAGACTCACATGTTCACATATGAAATGTAAATTTGTTTGCCAAACTACAAAATTGAAATAGTGTGTGAAAAAGTTGAACTGCACGAGTTGTTTTTTTTTGGCAACTTGCAACTGCATGAAAATTAAAAATTTCCGCTTTCCCTGCACTGCTCTGCTGCATTCACTTATTTAAAACAAAACAATGTTTTTTATGGCAAAACTGTCGAAAACACAATATTCCTGCTGGCAGCCGTGTGCCGAGTTGCTGTGCTGGCGAATTGATGGCGCTTCGTTTGGTGGACTTTGTTTTTTTTTGTATATGAAAATTTTTACAGCCGTGAAAATTTTCCCAAAATGCACCAAAATGAATGGCAAAAAAGTGACGCCCATTTAAATGGTTGGAATTTTGTCATTTTGGCATTACTGCTTTTGTTCTGTGATATAGTTTTTCAAATAACTTTCATTTGAAGAGCGAAAACTGTTGCAGCTGTGCGCAGCAGTTTTCGTATATAATCTACATTTATTCATTTTCATTCATTTTCGAGCTCAACGTAGCACTTTTAATGTGATTTAACGTGTTCGGTGTAAGGTAAACAAAAACAAAAAACAGAAAAAACTGTTGGGGTACGCAAAAAGTGGCACAAAAAACAATATTTTCGTCTATGTTTCCACCGCGAACTGCGCTGTTGTTGAATTTTGTTGCAGAATTGTAAAAACAAAAGCAAAGTACAATTTTTTTATACATGAAAATAATTTGAATAAAAAGGCTGGTTTGGTTGGGTATTTTTTTCGGAACACATGCGCACATATCTACGCGTCAGTTTATTTTATTGAACAAGTCTCATGTGTGCGTTGTGGCAGCGACACACATAACTGAGGAAGTGAGTTCAAAACCGTAGTCTGTCTTGCGTCATCAAGACGAATTATTTAGATTCTACTTATGAAGAAACATAGAAACTACTTATAAAATTATCTAAAAAATACTATCGGGTTGTGAAAAATGAACTCAGTTTTTGTAAACTTTGCCCTTCAAATATCTTAAAAACTGCCTTCAGCTTCTTTGGTTCAAAACTGTATAAGTCTGAGTAATGTTATTCAATTTTTTTATTTAATATTTCGTTGATACTGAATATTTTTTAAATATTGTGAGCACCAGATTTCATAAAAAAATACTTTTTTTAGTATTGGAACATTTTGTTTGAACAAAAAATATGTTTTAAGCCAAAAAAACTTTCGGTGTAGCAGCAAGTTTTGTTTTAGTTTTAGAAACTATTATTAAAATTTTTATAATTTTCATACTCGAGTTAAGATTAAAATATTTTACGTTAGACTATTATTTTTTTAAATAAAAAATTTATTTATATTAAAAAAATAAAAAATAATTTCTAAGTGAAACAAATTTTGTTATCTGTAGAAAAAATTTTTGTTTGTTATATGAAATTTAAAATTTATTTATATCAAAAAAATAAAAAATAATTTCTATGTGAAACAAATTTTGTTATATGTAGACAAAATTTTGTTTTGTTATACGAAATTTTTTTTTATTGCTTATCATAAAGTTTCTTTGTATTAAAAATTTATTAAAATATTTTCGAAGTAAAAAATTTTGATATTACAATTTTTTTATATTAAAAATTATATTAAAATATAAAAGAATTTTACATTTTTGTATGTTAAACTAAAAATTAAACTAAGAAATAATAAACAATATTAATAAAAATAAATTAACTTAATAAAACTAATTTTTTTTTAACATAATTTTATCAAATAAAATTTTATATGATGGAAACTTGCTTCACATAAGACAATTAAAATTAGCTTTTTACATAAACTTTTTCTTATATTGAAAAATTTTTATTAAAAAAATTTTTATTCAAAAATTTTCTTATAAAAAACGTTTTGATATTAAAAATAGAAAATGTTTTTTGATATTAAGAATTTTTTGTTTGCTATATGTAGAAAGATTTGTTATACGAAATTTTTTTTTATTGCTTATCATAAAGTTTCTTTGTATTAAAAATTTATTAAAATATTTTCGAAGTAAAAAATTTTGATATTAAAAATTTTGATATTACAATTTTTTTATATTAAAAATGATATTAAAATATAAAATAATTTTAAATTTTTGTATGTTAACATAAAAATTAAATTAAGAAATAATAAACAATATTAATAAAAATAAATTAACTCAATAAAAATAATTTTTTTTAAACATAATTTTATCTAATAAAATTTTATATGATGGAAACTTGCTTCACATAAGACAATTAAAATTAGCTTTTACCATAAACATTTTTATTAAAAATAAAAAAAATATATTTTTTATTTTCAAAAATTTCTTATGATTTTTTTGATATTAAAAATTTGAAAAATTTTTTGATATTAAGAAATTTTTGTTTGCTATATGTAGAAACAAATTTTTTTTTGTTTTACGGATTTTTTTTCTATTATAAAGTTTTTTTTTTTAATTTATTAAAATATTTTCGAAGTAAAACATTTTTGATATTAAACATTTTTATATTAAAAATGATATAATATAAACAAATTTTTAATTTTTTTACGGTAAACTAAAAATTAAACAATATTAATAAAAATAAATTATTAAGTTAATTTAAAAATAAAATAAAAAAAATAAAAATAAATAAAATAATTTTTTTTTTAAATAACAATATTTGTAATAAATAAAACTCATCTATAAATATTTAATCATAAACTAAAAAAATGTTTTAAATTGTTTTTTATGAAAATATTTGTTTTATGTTAAATTTAAAATTAAATTAAGAGAAAATAAATACAAAAAAATAATAATAAAAATTACTAAACGGTTTTTTTTCAATCAAGTTATTTTCATAAATAAAAATCATCAATAACTATTTAATCATAAATTTTGTTTAAAAAATTATTATCATTTATTTTTTAATTTTCCAGCAGTTAAACTCGTCTGCAACATTTTGCACTAAAAAATTCGAATATTTAATGCACGCGAAATATTTTCACAAACCGAAAGAGTT
This sequence comes from Melieria omissa, assembly GCA_963971225.1. Classification (NCBI taxonomy): domain Eukaryota; kingdom Metazoa; phylum Arthropoda; class Insecta; order Diptera; family Ulidiidae; genus Melieria; species Melieria omissa. The sequence goes on from OZ020269.1 coordinate 11,392,256, forward strand.
TTCCGTCCTCAACTTGTTTGTTTTTGCAAATTTTGCCAAGTGTTAATATATCTTCACTGTTTTGGCCAAAATTAAAAGCTTTGCCAATTGCCAAAAAATACTTTTTTCGTCCTGTTCAAATCCTTTTCTGCGTTCTATGCACTGATTGCACTCGCGTTCACTGTTGTTTACTGTCCGTTTGCGATTTGGGGTGGCGAATAGTTTGGCGTGTGGCGCGTTTTGTCAACAACCGCAGCGAAGTGAACTGAAGTGATCGCAGCGCAACGCTTCCTATTTATAAAGGCTGTCCGCTGCGGTGCCGCCGCCGCTTCCAATGCAATCCAAATCAAATTCACTGCAATTCGAGCAACTTCAATCCATTTCCAACTTTAACTCCAGTGCAGCATTTCAGCGAGATTATTTGTGCTATTTACGTGGAATTCGCTTCGAGTGCGACAGGCGTCGCTGAGAAGATGTGGGGGCCCGGAGATGGCAGGGTGCGCTGAAGCTGGAAATGAGGCCAATATCAAAGGTGGCTATATTCATAAATACACACAAACCCACATAATGATACAATGTATATATATGTTGCCGCACAAACGACAAATAAATTGGCATTTATCATTTCCAGTTAATTATTTGCGGTTGAAGTGAGCAGCGACGCGTTCGCTCTCACCTAAAACACTCTCGCTAATTTATGCATTGAGTGTGAAATTAGCAGAAATTGTGGCAAAACAGCCAGCGGCCAAGTGTACAAGTAACCAAAAGACGCAACAACAACAATAACGATAATAGAACAACAGCAGCGGCGGTAATAGAGTGACAGGAAATCAACGAGCAGCGGAAAAGCCTCAACGGGCCGCTGTGCCGCTTGCTGTGCACTTAAAGGGCGGGCGGAGGGCGGCGCGCAGCGGCAGCGTCACACAATCGCTATCGGCGTTATCGCGCTGCCAGTGCCGCCAAGGCACCTGACCGTGGCTGATTTATTGTGCAGCATTAGGCAGGTACGCGCGCCGCATGATTGAGTGCTCTCGTACACCTGGCGAACGGCCATGCAGGATGCCGTATGGCTCGACCGAAGGCGGCACTAACTGAACTAAATCATATCGCATATTCCAGCCGCGTTTGTAGGTGCCGCAAGAGCGCGACCTTAATTATCGCACAGAATCAAAACGAGCCAACAACAATGACGAAAATAAATAAATTTCCCGACTGAAAGGGCTGATAAGCAACGCTATCGGCGCATTCATGGGCGTTTCCAGCGACGCTACTTACGTCGTTTGTGCCAGGTTGTTTGCAACACACACACACACCCGAGTGTAGGTGGCAGACGTCGGTGTCGATGACGGTTTCGGACAAATTGCAGCTGCAACAGCGGAAATTATGACGCAGCTCACTTGGGTTGTGTAATGAGTACAAATTTTATGGGCACGGCTGGGATAAGTTGGACTTTAGAGTGTGTGCTAAAAATGGCGGCATTTGTTTTTGTTCTAGGAAAAGTTTTTCCGAAAATGATTATAAACATGTAAATATGAAGGCGTTTTGTTTCGGAAAGTTATTTTGAAATTAACAAAACTACATATGTGTGATGTGATGTGAGGTAAGGCCGGAAGGCTACAAGTCTTCCATAGCACTCAGTTGATTTTGGACTATTGTACTATACCCAAGGGGGATAGGGAAGGAGAGGAGAGTGATATCTTATAATTCACCCATTTTAAAATGTGTATGCAACACTGTTTTTTCCAACATATATTACAGCACACATTTCAGCAGGGGACCTACGCCGAATTCGAACGGCAGTTTTTCTTTCACACTTGAAGGTTTTCCATTGTCTGCAAGAGCGTCCTTACGAGACCTGATCCCGAGGATACAATTTTCGATGAGTTATGAAGAGGTTTGAAGAGTAGAGAAGTTGAAAGACTAGAAGCTAGATCTGACTTGAAGATATTAGGATAACAAAGGATACTACTACACTAGTTCAATTTCGTTATAAATATATCTCAGTTGAGGTTTTATTTTTATGTTCTGAAACTTGGTGATCATCTCTAGGAAGCTATAGTCCATATATATACGATTGGATATAAGTTGCTGGGTAGGGTAGACTCTGGTATATGGTTGATTGGTTATTAGCCTATAAAGTACCGTTTTGGTGCCACATCCTTGCTGCATTGATGTTGTCTGGTGATTCATTTTGATTTTGGCGGCTAATGACACGTAAAAATCGCTCTAAGTAATTCCGTATTTCCCTGGGTGTTTTCAATTGTTGCTTTGTCCTCTTCAGCTCCTATTTTGGCTATATTTTCCATGATGTACTGCAATTAGACAGTTTGCTCCATCTTTCATTTTTGTTTCCTTGTTCACTCCTCTCTGGAGCATAGGGCCTCCACAAGACTCTTTCATCTTATTCCGAGGCTTTGCCTTGTGTTGGTAACGTTAATCGGTTGTTTTGTTTTGTCAGCGTAAGTGATTGGCCTGTCGCAGGTAGTCCTAAGTGATGGGGCTGCCATCTAACGCCGCTTAGGAATGTCGCCTCCGTTATTTCGAGCTACTGCTCGTAGCGCCATCTGTTGTGTGAGGAGGTTACAGCAGAATGGTTGGGGACCTCGCTAGATCAATTTGGTGCGCTGTCTTCGCTATTGTCCGTTTCCCCTTGCAGGCGTCGTTGGTTGGAAAAGTGCGGGGACCGTATACGAGGTGGGAGTTGAACCCACGACTTTTGGGATGAAAGTCTAATGCACTCACGTTAGGCTATCGAGGCTGTAGTTTTTCGATTACACGTAACACTACAGTGGGCGTGAATGCCGCTTGTTAGTCTGCAGAGCAGAATAGCTACTTTGGTATCTGATCTGATTAGTTTTTTATTTCTTTCAGTCTACAGTACAGTAACTCTCAATCCTTAATTCCGGCTGCTGGATCACTGCAATGTCTTCCTAGCTAAGGTCGCCACAGTTCGTTTAGTTTAGGGCTGGTTTATGGAAATCAGGACATCGGCTCGCAATATTCTGATTTTATTGAAAAGCGCAAATTTAACGACTACTTGTACTATTCTTAGTCGTTACAAGTCCCTCAATGAGATTGCTTCATACTTTACGGTGCTGGATTCTAAAACATAGGGACAATCTATCTACATAACTGAAGGTTAAATTGGGTAAGGATAGCCGTTTATGTTCACCGTTTTGTTATGTTATGTAAGGATAGCCGTTTATGCGGCAGTAGTGACCACAAAAATAGGACAGAACTCTAAAACTACACATCCCCAGATAGACTAGAGATACCATGATTAGGTAGGTAGATTACCTCATAAAAGGGGTCTTAACGCTAATGTCAATGGTTGTCAGGTTAAATACGTAAACCATGAAAGGGAGCCCCAAGATGATGCAGTTCCCTCCGAGTTAGAGCTGGTCAGTGACACATCAAATGCAAAACAACCTCTTCTTTATTCACAGAGGTGCAGCTGCGGCAGTGTTCATTGAAAGAGGGGTCCAGTTGCTGGGTATGCTTTTCTACAGTCCAACGATCAGTTAGAATTGCTGCAGACGAGACGATTGTGTCACAAGTCAAGCAGAGTAGTTGATTGATCCTTTATAGCAGAGGTCGGCAAAGCTTACTCTTATGAGCAGTACGCTCAGCACACGTACACAGTACGCTTTCTCATTCAGCCGTTGTTATATTATATATAATTTATTTATTATAATTTACAATTTATATTAGTTGGAATTATGACGTTTTAAATAGAAGAAGTTGGAATGAAAACATTGACACATTGTTATCCGTTCTGAACTCGACAAATAAACAAAAATCATGGGAAAGGGCTCTTAAAAGTTCACGTATATATAAAGACTTAGATCATAACATCGGTAAAAGCTACTTGAATGACAATCTTGAAAAATATAGAATAATGTGGATTTTGAAGGCCAGGTGCGATTTGATAATTCTTGGGGGTCACAGAAATCTAAACTGCAGTCTTTGTAATTTGAACGAGTTAGAAAATATAACACATTTTCTGGGTAGGTGTCCAATTTTGAAAAGAATCAGATATCGATATCTTGGAAAGTTCTTTTTAACTCAAGATGAAATTGTAAACAAGCTAAATGGAATTGGCGTAGGTGGATGGGATTGTCTTGTTTTGTACGTCACTGATGCTTTAAAATATAGGAGTTTAATTGTAAATGAATTCTGTTAATATGTATGTATATCTTTATGTTAGAGTAATGTATTTTCCTTTTTTCCGACAGACGACTTAAAGGTCATTGTCGTAAATTCTTTATCAGAAATGTTATCTATTGTTAATTAAATTACTTCTGTAATATTTGTTAAACAATTGAATAAAGAATATGGCGCATAGTCATAGTCGAAATAAAGTACACTTTAAGATCAATAAAGAATACTTTTAAATAAAGTAAGCTCTAAGTCAATCATAGTCGAGTTAGAGCATACTTTAACGCTAAAAGTATACTCTAACTTTAAAACAAGCAAAAGCTGTTGCTAAACCAGTTAGCAATGAGTCAAAATGAGCAGAAATGTCACTTTTTCAAAATATTTTAAATTCAAAAAACGAAATAAATCTAAAAAAAATGTAAAATGTTTCATTTCGAGGAAATTGAAAGAGGTTTCAATATTATGAACGACGACATTGTGCTTAGACGGCGAAAAGTATATAAAAGCTGGATGGATCCCTTCGAGTTCGATGACGAAGACTTCTATAGTCGTTACCGGTCGATAAAGTTGCTGCTCAGTTTGCAATTGATGTTTTGAACATTCAAGAACCAAGCGACAATAGAATACAATTGTTTTCTTTACCCCGTAAAGTAGGCAAAAACTTGTATATCGATCCGCTGTTTGTTTGTTTTGTTTACGTCAGAGATGGGCAGATTAATCCTCGGAAAATTGTGCAGTCGATTTTTTTAGGCTGTCGTGTGTTTCCCACAAGTAGCCGACCGCAGTCGTTCATTTCTAACTGCTAATTAGTGTTCAGGAAAACAAATATTGCAAAATAATGTATTACAAAATAAATCGGTATGGGCATAATTCCGGAAATAAATTCTCATTTGTAACTCCGAATCGCTAGTTTTTGCAGAGTTGCCGTTGCTTTCGTTTGCTGTTTCAAAAAGTCGCTGCTACGTAGAAGCATGTTCTAAACTGAATATGGTAACTGAAAAATTAAAGTCGACTTTATCTTTTTAGTCTTTTGCTAACTAAAGCCGGCTTTTATGCGGGACTATGATTATGCGCCTATATCTATCTATCTATCTATCTATCTCTATATAATTTACACAGTAGAGAGAAATTTCACTGCGCACACTAACACCATCTCATTGTCAATTTTGCCGGCCCCTGCTTTATAGCTCAGTAAAGGCCATGTCTCTCATTCTCACTCTCACTTTGACTTTCACTCTCACTCTCACTTTCACTCTCACTTTCGCTCTCACTCTCTCTCACTCTCTCACTCACTCTCACTCTCACTCTCACTCTCACTCTCACTCTCACTCTCACTCTCACTCTCACTCTCACTCTCACTCTCACTCTCACTCTCACTCTCACTCTCACTCTCACTCTCACTCTCACTCTCACTCTCACTCTCACTCTCACTCTCACTCTCACTCTCACTCTCACTCTCACTCTCACTCTCACTCTCACTCTCACTCTCACTCTCACTCTCACTCTCACTCTCACTCTCACTCTCTCACTCTCACTCTCACTCTCACTCTCACTCCCACTCTCACTCTCACTCTCACTCTCACTCTTACTCTCACTCTCTCACTCTCACTCTCACTCTCACTCTCACTCTCACTCTCACTCTCACTCTCACTCTCACTCTCACTCTCACTCTCACTCTCACTCTCACTCTCACTCTCACTCTCACTCACTCGCATTCTCATTCTTACTCTTACACTCACTCTCACTGTTTCTCTCACTCTCACTCTCATTCTCTCACTCACTATCACTCTCATTCTCATTCTCACTTTGACTTCGACTTTCACTTTCACGCTCTCAATCACTCTCACTTGCATTCTCTCTCTCACTCTCTCACTCACTCTCATTCTCATTCGCACTCTCATTCTCATCCTCATCCCCATCCTCACTCTTACTCTCACTCTTACTCTCTCTCTCTTACTCTCACTCTCATCGTCACTCTTACTCTCACTCATAATCTCTCTCTCATCCTCACTTTCACTTTCAGATCAGAGATGAGAGGAGAGGAGATGGTTCTTCAATGCTTAATTTGACAGACGTCCGTGGTACACCAATTAGTCTAATTAAGTCCGGCAACGTAATTGTAGAACAGATGAGTTTCTTTGACAGGATTCTACTTAGCTGAGTGGCCAAGATGTGGCAACGTTCGAAATTCCTCGTTACAGAACCTCGCTTCCCTTGTAAGCTTTGAACGTATTCGAGCTTCATATCAGAAACTAATTCCAGATGAAGGAGAAGTAATACTGGACTGTGTGCTAACTCTGAATATCTCTCAACTTGTGTCGTTCTGGGCAACTTCTTTTATTTCGAAGAGACCAGTTGATGACCTTAGAGAACTTCTTTCACTTGGCAGCGACCAGTTGATGAACTTGATTAGTGCTTTGACTGGGCACTGTTTAATAGGTACCAACGTTAGAGGTTTGGGATTGCATCTTTATGGAATTCTTTTCTTCTTCTAAACTTCGAGCTCATTCGAGCTCCATAAAAGAAACTATGTAAGTACCGGTGGGAGAGAAATATCTAATACTGGTTTCAATGGGCGCTAAATGTGGTCAGCTCGTAACTGCGATTGCTCCAGAGAGACACCATTTGTTAGACACCAGTTGACGTACTCGATCAGTGTTTTGATTGGTCACTGTTTAATAGACGCTCACGCTATAAGGTTGGAATTTTCAGTAATTTTTCACAAACTGCATGGATTAGGAAAAGCAGAGAAGCAGACCTTATCTTCTATGCGCAAAACTGAAAGGAGGAGGGAATTATGTTTCATCTGAAAAGTGCTTGTACGGCATTCTTTAGGCAAAGAAAATTTTACCTTAGTGAGTTCTTCTTTGACAACTTGGGAGATCTAATAATTATAATTTGTCGATAAGATACGTCACAGGTACGTATATAGCTCATAGGTCTACTTAGCTTTGTACAGAGTTCTAACTGAATCTATACCAGGTGCGAAGACAGACATGACATCGTACAGTTGGACAAGTTTACTGTTATTGTTGAATGGTTGGAAAACGTCCAAGATGGAGGGCTATGTAAATGAGAAGCTGCATTTCGACGAGATGTCAAAAACTTCTTAACTTCTTAAACCTTAAGTACTTTTGAATTAAAATTACTAAAGTAGATACCAGCGATGACTACTATATCGATACGAGTGAGCTGTAAAAGCTGTTCAGCGACATGAATGCAACACTCCAGTGGCTAAGTTGGCTCAGCCATTTTGTTTGTGTGAAGACTTCAGCGAAGCAAATATTCAATGCGGAAGTCGGTGGACAACAAGGACTGGGAAGAAGAAGCTTTGTGGACTCTTTTCTGATCGGATAGAGAAGGCGCAGTCAATATAAAAGTATCTGAAAATGAAAGCTTTGAGGACATTCTTTTAAAACTCTTCTTGTGCTGTCTGTCTGTTTGTAATCTTACTTCATATGTATGACGTTCATATGCTATTTGTCACCAGCTTCTTTATAATTTATATTTAAAAAAAATAATTTTTTCTTGAATTGATCTGGTTTTATATACCAACAAGAGCTGACATTTCAGTGCCCCTGAATTGTTAGCAAAAATAAAAAAGAACCTTTGTTATTAAATTCGTAAATTTCTTTGTATTGTACAATTCAATTTGGCAAATGCAATCAGCCAACGGCAATGGCCAATTTCACCGAACACACTTCGGACATGGTTAAGCGTTTTCTAATTTATTGCGCCTGACAACAAAGTCGTCAGCGTCGGCGCGTCCAACGCTGCCACTGCTGGCACACAAATCACTGCCAACGCTGAGTGTCAGCTTTTATTACGCACAACCAGAGGACAGTAAGTGCAACAACAACAAAAACAAGGATTCAATAGCCAAAGAAAAGAAAAGGACAGAAAGCGCTCAAATAAAGTTGAAATTGACATTTCAACCGCTTCGTTTAATTTTCATTTAAATTTGACCGCAAAATCGACAAGTTTTTTGCGGCCCCGTCAATTTGGGCGTTTTTCATTGACATTATTTTTATTTTTTTTTTTATTTTTTTACTTTCTTTACTTTTTGTGTGTGCAGTGTGCAGGCAGTGTTTCGACAAATCAAGCTGTAAAAAAAATTCAACAAACTGAGAAAATAAACGAATATAAAAGCAAAAGCAAATGAAAGCGTGTGCAGTGGAAAACGGCAGCAAAAGTGCCATTTCAATGGGCGGCGACGGCATAAAATGCCACTAAATTCGATATCGCGTACAAAGCGACGCTAACACGCGCTTGGCAGTTCGGCACTGAGTTGCATTCATTTACATTTTCTTAATCGCAAAGGGTTTGTGTTGGGTATGTATGCGAGTTTGTTAGTGTGTGTCTGTGTTTGTGTGAGGCAAGTTTGGCTGCCAGTGTCACCCTTTGGCGTCGGCATGGAAGCGTAGCGACCGCTTGGCACTGCTTTGCTGCTAACTTTGACTGCGGCTGCCATTTTTACTTTGCTGCGCACTTCATTGCGACCCCCTGGACCCGTTGCTCATTGCCGTCTTCCTTACTGTTGGGCGCATTTGTGTGCGTGTGTGTTAGTGACGCTGTGGAAAAGTTTTGCCAGTCGTTGGTGTGGCATTTGCAATCGAATTGAATTTAATTCAAAAAGTCTATTTCAATAAAATATCCGGCCAGCACAAAACCAACGGCGGCAACAATCTTCGAGGCAGTTTATTTTGTGCCTTCATTTATCGCAAAAGCGTAAATAACACGCACAAGCAGGCAAACACCAAAGCGCGTTGGACCGCAGAGCAAACAGAGCGAGTTGAGCAGTGTTGAGCTGCTTACAGCGCAAAAGCGGCGCACAGGTGGAAAACACGCGCCAACAGTGGACAAAGGGTTAAGGTGTGTGTGGGTGAAATAGTGTGTGTGGGTGTAAATGTGTGTGTGTGTGTTGTTTGTGTCTGTGTGCGAGTTTGTTTGTATAAAATTATCGTGCCAGGCTGCTGTCGCCAGTGTTGCTGGCTGGTTAGTGCCACAGTGCCACAAGCGGATTGTATGCATAACAACAACAACTATTACAACAACAACATCAATAGCTGACGCCTTGTTTACACAATGACATGGCAACAACAACCACTTGAGGTAGGTTAAGTAAGAGTTGAGTGCGGTAATGGAAGTGCGCCATTTCGCACTGATTTCATAAATTGATTAAATTTCAAATTATTTGCAAAACACGCAAAAAAAAAAATAGAAAAATACAAAATTCAAATGCTCTCAGCTGCTTACAGCTGCCCGGCCCTTTGGCACAATTCGCCCAAACCCAATGACACTTTGGCCGACAACCTGTCACAGCACTTTTGTGCCCGTTGTTTCTATGCTGAACTGGCCTTCGGTTCCACTTCACCTTCCAGCAACTGAACCTTACTTCTCTCGTTCCGAATCGAACACCACTAAAGTGTAGTGAAGCAGCGCTGACAGTCCAATAAATGAATGTGTCTGATCCAAATGGCTGAGACAAGTTTGCGCCACCAGTTACTTTGAAATTATGTCCAATGGCTTTGTTGTTGCTTTTCTAAATTTGTTGTAGTTGAAATGAATTTCAGTTCAATGACAATAACGCAAAGTGGCAGCCAAAGCAGTCAGTTCGAGCTCGAGGTAATTTAATTATTTTGCAACAACTCTGAAGATTTATGGGTTTTGGTGGTTCTTAGTGATTCATAGAAGACTTGAAAACTTTTGATAATTTGTAAAAGTCAATTCTAAGTGGTATTCACAATATGTTAGTTTGAGCTACAACAGTTTCATGTAATTAAAATCACTCATACGCCCCGGTTGCAATGTACGAAAAGTTACTTAAAGTTAAGTTGTTGCAGCGCATTAAGCAAGTAGTTCAAATATAGGTTTTGTTCGCTTATTTTCATTAACTCTTCAGCATTTCAGCCATTCAGCCATTCAGCCCCTCATAGCTTGCAACAAGCATCGTGTATCAATAACCCGCATTGCTCTGCATACAATTTCGATTTTCTTCATGAAGTAAAATTCCAATTTTTTTTTCTTATTTTAATTTGTTTTTTTTTTGTGTTGCTGTTGTTTGTTTTGTCAGCGCTTAAGTGTGGGTGTGCGTGTGTGTGTGCATTTTCATGCGCCTGACCGTCAATTCATATTGCTTTCGCCTTTCACTTTTACGTTTTTCGGCTGCTGCATAAATTTCACCTTAATACCGTTTTTCGACATTTTTGGCGTTTGTGGAGGGAAAGGCCTAAAGTTCTACGTTGGCGTAAAGTTGTGGCGTTTGGGTTAAAGGACTGGCCGATTGGTTGGCTGGCTGGTTGACTCAAGTCACAAAGTAACCTTTTCGGTTTTCAGGTTAATCTGTGAAAGTGCCTGATAGCGTGTTGCCTGCTGCCGCCACTCGAGGCTTTTGCTCGTCGAAAACTTGCTGAGCTTAATAACGGTATTTTTTGCTGCAGTGAGCACTGCATACTTTTTAACCCGCCAATGCAATTGAAAGTGAAATATTTGTAAGTTCGTAAATTAAATCAGAATACAATTTTGTTTGAAACGAAGGTCCAAAGTTTGGCATATTTTAACCAGTTTTTTGGATACTTTGGTCTTTATTGTACTTCACTCAATTCTGTATTTAGGTCTGAAAAGTCAAGCATTATGGTTCTAGAAATTGATGGATTGACTGAAGTGGAATTAAAATAGAAAGAGAAAAACACACTTTTTTTTATTAATCTTTTCTCTCCTTTGGATCATTTCCTTCTATTAACCCGCCAGTGCAATTGAAATTGAAATACTCTTACATTCTTGAATTAAATCAGAACACAATTTTGTTTGAAACGAGGGCCCAAAAGTTTGGCATATTTCAAACAATTTTTGGATACTTTGATCTTTATTGTATTTTACTAACTTCTGTACAAACATTGCATGTATTTAGGTCTGAAAAGTTAAGCATTATTGTTCTAGAAATTGACTAAAATGGAATGAATTAAAAAGAGAAACAAATTACCTTTTTTCGATCTTTCCTCTTCTTTGGATCCTTTTTTCTATTAGTTAAAAATAACTTTCTTATTAAGATTGAGCCATGCTTGATGTCATTGCGAGCTATCTCAGAGTTCTCGGCATTAGACAAGAAACTTTCATGGGTTTACAGTCTAATTTTTTCAATGTAGCTCTCACAGCGTCTTGAAATCAGAGAAGTAGTTAGCCAAAAGTAGTTTTGGGTTTCAAAACCTCATAGTCTGTAATTGATTACAATTTTCAGTCACTCAAGATTTGATTGCAGGAATTCCGTACAAACTTTTTGAGTCCAAGACAACGATATTGACAACGATATTTGTCATCCAAAGCTTTTGTAACAAACAAATATTTGATTGATGTTTGAACCCTTAAAGCCCCGCAAGCGTGTGTCACTGGATTCTGTTATTGGTTTGGTTCAAAGATCCAAAAGTCTGATGATTCGGCCTAAAATCAGAGTCGAATCGCAGTACTGCAAGTTATACCAACAATATATATATTATAGTTGTTATAAAAAACCATTTTAAACAATAAATAAATAAATATTTGTCATGCAAAGCTTTTGTAACAAACAAATATTTGATTGAGGTTGGAACCCTTAAAGCTCCGCACGTTTTTAGTTTGGTTCAAAGATCAAAAAAGTCTATGGCTCGGATTAAAATTAGTTGACGGCAAATTATACTAAAAAAATCTGTACTATTGTAATTGTTATAAAATTTTAGGTTTTGTCAGAAAACACTTTTCCTTAAATAATAACAATTTCAGGCACTTGAGGGTTAACCTACCTGCCTGCATCCTACTGTATTGTTTTTTTTTTTTGTATTTCACCGAACGATAAATATTGCGAAATTGTTTTTCTCTTTTTTAGTTCTCAGTTTTCCTGACAAAGCGGACCAAAGCGAAACAGTTTGGCGGCTGTGTGGCGAAGAAGCGGGCACTGTCCTGTGCTCAGTGTTGCCAGATCAGAATATTTTTTTCTTCCAGATTTTTCTTGGTCAATTGGGGAGAATTTTTAGAAGGAAGAATTGTTTAATTGTTGAGAAAGGTGAGGAAATTTTGATGATGATACATTTGACATCATTAGTGGCACTGAAGACTTGAATGTTGAAAGCTTAGTGTAGAAATTAATTAAATTAAATTTTTTGGTTTAAAGTGTATAAATTATGCAATGAATGAAGGAAGTTTACAAAAGCGAATTTCATATCGAATTAATATTTTTTATTCTTTGTTTGTGTTAAGTTGTTGTTAAGGTGAAGCTTAATGAACAAAAAGACTGCAATACAAAAAATTTTAAATATATTTTTACTTTTTTCTAGAAGTTTATTGACAAAAATTATAGTTATGATAAATTATAATTATAATTAATTTATAACATTTTAGAATTTTTTTAATTATAAAAAAATTTAGATTTTGTAATTTTTGGGAGGAAATTTAATTTTGTTTTTAATCATTTATATTATATTTTATATATAAAAATTATAGTTATGATAAATTATAATTAATTTATAAAATTTTAAAATTTTTTTTTATTATAAAAAATTTAGATTTTCTTTTAATTTTTGGGAGGAAAATTCATTTTTTTAAAATTATTTTTCAAAAAAATACTTTTTTATAAAAAAATTATAGTTATGATTAATTATAATTATAATTACTTTATAAAATGTTAAAAAAATTTTTTTAATTATAAAAAATTTAAATTTTTTAATTTTTGGGAGGAAATTTCATTTTTTTAATTATATTATATTAAAAAAAAATATTTTTTATAAACAAAATTATAGTTATGTGTTGAAGTGACGGCGACTGATTAAAATTAAAGGCGACGGGGTCTTATTTGGATAGTGCAGCGGGGGTTTTATTGAAGGTGCGTGTGCACGTTTTGAATAGTTCTTAATAACTAAATTTATAAGGTTGAGCTTACATCTAAGGGAGTAGGAAAATGGGGACACAATTCATTTTAGGAAAGGGAAGAAAGTGGGTGGAGGAAGAAGAGAAGATAGCGGGTGTGTTTGTGTGTGTGTGTGTGTGTGTGTGTGTGTGTGTGTGTATGTGTGTGGGTGTGGGCATGTGGATCGCGTGCGTGTGGGAGGTGAAGTGAGCCGCCGACTCAGAGATCAATCAGATTCTCTTCGTCGGCGGTCTCAACATCGCGCCCCCCTTGCACGAGTGCAACTTGAAGGGCGTGGCCCAACTGCTGCAGCGTAGCAACCGCCGTCTTCAAAAGCTGCTGCGTCGTGACTGCCCGGTGACCCTTGCTGTTGACCCGGTTGGTCGTCGCGGCCGCCTTCTGTCTCGTTGTCTTGCGCGGCGGCTGGCCCTGGCTGCACCGACATGCGGCCTTAGGCGGCGGCGCCTGTGGGCGTCTGGTCGTGGCTGTGGTTTGGCGCCGCGCCGGTGGGGCCGGTTGAGGCGCTACTTGGCGGCTAGCCGGTGTTTGGCGCCGCGTTGCTGGTCGTCGTGCCACCCCGACCCGCTGGTGTGCCGGCATGGCCCGGTGCAGCATGGTGTGGTGACCCAGCCCACACTTGTAGCAGCTGGCCGTGGACGAACACTCGCCCGTCGTGTGGGACCTGGCGAAACAATTGACGCAGTACCGGTTCCGACGTACTGCGTTGAGCCTCTCCGTCGGCGTCATCCGTCGGAACGCCGAGCAGTAGCGCAAAGGGTGGGGGCGCTCGCAAATCACGCACTGGCGGAGGGCCTCCCTCTTGGACTCAGCGTCTGGAAAATAAAGATTATTAGCTCTGAGTGATGGTGAAGTTGAAAGTTGTGGAGGAGTGGGAGATGGAGTCTACTTCTACGGCTATGAGGGGGGTAACACGCAAAGTTTCACAATGGGACGTGTCAAAACTCCATTTTGGGTTTGGACGTCAGCGACTCGGATATGATTATCCGCCCCCCGATAGAGTTTAGTGATGCGCCCGAGGCGCCACTCGTGGGGAGGAAGGAGATCGTCTTTAATGACGACGAGCTGACCTTCAGAGACCTCCGTCTGGGGGTACTTCCATTTTTGTCGCTTATGGAGTTCTTTAAGATACTCCTCCCGCCATCGTCTACTGAATTGGTGATGAAGCACCTTCAGCTTTTGCCAGCGATTGGCAAGTGAGAGACTCTCCGCGGTGGGCTCAGGGGGTGCTAGTAACGGGGCTCCGCGGAGAAAGTGGCCTGGAGTTAAGGCCTGAAGATCGGCGGGGTCTTGCGACATTGGGGAGAGTGGCCGCGAATTAAGGACCGCTTCAATGCGAATGAGGAGGGTTAAAAATTCCTCGGAAGTAAACTTATGAGTGCCGGCGACTTTGGTCAGGTGGGTTTTGAAGCTTTTCACTCCAGCTTCCCAAAGACCGCCCATATGGGGAGCACCAGGGGGAATAAACTGCCACTCGAGACCATGAGTGACATATTTATTTGCGATGTCGACTGACGTTTCTTTTAGAAATCGCACGAGATCTTTACTTATGGCACGTTGTGCACCAATAAACGTTCTGCCATTGTCTGACATTATTTTGCTGGGGAGGCCTCGTCGGCCGACGAATCTTGCGAAAGCAGCTCGAAATGCGTCAGTGGTGAGATCTGAGCAGAGTTCGAGATGAATCGCTTTGGTGGAGAAGCAGACGAAGACGCAGACATAGGCTTTCAGAAAGGCAGCACGACGGAGATTGGATGACTTTACTTGAAAAGGGCCAGCAAAGTCGACTCCCGTGACGGAGAACGGTAACGAAAATGTACACCGCTCGGGAGGGAGAGCGGCCATTATTTGAGACCGTACGCGCTGCTTATAAATGGTGCAGGTCTTGCATTGAAAAATGCATTTCTTGACCTTGATTTTCAGCCGGGGAATATAGTATTCTTGCTGAACCATACGGACCATTAGCTGTTTCTCTGCATGCAAGAGGATGCTATGCAGAAAGTCCAAATACAACGTGCAGAGACGAGAGTTATCGGGAACGATAATTGGGTGTCGCTCATTATAAGTGAGACCTGAGTGCGCGAGGCGACCATTGACCCTAATAAGCCCTTCTTTATCCATGAAAGGATTTAGAGCGAGTAAGGAGCTTTTTCGAGAGATAACTTTAGAGGATGAGAGCGCAGCATGTTCATCGGGGAAGTGATGGCATTGCGCGAGGGAGATAAGACGTATTTTCACCCTCTTTATTTCCTGGTGAGTTAACGCACCAATTGAGATGGGGGCTTTGCGAGCCCTGTCGATGAATCGGAACATGTAACCGAGAATTCTAAGGGCTTGCGAGAATTTCGAAAACCTATTGAGTATATCCTCGACTTCAAGCGTGTGGAAGCTTTCGATTTTCCGCTTTTCTGGAGCCTGAGTCTGACGAGGCTCTTCTTTGGGCCATGATTGGGGATCGTCTCGGAGCCAACTCGGGCCGTGCCACCATAATGTGTTGGCAATCATGTCTTGCGGTTTGCATCCGCGGGTCCCGAGATCTGCTGGATTGTCAGAACTGGACACATGACGCCACGTTGCGTTGCTAACATTATGTAGAATTTGCGTGGTGCGGTTTGCTACATACGTTTTCCAAGTATGGGGTGGTTTCTCGAGCCATGCGAGTACGATGGACGAGTCAGACCAGAGTGTTAAGTTATAAGTCTGAAAACCAAGGTGAGTTCGTACTTGTTTCACCAGCTTGGATAGTAGCAGGGCGCCGCACAATTCTAGGCGTGGCAAGCTTATTGTCTGCAGAGGAGCGACTTTGCTTTTGGCTGCCAAGAGATGCGACGAAGCGCTTGCATGGTCGGCATGGGTTCGTACATATATGCATGCACAATATGCCTTTTCAGAGGCGTCGCAGAATCCATGAAGTTGGATTTGAACGCTTGGGGAGAACTGAACCCAGCGCGGAATTTCGATTTTGTCGATGGATGATAAATTTTCGATGAATGCGTTCCACTTGTGAAGTGATTGTGGCTTTACGCACTCATCCCAGTCTGTTTCTTCCAACCAGAGTTGTTGGAGAAGCATTTTTGCTTGAATCATAATGGGCGATAGCCACCCTGCCGGGTCAAAAAGTTTCGCGACAGCTGAGAGGATCTGTCTCTTTGTGACCGACATTGAATTGGAGATTGGGTCAAAGGTGTATGAAAAGGAATCTGAAAGCGCATTCCAGCGAATTCCAAGAGTTTTCGTAGAACTTGTGGTTTGGAATCGCAAAAAATCGGAATCTAACAGATTTTCAGGGGAGATTTTCTCGAGGAGTTTCGAGTTGTTGGCAGTGATCTTTTTGAGGGGGAACCCTGCGGAATTGAGAGTTTCAACGAGCTGATCTAAGGAGTTGATAGCCGTGTCAAGATCGTGACTGCCTGAAAGTATGTCGTCAACATATGTTTCGTCGAGTATGATTTGAGCCGCAAGGGGCCATTTATCTTTCGAATCATATGCTAACTGTTGAAGTGTACAGATGGCCAAGTACGGAGCACAGTTCACACCAAATGTGACTGTTTTTAGTTTGAAATCTTCCACTGGTTTATGTGGACACCGACGGAAGAGAATTCGTTGGAAATCTTGGTCATCTTTGTGTACGAGAATTTGGCGGTACATTTTTTCAATGTCGCCGTTGAAAACGAACTTGTAAAGACGCCATCTTAAAAGTAACAGCATAAGATCGTTTTGGAGAGTGGGGCCGATGTGAAGTACATCATTTAATGAGCATCCAGAGCTTGATGCTTTTGAAGCGTTGAAAACTACTCGCACTTTAGTAGTTTTCTTTTCTGGGCGAATAACCGCATGGTGGGGTAGGTAAAATGAAAAATATTTACCGTCATTTATAATCTCACAAGAGGATGTGGATTCCATGTGGCCGAGAGTGAGATACTCGTTTAATACATCTGAGTAAGTTGTTTTGAGATCCCCCTTCTTCTCTAGTGTCCGCTCTACACTTAAGAATTGTCGTAAGGCAGCTGTCCGTGTATGGCCTAGGGCCGAAGTTTCGGGAAAGCTCTTTTTGAATGGGAGCCTTACGACATACCGACCGTCGGGGTTTCGGAACGTTGTCTCTTTATAGAGTTGTTCACAAAAACGGTCGTCCTCAGATGTTGTGGGTGAGTCAAGAATTTCTTCCTGTTCCCAAAATTTCCTAAGAAGAGTGTCGAGACATTCGGTGTTGACTTCTTTGACTTGCGTCGAAAATGTTGAAATCGATTCTCTAATGGGACCGCTGAGAATCCAACCGAATATTGACTTTTGGGCCAGAAGACTGTCTCCGTAATTTTGGTGAAGGCCTTCTTGCAGAATTTGCGGGGTCAAATCGCTACCTATCACGAGATCTATTCTTGATGGACGGAAACAGTTTGGATCTGCTAATTCGAGTTTGGAGTATTTCATCCAATCAGGCTCTTTTACCGTGAAGGTGGGTAAAAAGTGTGTGAGTTGAGGGAGGATGATGGCTTGAGCTTCAATTTGGGGGTGGTCGTCCAAGCCGCAGAGTGTTATTGTACAAATTTTGTTGGCATTTTGGACGACCTTGCCACCTAGGCCCGAGATTTCATAATTAATTTCCCTTGTGGGCAGATTCAAAGTCCTTTGAATTTTGGACGAGATGAACGTCTTTTGAGAACCGGGGTCTATGAGGGCTCGGACCTTATGACTTTCTCCTAAGTGAACAATAGACACAATTGCTGTGGGAAGAAGCGTTTTCGCTCTAGTGCTCGAGTGATGAGCATGAGTCTGTTCATGACTGCAGGTACATGTATGTCGATCTTGTGGCTGATCTTTTGAAGTGGAGGACTTTCGACTTGTAGAGGGTTCTTCGTGACCACTCGGCCGAGTTATTGTGGTTTGAGCCACTGCCTTTTGGGGCCGGGGAGTTGGCTTATGCGTTTGACTGCTCGTGGGAAAGTGTAGCATTGAATGATGCTTTCTTTGGCAGTAGACGCATGAAAAATTACTAGGGCATTCATTTCGCAAATGAGAGTATGCCAGGCAGTTTTCACAATAGTTGTTCTCTTTAACAAACTTGACTCTGTCGTGCACTGAAAGTGACTTAAATTTTTGGCAGGTTTTGAGGGGGTGGTTCGCCTTGCATAGGTTGCAAGTGAACGACTTGCCTGTTTCTGAATGAAACGTTTGAGTCTTGGTTTGAGGTTTGCTAAACGAAAAGTTCGGTTGCGTAGCCCGAGGGGGTTTGGGCTTATACGCGCTTAACCTTTCCACCACTTCGTACCTATTTGTGAGGAATGAGTTCATTTGCGACCATGTGGGAAGCTCCTTTCGGGAAGTAAGCGATTGCTCCCACAGAGCTATGGTCTCTTCGGGTAGTTTCGAAGAACAAATGAAGACCAGGATTGGATCCCAGTTGTCTATCGAAACCCCTTGTGAACTCAGAACAGACAAGCAATTGTTTATTGTGTTCTGAATTTTTTGAATGGCAGCGCTATTTTCTGAAGTAACAGGGGAGATGTTCAACAGCGCCTTGATTTGATTATCAACTAAGATGCGTCGGTTCTCATACCGAGCTTTGAGTGCATCCCAGGCCAATTCAAAATTTTCATTGCTCAAAGGATATTGTTTGACGATGGCACCCGCTGTGCCCTTCGTCTTGTATCGGAGGTGATACAATTTTTGTGCGGGGGTCAATTTGGGATGGTTCATATAAACCGCAGTAAACATATCCCTAAAGGAAGGCCATTCTTCATATCCTCCATAAAAAACTTCAGTATCGCATGCGGGAACTTTTAGGCAGATACCTGAAGAGTCAATTTGAGAACCTAAGTCTGCTCGAGGTGCAGAAACTGAAACAGAGGTTGCTCGTTGAGCCTTTAGCAGATCAGTCAATTGAGCTTTGCAGTTTTGGAAGTTTTCACTGCATGCACTATATTTTTGGTCGATTGACTTTTTGTACGTACTGTATGAATCAGACAAATATGCATCTTCGTATGTCTGCAGTACACGCGCCCAGTTTAGGTCAAGCTCTTGGAGTTGAACTTCAATCAGCGATTCTGTTTGGTCCTCGACGGGGATTGACGACCACTTAGAACAGAATGTGACGAGCCGGTCGGTTTCGAAAATAAACTTACGAATCGTTAAGTCTATTTTATTTTCTACTTCCGCTTTCGAAGCAGCTCTCGAAGTTCTGGCAGTTTCTTTGGTGCTTAGTGGATTCTCGCTACCGCTTTCTGCCATTTTATTGGTTTGAGATCTTCAAGTAAATAGAGAACCTAATATTTATTTCTTTCAGTGTATTTGAAAAGCACTGAATGCAGCGGGTTATTGGGAAAACCGAAATAAATATTCCTACGTGAGTTCCAAATAAACTTGAAACTGAAAATTGTTCTCAGTGTATCAGGGATCAACGGCGGGATTGCGTTGTATGATAACACCTTTGAATGAGAAATTATAAAAATACAACAATGGGTTGAGGAGTTAAAATTTTTTTGAGAAAAAATAAAAAATTTTTAAAAGTAGTGTCGGTGGGTTTGAGAACCGCTGACTGCACTCCTTGAGTGTGAATGAGAAATTTAAAAAAAAAATTTTTTAAACAAATTGTCTGTGGGTTTGGGAACCACTGGCTAAATTTGTTTAGTGTTGGGATACTGAAAAGAGGATTTCAGTATGAACTGTGGCTCCAAACAACTTTTAGAACCGAAATTTTTCCTCAGTGTACCAGGGATCAACGGCGGGATTGCGTTGTATGGTACCACTTTGATTGAGAAATGAGAGAGATTCAGCTTTGAGTTGAGAATTTTTATGGGAAAAAAAATTTTTAAACAAATTGTCTGTGGGATTGGGAACCACTGGCTAAATTTGTTTAGTGCTGAGTGACAAACGAGTGGTTCTCAGAAAAAATCTAGAACCGAAAATTTTTTCTCAGTGTATCAGGGATCAACTGCGGGATTGCGTTGTATGATAACACTTTTCACGAGAATCGAAAAAATTTCCAAAAAAAATTGTTATGTGTGTTTATCAAAAAATATTGTGACCAAAAATATTTGTGTAATTATCAAAGTGTGAAGTCACAAATAAATTTTGAAAGTGTGTCAATTGCCGCTACGAGATTGAGGGCCAATAGACACCCAACACAATAACCGAAAATTTTGTAGATTTAAAAAAATTTCCACAAATTTTTCCCAAGTGTACCGATTGCCGCTGCGAGATTGAGGGCCAATCGGATACGTCGCGAGAAATTTCCGAAAATTCCAAGAAAATTCTTTCACAATTTTTTCAAGTGTACAAATTGCCACTGCGAGTTTGAGGGCCAAAATGTACACAAGAAAGTGTATCGATTGCCGCTGCGAGATTGAGGGCCAATCGAACACGTCACGAGAAATTAAAAAAATCTTTAGAGAAATTCAAAAAAAATTTCAGAAATTTGTTTTTTCCACGTGTACAGATTGCCACTACGAGTATGAGGGCCAAAATGTACACAAGGAAGTATAGAGAAATACCTGGAAATGACGAAATACAAAATTTAAAAATTTCAAATAATATACGTAAAATTTTCTAACTACAAATTAACACTACGGGAAAAGTGCATAAAATGTTGCGAAAAAATTTTATTTCCAAATATTTTAGGGGGGGGAAA
Source organism: Melieria omissa (assembly GCA_963971225.1). Taxonomy (NCBI): domain Eukaryota; kingdom Metazoa; phylum Arthropoda; class Insecta; order Diptera; family Ulidiidae; genus Melieria; species Melieria omissa. The sequence continues at coordinate 11,412,913 of OZ020269.1, forward strand.
AAAAGGAAATTGATTTTATTGAAAAATTTTCCCCAAAAAAAAATTTTTTGTTTTGCTGAGGGGATGGTGAGTGGCGTCAACACGATACAAATGTTGCGCCTAATGTTGCGGTGTTGCGCTGGATGTTGCGCGAGATGTTGCGCGAGATGTTGCGCGAGATGTTGCGCGAGATGTTGCGCTGCCTTCGGATTCAGTGTTTATATGCACAATGGGCTGCGCATATAAACACAAAGAATGTTGAAAGAAGAAAAGAGGCAATAACCATCCAACGGAGATGTGTTGGCATGTATTGCCCTTCTTCCAATGCCAAGCTCGTTGCTTATGTGTGAGCTGTTACCACCGAAGGGGAAATGGGCGGCAAAGAGCAAACGGGAAATAGGTACCGGAGTACCTATGTGCTCAAGCGGAACGTTAGCGCGGTAAATCGAACGATTTACCAACGGCGCTTTTGCAACGTCCGCTTACACACCGTAATTTATTTTTAAGAAAAATAAATTACGGTATGATCTACCGAATTTTTATATCGAGGGGGGACCAAATGGGGGTTTTGGCTACTTACTCGACATATCCTTTTTAGGGGGGGATCGCAAACCGGGATTTTTCGGAGATTGGCGCTGCGTGTCCTACGGGGACGTCTGCTGCTGTCTGGCGCGCTGGTAGCTGGATCGGCTGATGCTGCTGAGGTCGGTGGTTGCTGGAGCAGCCGCTGTGGTGCTGGTTGCCGACTCGCTGCGCCTGTGTGGTTGTTTTTGTTACGTGTATGTTTGTGCCTTCTGTGCTCTCCGCCGTCGCTTTTATGTTTCACTGCACTTTTGTTATTGCCTCTGTGCTTTTTTTGGTTGTTAACACTGTTTTTTTGTTGTGCTTTTGTGTAAAATCTTTTTTATGGGTTTGTCGTCGTTGCACTTGTTTCTTGTTAGATTTTGTGTGAAGTTTTTGTGATTTGAGCTTAAATACACTTGTATATATTTATGTATATATTTTGCGCGTGTGATTTCTTGTTTTTTTTTTTGTGAATATTTTGTAACCTTTTTTTGTAAATCTTTTTGTAACCCTTTTTTGTTGTAGTTAGCACTAGCACTTTTATTGTATTTTACATTTGTAAGATTTTACTTTCTTTTCTATCCTCTTTTTTTTTTTTTGTTTTTTAATTATGTGTATTTTTACTTTTAGATTTTTCACTTGCACTTTGCACAATTTGTTTTTATTGAATTTTTCTTTTTTGTCTGTATTGTCGTGTATTTTAACTTTTTGTATGAAAAAATATTTTTTTTTTTTTTTACTTGTTTGTGTCACTTTCGTTATTAATTTTTTAATTTTTGTTCTTTACGCGGCGCGGGTTCGCGTTAGCTCGAAGGACCAATGTTGAAGTGACGGCGACTGATTAAAATTAAAGGCGACGGGGTCTTATTTGGATAGTGCAGCGGGGGTTTTATTGAAGGTGCGTGTGCACGTTTTGAATAGTTCTTAATAACTAAATTTATAAGGTTGAGCTTACATCTAAGGGAGTAGGAAAATGGGGACACAATTCATTTTAGGAAAGGGAAGAAAGTGGGTGGAGGAAGAAGAGAAGATAGCGGGTGTGTTTGTGTGTGTGTGTGTGTGTGTGTGTGTGTGTGTGTGTATGTGTGTGGGTGTGGGCATGTGGATCGCGTGCGTGTGGGAGGTGAAGTGAGCCGCCAACTCAGAGATCAATCAGATTCTCTTCGTCGGCGGTCTCAACAACAACAATTGTCTTGCTACATCTCACCTAATTCAGGACTGTACAAGCAATTTTACATGCGTTTACTGCCAGAAAAAGCACCACTCTTTGCTTCATCTCCCCAAAGGCAAAACGCAACTCACTCAATCCCCCAATCGATCACCTTCGACAACTTCTCTGGTCTCCACGGTTATCCAAAAACCGAGCAACAACTCCAGCACTCATTCTCCCCATTTCGATGCGCAACACAGCACATCTTCAAGGCAAAGTACGCTCCCAGTACCAGCCCTTCAACCAAATAATGGCACACACTCCCTTCTGCCTACGGCACTGGTGTCCATTAAACACTTTGGAAAGTTGTTCAGAGTTCGAGCGTTGATCGATCAAGGCTCTCAGCGCACCTTCATTTCCTCGAAGGTCCAGAGACGCCTAAAATTGCCAATCGAGAAATCTAACCTCCAGATCTCGGGCATGAGCGGGCAGATTGTGAAAACCGCCAACCATATATGCTTCTTGACATTGGCAGTCCCTAAAACAAGCACAAACCTCCCCGTGCAAGCCATCGTGCTTCCAAAGTTAACGGAATGTCTCCCCCCTTCCAAAATAAACTCCCCAAATTTGAACGATTTCGCCACGCTAGATCTCGCTGATCCCAACCCCTTCGAGGCAGCGCAGATCGATATAGTGATTGGCAGTGATCTCATCCCGCAGATCATGCTCGAAGGTTTCCACCGAAATGTATGTGGCAGCTTACTCGCTCAACTTACAGTATTCGGTTGGATATTAAGCGGTCCAGTACCCCTGTCATCACCTTTGACAAATGTCGCCGTGGTGCCAAATCACCATACGCACACTGGTCCCGCCCTTCGAGAAAACCTTTCTACTCTCACGGAAGCCCCTTCTGACGTAATTGCCGCCCTCAATCCCGTAGGGTTTCCACACAGGGAAATAAAGGCAAATCACGTCAAACACGCCATTCCTGCAAACTCAGACTCAAAACGGCAAACACCCCCCTTCGCTGCCAAACGTTTCGCCCCCAGCAGGATGGCTATCGCCCCCAATGAGACCGCGAAAAAGGGTACACAACAAGCGTTGGCTCAACGCCACGCGTCAATATGCACAGCAATTGATGGAAACTGCAGCCCCCTCGCATTTCCACATTGCACCCCCCCATACAACAAAACTCGAGCGCACCCATTCCGGGTCCGAGTCAGTCGCCATTCCCGTACGACCTGTTCCAAGCGCCTTCACTCCTCAGACGGCAACTCAAGCGAACCCCATCGCTTGACAAACCAATCACACCAACCAACGATGTCAACACCATCATCTCTAACAAATTACATCTCTTTTGCAGATCCAGAGCTAACGACCCCCGCAGCAGTTGCCCCCCAGACTGCCCCGCACGTCCGCACCGAGCTTCGACAGCAGAGAGGCCCTCAGCACACTCCCCAGCGCTTCGTCATCGCTGATCGGCGACAACCCCCCAGCCGTCAGCCCATCATACAGCACGGCAACCGCGCATCACCGCCAAACCAGCCAGCCGTCCGCCGCAACCCTGGGCGGGACCCCGGCACGCATTCTAATTGCAATCTGCAATGGCGGGCGCGATGTACAGATGTACTGTGCTGTGTATAGTGATCCGTCGATCCCATCCCTAATCCCAATCTTTCCTTCTCCTTTTGTAATCATGTTCCCCCTATTCTCTGCTCCCGGCTTCGGCCGCTTTGTATCGTTTAATGTTTCGTGTATTTACTTGTGATTCTACTGTCGTTCAATAAAGAACACAAACCCGAACCTACCGTATTTTTCTACCGCTCCGCGCTGACCGAAACATTAATTAAAATTATAATGAATTTATAAAATGTTAAATAAATTTTTTTTAATTATAAAAAATTTCGGTTTTTTTTAATTTTGGGAGGAAATTTCAGTTTTTTTTTAATTTTGTATTTATTTTTTAGATGTTTGTAATTTTTTTGGGAGGAAATTTCAGCTTTTTAAGACTTAGGAGAAAGTAATTTATAATTTTAATATTCAAAATTTAAAAAAATCTTAAGTTAATTAATTAATTACAATTATAATTTTGAAATTATAAAAAAATGAAGACTTTTTAGATTTTTGCAAGGAAATCTCATATTTTTTTTAATTTAGAAGAAAGTCTGGCAACACTGGCTGTGCTCCCACTGTTGGTCGGTTTTCAACGTGGCTATAATTTTGAGTGGTGCGTAGCGTTTGCCGAGTTGTAATTGCAGCAACTGAGACTGAGGTTGAATGCGATAAGGTTGAAGCTGTATTCTGTTATAATATAAAACTTTTTGGAAGCTGAAACGGAATTTTTGTTAATTTCTGCAAATTTTCCATTAAATTCTTTAACTCAAATCTGCACCACAACGCAGTTAATGTAATTTTCTTTCGAACAATATTCGCCGGGTTTTTGTTTCAATCAATTTAATACCCAACAATGTGGGCTGTTGTCCTTTGCAACGTTTAACCTGTGATTGCTATGCAAAAAAACAACAGCAAGAAACTGCAAACTCTACTCTGTGGAAAATTCATTTTCGCCACAATACTAAAAGCGGCACGTTGTCGCTAAAGCAATGTCAAAATGGCCGCCAAAGTCACGCTCGACGCTGCGCTCCAACGGCGTGCAGCGCATTTATAGTGTTGGCGTGTTTGTGCTTATGCAAATTTTGCCATTCACCTGCCAACGTTTCGGCGGCTGTGGCCGCGACTTCCGGTTTATCGCGTGTGCTGCCATTTGCTTCTGTTGTTATTTGGTATATGTATGTGTTGTTATTGTTGTTGTTGTTGACAGTTTCACCAACCGCATAAACTGCGTCATGGCATTTCGGGATATTTCAAAGTGGAAATGACTTTTTATTTTTAGTGGTTTTTTTGGGTGCAGAATTTATTTTTCCTGTTGCCATATTTTGTTGTTGCTGTTGGCTTCATTGTTTTTGTTTTTTACGTAACGTATTAAAATTTGACATTTCAGCGTAAAACAAAGAAACGTCAAGCGAAACTGCGAGTAAATATGGGCAACCAAAAACTAAGCAGTTGGCTTAAGAACGAGTAAACACACACACACACACATACAAACAAACAAACATATATCATGAATGCATACAGGTAAATACAAATACATACATATATATAATATATGTATATACTCACATGCACACATACATGTAAATATATTCAAATCGTTTTATGCAGCACATTTTTTTATTCTTCTGCATTTTTTCTCTGTTTTATTTTTATTTGTATTTTTCTCTTCGAATGGGGTTTTTGCTTTGTGCGTTTGCTTTCCGTTTCATTATATTTGAATTTATATTTTTTTATTATTATTTTTTATTTTGAGTTTTGTTGTTGCTAAGCCTTTGGCTTTATTTGAATGTGGCGTTGTAGTTTTAGTTCAGTTGATCTCGTTTACGTTGGCAGCTTTCGTTTTAATTCCACTGTCTGCATTGTTTTCAGTTTTCATAACATTTGTGTGGCGCATATAGGGTTTTTTTTTACTTTGTGAGTTAAACCGCGAATATCAATTTTGCAGTATGAAAATGATTTTTCAAGGATGTGCATGAGTTGGCTCGTATTTTGTTGTTAGTTAGCTCATTTCTGGGCTTTTTAGTGGCGCACAGAGGATTTAATTTTGAGTTGAAAACCATTTTAAAGCATAACATAGCTACGAGAGAAGTTCAAGCTTAGGTCATCTAGCCAACGATTTCTCCAGAAACTGCCAAGACGAAGAGAAAGATGAAAAAATACTTTATCTACTTTATACCTCACTGCACTATGCGTATCTGATAGGAAGATTTAAGGGTTTTAGGAGACGGAAAATCTTACTAACATGGAGAAGAGATCACATGAAGGACTCATTAGTTTCGTGTTACCTAAGAGTACAACTTCAAACAGATGTTTCGTCGTCTGAGAAAGCGATTATCGTATGTGCTATGGAATTCATGATTCATGATTTAAGGCAATTTCGCCTTTTTGAAGATTACTCTCACAAGACTAATTATGCATACAATGAGCCTATTACAAGATGCATTCGGTCAATCAATAAATATGCCAATGTCTTAAATTTTAATTTAGATGTAAATAGATTCAAACTTTGTTTATTTGAAATTTTCAATTAATGCCTTAGTCTGTAAGTAAATCCTGTAGACTGAAGTATATGCATAAATAAATAAATAAATAATAAATAAAATTCAGTGGAACATACGACAGTCGTTTTCTGCAGCGACGGTTTGTCCAATGTGGTTGTTGGCGAAACTCTGTGTTGCTCTACTAAAATCGTCCAACTGTTTTTTTTGACAAAGTAGAGGATTTCACTCAATAATAGAGAATCAATGTCAGCAGGTTTCTCAAAATCAGAGCGCATAATCTGTGGCCTAAGATTTAGTTGGAAATTCTTAGCAATTGCTGGGAAAATACATAGCTGTGCCACGTTTTCAGGGCATGAAGAAAATAGCTTCTGTTGTCAGTTCTACATAGATCACTGAGAAGAATCCTATAGTTTGATTAAGAGAGCAAATAAATCTGTGGTGAAAAGCAATAACCGCCCAAGTCAAAAATTGCTGTGTCGAGTTTTAAAGGTTTAGCACGCAGTGCGTTCATTATGGGAATGCGAATAGCTTTTTATTAATAATTTTTTTTAATTTTAAAGTTACAAACTCCCCGATTTTACACAAACATAGAGCACAGTCAAGGGAACGTGGTGGCATCCATAACTCAATTTCTTTTCAAGTCGACTTAAGCGGTTTTCGCTACTTTATACTAATAAGTAGTATAAATTGTGACTTTAGATTGTCTACAACTCGGAGAAGAATCCCATCGGTTCTTAAGCAACGCATTCACTCAGCGACGCTATGCAAAGTTTTGTATATTGACAAAATTCTTATCAATTTTTTTAAGTCTCTGGCAACACTTTTGATATTTGTTCTTATCAGTTTGCGTTCCCGTGGCGTGATCCACACTAAACTCTTTCCTTCTCACTCTAACCCACAGTTCTTGCCTTGCGCTCTGCCATAAACGCATTCAGTCTTTGCGCTCTTCACACTCTTTATTTTGTTGTTTTTTTTTGTTTTCAGCTCGTTAGTGCGTTTGCCATTGGTTGTCATTTGCTGGTTGTGTTTTGCATTGTTGTGTTGCGATCAATTGAGCCGTGATTGGTTACCGAACAACTCACTGAAGCAGCTGCAATGGTGGCACTCAGAAAATTCCAAGAACACTGCTGTCATTACAATTAAAAACTTGTCATAAATTTTCATGTTTTTCTAATATTTTCATATGGCTAATAAGATTTTAGTCAGATTGTGTTAAAAGTTTGTCCAGGCAAAGCAAAAATAATAAATAAGAAAATCTGCACGTAGAGGCGAGAGAAATTGTGAAAGTGCGAAAATTGCAAAAGATTTTTCCTGTTTCAATGTTTTTAATTGGTTTTGACTTTGCCTGTCATTGGTGAGCGCTGACACTTGGCACTTGCAGTTGTCTGTCACCTGCAGCTACTTTCAAGGATAAAATCGGCACAACATGGCAACGGTGCAATGTTGTCGGTGAGGAAGAGAGGACGTAGGAGAGAAGTTGCAGCGTTGTCAATTTAAAGTTTTGTAAAAGCGCAAAACTTGTTGTCAATGCAACTTAAAAATGACTTAATGACATCATTGCATTAATTTGTTGTTGCTGTTGCAATTGTTGTTGTTCTTGAAATTTGAGAGTTTCACTTTGGCTTATTGTTGGGTTGGTTCAAGCAGTGTTGCAAAAATTACAAAATTAAGAAAAAAACTGAGAAAATATAAAACAAATTATAAAAAAGAAATAAATATTAAAATTAAAAAATAATAAAAAATAAAAAAAATATAAAATAACAAAATTGAAAAAAAAGATTTTCAAAAATTAAAAACCAAAAAAATATTTTTAAAATTATTAAATTTTTGCAAAACTTACAAAATTAAGAAAAACAACTGAGAAAATATAAAACAAATTATAAAAAATAAATAAATATTAAAATTAAAAAATTATAAAAAAAAAAAAATATAAAATAACGAAATTGAAAAAAAAAATTCAAAAATTAAAAACAAAAAAAAATATTTTAAAAATTATTACATTTTTGCAAAAATTACAAAATAAAAAAAAAAAAATCTAAGAAAATATAAAACAAATTATAAAAAAAAACAAAATATTAAAATTTAAAAATTAAAAAATAATAAAAAAAATATTAAAAATAAAAAAAATATAAAATAACGAAATTGAAAAAAATATTTTCAAAAATTAAAAACCAAAAAGAAATATTTGAAATACTATTACATTTTTGCAAAAATTACAAAATTAAGAAAAAAAAAACTGAGAAAATGCATATAAGAAATTATAAAAAATATAAAAATTAAAAAAATGTTAAAAAAAATATAAAAAAAAAATAAAATAACAAAATTAAAAAAAAAAATTGCTTCCCATTACAAATTACAAACTGACCGATCTTCAGTGTTCAGTTTATTTCAAATTGATCCGCCTTCAGTGCTTGCTGGGCAGTTTGACTTATATTTTGTTTTGTTAAGATTAAAAATCGATGGATCTGTTTTTGTTCGGCGGCTAGTTTAGGAAGTGTAGACATATTTTTTGGGTAAACAAACCAAAATGGGATCAAATTTTGCTGAGTTTAGGTTGTAATGGCCTAAACTCATTGAAGACAGCAGCGATAGGCCCACACGACCAAAAGCTGACGTCGACTTCAGCTGTCGCCGTGTGGTCAACTATTTGATTACAATGTTGTTGCACCAACAACAATAACAATAACAACAACAACTAAAGTGATCGTCAACAAGATTGTCTCTATAAAAACTTTGCTAATGTGTTCAAGGCCCTAGGAGACCGAAATTGTGCCCTAAAATTTCTATATTCTTTTACAGTGTTGCATGCGCTCTGAAATCTGTTCAGCATGTCATATTTTTTAAGCACACTGTCCCCAAATTTATACTTCTGACCAACTTGGCTGCGTGAGGCTGTGAGTTTTTAAGCTAATAATGCATACACACACACACAAACACACACATACGCGCATTCATAGGTTCGTGCACTAAGTGCACGTGATACTAAAAAATGCATTACCAAAAATTACTTAAAAATTTTAATAAATGCTTTTCATATTTAAGTCAACCAAATGAAATCATAAAGTTTCCTCTTGCGTTCACTGTCTGTGTGTGTGTGTTTGTGTGTATGTTGACGGCAACAAGGCGACATTAAAAAGTTGGCGCTTCACATAATGAAAAGCAAAAAAGAAAAAAATGTCTGATGAAAAGAAATTAAAAATCCACAAGAAAGTCTTAAATGAAGTTGGCAGAAAACATGCGGCAGGCTTGTAGCTACAGCAGCAAAAAACAACAACAACAACAAGCGTAATTTGTTTGGCCTGGCAACAACAGCGACAGTAAGCACTTTATAACAGTGCAAGTAGTGTGTAAAATTTTTGTGTGTGATGAAAGCAGTTGGTTGGAGAAAACTTAAAACTTTATTTTTAAAATTTGTTATTGCATTTTTTTACTGTAGAGAAGACATTTATTGTGAGGTGTTATGAAAAAATCCATAATAATTTTTTGACAATTTTAATTGCATTTTTCTTACTGTAGAGAAGACATTTATTGTGAGGTGTTATCAAAAAATCCATTAGTTTTGCAATATATGGTTTTATTAATCTATATCTCGTGTTCTAGAAGTGCCATCAGGTTGCGTTAGATGGGGTTAAAAAGGTAAGATTTCATACTAAAAACATTCACAGATAGTTTTGTGATTGCTTGGCTCAGTTTTGTTAGAGCGAGCCTCAAAGATGAAAACCAGGGCAGCTTTGATTCATAGGTTCATAGAAAATGAGTTGTGTTCCATAACAAAGCCAGGCCGCACACATCGATAGTGACGTTTCAGAAGCTTCGAAAGCTTGAGTTGAGAGCTTTTGATCAATCCTCCTCTTATGGTTCACATATCTGGACCTGGCACTAGATGGTGGAAATAAATGCAAACATCTTCTAAATGGAAGTTTTGGAAGATTTGCCTCAAGTAAAATTTTTGAAAATCGACTGTCCAAGTTTTCTTACAATAGAGACAGGAATTTCTGTGAGAGAATGGAATGGAAATAAATGGACATGAAATTACCTTAAAAATTGCTAGAAATATGGAAATAAATGACCAAACCTTTGATACCTTTTATTTTTCAAATAAAAGTTTTACAAAAAAGAATAAAAAACAAAAATATTTTTTCATTGAAATTATTCTTTTTAGTGAACAAATTATCACTTTATTAACTTTATTTAATTTCTGCAAAGTTTTATAATTCTTCATTCATTCATTTCATTCATTCATTTTGTTGCTATTGTACAGTAAAATTGTGCAGTAAATGTAACTGGTTGAAATTTGCTCAACACAATTGAGTTGCTCGGCAATGCTCGATTGTTGGCTGAGATGCTTTGCGAAGACTGCACTAGATGTGTTGCTGTTGTTTTTGTAATTGTTGTTCTTGCAACAACATTTCTCATTTCGATGTGCTCCATTTGATTGCTGCTACAATTGTGGTTGCCCAACAACTACAATGTAACTTGTAGCTTGTCATCGTTGTTGTCGCTTGTCTTCGGCGCAACTGGCAACTTTTGTGTCCAATGTTGCACAAGTTGTGAGTTGTGTTATTCGTAACTGGGTTAGTAGTGTGAAAGTGAAAGCATTTTCGTACTTGCTGTCGAGTGTTTGCGTCAAATTGAAAGATGTTGCAATTTAATTGTTGAAGTAAAATAATTAAAAAATGTTGGTTAGGAGTGAATTTTTGATGCTCAAAACAGCAGACAACGTATGGATTTATATTGCAGAGACTAGTGGCGCATGCAAAGGGGGGAAAGAGAAGGTTTCAAGTTTCCCAAAATATCTTGTGGTGGAACAGGAGTTGGGTGTGGTAGAACAGAGGTCGGGTATAAAGTTTGTTGTGACCGCTTTTGGTTTGTCCGACGTCAGTAGCGTTCGGGTTGACCTATTTGAAGCGGCGGGTCACGCCAATTATTTTATGGCCAAAGTGCCTATGTGTGTGAGCAACCAAGAGAAACGCACGGTTTGTCTATTCTCAAGAAGCTGCCTTTATTTTTCAATTTCCGTGTCTTAAATACAAAATTTAGAAACTGTTATACGGCTGAGCATTTCCAATGCTCCGCCCGATTTTCCAGTGTCGCGGAAGTGTGACCAATCAGCGTCACGGGACCCTTTCGGTCAGTTCAGCACTTTTCCTCAAGTGCCATTGCCCTGCGGTAGGTGACATCACACAGAGTGCCGATCAGTGCATGTTCCATATGTGGGACACTGCACTGCGGTCAGTCGTGTCGGATGGCACGCCGCTGGCTTAGCCACTTGAGTGTCGCTTGTGTCGTGCGCGCGTTGCTATTTGACACTTTGACACATTTGTGCTTGAGTGCAGCATGACTTGTCAGGGTTGGCATAAGTGGTTACACGGTACCACTACAATCTGTTTATAATAGAAATGTTGGTTGATAAATATGGTTCAAATGGTATTGGACCCAAAAGTTGTATACAGTAACTACCAAAAATTTAATTATGTATTCGCACTGAAGGGGCCAATAGCCAAAATGTTTCACCACAGGTTTTTTGAAAGGATATTTATGGTAGACTTATGGGGCAAAAAAATGTACCTTTGTGTGCCTACAAGTCTAATCTGGCTGAAGGCGGCCTTCTTCATTAACCTAAATATTAAATTTAAATTAAAAAAATTTAATTTATTTAAATTCTTTTGGGCTCAATATTTTAATATTTTTCAGTATTTTATTTTGAGCTCAGTATTTATAAAAAATGAGTAAAAAATCAAACTGCAGGTTAGGTTATGTTAAATGTAAGTGTAAGGCCGGCAGCTATAAAAGACATCGGTCTTACTTGGGCTCCGAAACACGTTGGAATTGTAAAGAACAAAACTTCAGACTGCTTAGCTACAATGAGCTCTGAAGCTGAATTGAAGGGCCCTAAATCTGTTCTGTCGTTGCCATCTGCGGCCATCAAAGCCACTGTTGGCACATGGGTCATTACAACCAGTGTTGCCACTTGACCATTTTTTCCGTCCAAAAAAATCCGACCTCAACTGAACAAATTAAAAATTTGCGTTATCTTTAAAGTAATTTTTAAATTACAATTTTATTTTTTTTAATACATTTTTTGAACTAATGAAAAGATATTCACATCACTAAACGGACCGAAATTTTTTAAGGCAGACCAGCGGACCAGAGTAAAAATCGAAAAAGACCAAAAGCGGCAAAAACTCTGATTTCAACCCAGAAGAACGTCTGGCTGGGTGAGAGCGGCTGCAGTTGGACGAAACTTGTGCTTCGTGTCATCTCAGATTTATGCTCGCCAGATTCTTCTGTGTCAAGAAAAACTGCAGCCAGTGGGTTAACTGTAATAATAATTTTCTATAATAATTTTCTATGATAATTTTATGCCGATAAATGATAATTTTCTATGCAGAAACTACGCCATTTCTTGCCTGAGGTAAGAACAATGAGACATCCGGCCACACTTCCTTTGCCCGAATCAGGTTTAACTCATTTGGCACTGATATGTCGAGAAGTGATCATCTTGGCTTCTTAGCTTAGGTTAGGAAGGGAAGAGATGTGTGAGGAGCAAACCGGCATTTTACTCAAAGGGCGAAATGGCTCATTGTAAATTTCATCTAAGATTCCTCTGGAGCTAACCAACAGTCTTAATCCGAGGCAAACCAGTTCGATCTCCTCATGAAGTAGAGCAGATCCGATATTTCAACTTTTGTCATGTCAGCCGGTCCCTCTTGAATCTTGAGCCGAAGTCAGTGTTCCTTAAAATTCAACTTGGCACAGAACATTGTGCATCGTTTCAACATATTCTTCATCTCCACAGCTTCTGCAGACATTACTGAACGAGAGATCCATTTGAAGAAGAAGAAGAAGAATAGAACCAATAAACTTGGCTCCCTAGTACCACAGCATCTACTCAGGTCGCTATGCAGGTCGCGTTGGTCAAAGAAGCTTTTTCTTTTAAAGAGAATTTTTAAACTCTGAAGACCAACAATTTATGATTTCAATTATTAAATTTAGAGCAAAGTAACAACGTGGTTGAGTAAAATAAATTTTCCCAAGAAAAACCCAAAAACAGCACAAAAATCTTACCGAATGAGCGGCGCAGCAGCTTGCGTTCAATTGCAAAATTTAATTAGTTGGTATTTGCAGCGGCAGGCAGGAAAAAGGAAGCAGAACAGTGCCAGCAATTTGGCGCTGCATTTAATAACTTTGGTTGACTGCTGCGACGGCAACAACAACAACAGCAACACAAAAACGTTTGCCACTTGCCTGCAATGACTTCGTCCTGACACCAACTCGCTTCTCACACTCGCTGCACTCTACGCTCTGAGTGTGAGTGTGACTGTGAGACGCAGCGCGTGTCAACGACATTTTCTTGCTGCAGACAGGCAATGCCGGATTTTCGTCGCAGCGAAAGCCAAGCTGCCAACTCATTAAACTTTTGGCTCTATGACTATGCGAGCGTGCGCGTGTGCGTGTGTGCGTGTGTGTGCGATTAGGGTTTCCGCCCCAAATTGAAATTGCGGTCTTTGGCAATTTTCCGGGTAGGTGTCGCTGGCTGTCATTGTCAGTGTCATACCTACATCGTTATTGGCTGCCATTGCCAGCACTCGAGTTTTATGAATTCGCTGCACATTTGAAAGTCACATTTTTTGGTTTTCTTATTTTTATTTCAGTTATTGAAAAAACCAATATAGCCAAAGCCAGCAATGTATTGAAATTATTAGGTTTTAGTTTTTTATTTTTTAGTGTGTTTAGGAATGTTGAGCACAAAGTTGCACAAAAGGCCGAATTGTGTGACCAGCATTTGTGCATTTTTGTTGCAAGGTTAGTGTTGCATTGTGTGCAATGTGATTTTTGTGGCGCAAAAGTGGCAACAATGTGAAATATTTTTGCCTTCCAGCTGTGTCAAACATTTCTTGTTGTTTTTGTTGTGTTTTTTTGCATAGTACATGGAAAATGTGGAATGCTGGAATTTGTTGAGTTCGGGCGGTGAAATTTTATTTGAAACTTGAACATTGCTTGCCGCACAAACCATTTAATGTGTGTGCGTTGAGTGGTTTGGGTGCTCGTAAATTTGCATCACACGTTAAGCCAGCTGAACGTTTTGACCTTTTCGTGGAAATGGCAACACCCAACGGCAGCCTGCGGCAATAATGCAAATTGTGCATTTTATGGCGCTTCAGTCTGATTGCGCTGCATTGTAAATAATCGCACGTTCGTTCTTAATTGAATTCGCGGCATAAATAATTTCAACACCTTGTTGTCATTTGGCCGTGTCTAATCTTTACGGGCGGTGGCCTATGTCGTAAAGGCGATTGCCGGAAGTTCGTGTGTGTTGCGGTCGATATTTCGTAATATCCATAAATAGTCGCATACGTGGGTTTTATGGCTGCTGCTGCTTCTGTCCCAGTGTTTCGTTAATCAATGTCGATGTTTGACTGCGAAACTCTGTACACTGCACGAAAATAGTGGGACAGGGTGCGATCAGGCAATGAATGTTATTTATTAAGTTTAAGTTACAAAGAGGGAAATGTTCGAGGAAAAGACAAGAGGGGCGCGGATTACACCGTGCGACAGCATTTTTCACATCGGGAAAAATCCATATGTTCGTGAAACTAGAGACCAAATATAGTAATACTACGTACTCAGTTTTTCATTTCTACATACTTTGTCCTTTTAAAATGACTTCAAAATTTTGAAGGGGATAGAAAATAAAAAATACTTAACCTCGTTAGAATATGGCGATGTATATCAAATGAAAGAGGAAAGGCTCAAAAATTTAACTAAAATTTAACTAAAAACAAAGGTCCTTTGAAAATGTAATCTTTTATATCCTTGTAAATTTATACAGAATTTATACAGAATTTGAAAAGTAAGTATGTTAAAACCCCAAATCTCCCTGATCACGTGTCAAAATTTCAATAACAATAAGTTCAATGAATTTCAACTAAATGAAACTCGATTCAATTCGATTTAATTGAATTTCAATTTTAATTTTAATTTTAATCTTAATTGTAGTTTTAGTTTTAATTTGAATTTGAATTTGAATTTGAATTTGAATTTGAATTTGAACTGAATTTTAACTTTAATTTAAATTTAAATTAAATTTAAATTTAAATTTAAATTTAAACTTAAATTTCAATTTTAATTTTAATTTTAATTTTAATTTTAATTTTAATTTTAATTTTAATTTATTTAATTAATTTAATTTTAATTTTAATTTTAATTTAATTTCAATTTCAATTTCATTCAATTTCAATTTCTATTCCATTTCAATTTCAATTTCAATTTCAATTTCAATTTCAATTATTTCAATTTCATTTAATTTTCATTTCATTTTAATTTCATTTTATTTCATTCTAGTTCTCTATTTCTATTTCTTTATCTAGAAATTTCAATTCAATTTCAATTTCAATATCAATTTCAATTCAATTTCAATTCAATTTCAATTCAATTTCAATTTCAATTTCAATTTCAATTTCAATTTCAATTTCAATTTAAATTTCAATTTCAATTTCAATTTCAATTTCAATTTCAATTTCAATTTCAATTTCAATTTCAATTTCAATTTCAATTTCAATTTCAATTTCAATTTCAATTTCAATTTCAATTTCAATTTCAATTTCAATTTCAATTTCAATTTCAATTTCAATTTCAATTTCAATTTCGATTTCAATTTCAATTTCAATTTCAATTTCAATTTCAATTTCAATTTCAATTTCAATTTCAATTTCAATTTCAATTTCAATTTCAATTTCAATTTCAATTTCAATTTCAATTTCAATTTCAATTTCAATTTCAATTTCAATTTCAATTTCAATTTCAATTTCAATTTCAATTTCAATTTCAATTTCAATTTCAATTTCAATTTCAATTTCAATTTCAATTTCAATTTCAATTTCAATTTCAATTTCAATTTCCATTTCCATTTCCATTTCCATTTCCATTTCCATTTCAATTTCAATTTCAATTTAAATTTCCATTTTCATTTTCATTTTCATTTTCATTTTCATTTTCATTTTAATTTTCATTTCTATTTCTATTTCTATTTCTATTTCTATTTCTATTTCTATTTCTATTTCTATTTCTATTTCTATTTCTATTTCTATTTCTATTTCTATTTCTATTTCTATTTCTATTTCTATTTCTAGTTCTAGTTCTAGTTCTATTTCAATTCAATTTCAATTTCAATTTCAATTCAATTTCAATTCAATTTCAATTCAATTTCAATTCAATTTCAATTCAATTTCAATTCAATTTCAATTCAATTTCAATTCAATTTCAATTCAATTTCAATTCAATTTCAATTCAATTTCAATTCAATTTCAATTCAATTTCAATTCAATTTCAATTCAATTTCAATTCAATTTCAATTCAATTTCAATTCAATTTCAATTTAATTTCAATTCAATTTCAATTCAATTTCAATTCAATTTCAATTCAATTTCAATTCAATTTCAATTCAATTTCAATTCAATTTCAATTCAATTTCAATTCAATTTCAATTCAATTTCAATTCAATTTCAATTCAATTTCAATTCAATTTCAATTCAATTTCAATTCAATTTCAATTCAATTTCAATTCAATTTCAATTCAATTTCAATTCAATTTCAATTCAATTTCAATTCAATTTCAATTCAATTTCAATTCAATTTCAATTCAATTTCAATTCAATTTCAATTCAATTTCAATTCAATTTCAATTCAATTTCAATTCAATTTCAATTCAATTTCAATTCAATTTCAATTCAATTTCAATTCAATTTCAATTCAATTTCAATTCAATTTCAATTCAATTTCAATTCAATTTCAATTCAATTTCAATTCAATTTCAATTCAATTTCAATTCAATTTCAATTCAATTTCAATTCAATTTCAATTCAATTTCAATTCAATTTCAATTCAATTTCAATTCAATTTCAATTCAATTTCAATTCAATTTCTATTCAATTGAACCTTATTCAATTCGAAGTGTATATATATAAAACTGCTTCAATTTCAATTAAATCTAAGTTAGGGTTCATCTAAATTTAAGTTAGGGTTCAAAACTAATTAATTAATGTTATAAAAATAATAAATTAAGCATTAATTAATTCGAATTGATTAGATTCACCTTAATGGATTAGTAAATTAATGTTATAAAAATAATAATTTAAGCATTAATTAATTTGAATTGATTAGATTCGCCTTAATGGAATTAATTTCAGCTAAATTTAACTCAATTCGAAGTTAATTTTATTCATAAGTCAGTTTCAACTAAATTCAACTGAATTCGATTCAAATTAATTTCAATCAAATGTAACTTAGTTCGATTCAGTTTAATTTCAATCAAATTTAACTAAGTTCAGTTCAACTAAACTTAATAGCATGCAAATAAATTAAAACTATAACCAATCTATTCACTAAACTAACTAATTAATTATGTGACTAGATAACTAAGTTAGTTAAAAATTAATTAAAGATTTGTTCATTGTTAACTAATATTTGGTTGTAAGTTAAAACTATAACCAATCTATTCACTTAATTAACTAATTAATTATGGAATTAGTTCAATAACTAATTAACTAAACTGAAATTATAGTTAAAAACCAAAAAAATATTTTTATAAAAAAAAATTATCATATTAGAAACAATACTTAGTTTTTGATGAATAAGTTTGAATCAGATTAAACTTAATTTAACTGAATATAACTTAATTAAAAAATTTACAAAAAATAAACCACAATCAATTTTCTTTGCGTGTCAGTCGCTTCAATAACTACGAGTACAGCATTTTCGGTAGGTGTAGGTGGACTTTGTGGCTTCGCAAATAATTACTAAACAGCGACAATAAATCAATTTATTTATGAGTTGCTGTTGTTGTTGTTGCTGGTTGTTCGTTGTAATATGTGCATGTGTGTGTGTGTGTGTGTGAGTGTTATATATAATTGGCAGGAATTACTAGAAATTTATTTATTATTATTAAAAAGATAATAATGCAGCGTTATGGTTTGGTTATGTAAGCTGTGTCTTTCAAAGTTTAATACGAGTATGCATAAATATATCTGTATGCTTATTGCACTAAATGATGGCATAAATCGTACATCATAAAACCACAATGCATGGCAACAAATATTATTGGCGACAATTGGCAGAATATTGCATTTTGCTGCTGGAAAAGGGAAATTTGCAATAAAAGATAATCAAATAGTAACAATTACAGTGCTTAGTGTGAGCAGAGGTGAGATCTGTATGTAAATATTAGGCAGGTAGAAATAAGTTTTAAGTTTAGTTTAATTAATTATTAATTAATTAATTGTTAATTAATTTTTTTTATAATTATTAATTTTTGAAAATGAGTTTTGAGGGAATTCAAAGAGTTAGTATCGGACCATCTTGTTCAATTTTGTTCTTGTTAAAGTATCATCAACTTCTTCTAAAAATTGGAATGTCTCATTTTGCTAAAATGTAAATAACATAGTTTGTTTTGCTCTACCCATGTCAACTTTTGTGCACAGTGACTCCTCTGCACAGTGACACCTGGCCACTTGTTACAAAGGTCATCAAGGAAACTTTGAAGGTACTTCAATGTGATGTTTGTCCTACTTCAGCCATTGTGTCTTCCGAATATTACTTGTTGTGATTGATGACTCATGGCCTGGTCGAGCAGCAAAGCAACAAATTGGTTGATTCTTGGATCGTCGTTTATGTTCTCACAAATTAAAAGAGAAAATGGTGGAAAAGTTAAGGAAATTGTTAAAACAATCAATTAAGTTTCAGTCGTCTAATGAAAGCATTCAAATGTAGACGCATTTTTCTATTAAATGTTCTCCTAAAAGTATGCTACAGTAATGCATGTATCACTGTTTACGTTTGAGCGCAGTTTGAAACTAACAGCAAAGCCTGGCATACTTTTAGGATGGTTTAGAAAAGATTTAGAAGCAAATTTACTACAGAAAATTCTTTACTTGAAGTTCATTTGACATTATTTCTTTAGTAAAATTTGTCAACGATTATAAAATATTTTTAGTTAAAACCAAAATTTCAGCCGCAACAATTTTTGTTTGCCATCAACGATTGACTTATGCACCGAACACTCATACAGCAACATTAAAAAGCCACACCTTTCATATCGTTGCAAATGTGTGTAGGTGTGTGTGTAAAAATTCCAATTGACTATCAATGGCTTTATCGGCAAATTACGTCCGACAGCGCAACGGTCAGGTTCATTGCTAAGGTTTGTGAGTTCTTCTTGTCTTGGAAAGTGGGAATTGAGTGGCACAGCACTCACACCAGAACCATTGGCGAAAAACGCATTAATTGTTGGCATAAATACACATTTAATACTCAAACACACACACTCGCGCACCAACTTGCACACGTACGAGTAATTCTGTAATTTACACACCGTGAAGCAAATGCCACGTCGCATCGCACCGCGTATGCAGCGAACGTTGTTGTGCACGTGTGTGAGTGTGTGTGAGTGTGCGTGTGCGCATGCACTCGATTGAAATCGCTGTTTAATACCTTCAGTCGCCTTGTCGTTCTGGAATGTACCGCATTTATTAATTACGCCATTCATTATGAACATTAAGCGCCTCAATGGTACGCACCGATATTCTGGCTGTCGGTGCATTTTCTTGCCACGCGGCTTTTGTTGTGGCTGATTTTCACTTGTTGGCTTTACTCACACATCTGTCTGCATGTTTTTTGTTTCTGGTATTTTTGTCATTTCGTGGGAATTATCAGGCAATAATGCAGAGCCTACAAAATGCCTCCAAAATTACCACAACAACGGTAAAAACAACAACAACATTTAAAAAAATTCATCATGCCGGTTGGTTGATGACGTCAGCACATTAAGCCATTTCATTGATGGCCCATTATCACTTTAAGTGTTTCGTGGAAATACGCTGCGCTGCGGTTTTTTGTTGTGTTATTTACTGCTTTTGTTGTTGTAGTTGTAGTTGTTAGTGTTGGTTTTAATTTGCATGTTGACTGCTATTTAATGTAATTACTGACTGCATTTTACAAATTTGTTTTAATTCAATTTCTGCCTTTGTTGGTGGTTGTTGGTGTTGGTGTTGGTTGGTGTGTGTGAGCTGCTTTATGAGCATTTTGCATTATTAAAGAAAAATAATTATAAATCCAAATGACATGTCAATGGAATTCTCAGCTGAGGGAGAATGGAATATTTATGTTTTTTTGGTGATATAACAAAACGACAACAACGATAAACATAAAAATTTATAGGTGGAAAGGCTGTGTTGGCAGCCTGGATGAGCGCACTTTGGCATCAAAAAAATATTAAAAATGTAAGGGAGAGGGCTGGGTTGTGAACTGGGTTTTGTTTTTTGGCTCTAACTTTTCTCAGAATAAAGATATCGAAAAATCGAAGATACCGTTGGAAAGATAAATATAAAACGCAACTTTTTTATGAAGACGGATTACTGTTTTGATTGATATTTAACTCTCTACGTCCAATTTTCTAAGGACGTGATTTTTTGCTTTTCCAAAAAAGTGGCTGGGTTGTGAACCATCTGGAAAATCCCTATTAAAGTCGGAAAATACGAAGAAAACACCCATAATTTTTTAATAAGTTGAGAATTTATTTAATCAGGAGGCCTCAAGAGGTGAAAAAAGTTATAATGACGCTACTTAGGGCAAAAAGTCGCAATGAATGAAAGTGCTCAATTTTTTGAATTTTCATCCGGTGTCGCAATGTTTGCATGTGAAATACGAACGCGTTCTCGCATTGGCCCACTTCAAGTAAACTCACCGAAATCGAGTGAAATTACATAAAATTACTTTATTTTAATATATCCGTCCGTGTTTGACAGTGGTAGAACAAATGTAGTACGAAAAATAGGTGGTTTATAATCCAGCCACCTCAGTGGTTCACAGCCCAACCACGATGCCATTTTGGAAACTTTAAAATAAACGACACTTCCAACCATAATTCGACATAAACAAATATTGCATCGTAAAATAGAATCAAAGCACTATCTAAACATGTATTACACTGACCTCTTTGCAATAAGCTCAGTAACTTGGATAGCACTTAAAACAAAGCAAACAAGTTTTCGCAGTCGATTTTCAAACATCATGTCTGTAGCTGCCACAAGCAATACGTGTTTGTACTTCGGTGTAACCACAAAAGCAGAGTCATATCATAAGACAAACTTGACAGTTGAAAGATTAGCGATATGTCAATGACGCACTCAGGTGAGTTTTAGGGATTAAAACCTCCGCCAAACACAAAAATTGCTGGTACAAAATATGATTTCAAATGGAATCGAGCTCAAAAGTTGTACGCAAAACCTCTTAAAATGAAATCCTATGTGCGCCACTGCATAGGTATGAAAAAACATTAAGCAAATTTATTTCTGGACAGGTTATGGTGGTGAGGAAGAGCTTACTTTGACTTGAAAAAATGTTAAAAATATTTAGAGGTATATAAAAAAACCGGAATTGCGTTTGAGTAATGTTGCTGATGATCAGTGATAGCCAGAATGTTGACCAACAAAATCTGAAGGTAGATTGTTACAAAAATTAGCTCTATCACCTCAACTTAGGCGTTCGTTTCTCTGGATTGTGCTCAAAAATAAAACACACTTAAAATCTTCAATGCAGTTCTGAACTATGTGACAGTGATCTATATCGTAAAAACAAGTGATCCGTTCTTAATAAAATGTACATTACTGATGAATTACATAAATTTTGTCGAAAAATTGGTGTTTAGACTACTTTTTAAATTGAATTATTTTCTGAGATCGAAAGATATCACCGCATGTAATTACATTATTCGACAAAGAAAGAATGCTTCTTAAAATAAAAAAAAAATCCAGCAACATACTTTCACATACTTTTTATATACGTAGGGTGCCTTTTATATTTTTTCAATAGGGATGGTCTAGTAAGTTTTCGAAAAATCTGAGATTGCCATTGAACAGTTTGTAATTTTTTACCATAAACGTCCTTACATCATTATGATGCTGAAGCGCTATTTGTGTTGATTACACTGACTTGAAAAATTCATCTCGGTAAAAAAATGGATTTAACTCGTCAACATTTTCGAGCATCAATGTTTTACGATTTCCGAAGTAAATTATCTCAACAACAATGCTTCGATCGCCTTCATTCGGCATTTGGTGATAAAGCACTAACCTTCAAGACGATTTATAACTGGACGAATTTCGTTACGGTCGTCCAAAATCGGTCATTGTGCCAGAAACCATCGATGCTGTGCGTGAACTGATAATGAAAGATAGTCATGTGACATATCGTGAGATAGAGGCACCCTTGGGCATTAGTTCCACTTCCGTGCATTCGATATTGCATGAAAATTTAGCTGTTAGAAAGATTTGTTTTCGTTGGATCCCGCATAATTTGGCAATCGTTCAAAAAAAGGCTCGTGTCGATTGGTACAAAGAAATGATGGAAAAATTCGATCGCGGTACTTCGAAAGACGTTTATAAGATCGTGATGCATATGAGCCCGAAACAAAACAGCAATCGACCGTGTGGGTCTTCCAGTACGCAGCACATCAGAAAATGGTCGCCTGTTTCTTCGGCAACACTGGTCATGTGGCTACTGTGCCGTAAGAGCAACGTAGAACGGTCAATTTTGAGTGTAACAAAACAATTTGTTGGACAAAAGTGTTCAACGAAATAAGGAAAACCAACCGCTGACGCTGAATCATTCATCACCAGGACAATGCGCGTTCTCCCATATCGGCTCAAACAACCGCGGTCGACCAAAGCATCGATTTAATTCCATACAGCTCTGACCTGGCACCCAATGACTTCCTTTCATTTCTGCACTTCCAAAAAAAAAAAATTGTGGGGTTAACGATTTTCATCGCCAGAAGATGCTGCAGAAGCATTCAAAAACCATGTTTTGGAGGTGTATCAATAGGAGTGACAAAAGTGCTTCGACAATTGGTTTGAGTGCATTCAAAAGTGTATAAATCTTCAAGGAGAATACCTTTAAAATCAATAAAACCATTTTTGATGATAACAAAATGCATTTGAATCCTTTTTGTAAAAATATAACAGGCAACCCTCGTATTTTCCCCTAAGTTTGGCCAAATTTCAGATTTTTAATTGAGAAAAATATTTTAAATTAAAAGAGAAGTGAAAGCCTTAGCTTTGTTAATTTTAAAAAAACATTAAAAGCGAAAATGGTCAAATCATTTTTTAATCTATATTAAAAGGTTTAGCAACTTCTTGCTAACCATGTTTTTTTATTAATTTTTTTACTCAATAGACTAAAAAGCAGAAAATATGTTTTTACGTGTTTTAATTAAATTTTAATTTTTATTTTAATTAATTTTTAGCACCAATTTTGTTGGGTTTTTTAGTTAAAGTTTTACCTTTCAAATGACATCAAAATTTATGGTCTCAGAATTTACCGTTTTTGATGGGGTTTTTAGTTAAAGTTTAACCTTTGACATCAAAATCGGTAAATTCTGAGACTAAAAATTTTATAAATTTTTTTGAATTTTGTCTTTGGAACGACTGTGGCTGCTCTAAAGGGTTGACTACCCTAGAGGCCCATTGTGATACCACAATCCATTGAACTTAGGTTCGCTCACTCATTGAACCAGTTTGAGCTTCTTACGAAGCCCAGTAGACCGTAAATATTCCTATCGCTGGATTGTCTAAATTGTCAAAGAAAAAGAGACCCAAGTTAGTCTTCCTTCTTCTAGTTAATGTGGGACAAGAGCATAGAAGATGAAGTGGAGCAGGAGGTGGAAATCTTCATAGATACTGATGAAGTGGTGTCGTATTCTTTTTGCTCATCCATAAAAATTCAACAGAAATCATAAGAAAGACAACCAAAATTTCATGCGTGGGTGCCAATTTAACAGTGGAATCGTTGAAACATTATTTATGGTTCTTGTCCATTTTGTTATGCTATGGGTTAATGGTTTAAGTTGTATCAAATGCGTACAGAAGTTGCGCAAAAGTGTTACATCAGCGCCATATCTAATCTTATCTTTGCTCAACTGTGGCTACGGTTGTTGTTCTAATTCGGCCGACTATCTGCAATGTCTGGCAAATTGTAATCGTATAATACTTTATAACAATTGACTGCGTATTTTGGCTTCCTAAAAGTATGCTTTAAAAATGCTTACGCTCAGTTTTATATTAACTATTCAAAAGCCCACAAAGCTAACTGTCAATCATTTCATAATGAAACAGAATTTCAGGACGTCTGTATGCAGAATTCAAATCATTTTCTGTTGCATTCGTCTGCTGCAAATATGAACTCACGTTGTACTTTTGCAAAGTTGTCTGTTTTTATATATACATATATATATTTTTTTTGTGCTGAAACCTGTCACTATCTTCTGACGCAACTTATGCCGCCACATGGTCGATTGCGCGCTGTGCAAAAATTGCATTCAGCAGCGGCGCGACACAAGTGAAGCTGAAATTTTCACGCTCTTCGACACACAACTTGGCGCTGTTAGCCGTTTCCGCCAACCATCTTCTACATTTGCACCTTCGTCTACTTGCCAACAGTACGAACATTGCCATAGCTAGACGGCTGCCATGAATGTTGCTCTGCAGGTGTCAGCTGCATTTGCCTTCGTCATCGCGCTGCATCGCGGCCGCATCTGGTTTGCTGGCAAATGCTTGGGTGGCAAATTGGAAAATTGAAAATTCATTGCTCGCGGTGGCGGTGCTGTTGCTGGCTGTCAGCTGGCAGCAATGAAGCGCGCCTGGCAAATGCATAACGGCGGCCAATACGTCGCTGCAGCTGCAACGTTGCGTTGTTGGCAAATTCACGAGGAATTTTCATTTTCTTCATTTGCGCTGAGTGTTTGACGTATTTGCACCGCTTCTCATTTTCTGTTGCGTAGTAATTGTCTTTGTCTTTGTTTTTCTTTTTCTTTTTGTTTTTATTTGAGCTGTTGTTGTTGTTGTTTAGCATTCGGTGTATTGAATTTAAAATAATTGCATACGATTGCCTCGTTCGCTGGCGCTGTGTTGCTTGCGCTCAGCATGGAAATTGCGCCAATGCGCGGAATTTCATTTAACGCATTTTTGTTCTTCGTTTCGCTTGTTCGTGCGTCTCAACACATTCTTGCGTTTGACTTTGCATGAGAATTAAGTAAAATAAAATAAATACTAAGCTGCACGTCCTCAAGCTGCTTACGGTACACAGTCGCCTTGAGAATCTCTCATTTAACTCTTCCTTGTACTAACTCTTGTTTGTACTTGAAGTTAAATTAGTGAAATGGTTTTCTTCGTTAAAAGAAGAAGAAAGTATAGGTCTGTACAGTGGCGTACAAGGGATTTCATAAGGGGGAAGGGGGTTTGCGTACCGGTTAAAAACTCACTTGAATTTCAAACCATAGTTTGAATCAGAAATTTTTGTATGTGGGTGTTGAACCCCCAAACCTCCCAACTCCCATACTGGTGCGTCTCTACCCAGTGGCGTACAAAGAATTTCATTTGCGGGGAAGTTGTTGCGTACAACTTTTGAGTTCGGTTAGTATTTAGGGGGGTTGAACCCCCCAAACTTTTCCCTACCCTTGAATGCGCCACTGTATATAACTATACATATAATTATAACAACCTATTATTAATCGGCTTCAGCCACATGTGGCCAAAAACGCATACTAGGCCAAAAAACGCACATTCGGCCAATAATCGGCTTCGGCCAAAATACAGACCGAAAGCCAAATTGTTTGCCGAAGATGAATACATATCGTTGATATGGTAAGATAAAACTAGCGATGTCAGATAATCAAATGGTTATGATTAATCATGTTGTTACAAAAGTCAGTTTGTGCTAATCAAAGCAGACATAGTTCGTATCGCTGAATTGTGCCAAAATAAAACAAACTCAAACTGCAAGTTTTTAGTTCAATTCACCTGTAAAGTCACTTTATTCTCTTCGTTCCATATCACCCTCTCGCTTGGTAAAATCAAACCTGGCTGTCAGCACCATTCCCAGCTTCGACTTTATGCTTTTTGCCCTGAGCGTGATTTATTTTCGAAACATCCAACATCCTCCGCAAGTACCATGACGACTAAAAGTATGCAATTTACAAAAAAAACAACACTGTACGAAATTTGTTTGCTCCTCTTTTTCTTTTCTTTTCTTTTCTTTTCTTTTCTTTTCTTTTCTTTTCTTTTCTTTTCTTTTCTTTTCTTTTCTTTTCTTTTCTTTTCTTTTCTTTTCTTTTCTTTTCTTTTCTTTTCTTTTCTTTTCTTTTCTTTTCTTTTCTTTTCTTTTCTTTTCTTTTCTTTTCTTTTCTTTTCTTTTCTTTTCTTTTCTTTTCTTTTCTTTTCTTTTCTTTTCTTTTCTTTTCTTTTCTTTTCTTTTCTTTTCTTTTCTTTTCTTTTCTTTTCTTTTCTTTTCTTTTCTTTTCTTTTCTTTTCTTTCTTTTCCTTTCCTTTCCTAAAAGTATGCAATGCACAGAAAAATCAACACTGTACGAAATCTGTTTGCTGTATATTGCATACTTTTAGGACCTAAAACTTTCGGTTTCGGCTTTGGTTTTAGTCAAATGGTAGTTTTGTTACCGAGTAATTGGCTGCCGTTTCGGCAAAAATTTCAACTTCGGCCGGTGAACCACAAAACCATAAATCATACTTGAATTTCTCTGCTCACTGTTCATCAAACTTCAATATTTACTTTTTCTTACTGTTTACTTTTGCCACTACTTTTCTTTCTCGTCAGTTCTAAAGTTTAACCTCCACTTTGACTAATTTATTTACTTCAACTGTGCTCTGCTGCTTCTGTGGTCATTACTCAATTTTCTTTACCTCTGCACTCTATTTCTGCACTTCGATTTCGACTGCTGTCAGTTGCGCGCTGTCCTTTGACTCAAGAATGAATGAAGAATGAACCCACAAGTACCTTTGGCCGGTCAAGTTGAGTGTAGTCCAAACGTAGCGTTAATGGGCCTTTAAATGCCAACCCGGCAAGTCCTCCTCCGCAAATCCTCATTGCACGCTTAGCTTGGCACCAGTGACGGCCAGACGAAAATCAGCAGCCAACAGGCTTAGTGCGCTTAGAAAATGTTCAAGGGCCCGCAGCGGCGAGTCGACAGCAAAATTTTCCAATTTTTCTGCTATTTGTTTTTCCGACCTAAGCTGTTTTATGTGCTCTTCATAAGGCAGCCGCAAGAAACCATTGAACGTAAAAATCTAAAAATAAATTAAAAAGAATTTTGCAAATTTTCTGACACATCTTTCTTTTATATATTTTTTCGCCTTTGCGTGTGTTGCGCTAATGCGACAAGTGGCAGATGTGCGCCGACTGTTTAATACCACTTTGAAGCGGTGGAGCGGGGAGGTGGAAATATTGAGCACCGGTATTTTTTCTTTTGTCGCTGCAAAGTATCAGTGAAATATTAAACTTGAAAGATAAAAGAGGGGGAAGAAAAATGATGCACTAAGGTGAGCTGAGTGCTCTGTAAGGTGTGGAATTGGTCATTTTGAGGACATTATGTTTATAGTTTAACGAAATTAAAAACTTAAACACTGTTGTTGTTGCATTTTTCGATTATTTCGAATATTTAAAAATTTTCTAAATATTCAAGAAAATTTAGGGAACATTTTGTATTTAAGAATAGTTTAATGTAAGTCAATGATTTAATGTATTAATTTTATTTTAATTCTAATAATATTTAAGAATAATTTTCAGTAGTCGTCACTGTCTTTAATACCAACTCACCATTTTAAATATGTTAAGAAAATGGTTGAGCATTTATCATTACGCTGCTAGGCTGATAACATGTCATAGAGTAGTCTGGAAACAATGTTTTCTAGAAGCGTTAGAGATTTTCATACTAGGCAGTTAAGATAGAACTATCATATTTAGGGTTTTAGGCACATATGCTACTGATGTCCCAATGAATGAATTTGATCGCTTTATCTGAAACTTAGAAAAATTGTGCCATATACCTCTGACAAAAATTTCACAAGTGGTGCATTCCACACTTTTGTCCATCACATGGGCCGTTTTCGAGTAACGCATTTCGTACTGAGATTTTAAGAAAGGATTTATTTCAAAATGTTTATTATAATTGCCCTCTTATACCTAAGTAAAAAAGGCACAGAAAATGAGTTTGAGCAAGATCGATGATGCTATTTGTCCATAATTGTGAATTAAAAACTGATTTTTTAAGACTTTCAAGCACTCTGTGGCCATCTGAACAGATCTAAACGGATTCTATTGTAATACAAATTAAAAAATTTATGTTTTCAATCATTTCGTTTGAGTTTTGCACAAGTCTAGTTATTTTTAGTATTTAAAAAAAATTAATATGAGGGTTTTTTTAGGGCCTGCCCATCTTTAATAAAGAAGACGTGGCATAACAAACAAATATTTTATAAGGATGCCAATCGATCTAACTTAGAGAAATAGATTTCAGCAGTTTACTTAAAAAAAACTGCAAATACTATTAATTTTTATCATTCGTTAACGAATCAAAGGTATGAAATGGGTTAACAACATATATAAACGAATTTTATTTAAATACAAAATTATTGGGACATTTTTCTAATCACTCCGTGTCGGTTGCTTACAAATCTGGTTATTTTTAGTATTTTTAAAGAATTTTATAAAAAAAAGTCTTGTTGAAATGATATTAGAATTATATAAGCTAAACATGTAAGATCTGGTAACTTGAAATGAGATGTAATGAAGAAGAGTTCTGTTCTGTTTCTGAATCGCTCGCATACACATCGCACTGCGTTTTTACTGCTCAAAAAGTCTATGTATCAGGTTTCTTCAATGCCCATCAACTCTAATAGAGAAAGCGTGGTATGGCAAAAACAAATATTTTATTAGAAAGCCAATAGATCTAAATATAATATAGAAAAAATAAACTTATAATACACAGGTTTCTCGAAATAAAAAAATTCAAAAATTATCAATTTCTCTGGTTCTATCAGGTGTACAACTTTGCTTCCGCCGTTTTCCGATAGGTGGCTGTACCGGCTGAGGCTGGTTGAAATACATAGATAGTAATGCCTTTAAAGTGAGTGTGGACAGTGCCTAACGAATTGTCATCGCCGTTTCAGTGACAGTTGTTCTTGTTTTCGTATTATTCACGCTCGAAAATGTCCGTTTATGTGCCCAATTCTCGCCATTTGCGGGAAGTTTTACTTTTCTGTTACAATTCGAAAAAAAATGCAGCTGAAGCGCATCGAATGCTCTCAGAAACTTACGGTGATGCTGCTCTGAGTGAAAGAACGTGTCGGGAGTGGTTTCAACGTCGCGCTAAAAGAACAGCGGCCACAATATCAAGAGCGACATGACAAAGTCATCCTCCAACACGACAATGCTCGGCCTCACGTCGCAAAAGTGGCCAAAAAGTACCTGGAAACGCTGAAATGGGAAGTCTTGCCCCACCCGCCGTATTCCCCAGATGTCGCCCCTTCTGACTTCCACCTATTCCGTTCGATGGCACACGGCCTGGCAGATCAACATTTTCAATCCTTCGAAGAATTGGAAAAATGGATTGCTTCATGGATAGCGTCAAAAGAGGACTCCCTTTTTTCGAGCCGGGATCCGAAAATTGCCGGAAAGATGGGAGAAAGTTGTCGCTAGCGACGGACAATACTTTGAATAATACATCTGTAAGCACTTTTTCGCAATAAAGCTTTTAATTTTGGAAAAAAACGGCGGAAGCAAAGTTGTACACCTGATATACCAAATCAAAGATACGAAATCTAAAAGAAATCTAAATGAGATTTATTAAAATACAAAATTTGTAAGACAATTTTCCTATCATTCCGTGTGAGCTTTGTAGAAATCTGGTTATTTTAAGTATTTAAAAAAAATTTATTAAACAAATATCTATATATAAAATAATAAATATCTATACATACGAGGTTTTTTCAATGCCCAGCCAGGTTAAATATTGTAGGAAAAGCGTGGCTGACAACAAATATTTTATTAGAAACCTAATAGATCTAAGTATAATACAAAAACCATAAACTTAAGATTACACAGGTTTGTTGTAGTAAAACAAAACGAATCAAAGGTACAAAATGGGTTAACGAGTGTGTAAGCTATTTGATCCAACCATTATTCACGCCTCCTTACGATTTGTATAAAGATTTTTCTTTTGCTTACTTCATTAGGAAGCAAAGAGGTTTCTTGAAGTGAGCCACATAGATGATCCCACGCTTCCTTACAATTTGTAGAACCTCAACAGGGGCTCAGCAGAGAGAGATTGACAGACCTATGGATGACTAAATTCATTGGATCGAAATTATGTAGCTCGCTTCAACAAATTTCAAACAGCAGCCACAAATTGGTTAGATGAAGAAAAACCTTGGTTAGGTTCTGTACTTCCTGGAGAAGTGTTATTATTTATTTATGTATAATTTCTTAACCCTTTCGGGACGGAGTTTATTTTTGAAATGCAAAACACTCTCAGTAGAACTATTTTCATGCTATGAATGTTGGGGTTAGAAAATTATATTGGATGCTCACATATTCTGAAATCATTCTTCTATGCGGGAACATCGAAATCGAAAAAATATTTTGCGTGAGTCGTGAGATTTCAATAATTGTTTTGAGGGGCATAAAACACCTGCTGGGACGTATTATCCCAGTAGTCCCGAAAGTGTTAAACTAAATTAGAGCCAGTCGATTAAAAATTCATTATTGAAAGATTAAAAGAAGAATACTAAAAGCAGAATATTAAAAAAAGGTTTAAAAAAAGCGCCAATAATAAACCAAAAGTACTCAACAAAAACTAGAAAAAAGAAACAAGATAGAGTCACTTAACTAATAAACGCTAACCCGGCTGCTGCTTTCTTAGTCTTCATTTTGAACTTAGAATGGGTATTTTTTTTGTTTTCTAAGTTGCCACAGCCAGCGTCATTGCTTGCGCCATTGCCTCTTGAGTTAAGCTTCTTGCATTTACTTTGTTTACGCTTTTTCCTCTCTCTTATGGGTTTGTTTTTATGTTCTTCTTGTTGTTGCTGTTAGTTGAAACTTTTTAAATTTGCGGTTGTGGCAACGATACAGTAAATGATGCTAATAACTTTTGCAGTGCCAGCAGCGGCGACAACGTGTTGCAGCAATGCGAAAGCGTTGCATGCATAAATGCATCAACGCATAAATGCATAAATGCATCAACGCAGCATGCAACACGATGCAGTCTTTGGTGCGTCGGTGTGTGTTCGTTTATTTGCTGCTACTGTGCGCATTAACGTGCGCAAACAAACAACAACAACAGTAAGAACAAAAAGTAATTAAGATATGCAAATGAAGCAAAAGAAAGCGCTGGCTATGGCAAAGCGAACGCAGCAATGAAAAAAGTTGGACTGTGTGTGTGTAGTGTGTGTGTGTGTGTGCTTGCACTCTCGTTGCGGTTTATTGAAACTTGAAAATTGATCTGCACTTGTAGGCGGCAGCTCATCAAATGTTTATCAAGTCAATTTACTAAACTTCGCTCCTCACTGCTTACCTGCACTTGCGCGTCATTCTGCTTGTTACTGCAAAGTTTATTTAGCGCATTAAAAGTGCGAAACGTGTCCAGGTTGACATAAACGCTCACCAGCTGGTAGTTGAGTTAATTTTGTTTGCGCAAAAAATGTTGCAAATTCTTTTGCGCAGAGCAATGAAAATCACTGCTGAGGGAATACCAAAGACATAATTTGTTTATTTCTTCAAGCGCTACAAACATAAAAAAAAAAATTAAGTAAAAATTACATCCATTTGTTAAGATTTGGTGGTGCAGTGCCTACTTTCAGGCTGCCAGAATGAGTTTGTTTTATGTAGGTTTGAAAATTTTTCCTATAAGGTTTGTGTTATTCCCCTTTAAAGTTATCAGTGTACGAATTTTAAATTGAAAAATTTTGCAAACTGATAAGCCACACAAAAATATTTCCAATGTTATCAATTGACCTTGAAGTATATAAATGGGCTTCATGGAAGCAACGGGAAGGTTACAGCGCCTGAAAAACAAAATTGAGGAAAACGAGTTGACAATGAAAAAGGCAACAGTGAAAACAATGTTGCCAGATTATGGGATTTCCCGCTGGATTCTGGAGCCAAATTGGCGTTTATAAAAGTGTCTCTGTCTCGTTCCCTATAGCTTTCACCGCATACTTTTGCCATAGTCTCCGCTCAGTTTTGTCCAATCCAAGTTGTACATGACTGAAAAATAGCACCAACAACAAATGTGCACGCGGATTTTAAATTCAAAAATAGTTCGCTGATTTCAGAAGACAACTAACGTCAACAAGTTGTTGCTTGTGCTGACACAGCGATAATGCATTTTTCCTAATATAAATCATATTTTATTCTATTTGGTAATTAATATTTCATTGATTAGACGCTGTCGTGCAAGAAATTGGCAATAAATTGGCAAATTTCATTATAAATATTCGCTGTTGTGTCACTAAAACAAGAAAGAAGATTAAACGAGTGAGGGGAATTTTTTTAATCTTCTTCTTCTTGACTGGCACGACAGCCCGATTACAAGACTACTTACGGCGAGTTGGGAGCTTTTTCATAGGCAATTTTACTCTCAGAGGTTTGCCATTTCCTGCTGAGAGCACAGCCGCCGAAAGAAAAATGGTTGTTTTTCTTTTTTTCGGTATTAACGCAACGGAGTATTGAACTCGCGGAGTCTTGACTCGCGGTCCAACGCACCAGCCAGCTGAACTATGGCGGCTGCCTTGGGGTGGGTATTTTTTAATACTCACATTATTATTTTTATGACTTTGATTGGTTTGGAAATGATTTCAATAATGTACTGAAATAATGAAAATTCTTAATATTTGAGTTACTGTCAAAAAGGAAATGCAAAATTCACTGATATTCACATATTTGTAAAAGTTGAGCAATGGGAAATTGAGTTGAAAAATTTTGTCTCATTCTTAGGAGTCAGTCAGATTAACTGGGAAGTGATGTTGACCTTCTCTGGTGTAGCTGAGAGAGAATGAAAGTGGTTTAAAATTTAGGGAAGTTCATGAGAGAGAGAGAGATAGAAAGAGAGAGAGAGATAGAGATAGAGATAGAGAAATCGAGAGATAGAGAGATAGAGACAGAGATTTTTACTTTAACCTTTTGCGGCTAGCTAGAGAGCAGTGTTGCCAGATACCTGAAATGACTTTCCCCTAAATCTTAAAAAAATACTGAAATTTTCTTCCAAAAGTTAAACAAAGCTCTTAAAAATCTTTTATAATTTGCGTTACTTTAAAGGAATTAAACTTCTCATAAAAAATTAAAACTATAAGTTCATCTAATTTTTTTTAATGCAACTTTGTTTCATTCATCTTCAGCTTAACAAAAAAAACTTAACAAAAACAAACGCTTCTTACATAAAATATAAATCATAAAAATAAATATAAACTTTCTCCGAAACAATTCTTCTTTAAAATTATCCTAAAACGCCAAGAATCTCCTAAACCTGGGAGGAAATCTCCTGATCTGGCAATACTGTTAGAGAGGTTAGCTGAGATAGGTTGAAAATTTACGGATGTTCATGAGAGAGAGAGAGAGAGTTGTATTAAGGAGCCGAATCCTCAATTAAATGAACTTAGAAGTGATGTTTATTTTGCCATTTAAGACAGAATCCCTTTAAATAGTTGAGAGAAATTAAAAACGTTGAAAGTGTACGGATATATTCCTGAGAAAGAGTGAGAGAGAGAGCTGGAGTCGAATACGCGGTTTAATTAACTCAAAAGTAATGTTAAGCTTCAAGAGAGAATATTTTTGTGTAGCTGAGAGAGATTGAAAGAGGTTGAAAATGTGCGGCAGTTCATGAGAGAGAGTGAGAAAGTTGTGCTTAGCAGTTAACAATTTAAGGCTAGTTTAGAGGGGTTAGCTGAGAGAGGTTGAAAGTATATGGATGTTCATGAGAGAGAGAGAGAGAGAGAGAGAGAGTTGTATATGGATGTTCATTAGAGATAGAGTTGTAATAAGAATCCGAATACTCAAATAAATGAACTCAGAAGTTTGCGGGAAGAAGAGGTGGAAAGACGTCGAAAGTGTACGAAAATTAACGAAATTTCATGAGAGCAAGAGAGAGAGAGTTGGGCTAGGAGTCGAGTACTCGGTTTAATCAACTCAAAAGTGATCCTAAGCTTCATCATAGAATCTTTTTGTAGCTGAGAGAGATTGAAAGAAGTTGAAAATCTACGGAAGTTCATGAGAGAGAGAGAGAGTTGTACTAAGGAACCGAATACTCAATTAAATGAACTCAGAAGTTGGCGGGAAGAAGAGGCTGAAAGAGTTCGAGGGAATCAAAGGAATCAAACATCTCATAAAAAATGAGAATTGAGAAATGAGAAAATGTAGTGCAGGGTTTTTTGGTTCATCGTCAGCTTAACAAAAAAATCTTAACAAAAATAATAATTCCTTTACATAAAATATAAATCTCCAAAAATGTCTCCTGAACAATTCCTCCTCCTAAAAATTCCCCTAAAAGGAGAATCTCTCTAAAACTAATCTCCCAAATCTAAGAGGAAATTTCCTGATCTGGCAACACTGTTGGAGAGGTTAGCTAACTGAGGTTGAAAGTGTACGAAAGTTCATGAGAGCAAGAGAGAGAGAGAGAGAGAGATTTACTTAGGAGTCAAAATCCCGGTTAAATCAACTCAGAAGTAATGTAAAGCTCCTAAGAAAGAATCCTTTTGTATATCTGAGATTATGGGAGGTTGAAAGTGTATGGAAGTTCATGTGAGAGTTATGGGTTCAAGCGCCGCCATTCTTAATACAGAAACAAAAAATCACTCTACTTGAAATCACAAACACTGACTAAAATATTTAGGAATGACTTTATAATTAATATTTGTTTTGATTACATTTCCTGCCACAAAAGGAACACTATTATGCAAATATTTGTTAAAAATCTTTATAACTAGTCTCTAGTTGGATTTGGTAGATAGAAGTAGTCAGTGGCACATGATTTTGTTTGGGGGAAACGTTTTGTGTACAACTTTTGAGCCCCAGTTTCATTCAAAACCATATTTTGCATCAGCACTTCTTGTATTAGGAGGGGTGGAGCGAGGGGGTTTGAACCTGTACGCAACTGGAAGTAGTACATGATTTGATTTCTGTTTGCATTGGCAAACCTACAGACTAGTCACACTAACCAGCGACCTCTGAGACCATTGGGAAAAAGTTTTTAGTTTGTAACTTTATTATTGTCAGTAACAATAAGCTTCCATAATATAGTAATTCATTTCTTATCAGACCAAGGTGTTTTGAATAGTAAAAAGAGAATTTGTAAACACAATTTGGGCGGCTCCTTTATTTGGTCGAAATCAATGTGTAAAAATTCAGTGTTGCCTAATTTTTTAATAAACATGTTTTGCTATCACAAACTAGTTCATAAAAAACCTATAAGAACACAATGTAAAGTACTAAAAAAAATATTTTATTGAGTTGACTTTGACCCACAAATGTCCACGTTGCCGGAAACGTTTCAATATCGCAGCGAATGGCCAACAAAGCGCGCGTCGAACTTGCGCCTTCTTTGCTTTGTGTGGTTTTGTGTTCAACTAAAGTTGACCATAAATTTTCTTTCAAATCACTAAGTACTCAATATGAACCGTGCCATAACAACAACAACAGCAGCTCCAACGCGCAATGTGCCCAAATGACTCACATGTTCGCTTCGCCTGCCGAGCCAGTAGCGGCGATAAGCGACAGCATTTTCACATTGTCGTGGAATAATTAGCTCAGATTTCTATTCGATCGATTCGACGATCGAGTGCTATCGTTTCGGCCGATAAGATAAACAAACGAACAAATGTACAAACTTTTTATCGCCAATAATTTTTGCGGCGTCCAGAAAACCCCAGTGTTTTTTCGTGTTTTGCGCTGATAAGAAAAAAGCGGTGACGTTGTTGTTTGTGTGTGTTTGACCTGACGTCAAAATTTGACAGTAATCTCAGTGTTCATTCAGCCGTTGTTAGCATAAACAAAATACAGAAAGAAGATGAAGAAATTTATTATTGTTTTGGTTTGATTCTGTAGTGTTGTTGTTGTTGTTATCATGGGATTTATTTTGATGCGAAATGAGGGAAGCTGGCTAATTCATTCGGCGAAAAGCGAATGCAAATAACTTTATTCAATTTTATGGCTTAGTAGTTGTTGTTGCTGTTTTGATAAGTGCTGTCACAATGAGACAACACAATTTTGGGATATAATTGTTTAGTTTTTTTTTTAATTTTATTTTTTCTTCTAGTCAATGTGACGTGTTATAAAACCGAAACACTTATCACATTGACACCAGTTTCTTGATAGTGAGTGCACGCATTCCCCTCGGTGTGTGTGTGTGTGTGTTCTTTGCATTTATGAGGCTTTCGATTAATTTATGACTTTCTTCAAATAATACAATACAAAATGATTGCGTGCAAACAATTTCCTTTCGCCATATAAAAGTCTTCAAAGTGACAACTCTGTGACTGGAAACTGACTGTCACAAAAATCAAATGATTACGCCCGTTGACAGTGTGTGATTAGGCGAGTCTAGAAGTGCAGTAAATGAACTGAACAATACAAATTGATGTATGGACAATGAGTCAAGAATCTATGAAATTCAGAGCATAAATTCATTCGTTCACATCAGAGAAGCGTGTCACAATCATTTCATCTTAGAACAGTTTTAAAATTTTTCAAGTAATTTTCATCTTTTCGGTTACTTTATACCTCAATTTAATTGATCTAAGTACTTGTTTGGAGATTTTGTATTTAAAATAAATATTTTATAAATTCATAAAATATAATTGTACTTTGAATACATTTTGTATTAATTGAAATACTGTTTGTGTAATAAAAACATATGAATTTTAGTGGTCAAGGAAGTTCGCTGATCAAAAGAGAATAGATGAAGATTTGATGAAGAGTAAATAAAATAAATTAGAATAACTTAAAGAGCTCAAACTTCGTTTTAGATTGGAATATTATTGACAATTTTTTTTATTATATTGTTCCATGGAAGTTCTTTAACATTGGTGTCCTTTAATAAACATTGTCTTTCTCCAATTTCCGATTCCAATTTCCAATCAATTATATCAACTTGGATTCAATTATCTGGCTTCCTGCGACAGTCTTAGAAAATTCGTTAAATATTGACAAATATCGTAAAATATAAAAATGTGAAATTCCTTTAAAGTGTGTTTGGTAAAATTGGTGCTTGTTAGTTAAGTTGGCGCGATAAGTAGGTGTGTCCGACTAAATTATGGCCTATGTTTGCCTCAATGACATGCTGAATCGTTTGACACCCATATTGTGGTAATAAAATTTATCATGGCTGATAGTGGGCATGGCGAGAAGGCATATAAGGAGGGCATGGTCAATCTTGTGTAGTCTATGTTTACCCCTTTGAAACAAAGTTATTTGATATCAATATTTATTCAAAACCAAGCAGTGTAGCTTCGTTGGGTTAATTAAGTGGGCGCGGAAAGTGGGCATGGCCGACCATATTTTAGCCTATGTTTGCCACAATGACATGCCGAATCAACTGACACTCATATTGCCTTATAAAAGCCTACAGTAGATGAGTTTTGTTACCATAGTGGGCATAAGGGGGCGTGGTCAATCTTGTGTAGTTTTTGTTTACCCCTATGTAACAGAAATATTTGATATCAATATTTATTCAAAACCAAGCAGTGTAGCTTCGTTGGGTTAATTAAGTTCGCGCGAAAAGTGGGCGTGGCCAACTATTTTAAGGCCTACGTTTACCGCAATGACATGCTGAATTATTTGATACCCATATTACTTTACAAAAGCATACCGTAAATCAGTTTTGTTACCATAATGGGCGTAAAAAGGGGGCGTGGTCATTCTCATATAGCCTATGTACCATTCCCCCAAATGGAAAAATGTTAGGTGCTTATTTCATTTAAACCGGTTCAGTGGTTTTTGATTGATTGTGGCTCAAAAAAGCAACGTCACATTTGTTTTTATATAATAACTAGCTGACCCGGCAAACTTCGTCTCGCCCAAACGGTCCGTTTGAGTGTGATGCCGTAACTCACATACAGCCACTTTCTTGTATATATATATAGATTTAAGTTATATGGGCGGTGCCAATCCCCCTTGTTCGGGTATTGGTGCGGGTATTGGCACCATCCCGTCTGTCGGAAGGGACAATGGTAGGTTCGTACTAAGTTTCATTGCTGTGCCACTTAAAGTTCAGCAAAATATTTGGGTCACAAACAATGCGCCACGCCCCTTGTCTGACGCCCATCAAATCTTATCATTAGAATGACTCATGTATGAGACGACAGGGTACTAAATTTTAGTGTTGTATGACTTATAATTCCGAAACTATTCCATATTAAAAATTTGAGTTGCATGAGTGGTGCCCCGCCCCCTTGTCCAAAATCCACCCTATTCCCCCTGCCGAAGGACACGACTAAATAATAAGTTTATACCGAGTGTCATTGATGTGAATGCTATAGTTCAAAAGCTACACCGGAATTTAAAAAGTGCCACGCCCATTTCCAACGCCCATTAAATTTTATTTGTGGAACGACACGTTTACGCCATGACACTGTTCCAAATTTCAATGCTGAACGACTTATAATTCCGAAGATATTCCATATCAAAAAGTTGGGTTGTATGGGCGGTGCCACGCCTCCTTGTCCAAAATACACCTATTCCCCATGCCGAAGGACATGACCAAATCGTTACTTTGTACCAAGTGTCGTTGATGTGAATGCTATAGTTCAAAAGTAACACCGGAATTTAAAAAGTTCCACGCCCCTTGTCCAACGCCCATTAAATTTTACCAGTAGAATGACACGCTTACATAATGATACTGTTCCAAATTTCAATACTGAGGACCTATAATTCCGAAGCTATTCCATATTAAAAAATTTAGTTGTATGGACGGTGCCACGCCCCCTTGTCCAAAATCCACCTTATTCCCCCTGGCGAAGGACACGACCAAATCCTTAGTTTATACTTAGTGTCGTTGATGTGAATGCTATAGTTCAAAAGTTACACCTGGATTTAAAAAGTGCCACGCCCCTTATCCAACGCCCACTAAATTTTACCGGTGGAATGTTACGCTTACGCCATGACACTGTACCAAATTTCAATGCTGAGCAACTTATAATTTCGGAGCTATTCCATATTAAAGAATTGAGTTGTATGAGCGGTGCCACTCCCCCTCGTCCAACGCCCATTAAATTTTACCGATGAAAAGACACGCCTACACCATGACACTGTACTAAATTTCAATGCTGTTCGACTTTTAATTCCGAAGATATACCATATTAAAAATTTAGGTTGTACGGGAGGTGCCACGCCCACCTGCCGTACAAACATGCATTATACATATAAACCTTCCTCTTGAATCACTCTATCCATTAAAAAAACCGCTTAAAAAACCGTTGCGTAGTTTTAAAGATTTAAGCATACATAGGGACAGACAGCGACAGCGACTTTGCTTTATACTATGTAGTGATAAGTATGGAAATAAAGATTTAAAAGGAAAGTACTCGTATGTTGGGTGATTTCATGTTGTTAGGCACGTGTCGTACACTATGTGTCAAGCTATCCATAAAAATAAATGTTCTGAGTTGTCATCTGTTAGGGAGCTTTTTGGGATCATAGATCATAAGACGACACTTCGTCCATTTCCAATAATGTCTGCTTAAGCTGTGACCTTGAATGAGAACGGGAATCTTTTGAACTGTCCTACTACCGCTATGACTCAGGCCATCCGTGAAGAAGACAGAGTTATTGAGTACTTATGTACGTAAGATGACACTCCTTCCATCTCCAGTGATGCCTTCATAAGCTGCGATGACTAATGAGAAACAGAATCTTTTGACGTCTTGCTAGCGATAGTATCGCTATGATTAAGACCATCCGTAAAGAAGACAGGGTCTGTCAGTTTTTATCTATCAGATAGCTTATTTAGTATCTATGTACGGAAGATGGCACTTCTAATGATGAATGAAAAACACTACTTTTTAAACAATTTTTTTTAGTTCCCAAAGAGCTACGTTATCAGTTGTGTTAGTTACATGTTTTACTGAATTAAATCAGCCTACACAGGGTTGCATTTAGTATGTACTATAGTATATATATATTGCTTAAAATGATTGGTTTTCGCAATTGTTTTTTAAACCCACTTTCAAATAAAACTGTGTATATTTTTACTATGTTTTTTCTAGAGGTAAATACAGACATAATAAATCCAAAAATGTTGCTTATCATTTATTACTTAGTTACTGATTATAACGAATTATTTAAAGCGATGTTTTGGCAACAGTTCATTGACTTTGACCAGACCAGAGTGAAAAGCGATTTAAAATGTTCCATAATATTAAATATCGCTGCCACATAGTATTTGTAATAGAAATCTTCATCTCTGTCCTCCTTCTTCAGCTTAACTCTTCAATAATGGTTTCGACTTATATCTATGAGCCGAATATCATTCAAACTCGATACTAATGGTTCTCTTGAAGAGATCTGATGGCCATTGAACTAAAATTTGTCATTGACTATTAACAGATCAAGCTTTGTTGAACACACAGATTGTTGGAAATTGTTAGGTAGGTAGGTTAGGCTGGCTGACCCTCAGGGGGGTCTCACATAGACCATGTTGGTCCATAGTGGTACCAGAAAGGTTCTGGAGCTTCAGACCTGTATGTAGTTAGTCAAAAACGTTTTGCCAAATCTAAGTAAGTCGCTGCTTTTTTGTTCCGCGACTCTTTCCAAGGAAGGGAACGACGCGGATCCGAGGCAGCTGACCCGTGATCTGTAGAGAGCAGGGCAGTGGCACAGCAAATGCTCCAGGGTACCCTTGGCACTGTCTTCACCACATCTTGTGCATGCATCACTTGGTACCAAGCCAAGTTTGGCAGCGTGGGACGGTGTGAGACAGTGTCCCGTGAGTATCCCGGTCAATAGTTTGCAATCATCTCTTTGGAGTGATAGTACAAACTCTGTGTTGTTGACATTATGTTCGCGAAGCATGATTTTTGCTGTCCTGTGAGATGTAGATCTCTCCCACATGGACGCCGCTTCACGAATCATATTCTCTTCTATTTCCGTCTTGAGCGTGGAGAGGGGTGGATGGATGTCTGGCTCGCTAACCGTAGGCAGTCGTGCCCCGGCTTTGGCGAGCGCATCAGCCTTCTCATTTCCCTCAACTCCTTTGTGACCCGGTACCCAATAGATAGTGACCACTCTGTTGCGACAGAGTTCGTCCAATTTGGTTTTGCAGTTCCGTACGCATATCGAGTTTGACAATACCCCAGCTGCTGCTTTTATGGCTGCTTGGCTGTCGATATAGATGTTTATTCGAGAGTCTGGAGGGGTGCGACCCATTGCTAGTTGCGCCGCTCTTGTGGCAGCGTGTACCTCTGCTTGGAAGATGCTGCAGTAGTCCGGGAGCCGGAAAGACTGTTGAAGGTCAAGTTCCGGACAGAAAACTGCAGATCCCACTCCCTCTGTCATCTTGGATCCATCCGTGAACAGGTTATAGGATTGACGGCCGGGCTCGAGCCCCTGTCGCCACCCATCCGGTTCTAGGATCACGTGGGGTTTGAAGTTGAAATTGGCTTGAGGTACGGCGTAGTCTGAGCTTTCGCTCACCCCTGCGTGTAACCTGCTGTGGCCGTAATGTCGTAGCGTGAGCTGTCCAGTTACCTTAAGTCTAAGCGCCGCCTTTTTAGCGACGCTTTTCGCAGTCAGACCAATTGGATAAAATCCCAAGATTTTGTCCAGTGCCGCTGTCGGAGTGGTGCGCATTGCGCCTGTTATACACAACCCAGCGGCTCTCTGTACAGTCTCGAGTCTTTTGGCATAGGTCTTCTTATCCACCGCAGTCCACCATACTATGATCCCGTAGAGCATAATGGGTCTAATCACTGCAGTGTAAATCCAATGTGTGAGACGGGGGGATAAGCCCCAAGTCTTACCGAGCATTTTCCTGCAAGCGTATAAGGCGTTCAAGGCTTTCCTTTTCCTGTCTTCCACATTCAATTTCCACGACAGTTTATTATCCAAGATGACTCCTAGGTACTTAGTAGATGTTTTGGGGGTGAGTATGGTGTTGTTCAGTTTGGGAGGAAGCCAGGTTGGGATCTTGTACTTTGTTGTAAAAAGAACTAAGTCCGTCTTGTCTGGGTTTGTTTCCAGTCCCACAGTCTTTGCCCAGTTGTTAATCACTTTCAGTGTCCTCTCGAGTACTTGGCTCATTGAGGTGAGACACCTGCCTGAGACGACAACGGCGAGGTCATCCGCATATGCGGTTAGCCTTGGCCCCCGTCCCTCAGCTTTAAAAGGATCTTGTTAACGACTAGATTCCATAGTAACGGAGAGAGCACACCCCCCTGGGGGGTGCCCCTGTTCGCCTTCCTCGTCATGGTTGTTGCGCCCTACTCCGCTACCACTGTACGGCAATTCAACAGATTACCAATCCAGTCCTGTATGGGTGGGTGCACCCCAATTGATGCAAGGCCTTCCAACAATGCCTCTGTGGAGACATTGTTGAAAGCCCCTGATATGTCGAGGAAGGCTCCCAGCGCGTATTCTCCGTAGTGAAAAGCTTTTTCTATCTGAAAAACCACCTGATGAAGTGCTGTCTCCGTTGACTTGCCTTTCATATAGGCGTGTTGGTTCGTTGATATCAGGCCAGGTGGAACCCTTTCCTTAATAAACGAGTCTAGCAGTCTTTCAAAGGTCTTCAGTATAAACGAGGTGAGGCTGATGGGCCGATAGTCCTTCGGATACAAATGGCTGCTTTTACTTGATTTCGGCAAAAATACAACCCTTGATAATCGCCAGTCCATCGGTACATAGTTCAGTTTCAGACAGCTCCTGAAAACGTCCTTGAGCCACGGTATCAGAACAGCACTTCCCTTTTGCAGAAGCGCGGGAAAAATGCCGTCCGGACCCGGGGATTTGAAGGGATCGAAAGAGCCCAAAGCCCATCGAAGTCTGGATGTGGTGATTAGGCCCTCACAATTCCCTTGCTCTGTGCCGAGTGCAGTTGAGACTGAGTCGGGAACCTCTGAACAGCCAGGAAAGTGGGCTTCCATAAGTGCCTCAAGCGTCTCCTTGCCATCCTTGGTCCATTCTCCAGATTCTTTGCGGATGAGTGATGGTATAGGGGGGGATTTGGCGAGTATCTTCCGAAGTCTGGATGCCTCGGAGGTCTTGTCCATACTTCCACAGAAGTTCTGCCAGGAGCTTCTTTTGGCCCTCCGTATCTCTTGTTTGTAGGAGTGAAGTAGTGTCTTGTACTCTCTCCAACACTCCGCACAGTCGGCAAGTTTGGCCAGTTTGAAAAACTCTCTAAGTTCTCTTCTTTGCCTACCAATGTCCTTGCTCCACCAGGGCGGATAGGATTTTCGTCCTACCGGCCTTGAGGGCG
The DNA here is from genome assembly GCA_963971225.1 of Melieria omissa. Taxonomy (NCBI): domain Eukaryota; kingdom Metazoa; phylum Arthropoda; class Insecta; order Diptera; family Ulidiidae; genus Melieria; species Melieria omissa. Next base: position 11,456,024 of record OZ020269.1, read on the forward strand.
GGCAGGATTCGTGGTAAGCAAGTAGGATCTTTGACGTTAGGAGTTTCGCCTTAGCCTCAACGTCCGACCTGGAGAGAGTCTGAGAGGCATTACTCAGATGAGTCTTTAACCGATTTGCATACAGATCCCAGTCCGTATTCCGGGGGTTCCTGAAGACCCTTACTATACGCAACGGTTTAAAGTTGACCGTAAAGTGTATGTAGCTGTGATCAGAGAAGGAGGGTCTTTCCAGCACCCTCCAATCCGAGATCCAGGTATCTGCCCCGTAAGAAAAAGTAATGTCCAATACGTCTTCCGACGTCGGACCCTTGAAAGTTGGGATGTTCCCTCTATTAGCTATATCTACATTGTTTTGTAATATAAAGTTAAAGAGGGACTCACCCCGTTCGTTCGTGTCCTTGCTTCCCCACTGAGGGTGGTGCGAATTGGCATCCGCACCTACCACGGCGTCGAAACCTTGTCTGAGGACCTCTTCCGTCAGGTGCTGTAGTTCTGTGGGGGGTGCCTCGACGTCGTGGGCCATATAGCACGAGGCCACAAGTCTAAGCTTGTCGTCCCCTTCGATGGCGACCACCGTCAGGTCATCAGAACTGAAATTAGGTAGAAGATATGCGTTAATATCCTTCCTAACAAGGATGGCAGATCGAATCTTACCTACCGTTGTTGCATGGAAAAGATTATAGTTCGTGGACCCTAACCCTGAAACCTTATTTCCGGAGGAAAGCCAGGGTTCCTGGATTAGGGCCACGTCGTAGCTGCCCTCCTCTAGTGTGAGAAGGAGCTCAGCTGAAGCCACCTTACTGTGGTGGAGGTTGATTTGTAGGACCTTTCCCTTCAGAAGGTACAGTGTCCTTCAGGGTTGGTGTGGTTGTCACCGCCGACACTCCACCCGTCTCAACCTCCGTCTCGTCAATCTTCCCGTCACCAAGCCGAAGCATGAAAGTAGCGTCGGTCATGGGTTCAAGCCCAAGATCCTTTTCAGCTTCACCTTGAGGTTGATTTGTAGGACCTTTCCCTTCAGAAGGTACAGTGTCCTTCAACCCGACCGCCGACACTCCACCCGTCTCAACCTCCATCTCGTCAATCTTCCCGTCGTCTAGCCGAAGCATGATAGTAGCGTCGGTCATGGGTTCCGGCCCAAGATCCTTTTCTGCTTCACCTGGCTTCAGAGTGTTTTCATTCCCGTCTTTCGGATGACGTTTTTTGAGGCGCAGGTAAACACTACCCGTCCCCCAAGACATCTTTCCGAACCGTTGATACAACTTGTCCTCTGCCTCTTTGTTGATTTGGAGGATCAGATCAAGTGTACCGTCGGCGTTGGGTTTCCCCGCGTGGATCATCTTCCAGTCCGTCGTCGGGACATAGGGATTCTGCCGCTGGAAAAGCAGTAGGGCGTTTTCCGGTTTCACCGCGCTTGGTACACGTACCTTAGCCCGCGGTGGACCGGGAATATCGTCCCTATCCACTATAACCAGGTTAGCGCCCGGCCACAGTCCTCGTAGTTTCGGGACCACCTCCTTTACCCATTTAAGCGTGAGGTCGTCATTGCACTTTAGAATCTTGACTCCCCTGTACCACCCCGCTCCTTCAAAGGAGGGCGAAGGTTTGTTAGGTTCGTCGATCGCCTGTGCAACAATGGCCTCGATAATTTTGCTGTCCACTAGCTTCCACTGTTCCGCCGTCATCTGGCCATTTTCGTGTCGTCGGTCAACGAGCGCCACGGTCAAGTGCCGTTTGGCTACTTCGCTGGTCGTCGCCACTCTTTTGGACGAGGTCGGCCGGTCAGATGGAGTAGCTGTGGTGTGAGTGCGAGGACGTTTGGCCGCGGGTTTTTCTCCCTCCGTGGACCTCTGTCTCTTCGCCTCCGTTCCCTTCATAGCCGTCGCTACGTTTTCTTCTATTTTGTTCACGAAGGTGGGATGCGTGGTCGCAAACCGTTCGTTTTGCGAGAAGTGCTCCCTGCCTTTCGTGACCGTCTCAGTTGCCCATCGTAGGTCCTCTCGCTCCGTGGGCGAAAGAGTGTCCTTATTCTCCAGGCGCAACTTGATGCGTATTGCCGCTTTGTACTGGGCGAGCGCTTTCAGGCCCTCCTTATTGGGCTTCTTCCTTTGCTCGCTCCTACTAGTGGATGCGATGCTCGGGTCGTGAGCCTTCGGGGACTTCAGCAGCTCCTCCTCAGCTATCGTATTTGTGGTTGCCACGCTGCATACGCTGTCGAGGTCTGAGTCTGTGTCGACTGCAGTACCCCTAGTGACTAACCTAGCCTTCGTAAAATTTGCAGTCGCATGACGACTGCTAGAGCCTGCAACCACTCTAGCAGAGGTGTGACCGCTGGCGACACGCAGAGGGGAATCAAATTCCCCACCGTGCCCGCCGGTGGTAGCAGTCACTTCTTCCACCGACGTTAAAATTGTTAACATACGCCTAATAATTTATTATTAAAATATTTATCTAATAATTTATGGTTGATTTCCTACAAGCTTTGCACATTCTCTGGTGTATGTTGCACCGAAGAGTTGTCATTTGTTTTCAGGCCAACATAACATATTCTTTAAAATTCCACAAAACCACACATTCGCTTTTAATAGATTCACGTTATACGTTCAGTTTCCTGTTGTTAATAAAGATTAACATATCAAAACAATTATTCTAATCACAAGTAGCATTTTTGGTACTTCCGCAACAAGTTTATGTGGTATTCGGATTGTGACAAATGCGACAAGAAATATGGACGTGTCAGCACTAAAAATAAAAAAGTCAGCTGTCTACTGGGCCAGAAGTTCTTAAGTTAAAGCAAATGAACACCAAGAACTCTTCGATTAGATTAGTTAGTGTGATTAAACGTCACACCTACACACACATGTTTCTTTGTATTGTTGAGAAATTGGCAAAGAGTTACTTTATCTCAGTCAGTTGGCCATTTGCCAGTTGTGCAATTGTTGCTCAAAGTTGTCCAAAGCGCCGCAACTTCTTCATTCAATGATTGAGTTGGATCGTCAGCCATTGAAACCAATCAGCGTAGCTCATAAATTTTATTGTATTTAATTCCTTTTTGTATTCTAAATCAGTCACAATTTTCTTGTAGCCTTAGTAGATGTCACTGAAAAGAAAGTACAAAATTTTAAATGCTTTTGTGATTGTCCGGAATTGATTGCAATTGCACTTATAAATAAGGGGGCATTTTTTTGGGGGCTCAACTGTTGATTTGAAGATTAGTTTTTGTTTAAAATTAGAAACATTTTGTATTTATTTTTGATTTAAATATTTGCTTTGATAAAACTAAATAAATTGATTTATATGGAAATGTACTTCTAACTAAAGGTTCTCTATAACTTAAAACTAGGTTGGCTACTTATTTCTATGTCTTAAAAGAAAAATATTATAAAAAAAGTGAGTTCTGCGTCACAAGGCAACAATTTTATTATATTTTAAATCTGAAAAGTTGAATTTAAAACAGAATTTAGTTTTTATAAATAACTTGAATGACTTCAGTAATACCAACAAAATCTTTAATTGCCATCGATCGCACTTTGTCAAAAAGTGTTTATTGTGGACTTAACATAATGAGGAGTTAAAAAATAAAATAAAATAAAATAAAACAAAATAAAATTAAATAAAATAAAATTAAATAAAATAAAATAAAATAAAATAAAATAAAATAAAACCCAGCTGACATAAACAATTTTGCTGAGCTCGTCACACCGTCAACGGTTATCTATGGCTTTGAGTGTTGGCATCAAGAGTTGAGTATGTGGCCGTATTATGAAATTTTTGTCGAGCAGGAAGTTGCACGAGACCAAAAATATTACAAATAAAGAATACAAATAAATTAATTAAATAAAAATCATACTAAAGTTAAGTAAGTAAACAAGCTGCTTTAATGTCAGTTGCAGTAAGTAAGGCGAAAAAATTGTTGATTTCATTCATTTCATTTCATTTCAATTTTTGTTGATATTAATCAAATATCGATTGCTTCGACATTTATAAATTTCCTGTTGTATAAAGATTGTGCGGATTGAGTTCTGAGAAATCAAGCAATAAGTAAAGCACTTAAAAATACCTGCACGAGCCATGTGGCTTTTTCTATAAACAACAATTGGGCTAAAGTTATAAACTCTTTCAATAAATTTTTTACAGTCTTGAAAGGGGCTTAACTTGTTTAGTTTTCAGTCTTTCTTATGAAGAGTTGACTTTTGAAAAAGAAAAAAAACCCACCAACAGAAATGCCAGGAGCACTAGAATCGATCTAGTTATGATCATGTATTGGCCCTTATGTCATCTTTGGTGCTTGAGCAGGAATAATAACACTTCTCTTAAGATTCTAATTCCTCCTCCTAGGAGCCTTAATTGGAGTATGCCCAAATCTTTAACGTAATTGTTGAAGCTCCTGTTTTTGGACTTATTACCACCACATCACACAAGAGCTTAGCTTAGGTTAGGTTACGAGGGCGGGTCAATAAGTCCGTGACTTTTTGAACTTCCCGCCTCTTAATTGAAATGGCAACACTGCTCCCGTCAACAGTCATCTGTCAGTTGACTCTTGTCAAAAATTGAACAAGCTGCGACATTTAGTTTGTTTTTGACAGCCGTTAATATCAGACTACCGCGTTGACTGAGAAGAAAATGTAAAAAAGTGAAATTCGTGTGCACGGGCGCACACATGTGCAGTTTCCATGGCAAAAATCCATGAATTGGGCTACGAATTGCTCCCTCATCCCGCCTATTCACCCGATCTAGCCCCAAGTGACTACTTCTTGTTCCCACACTTGAAGAAATGGCTCGGCGGAAAGAGATTTGCCTCCAATGACGAAGTCATCTCACAAACAAATGCCTATTTTGAAGACCTCGACAAATCATATTTTTCGAAAGGGATACAAAACCTGGAGAAACGTTGGGCTAAGTGTATAGATCTCAAAGGAGACTACGTTGAAAAATAAAATAACTTTTTATCTAAAAACCTGTGTTTCGTTCAAAAAGTCACGGACTTATTGATCCGCCTTCGTATGTTGGCTGTCTCTGTAAGAGACAAACTCGGAGGCCTATTGTGAGACCCATTGTGATACCACATATATTACTCGTTTTTGAAATGTGTAAGCAACACTGTTTTTTTCCATGAAATATTTCAAGCCATATTACAACACAAATTTCAGGACGATAAGGAGAGGAGACCTATGGTTTGACCCCGAGCCGAATGAAAGTTGACAGTTTTTTTCTTTCACACTTAAAGGGTTTGGTATTGTCTGCCAAGAGCGCACTTGTGCGATTTTTGTAATTCTCATATGCTTTATGCGGTTAGCGATAGAAGTACTTAGATGAATGTTTAACAAGCTGAAGCTGGGACTCGAACGTAGAGTCTCTGAAAAAGAAGACAACGCGCAACACGCTGAACTATCGAGGCCGGCCACAGGGGCCTAGAGGTGGGGAGTTTTTTTCTTGCCTGGGAGTCCATTGTTCAATATGATAGTACATCGCAAGGATTCAGATAAAGACGAAAGATAGACCCATGTAGAGTTTTGTTTTCACGCAGACTAGTCAAAGATTATCTTGAATATGGGTGAGGTAGATATAGTTGAATTACGGCAACCTTTAAGTTTTGGGATATATTTACCATCTATTAAAAAAAGATCAGGCATACATAGATAATTTTTTCGATCACTGCATATCTTCATTGGAATGAAGCGCGTAAAAAGAAGCAACGAAGTATTTGGCTTTTCTAAATTCGTGCAAGGAATTTTTCACTTACGATTAGTCAGTATTATTTTTCAAAAGTAAAGTAAATGAAGGCTCTCTACAGAATCGAAAACAACTACCAACTGCTCTTCAGACTCGGCGTTAAAATGTAGGTTCCTCCCTCCTTGACCCTTCTGTTTGAAATAAGTGTTGTAATACTTGCTGACAAACAGTGAAATGAGTGGAATTTATGGTATCACGACGGGCTGACTTAGAGGTCTAAGTGTTTATCATACAGAGGCAACCTACCTACCCTACGGAACTTATCATGTGACATATGGTCTTCTCTGCACCGCATTCCAAATGAAGAGAATCACACTGGACCCAACACACGCCTTCTGTAACCTAAACTAACGTATCCTACTTCTTCTTAATCGTTCAGTTACTATTAGATTTGTTCAAGACCAATGTTAAATTATTAATCCGTAGAAACTTCATAGCCCATCTGATCCTCACCATAAACTCGCTTTAAAATCGTGCAATAAAGCTTAAAGGTAACGTTCCTATCAAATCTGATCAGTTCCTGTACAGCTTAGTAGCCTAAGCAAACTTGATGTATTGATCGAAAACGAATCAAACATAGGGTAGGTTAGGTAAGCTGGCTGGCCAATTATGACACCCATTGAGTCGCTATTGGATCCCTGGCAGCATCAGTTGCAGCTCCTTAGTGTTGCGTAGCGACATAAAAGCGATCAGTGAGAATGTGAGGGTGAGGGTGTTTCTAGTGAAATTCAGCAGCGACTTGATGTCATACTTGGGAACCTTCTCTAACCCATGAAAAGAATGGGCTTCTAAGTAAGTTAGTCGTAGTCTTGAGAAGGCCGAACAGGAGCGGATAATGTGCACCCGGGTTTCCTTGGCACCAATTTCTGTGCAATCATGCGACTCGAATCAAGCATAGATCTTGACTAAAGATTGAATTGAGTTTGTTAAAATCGATAGTATATACAGCCTTTTCTATAGCCTATTTCTAGGGAAATGAAAATTACAATAACAATAGTGTTGACATTCCTTCTTAATCAAACCATTTAGCACCAAAAAGCTTTCATTTCCTCTTTTTTACAAACTCATAAATAGTTGTCGTCATAGCTTTTACAATTACATTCGTAACACAGCCGCAACTCCCATTTCGTTGCGAATACTTAGTTTCCTCATAGTATAAATCCGTCTTTTTGCATTATTCCATTCTTCCATAGCGACTCAAAATAAAGATTTAAAAAAGCCGACCACAATTTCATTCACTTCCTGTACTAAACCACCGAAACCACAACAAATTTCATATTATAACCCAATGAGAGATAATTAACTATCGATGTTGAATTTATGGTCGCACTGAAATAACAGTCAGTAATGTGCTAAATGTACTCGCCAGCAAAACTGCCTTGGGAATGCGTGCCGAAACCGTTTTTGTGAAATTGTTGGCGCAATTTTTTTAGGCTCACTTTCTGACTGGCTGGGTTTGGGGTGCGGGTGAAAGCGTGCAAGAAGTATGGGTGGCGAAGACAAAGCCAACCGACAGAAACAATAACAACACTCGCACAATTTAAACTTTTATCGGACATTTTATGGATGGCTATAAAATGTACCGACAACGCTGAGCGGTTTATGAGCACTTGAAACTGCCAGTATAAAAACTGTGCTCGATTCCTGTTGTGGCACAGTTTTGCAAAAACGACGGAACGTGTTAGAAACAAACGAAACGCACGTACGAAACGACATCAATTTTTTTCCAATTGGAAAATAAAAAAAAAATAATTTAAAAGAAGTACTACCCCGCAAAATTTGTTGCTAAATAGAGTATACAAATGTGCGCAATATTGAAAATTACACTCGTTGCGCTCTGCTTGAGCGTTGCGAGCAGTTCGCAGCTGCCTCGTAGTGCCGACTTTAGTCTGATGCAGTTCATGGTCGACTCACGAAGCTTGCAGCAAGCAAACCCAGGACGCTCACTCAGCTGTTTCGACTACTACATACCCAAGTTGAATGCCATTGCCGCCAAGTACGAGGCCGACTATGCTATCTGTCTGAACGAGGCCGAAGATGAGCGCGGCCTTATCGATGTCGCCTCACAGCCACAACGCGATCAAATCGAATCGTCGGCGTTGAACACCTGCCAATCGCTGCATGCCTGCACAGAGAACGCCAACTCGATCGCTTATTTCGAGTGTTTTGTTAATGCGGTAAGTCCGGTATTAGCATGAGCTGTCTGTGAATGCGTTAATCTATGATTGGCATAACTTTTCGTTTTAGGGTTCGGAAAGTTCGAAGAAATTGTACACCATTTCAGCAGATTCTGCTGAGATTTTGGCTGAAATTCGCGAGAAATATCGTCTGGTCGACAATGAACAATATCGTTGCACGAACGCTTCGGAGCGCGCCTATGTAGAGAACACTGCTGCCACCTATGAGCAATTGCAAGATTGCTTGCAAGGAAAGAGCCCAGTGCCAACTCCTGACCCAGAGGTCACTTCAACCGCTGCCCCAGAGGATTCTTCAACCGCTGCCCCTGAGGATTCTTCGACTGCAGCTCCTGAAGATTCCTCCAGTGCTGCCCCAAAAGACCCCCCGACCGCTGGCCCTGAGGATTCTTCGACCGCTGCCCCTGAAAATTCTTCAACCGCTGCCCCTGAGGATTCCTCGACCTCTGCTCCTGAGGATTCCTCTAGCGCTGCCCCTGAAGATTCCTCGACCTCTGCCCCTGAGGATTCCTCGAGCGCTGCCCCTGAGGACTCATCGACCTCTGCCCCTGAGGATTCCTCGAGCGCTGCCCCTGAGGATTCCTCGACCGCTGCCCCAGAAGATTCCTCGACCTCTGCCCCTGAGGATTCGTCGAGCGCTGCCCCTGGGGATTCCTCGACCGCTGCCCCAGAAGATTCCTCAACCTCTGCCCCTGAGGATTCCTCGAGCGCTGCCCCAGAAGACTCTTCGACCTCTGCCCCTGAGGATTCCTCGACCGCTGCCCCAGAAGATTCGTCGACCTCTGCCCCTGAGGATTCGTCGAGCGCTGCCCCTGAGGATTCCTCGACCGCTGCCCCAGAAGATTCCTCAACCTCTGCCCCTGAGGATTCCTCGACCGCTGCCCCTGAAGATTCCTCGACCTCTGCCCCTGAGGATTCCTCGACCTCTGCCCCTGAGGATTCCACCACCGACAGCAGTAAGGAAGAGAGCGGGGAATCCTCAACCGAAGCCGGCAGCGGAAACGGAGAGTCCAATGAAAGCCTACTACCCGAGGAGGATCTCTACCGAGTGTCGCGCAATCGCATCGAGAAAATCTTGCGCGAAATCAGGAAGCGTCAGTTCCAGGCAGCGAAATACTAATTAAGTTTAATCCGTATCGATGCGCATCAATGGGATTAATAAAAATTTCGCCAAAGATCTTTTAAAGCAATGCACACAGTATTAATCGTTTACATAAAATTCATTTTTACTATCTAAAATAGCAAAAACAACAAGACAATATTTTTATAAAATAAAACCATAAAAATTAAGATGGAAAGTAATAGATACGTTTATGAAGTTTCTTCAATGCAGACAGTTGTTCCTGGGTACTTTAGGTTACTTTAGAGAAAAATATTGAAAATATACAAATGGCCACCGAATGGCGGTAGCCAGCTTTTTGCGGAATTTGGAATTAATTTTAGAAGTGATCGTTTATGCAGTCCCGAAGTTCAGCCGATAGCTAAAAATAGTCTCAAACCTCTACATACGTTTTGTTTTTTTTGTAATTTAATTTTATATCAAAATTGGGCCAAAACAACTGAGTGCAAAGGAAATTAATTTCCGGCGCACTTGTCTACTGCAGTCAAGTTCTTAGAGCGAATATTGTGATGACTAATAAACATTTTATGTGTAGAAATGCGAAATGTTCCAGCACATTTTATAAACATTTTATAACAGTCGGTTTTTTTTAATTTTTATGACTTAAAATTGACTCATTTGTCGTAGAATGTGTGCAACCTTCGTCAAAATATGTGGAAATTTCCGATTTGAAGCTTCCACGTCAACGTTAAAAAGCAACCAAAACAATAAAGTGGAAAGTAAAAAAAAAATCGCTTAAGGTAACCTTCGAAAAAAGTGATATGTACGAAGTGTTTTTTAATACGTAAAACAATTGCAAAAATTCTTGAAGATTAGTAATAAGCATTTCTAATGATTATCACTGTGACTCAGTGGTTAGTGTGTTGGATAAGAAGTTTCAGTTTCGCGGGTTCGAGTCGCGACTCAGACAAGGTCAAATAAAAACAACGGGTCCCAGCTCAACATCAAACAAAAAGAGCCTTCTAATCATCGAACATAACCTCATAGCCAAATCTCTAAATGAAAGACATAATTACTTATGAGGATTTTTTGTAGTCGGTATTTAGGACAAAATTGTGGGGACTTTAAAATTTTACTATTAAGGTAGGAGGGGGTGGCTGCTCCGAGGGCCATAGAGGTTTGTTGCGATAAAATCAGAAATCAGCTTGAGCTCTAATGGTAATATCTCTTAGATTGTCTTAGAAGAAGTTACCCAAATAAGTTCTCCTCCTACCATAAAATGCAGGTCAAGTGCATTGAAAATTTAATTACCTAATTTCACTACAAGTTGTATTCAGTTGTGGTTCAATGTGTAACTAAAATCAATTCAGCTCTTCTCCTCGTCCAGTGTTTTGATCCCACTGCCATTGTAGGTAGTTCCGCATTCAGATCACAATTTAGGAAATCAAATTACGCAGTGCCAGTTGCTGTATAGGCAATTTGTTCCGGAATTCATTCCTCCACCTCGATATGGCACCTATAGGTGCTTAGCTATTCTTAGACCAGGATGAGACATGTGTTTCCTTATGTTTCCTTAGAAATTCTCCCTGGCAAAAGTGACGCTGATCAGACAAAATTCCCTGTCCAAGTACCAACAACAAATTCATGAGAGTCCCATCTACGGAAGGTCAAGTCACAATGGGTAATATGGGTTTATTAATGCATGCAGCCGCCTAAACACAATCTAACCTAAGACAGAGTGAACTCTATGCAGTTAGAGCTAAACACCCTTCAAGTTTTTGTTTCTGGTGTTTGATTCTTTTCTCATGTCTTTTCCCACTCCCTTTCCCTGAATCTTTATTTTTTGTATCCTTGAGCAAGATGGAAAACCATCGATAGACACAAACTTCCTGTAGTATAATCTAACATATCTACCTAAGACAGAGTGAGCTCTATGCAGTTAGAGCTAAAGACCTCTAGAGTTTTTGTTTCTGGTATTTGATTCTTTTATCATGTCTCTTCTCAAGTCTCTTTCCACTCCCCTACCCTGAACCATAATTTTTTGTATACTTAAGCAAGATGGAAAATCATCGAAATATACAAACTTCCTATAGCAGAAGTCCTTCACTGAACCGATTGCACAGATAAACAACAACTTTGCGACATCAACAATTTGGGTTTTTTAAAGTGAATATCCGGTAAAATATGATCGATATCTGGGATCCAGAGTATTTTGAAGTGGTTAATGAAGTTAAGTATGTTTGGGGGTACTGGGCCTTGGGGTACCCAATCTGTTTATATGACAATCTTATAATGTCTGATGAAGACTGATTTGAAATGCGCTGCATGACTCTCAAAGACTCAAAACTCTGTGCCTAGGCCCTCCTCAACTGATTGATTAACTATATAGTCGAGGCATCGGTTCATTCTTGTCTAATCTGTCGCTGAATTTCTCCACCAAACGGAAATAAACCCAAGTCATAGCACGTTTATCTATTCGCCGAAAACATGTGTCCGCAGATAATTCGAATTCGACTCATAATCATTGTGTTGCTGATCCAAGCAGCGCAGATAATGCGAAAACATTAAATGTACACAAGATGGTGAAACGCCTTTAGCGGTCTATCATTTTTATCGCAGCGCACAGTGGGGTATCCCCATATACCGCATGGTGAAAAATAGTAAATGTGGTTTAATTTTCACGAAATTTGGCGTCCGACCTTTTTTAGCCTAACTAAGAGAAATACGAAAACTTGTAAAAATTGGACTACTGCCACGCCTACCTCTCCTATTGAAAAAATATTTTGTATTCAATAACTTGGCCACTATTAACACTAGAAAGATTAAATTTTATACAAAATATCTTTTGGGTATTAATGTCTTTTATGAATATATTCATTTTGACGACTACACTATTGTACATACTGTACGGGTATTTGGTATTCGAAGAATGTGTACAATGCAACGAATAGAAACGAGAACCAGCGAGCGTCGCTTCTCGATTCTATTCATATTTGGTGAATAGCGAACACTGCAGTGCAGCGAATACTGCAGTGATCGTATTCGGTAATCGAGAACTTTGCGAAGTATTCGAAGATCAACAGTTTCATCGAATATTTTTATGCGCACTTTTCCATGTGTTGAAGTGGCGTATTAGTTAATACGCAAAATGGAAATTATTGAAGAAAGTAGCTTAACCCTTTCGTGCACATAAGAGTTACAGCTATGGTACGGGGAAACTGTTTACAGTTCATAGGGTCCTGAGCCGCGCTGAATCCGAATCCGAGGTCAGATTTTGGAAATTCAAGATGGCGGATCCAATATGGCGGACGGTAAAGTCAAAAATTTAGAACATCATCAGTTTCTTACTCATGTGGTTGCAACGCCTATGTGCACGAACGGAATAGACGGCAAATAGGGCTGCGATATTTTCAAAGTTTATGAATTTTTTACTCAAAAACCGAGAGAGATATCGAAAAAATACCAAGAACAGTTTGTATTTGTATTTTTACGTAGAATACGAAAAAATTTTTTGTTTTTCAAAATCTCGAATTTTTGACCTTACCGTCCGCCATATTGGATCCGCCATCTTGAATTTACAAAATCTGACCTCGGATTCGGATTCAGCGCGGCTCAGGACCCTATGAACTGTAAACAGTTTCCCCGTACCATAGCTGTAACTCTTATGTGCACGAAAGGGTTAACAAATAAATTAATATTAATACACAACATAAATATTTCTTAATAATCTTAGTTTGTACTATTATTCGAATGCTTTTGTCCTCGTTTTTCCGCTTCGTGCGAATATGAATAAATAGTGTACGTCTACTCGTTTCTGTTCAGAGCTTACTCGTACTCGAAGAGAGCTGTACTCGTATTCATTCGGACCGGCCCGTTGACATGAAGTGAAGTATTCTATTCCAAAGCATTTGAATGTTTTCGAATAGCAAAAATTACTCTATTGGGTATAATCTATAAATCTGCCAAAAATGCGCAGACTACCACGCCTACTTTAAAAGTTAGTGAACAGTAATAACCAAACCAAAAACAAAAACCAGACTAAAAACCTAAAGCATAAAATAAAAAATCTGGTATTTTAAAATAATAACTGTAACCATAAGAAAACAAATTTTTAGTTTCGCAAAGTTAAATTTTTATTTTTCTTTATATAAAGTGTAAAACCTTCGGGAGACTACAAAACATCAAATTTTTTTTTAATTTCTCTTTATGAAGCTTAGTAGGAGATTTAGCTTCGATCGTGCTTACTTATTTTTTTTAAATAAAATTAAGAATTTTTTATTTTTATATTTGACCACACACACCCCACTGTGCGGTGCCAATATCTGCACGCGGACTGTAGTGTGTTTTCAACATATGAATATATAATATTTATTTTCAATTAATGTCTACATTGAAAGCGGATACAAGGGGCACGATTGAAATCTGCTCAAAAAGAATCGAACAAAAATACAAAAGGCACTTTAGCCACTTCACGTGTCATCGATTTCGTGCTGTTGTACATTTGCCAATATTATATTTTCTTAGTTTTGCTATACATTTTTTTGGCAATTTTCGGTTATTTTAATCGAAACCTCTGCATACGTAAGTTGTTGTTGTTGTTTTGTTGTTAGTCAGCTACTTGTATGTGTGTGAGTAATTCAAGCATTATCTACACACAAATGTCTGATGACGTTTTATTAATTAAAACAAAAATCACTGACACAAAGACAAGCAACGTTGATAAAAATTATATTAAAAAGTAATCAATAAATTTGGGTAAACAATTTTTGATATAAAAATGCAAAATAATTGGCATAGCACAGTAGTAATAATTTTGTATTCGTGGAGTTTGTGTGCCGGCAACATAGACACGCAATCAGTCAGACGGACATTTCGAATCGTAGCGAGTGAAACGAATTTGTGCAAATCAACGAAAATGTTTGCAAAATATTTATTGCCTTTGGTGTTGTTGGTGTGCGGATCCTGCCGCACTGGTGCCATCGTAGAACTGCAGCCGCCGTGTCCATCATGTCGCTCTGGCGCCACCGTGGAACTGCAGCCCATACTGCACCAGCACCAGTTGGCCATGCGGCAACTGATGAACAGTTACTCGATCAGTGGCCGCGCCGCCAGGCCCGCAGCTGCCCTGACCGGCGAGCAGATCGATTTGTGCTTCGACTACTACTCCACGGCGCAAGACAGCGTCGCCACTAAATACAACAACGAATACATGGGCTGCGTGAACACGGCCGCCGATGCAAAGAGCGCTTTGTCGGCGCAGAGTGCCGAGCAGCGCGCCGACATAGTGTCGCGCGGAACGGACATTTGCTCGCAGCTGAACGAGTGCCAGAAGGACGAAGACTCGCTGGACTTTTTCAAGTGCACCTACAATGTGGTGAGTGCGGTTATCGGTAACCGGTTTTGTTTTGTGTTTTCAAATTTTAAATCTAGTGCAGTGCGGTTTTATTAATTTCTTACGTGTGTACTGAATTTTCACTTCTCTCTATTGCCAGACGGACTCAAAGTTGTCGGATTGGTACGACATATCGGTGCAGTCCGATGCCATTGTTAACAACCTGAAGATTCAATATCAGAGAATCGACGACGATCAAGCCATTTGCACAACTACAGCGAAGAATGAGTACGTGAGCGGCCTGTCGACGGTGGCCTCCAATCTGAACAAGTGTCTGAGTGGCGAATTTGTGCCGCCCCTCGGAGAGGTGACCACTGAAGCGCCCGTTACCGATGCGCCCGTTACCGATGCGCCCGTTACCGATGCGCCTGTCACCGATGCGCCTGTCACCGATGCGCCTGTCACCGATGCACCCGTCACCCATGCGGTCGTCACCGATGCACCCGTCACCGATGCGCCATCCACTGAAGCGCCATCCACCGTAGCTGATGAGGACACGACCGAAGCTGCACCAGAGGTAACCACAATCAATCCAAATCTTCCCGAAGAGGATGTTTGGCGCTATAGACCAATGACCCGAATGAACATGTGGAACATGATGCGACGCTTGTAAGCGACACTGCAACGAGTGACCCAGCGCAGTGACCCAAAAATTTGTTGTATCTTGTATCCATTTTCGGTTGACTGGCGCATTTAATTGAGCGTTGAATAGGGCTGCAACCAACACCAAAACAGCAGGAATTAAATTTATCATAATTTAACAATAAATGCATTACACAAAAACAAAATCCACATACACTACACATTATTTAAAAAGTTATTAGATTTAATAAAACTTAAAGGTTCTGAATTTATTTACACGAAATCAAAGAATTTGTTTTTTATTTGAGAAACAATTATATATTTGATTAAGGAAAAACGAATTTCATATGAAGACACACATTGATCAATTTTATGCATTGTTAAACTGAAGAACTTAGTTTAATTAAGAACTTTGTTCAACTTAAAACCCCAGAACCCCAGAAGCGATAATGACATGAAAAAATTAATTTAATTAAATAAAAATTAATCAAGTAACAGATTTTGTTGAGCCTTCAGTATTCATCGCAAATGAACAGAGAATAGTTGTAGAACCTTTAAGAATGTGAGAAATACAACAGCAATCCGTATCAAAGTCTGCTTTCTGCTTTCATTTAAGTTGTGCAGCAAAAAAATTGTCTTTAATTGCTATTGGCAGCGCTGGAATTCGAACCTCAATGGATTTTTCGGCAATATTAAGATATTTATTTTAACATTTACATTGACATAAAGAACAAAGAATGATTGGAAGGGGATTGTCTGCCAGCAATTCTCGGAAAACTTCTTTTGATTCACGGTAAATGTTGGTTTTCTATCTGAGCGCTCAATAGCAAAATACTCAGTAAATGCAAAATGAGACCACAACGCAAATTTGGAATTCAATTCCACGAATTGTGTTCAAGGTTTCGCTTGAGTTGCAAAATAAAACAAATTGTGCGGGTATGTACACTTTGCTTCTGTTTACCGCATTTGCACACATGCAACACAATATTTACATATGTTGCTTATACGCCCGTATGAGCAGCAATAATATCAGTGACTGTTAGCGTTCGGCGTAGAGCGTAGAAGCTTTCTTTAATATTAATTAACTTCATTGTGGTTGCTTTAGTTGCAGTTGTTAATATTTTTTAAGCAAAGCCCGCACCCACATTGACCTCATCAGCCAGCTTTGCAGTGTTCAAATGTTGTTTGAAATAAGTCTAAACACTGCTTTTTCAAAATGTGTTATAAAACATCTTATATTAATTATATATATTAAAACACATCAGAAAAAACTGAGAACATCGTTACTAGCGACAAAAGCATTTATATGAATAGGAATCCTGGCACTTATAATTTTGTTAAACTTAAGTACGACGCAGACAAGTGGCTGCTCCAATTTTCTATTTTTCTTTAAGTTATCTGTTAAGTGTAGGGTTTTCCAACAAGAGGTGTTATTTTGGTATTCAAAGAAAAATGCAATTTTTTTAAATAAATGATCGGATGTTTAGTTTGTAATAAAGAGGAAGGTATGCCATTAATAATGAGAAACAACATCAGCCAAATGGCCACCACGACCACGTTTACAGAACCATATCCTTTTCATGAAATTTTCCATAACCAAATCGCAAAGTGGCTGCCCTATGTCCTCGATAACCTCACGAATTCTATCTTTGTGGTCTTGAATCGACGCTGGGCTGTTGGCGTACAACTTATCTTTCACGTGGCCCCAAAGGAAGAAGTCGCAAGGTGTTAAATCACAAGATCTCGGTGGCCAATTGTGATCACCTCTTCCAGAGATAACACGGTCCGGAAACTTTGCCCGTAAAAGAGCAATAATTTCGTTGCTTGTGTGGCACGTAGCGCCGTCTTGTTGAAAGTAAACGTTGTCCAGATCAATACCATCCAACTCCGACCATACAAAATCATTAATCATCTCTCGAGGACGAGGAATCGACAAACCTGGGTTTTCTTCAACACTTTGGGCTACAATATTCTCAGTTGTTCTTGAGCGACGTGCACGGGTTTTATTCTTCACATCACTAACTTGTCCCAACAGCTCGAATTTTTTCACCAATTTCTGTATTGCGGCCCGACAAGGTGCTTCACGACGACCCAAAAATGCTTTAGTTTTGCGAACTGTGACTGCAAGATTTTCACCATTTTTGTAGTGAATTTTAATATTTTCAATGCGTTGTTGAAGCGTGTATCGTTCCATTTTTAGTAATGGCGTAGTTTCTACTTGTCAAATGACAAAGAATAAAAGCTTCAAAAGTGACAGTTACCGAAATACCGGGTGATTCAAAATAACATCTCTTGTTGGAAAACCCTATATCTATCGTTCCAAAAAAAAAAATTATAATTGACACTTTTAACTTTCAAAACTTAAGCAAAACGAACACATGTGGCTACTCTAATTTTGTATTTTTTTTGTAAGCTCCTTATTTAGTTTTTATCTTTCTTTGACCAGTCGCTCTATAAATCAGACTTTGTTTTGTTGACTTTTATATTGAGGAAGTAGACTGGTCAATTAATTTTTCTTATATGTTTTCAATATTTGTTAGAATAAAATTGAGTTCTCATAATTGCAATGCTATGACTAAGAAAAAATCCATAGAGCCCAAGGTTAGGAAAGGAAGGGATGTGTGCGACAAGCACTTCCACTCGGAGATCCTGTTGGGTCTATTGTGAATCTCTTCATTTTTCGGAAAACCGGTGTCCTTCCATTATCTGCTGTGATCCCTGTAGATCCAAATGTGATCTTTTGGGAACCATTTGGTCTTCGCAAGGAAATTGTGTAGATCGGTTATTTGTGCATCTGCTACTTCCGCGAGCCCATCAAAGAACCTTGCTCCAAGAAGTTGGACCCGTCGTTCTTGTAGTGATGGGCAATGGCATAGCAGGTGCTCGACTGATTCTTCTGCATCCTCATCTCCACAGCTTCTGCATAAATCGTCATAAAGCCCAAAGATTGACACTAAGAAGAGGAGAAATAGCTCTTACCTTTTTTTGCATTTATTTGGGGCTTTGTCAGTTGCTTCAAAAAAATATTCTCTACATACTGAGAGAATCGCTTCGATACATCAAATATTGACATAAATGACTTAATATGCTTCATTATAGGTCCGAACTCTGGTAGAACTAAGTGTTGAGGTATAAAACTAGCCAAATTATTTGATGTGCTATATGTCTTTGAGTATATGGCTAAAAGAGGCCTTCTTAACTCGAATCAATCATTATCGAATCAATTTACTGGATCAAAAAATGTGTTCAGGAAATTTGCACAGCAGTAATGTGAGAAATTAGTATATGTATGCGTTCAAGTCTGGCTGAAGGCAGGTGTCCTCAACCCAAAGTAGCTTAAACCTGAAATTCGTTAAAGAGTTCAGGAGATTTGGATACCAGTTATTCGACTTAACTGGTTATAAAAGGTCCACTCCATTTTACAGAAGCTTCCTACAGTCACACCAGTAGATGGCACAGCATTCTTCTTCTTTCAGAAACTGCCTCAAATACTACTTTTCCCGAAGCTTATTGTTCAGTTAGGTTACCCTTCAACAATTTTGTTCTCAAATCTCTGTCATAACCAGGGATAACCACAACTTCAGTATCTTGTATTGTCTTCACTTTCTTGAGTCTGTAGTATAACAATGCAAGTTAGCTAAACAAAAATTGCCACTTAAAAAAAGTGAATTTGTTGGCTCTCCCTTCTAAACATTTAAACCATTTAATTTTTGAC